>CM061753.1:278351233-278951233 GCA_030979885.1 Lolium multiflorum | reverse complement strand
TAAAGGTGAGCTCGCGAGAGAGCCCTTGGTATGCAGATTATGCTAACTTTATTGTTTCGTATTTGCCTCCAACCTTTTCAGCTCAGCAAAGGAGGAAATTCTTTTATGACTTGAGACATTATTTTTGGGATGACCCACACTTGTAACTCACACCGTTGGGAACCCCAAGAGGAAGGTATGATGCGCACAGTAGCAAGTTTTCCCTCAGAAAGAAACCAAGGTTTAATCGAACCAGTAGGAGCCAAGAAGCACGTTGAAGGTTGATGGTGGCGAAATGTGATGCGGCGCAACAACAGGGATTCCGGCGCCAACATGGAACCTGCACAACACAACCCAAGTACTTTGTCCCAACGAAACAGTGAGGTTGTCAATCTCACCGGCTTGCTGTAACAAAGGATTAAGCGTATCGAGTGGAAGATGATTGTTTGCAAGAAAATAGTAAAACACAATTGCAGTAGATTGTATGCTATGTAAAGAATAGGACCGGGGTCCACAGTTCACTAGAGGTGTCTCTCCCATAAGATAAAAGCATGTTGGGTGAACAAATTACAGTCGGGTAATTGACAAATAGAGAAGGGCATAACAATGCATATACATGATATGATAAATATAGTGAGATTTAATTGGGCATTACGACAAAGTACATAGACCGCCATCCAACTGCATCTATGCCTAAAAAGTCCACCTTCAGGTTATCATCCGAACCCCATTCAGTATTAAGTTGCTAAGCAACAGACAATTGCATTAAGTATGGTGCGTAATGTAATCAACAACTACATCCTTAGACATAGAATCAATGTTTTATCCCTAGTGGCAACAGCACATCACAACCTTAGAACTTTCTGTCACTGTCCCAGGTGTCAATGAAGGCATGAACCCACTATCGAGCATAAATACTCCCTCTTGGAGTTAAGAGCAAAAACTTGGCCAGAGCCTCTACTAATAACGGAGAGCATGCAAGATCATAAACAACACATAAAAAATAGATTGATAATCACCATAACATAGTATTCTCTATCCATCGGATCCCGACAAACACAACATATAGTATTACAGATAGATGATCTTGATCATGTTAGGCAGCTCACAAGATCCAACAATGAAGCACAACAAGGAGAAGACGACCATCTAGCTACTGCTATGGACCCATGGTCCAGGGGTGAACTACTCACTCATCACTCCGGAGGCGATCATGGCGATGAAGAGTCCTCCGGAGATGAATCCCTCTCCGGCAGGGTGCCGGAGGCGATCTCCTGAATCCCCGAGATGGGATTCGCGGCGGCGTCTCTGGAAGGTTTTCCGTAACGTGGCTCTCGGTACTGGATTTTTCGCGACGGGGGCTTTAAGTAGGCGAAAGGGTAGGTCAAGAGGCGGCGCGAGGGGCCCACACCACAGGCCGGCGCGGCCAGGGCCTGGGTCGCGCCGCCCTATGGTGTGGCCACCTCGTGGCCCCACTTCTTTCCCTCTTCGGTCTTTTGGAAGCTCCATGCAAAAATAGGACCCTGGGCGAAGATTTCGTCCAATTCCGAGAATATTTCCTTACTAGGATTTCTGAAACCAAAAACAGCAGAAACAAAGAATGGCTCTTCGGCATCTTGTTAATAGGTTAGTTCAGAAAATGCATAAATATGACATATAATGTGCATAAAACATGTAGGTATCATCAATAAAGTAGCATGGAACATAAGAAATTATCGATACGTTGGAGACGTATCAGCATCCCCAAGCTTAGTTCTGCTCGTAAAACGATAACAAAGATAATTTCTGAAGTGACATGCCATCATAATCTTGATCATACTATTTGTAAACATATGTAATGAATGCAGCGATCAAAACAATGGTAATGACATGAGTAAACAAGTGAATCATAAAGCAAAGACTTTTCATGAATAGTACTTCAAGACAAGCATCAATAAGTCTTGCATAAGAGTTAACTCATAAAGCAATAAATCAAAGTAAAGGTGTTGAAGCAACACAAAGGAAGATTAAGTTTCAGCGGTTGCTTTCAACTTATAACATGTATATCTCATGGATATTGTCAACATAAAGTAATATAACAAGTGCAATATGCAAGTATGTAGGAATCAATGCACAGTTCACACAAGTGTTTGCTTCTTAAGGTGGAAGGAGATAGGTAAACTGACTCAACAATAAAAGTAAAAGAAAGGTCCTTCAAAGAGGAAAGCATCGATTGTGTATTTGTGCTAGAGCTTTTATTTTGAAAACATGAAACAATTTTGTCAACGGTAGTAATAAAGCATATGAGTTATGTAAATTATATCTTACAAGTTGCAAGCCTCATGCATAGTATAATAATAGTGCCCGCACCTCGTCCTACTTAGCTTGGACTACCGGATCTTTGCATGCCATGTTTCAACCAAGTGTCACAAAGGGGTACCTCCATGCCGCATGTACAAAGGTCTAAGGAGAAAGCTCGCATTTTGGATTTCTCGCTTTTGATTATTCTCAACTTAGACATCCATACCGGGACAACATGGACAACAGATAATGGACTCCTCTTTAATGCATAAGCATGTAGCAACAATTATTATTCTCATATGAGATTGAGGATATATGTCCAAAACTGAAACTTCAACCATGATTCATGGCTTTAGTTAGCGGCCCAATGTTCTTCTCTAACAATTTGCATGCTCCAATCATTAAAGTGATAGATCCTTCAGACAAGACGGACATGCATAGCAACTCACATGATATTCAACAATAGTTGATGGCGTTCCCCAGAAGCATGGTTATCGCACAACAAGCAACTTAATAAGAGATAAAGTGCATAAGTACATATTCAATACTACGATAGTTTTTAAGGCTATTTTGTCCCATGAGCTATATATTGCAAAGGTGAATGATGGAATTTTAAAGGTAGCACTCAAGCAATTTACTTTGGAATGGCGGAGAAATACCATGTAGTAGGTAGATATGGTGGACACAAATGGCATAGTGGTTGGCTCAAGGATTTTGGATGCATGAGAAGTATTCCCTCTCGATACAAGGTTTAGGCTAGCAAGGTTATTTGAAGCAAACTCAAGGATGAACCGGTGCAGCAAAACTCACATAAAAGACATATTGTAAACATTATAAGACTCTACACCGTCTACAAGAAAAGTTCTGATAGACAACGTCTCAAAATCGTCCGCTAAGGGGTATTTTTCGTCGCCTATGGGCCTAACCCGACGATATGGGTTCCGTTGTGGAAACTGCGTCAGGCAAAGTCCAACGACGATTTTTTCGGTCCGTCGCGCTTGGGCGCCCTTCCGCCACGGAAAATCGGACCGTTGCGGAAGTGTTTTCGGGAGCCCGTTGACTGCTGACGTCATGCAAACTGACACGTGGCAGACGCCGTTAACTGCCAGTTAACGGCGTTAACCGGCTGAAACCCCGTGGTAGATGGTAGGCCCACACGAGGCCTGCCACGTCTTAAGCGGGCCGGGCCAGATGACATAGTTTGACCGGTCAACTATATAGCTGGGCCGGTCCATTAGTTACGTGGGCCGGGCCTAACCTCTAAGGTTGACTGGTCAAAACTTAAATGGGCCGGCCCATTTAACATGTGGGGTCCACCTTACAGCAACTGGGCCGGCCCATTTAGTGTGTGGGGTCCACCGTATAGCAAGTGGGCCGCCCAACAAGCTAGTGGGCCGGGCCAAAAACACAGGTGGGTCCCACTTTCCAGTTAAAGGGTCGGCCCATTTAGTTTGTGGGGTCCACCATATAGCAAGTGGGCCCCAACAAAATAGTGGGCGGGCCAAAAACACAGGGTCCCACTTTCCGTTAAAGGGCCGGCCCATTTAGTTTGTGGGGTCCACCATATAGCAAGTGTGGGCCCCAAAATAGTGGGCCGGGCCAAAACACAGGTGGGTCCCACTTTCCTGTTAAAGGGCCGGCCCATTTAGTGCGTGGGGTCCACCATATAGCAAGTGGGTCGGCCGGCAAGATAGTGGGCCGGGCCAAAAACACGGTGGGTCCCACTTTCTGTTAAAGGCCGCCCAATTAGTATGTGGGGTCCACCATATAGAGTGGGCCGGCCCAACAAGATAGTGGGCCGGGCCAAAAACACAGTGGGTCCCACTTTCCTCTTAAAGGGCCGGCCCATTTAGTATGTGGGGTCCACCACAAAAGCAAATGGGCTGGCCCAACAAATTAGTGGGGCCAAAAGCACGTGGGTCCCACTTTCTGTTAAAGGCCGGCCCAATTAGTATGTGGGGTCCACCATATAGCAGGTGGGCCGGCCCAATTAGTTTGTGGGGTCCACCATATAGCAGGTGGGCCGGCCCAACAAGATAGTGGGCCTGGCCAAAAACACAGGCGGGTCCCACTTTCCTCTTAAAGGGCCGGCCCATTTAGTATGTGGGGTCCACCACAAAAGCAATTGGGCTGGCCCAACTAAGTAGTGGGTGGGGTCCACCTTAAAGCAAGTGGGCCAGCCCAACTAGAGTGTGGGGTCCACCGTCAATCAAATGGGCTGGCCCAATAAGTAAGTGGGCCAGCCCAATAAGTAAGTGGGCCAGCCCGTTTAGTTGCTGTTTATATGCTGGCATAATATGGGCTTTAGGAATTTGCGGGCAGGCACATATGTGATTTCGCTTAAATGGGCCGTTTAAGGGATGGGAATTCGTGATTTAGATACTGAGAATATTTACGCAGCATTGATTTCTGTCGGATAGCCTCACTTACCACAAGCACCAAAGAAAAAATGCGCGAAAGAACTATAAAAACTAACTAAATATTACATCAGCTGCAAGGCATTGAAAAAATATTACAGAACCCAGAGAAATTGAATGGTAATTAAACCTAGCAATACAATGAAGCGATCCGGCAATCTTTTAAGTTGTCCATGCAGCACCTATATCCGAAACAAAGACATTACAAGTTAAGACAGCAACAATGGAAAGGCAAAGACACTACAATATTGTTTGCCAAAGAATTTGGAACTCATCATTTCGTCGTTATAACAAGATCATTGTAATGCGCACAATAAGCAAACAAAGAGTGCATGCCGCATACCAACAGCCAATATAACAGAGCATGTTAGAATGAAACAACAGACTTACTACTGTCGAGTCCCATGCAAACCAACATGTTCAGGGAGTACAAAATTGGCATGAACAACAGAGTAGCAGGCTATAAATTTTGTAACAACGACTGAGCAAGATGAAGTTATGATGGCTACATCTACAGAGCAGGGAATGTAAACCAAAAAATAGAAGTTACGATGGCAAAAGCTAAAGAGGAGGGAATGTGAACCAACATGTGCCAAGTGCAATTACTTCATTTTGGCCGTGAACTAAATAATACTCCTGAACTTATAGTGAAGGGGATGCAAATCAAGATGTTTCGGGATATAAACTTGTAATGAGCAACACATAGAGGATAGTTGATGCTGGAGCTTAGGATGGACCAGATACAGAATATAGTGGGATCACCTGTGAACTTGTATAAGAGGGAATGCAAACCAATATGTTCAGCTTTCCATATGTGAGCGTCATGCCAAGTCAGAGAAACAAGTCAATAATGCAGCTTTTGAAGAACAAGATGGCACGCAAAATTATTATCTAGTAGTATGACAAGTTTATTTGTACTACAGGCTAGATAGCAGAGTGATAGCATGCCAAACTAAGTCCTTACTTTGTTAGCTTACAATGAACTAGATACAAAACAATGGCATCACCTGTAGTACAGGGAATGCAAGCCAACATGTTCATGGAGTAAAAAATTGGCACAAACAACATAGTAGCAGGCCATAATTTTTGTAACAACGACTGAGCAAGATAAAGTTATGATGGCTAGATCTACAGAGCAGGGAATGTAAACCAAATATAGAAGTTACGATGCCAAAAGCTATAGAGCAGGGAATGCGAACCAACATGTGCAATTACTTAAAATTGGCCATGAACTAAATAATAGCAGGATGTTACTATAATACCTACAGTATAATTTTTGTAACAACGACTGAGCAAGATAGAAGTTATGATGGCTACATCTACAGAGCAGGGAATGCAAACCAAAATGTTCAATCGCTTAAAGTTAGCAATGAAGTAGAAAATAGGAACGTGTTACGGTCATAGCTAGGAATGAACTAAAAGAGCTTCAGACAAACAAGCATCTGAACCCAGAACATGGCGCTAAAACAAGGGACTTACATTAGGAGAAGCACTCTGTGGGAGTCACAGCAGATCTTCCTGGGGTTGATAGATCCGGTGATGAAGTACGCTACATGTGCTACTTGGGGTTGGAGAGACGGCCATTACACTTCATGGTTACTCATCTCATCTGCAAAAACGTAACGGCGCGTCGTTAGCACAAACAGGTTCCCCCAAGATTAAACAAGAACTTGCAGGCAAGCAATAGAAAAGCGACAGTAGAAGAGTTTAGATCATGCACGGCGCCGGTGAAGCAGATCCGGTTCATGCACAGCGGTGTCGGTGAGCAAGATACGATGCGGTGGACGACGGATCCGGCGAAGCGGCTCCGGTGGGGTGGACGATACCGCAGCTGAAGCGACTGCGGTAGACTGCTGGATGAGCATATGGTTTCGAGGTTCGGCGGGGATGATCCGGTCCGGTTGATGACGGCGTCGATGAAGCGGCTCCGGCAGGCAGCCGGATGACGAGGATCGCGAGGGCTCGGGTAGGCCAGGGAAGTCCGGCGGGGATGTTCCGGTGCGGTGGTCGTGGAGGTGGTAGAGAGAGGGACTTGAGAAGTTCCGGTGGGTGGTCTCAGATGAGAGACTGAGGGAAATGAATTTTTTTGGGAGGGTATCCGGGGCTAGGGAGGTGGTGATCCAAAAAATGACGGCCAGACCCCCCCACCAACCGACTTTGCTGTCATCTCCACAGGGGTAGAATCGGAATTTGGAAGCGTGTGAAATTTTTGTATTTTGTGGGCGGGAAGTTTTGCCGCTATGAGATTTTGAATTTCGCTAAGGTACAAGTATAATGATAAAAAATTGTGAGACCGTACTAGTACCTCTGTTCAAGGCCGACTGTAAAATCAAATCATCATCAAGTTGAACATCGGTTACTACCATGATCATCATCGGACACAGATCTGGTGACATGCACCTGAAATTGGTGCATTCGTTGCAAAGTATAATGCTAAAAAAATTAGTGACCGTACTAGTACTTCTGTTCAAGCCCGAGTGCAACATCAAATCATCATCACGTTGAAAATTTGTTACCACGATCATGATCTATCTCTAAATTTGGCGCATCCGCTAAATCTGGCAAACTATAATGATAAAGAAATTGTGAGACAGTAGTAGTACTTCTGTTCATGGTCGAGTGCAACATCAAATCATCATCACGTTTAAAATTTGTTACCATGATCATGATCTACCTCTGAAAATGGGCGCATCCTCTAAAACTTGCAAAGTATAATGATACAAAATTGTGAGACCGTACTAGGACTTATGTTCAAGGTCGAGTGCAACATCAAATCATCATTACATTGAAAAGTGTGTTACCATGATCATGATCTATCTTCTAATTTGGCGCATCCGCTAAATCTCGCAAAGTATAATGATAAAAAATTGTGAGAATGTACTAGTACTTATGTTCAAGGCCGAGTGCAGGATCAAATCATCATCACGTTGAAATTCGTTACAACGATCATGACATATCTCTAAAATTGGTGCATCCGCTAAATCTCGCAAAGTATAATGATAAAAAAATTGTGAGACTGTACTAGTACTTGTGTTCAAGGCCGAGTGCAGGATCAAATCATCATCACGGTGAAATTTATTACAACGATCATGACATATCTCTTAAATTGGCGCATCCGCTAAATCTTGCATGTGGCGCATCTCAGTGCGGAGCAACAGGCCGGTGCTATCAAGGTTGAGGCGTCAGTAGCGTCATCGGGCTCTCCTTTTTTGATAGATCTTCTACATGGCGTGGCGCACCGCCCGTCGAGAAGCAGTCACATGTGATACCGAGGTGGAGACGTCGCCGGCATCCTCGAGGCGCGGCCGCCCTTCTATGAGCCAGCGTCGACTCAAGGTATATATGAATCCATGCGTTGTCGCGCCCCTTCTTCCGATGAAGTGGGGTGCCTTAGATTTATTGTTCTTCTCTTACGATTATTTCGAGCCGAACATGTGTGCTCTTTCTCTGAATATATTGCTTGAAAAGCTAACCAAGTTAATTAAATTCACTTCATTCTTAATCTTGCGTGCTAATTCTGTTATTTTTGCTGGCAGTGGTGCGTGCAAGGAGATTTATTTGTGGGTGTGCTGAGCTGTTAGGCCTAAGTCATCCTCAGCTTAACGAGGCCTCAGCTTAACACATAAAAAAGGTGTTCAATCTCGCCCACAATGTCCTTTTCTTTCCTCTTCCTTTATTGGAACTTGTTTTGCACACAAGGAAAGTGGCACGTGTAATGTGAGTAAAACCCTCTTAGCCAAAATCAGCTACAAGCAAGATTTTCTGTATTGTAGATGCCCCAATTGACTCTAATCCCCAATGTAGTCTTTTTTTATGTCAGTATAGACTTCTTTACATGGCATGCATTTGCCTAATGAGCAGCATTGTATTGCCATTCTAGCCAACCTGATCGATATGTCAAGCTTCATGCACGAGATGCCATGTTTAATTTACTCCCTCACTCCGATCCATATTTCTTGGTGTAAAATGAATGTGAATCGAAGGGAGTACTTTTCTTAGATACTAGTAGTACTATACCATTTCAAAAAAAAATACTAGTACTACTACATCACAAATGCATCAAAAGAGTACTACCATCACAAGACCACCACGGTTGTACTAGTAGAGTTTAATACTGAACTTCCAAAGGGAATAAGATTACACATATGAACTTTAAACAGGACCAGGAGCATGAGGGCCAGCAGCAGGGGCGTTGACTGGGAACAAGCCAGGCAAGACGTAATTCTGGAGGAAGAGGCCATATGCTGCGTGCTTGGCCTTGGTTGCAGGGCGGTGCTTCCCCGATGTACTTAGGCCTACACCCGTCGCATGCTGGATCAGGCTGCGGATGTCCTTCTGGAGGATTTTGCCACAGAATGGGCAAAATAGCTCCCCGCGCTTGCGGAAACGAATTTCACCACCCTTCAGCCGCTTCAGAACGTAGCGGCTCTTCTGGTCCCTGCGCTCCTTGTTGTCGTCCATGTCGTCAGAATATTCCTGTGAATTATAAAGTACATAATAATCAGGTGCTTAATGACAGATCGAATAAATACTGCACTATCATAAGCAAACCTTAGAAACCCTAAAATTAAATGTGTAGAACAAGTAAATGGCAGAAGAAATCATACTAAATCACGAGAAAACCCTATGAACAGCAATGAACATAAGCCACAACAATTGCAAGTCCACTAAGTATGAACACATAAATTAATTATATGACAAATCAAGCCAACTACATGGCAGATTAGTCGAAATTAAACTAGAATCTGACCGTACGAACCGTAGAATCAAGTACGTCTACAAGAACAAGGTAGGAGATCAAATCAATCAAGAACCAGGTTCGTGCAAACCACGTGAACAGTAATATGACACAAAAAGGATCGGGACAGTTTCGGTAAAAGAGCAGTACCTCCTCGTCGTCACCCTCGACATCCTCCTGGAACTGAACGTTTGGGCCGAAATCGTCGAAGGGGTCGAGGTCCGCGTCCAGCACCGGGTCGAGGAAGACCTCGCCGTGGTGGCCTGCAACGCCTTGCAGATCTTCGGCGGGAGCAACGGCGTTGCTATCCACCTTCTCCTCGACGGCCAGGACGCCCGTTTCGACCGAGGTCGAAGAATCAGACAAGCAGAGGAGACGAGCGGCCTGGGTACCCGGTGAAGCCTCACCCGCCGCGACGGCCACTACCGCAGAGGCATCCTCTGCGCGAGCGGCCGCCGATTGCTCCGCCTCGTACGCAAGACCTGTCTTCATGCTGCTGCGGTTGGAAACGAGGAAGTCGATGCCTCGGAGGTGCGGTGAGTTGATGGGAGGGGAGAGGACGAGCTCGCGAGAGACGATGAGGCCGATTATTTTATAGCCTCTGACTCTCTGTATCAGAATGGCATTAGTTGTGGACGCGAGAGACGATGAGGCCGATTAGTTGTGGACGCGTGAAGTCGTGCATGTACTCGATTCTCACGTATACCAATACTTCCAAACGTCATAAGTAATTCACAATCATTCAGAATAATATGAGACCTTAACATTTTATTGTTTGTGTCAGATATTGTCCATGAAAAATAACATCCTTCAAAAAATAAATCCCCTATGCCAATCCGGTCATGCCCGTCTACTCCAACTAGCTTCCTCGAGTAATTTGTCACCTTACATTCTTAAAATGAACCAAAATTTGGCACAGGGGCATCACATGGAAAATGATGTTACCATTCTCTCTTCCCATTTTTGTTTGAATTTTTCAAAATTGTCATGCCCTAACGGAAAAAATGTATGTTCCTTCTATGAAGCATGTATCAGAATGGCATTACCAAAACCTGGGGGTGGCGGGGCACATGGTGGTGTGATGATACATCACATTTGGACCACACAACACAATTTGGACCAACCAAAAAAATTCAACAACCCTACACAAACCCTGGTCAAAACTAATTTGACCAATATTACAAAAGTTGTACATAATTCAGAAACAGTCAGAAATATACGAAGCATTCAGGAGTCAATACTGAAGACAAAGCAATTATGCCAAAAGACAAAGGCAGAGGAGGAACAGGTCTTGCTATATTGCACAACAAAGCCAAATTCAACTTTTCATCGATTCCAAAATTCTGGCTGCAATTAGCACACCCTGGTCTCCTGATGTCGCAATAGTTGGCTGCTGGGAGCGGAGACACTCGACTTCCTTCTTCAACTTATCGCACTCTGTGCGAACTTTCAAGTACTTCGTCTCGAAATATTGCGCATGTTCAGCATGCAACTCCACTTCCTGTTGAAAACTTTCACAGTCACAGTTGCAATCACACTGACCAGCCTTGTCAGTGACCACACTCATCGGTGGCTGGGCGCGTAGTTCCTCGACTTCCTTCTTCAACTTCTCACACTCCACGAGAACGTCTGAGTACCGTTTATCAAAAGAAGATTGCATGGAACGGGCATTCTCCTTCGATATGGCACGATTTAAAATGCACCTGCCCACGAGGTGGCGGATTTTCTTATGAAGGATGATGTTGTGGCCCTTGATCTGGTCCAGTTTCGCGGAGAATCGTGTTATCACATCCTGCATTGCAAATTCAACAGCAATGAAGTATGCAGAGTGCAGATGAGGGGGGAGAAATAAACAAATGGAGTGCCAACCTCTTCAATATGCCTGAGAGCTGCAAAGTCCTTGTCCATAGGAACCTCTTCAACGATGGAACCGCCATCCCTGGAAGAAAGACATTTAAGTAGTTGGATCTGGCAGCCAGCAAGGAGGCGATGAAACTGCGGCACGGCAATGGAAACATACACGGCCGAAGATGCACACACGCGCACTGGCTGCTCCTCTCCCGGAGACTGGGCATTCGTCTCTGATTCTGCATTCATGATACCAAACCTATGCAAGAGTTTGAGGTTTCTGTTCTGAAGGGTGGTGTTGTGGCCCTTTAATCTCATAATCCCTTCCTGCATGGAAAAATTCACCAGGAACGAATCAGGGATCCTTTTTCATTCACAGGATATGAAAATCATAAGATTAGGAAAAGCATAGGATTTTGTATACATTACAGAGGGTGTATGCGCTATTTTATGGGCTATTTGGAATGTACAAAATGAAGTCGAGTTTAATAAACCCAAATCTCATCCCTTCTTGCAGGTTATCCCTATGATTATTCACTAGATCCGTATGTTTCTTATCTCCAGCCCGAGGATCAGCAGGATATCATGGAGTCTGGGTGCAACTGACTAGAGACAGCCGCACGGGATTTTTACAGCCAGGGTGGCTGGCAGTTTCCTCATAGAATTACTTACTGATGTGTTTTTGCCTTTTTGGCACCCGCTGTTTTCTATGTTTCGTTGGTGGATCTTTGTGTCGACTCTAGCTGATCCGTGAGAAGTTGTCATAATTTGTGTATGAACTGAAGAAAGCAATAAAGCAGCCATATACATCATTTTGATGCAGAGGCTGTGATATGTCCCCCATTTCGAAAAAAGGAACAAACATAGGATATATTTCTATAAATCAAACAACTAATGTAGGAAAAAAAACCATAGGATCTAAATGCTACACAATTCTTATAGAAGTCCTACGAATTAAAGAAGCCCTCATGCAGTACGGAGATGAAGAGGAAGAAAAAAAAGCAATGGATATATATTATATAGTGCATACATTATTAATGCTCTTGAGAGCTAACAAGTGCTCATCAAACAACGGGTCCTCGATAGCTAAGTACGAAGTGGATCCTGCGGTAGAAAGCACGAGCCTGGAACCGTCGGCCCTGGAAGATGATAGCCGGTTTAGTTGGCACCGCCTGCCAGCAAGGACTCAACGAAAATCCGGCATGGCGATGGAAACATACCCAGGAGCTTCGTACCCACCAGGTTGGCGAGAAACGAGCGATTTCTCAACTTGGGTAGGAATGGCGCTGAAACCAGCCGCCATGGAAGAAAGACGGTTAAATTGTTTGATCCGCTAGCCAGCCAGAAGGCAGAGAAACTTCGGCATGGCGATGGAAACATACCGGGGAGCTTCGTACCCACCATCTTGGCGAAACACGGTCGATTTCTCGGCATCGGTAGGAAGGGCGACACTTGAACGGGCGGCCCTGGAAGAAAGACGGTCAAATAGCTGGTTCTCCCGGGTAAAAAAATAGTTGGATCTGTTTGCCTTGCTGTAATCTGCGTTCATGGGGGCAAAGAAAGCACATGGCGATAAAAACCTA
This sequence comes from Lolium multiflorum, assembly GCA_030979885.1. NCBI lineage: Eukaryota > Viridiplantae > Streptophyta > Magnoliopsida > Poales > Poaceae > Lolium > Lolium multiflorum. The sequence goes on along the minus strand of CM061753.1, from coordinate 278,938,388 downwards.
CCAGGACTCTTGCTGGATTACTCTGCCCTGACCCAACAAGCCCGAAGCAGACTGAGCTTGCGATGGAAGCGCAGACATGCCTGTCCGCCGGCGCCGCTGGTAGACTTTCAAAGTCGGAGTTTGCAGGACTTTCAGCGGGATGGATTTCACCGCGGATTTAGTCTCAGACAACAACGCCTCCTTCCTCTTCTTACACTTCTTCATGTTCTTCTTAGACAACTTGTTGAACGATGGATGAATCGCTGGAGGAAGAAGGAAGGGACAAGCAGGTGGGGATAGAAGGGGTCGGTGTAGAGCTCTCCGGGGAGGGTTCCCCGGGGAGGAGGATGAAAACTGGAACGAACAGGACAGGGATGGGACTGGGCAATCTTGTCCGTCCATCCAAAATCAAAGGGCGGGAGCACATAAGACTTTGGGCCATTGACAGGCTGGTCCTGCCACAGGCGGACCCCAAGTTTCAGCGATTCAATGTCAGTGAAAAGATGGGCAATGTAAAAGAATCTTGTTCGGGGTCGGCCGCGGAAGCCAAATCTCTGTGTCCCAAAGTCTACTAGTAGTCTACTCCTATATAGGTATAGCTGCATAGCCATCATACCATTGCATTGATCGAGCTGTACGCCTTTACCACTCTGATTCAGGTACAAAATATTAGTGTTCTCTTGTCAAATCAAAGGCCATGTCAGTTTAACGAAATGGACGTTCTTTAACTCACAAACTACTCCAAGGACATCATTTACGGACTACTGAAGCCATGTACATAATTTCTGGATCGATTTAGTAATTTGCTACAACTGTAATATTATTTCCAATTTTCAGCAATTTATTTGAATTTTAGGATTTTACTTATAAATTTCGCTAATTGACATGTGTAGGAAAGATAGAAAACAACTAGTGTATGCATGACCAATTAATCTGACTAAATAAATCTTATAGTGGCCACTTTGCATCACTCAAACTGAGAGGGCATGTTAGATTCATATGATAGAATAATGGAGAATCGCTATGACATATGCCTCCTTGAATCCTACGGGAAAGAAATCTACATGAATTGGTAGAGCTAGGTGTGTGATGGTATCATCGGAAAGACAAAGGAAATTTCTATAGAGATTGAGAGTGCATAGCATAGTTGTCACAGATGCATATGAACTTTTCCAAGAGGTCTAACCTCTTATTAGAAATCCTATAGGGTTGTACTAGTATAAGAAAACAATACATAGAAATTTTGGAGGATTCAATTCTTCAAATCAAACAAGCTATATAGGGGGAAAATCATATCCTTTGATTCGTACAATTTGTATAGGAGTTATGTAGGATTTGACTATAGGAGTTATGTAGGATTTGACTATAGGATTTGAATATTTGTACGGTTGTGTAATATTTTTACCCAGATCAATTCACATACCACCGGTTATGTATTTTTTTGGGCTATAAAAATAGGAGGTGTGGTATATTTGATGTGTGTAGAGATAATCTCACCATCTTATAGCCACCCCTAACATTTCGAGCAAACAAAAAAAAATCTATACCACTACCCACCTCTCGTCCTACACTCAATTCCTACACAACCAAACAACAAAAATTGGCTATCCTAGCCAGGTGGTTGGGGATACTCTCATCCCATAAACCTATCCCCTAAACCAAACAACCCCTAATATGGAGGGAAGGAAAACCTAGATCTGATACTGTACAAAAACACATAAAGCAATCTGGAACCGTCCACATAGAATCAACGGGCCAGAGCAGATGCCTTCTTTGGGAAGGGTCTTGCGCGGAAGCCAAGGAATCCTCTGCGTCGACAATCTGGTGTAGCAGTAAAATAGACCATCATAGCGGAACATTGATGGAGTCACTACAATGCGTCCGAATCCGGGTATAGTCTTGTCATATCAATGGCCATGTCAGTTTCTCCAGATATAATCTATCCGTTAGCTAGTACTACTACTCTAGAGGCTGACGCCACATGCAGAAGTTGTACAGTACTACGACTACTATCGAGTATCGACTAGTCCGATCACGTCCAGGTCGCAACTACTCAAAAATGGCCGTAAAGAAAATGCAGAAGTAGGATGGGGCCACGACAAAAGACATACATCTATTTATGGACAGAGGTAGTATCATATCAGCATGCATTAGCATCTCATTTGCAACTAGTTGCACTCGCATCCTATTATCGGATATCACACTTCTGCACTTTTAAAAAATATGAAGAAAAACAAAACTGGGACACATATTATGTTGTGTATTGCTCCACAGGTCACAGATGAGTATGTAAAAAAAATTCTAGCTTGCACAAAAAAGACAAATGATATGTGAATAGTTAAGGAATATTATTCACATTGGTCTTTTCTTTTTTCCACAGCTCACATATGGTCACCTTTTGAAACAAATGTTTAGATGTGCGAAAGATACAACATAACCCGTGACTATGATTTGAATTTACATTTTTTTACAAACTCGAAATGTGACATCCGACAATAAGATGAGGGATCAACTAGTTGCGAAATGTTTGCACTCCTGACCATGCATCTGAATCTATCTACTAGACTACTACAACAACATACAAAATGCACCAGTTTTGAACTAGAGATGTAACAGCAGTACTAACTGTTGGTTTCCAAAATCTAACGCTTGTGATTAGAGGGATTCGCGTCAAGAGATACCACAACAGCATACACTTCTTTCTAGAACCATCATGTAGCCATTATGTAGAAGAAGAAAAAAGCAGGGTCACACCAATATCACACGTCCCACTCGATAGTAAGAAAGGTTCCAAGTTATTGTTCCCATTTCTCAACTGGTCATACCTATTTCGATGGTGTAACCTACGTAGTATAAGTTATATATTAGTTGTATGGAAAGTTTGAGCAACATTTAGAACACAATTTTGTACTCCTAATTGGTCCAACATGCATGCTAAGATTGGGGTCTTCACCTTGAAACGGCGAGCGCCGAAAAGCGGGTCAAAATCGCCCAGATCCTCGAAGATATCTACAGGCGCAGCCGCTGTATGAGAGACGGAGTGGGAAACGAGTGGGGCGATGTATGAGAGACGGAGTGGGGGTGTAGTATGTACTATAGTAAGACGGCGAGACGGCGAGGTCAGAGTGATTAAGACTAGTCACAATGGGAAGTACGTAGTACGTAGTATCATACACTACTAGTTTGTGATACTACCTCCACAATGCATAGTATCATAATATGGTTCATACTTATGTCATATTTAAAGTTTTGTAGAATCTCAATGCAAATGTGTGTACATGATGTATTTGTCATGAAGTTTTCTAAGTTTTCTAGGTTTATGTGTTATAATACTACTCTCATATCTCACCTCATAATTGATGTGACACATTAGATTTTTGCCAACATGGCATGTATGATACTACTTACGAGCCTTAAAAGCACTTTTTTGTGATGTTGATCAAATTGTACTCTAAAATTGTCACTGGACAACAGGTCGGCCTATTGCAAACTTGTTTGAATGAGCTAAAATAGTTAGAAATCTAGAAAATTTGTCACTTCAATGAATTTTCATCCTATAACGTTTACTTAATTTGAAAAACGAATGGGGACGTTTGCCATAATGGGACGATCATTTCTACAAAAAAGAATAAGATGGAAAGTCTCGCAATGTTATTTATCATGACAACATTGACAATGTCACAACCGTGGGGTGATTAGGGAATCCACTCCGCTAGAAAAAACAAACTTATATAAGGCATGTGTGGCAATGCAGTTTGTCTACCTTATACACATATCTAGATGTGTAGCTATATATGGATTTTATTTTCCAACTTTAGATGATCAGTTTATAGTTCACCATTTAATTAGAATTCATAATTTTTGGGAATAAAATACTTGGAGGTACCCTGCAAGTGTGGTACCACAAACTAAGCCAAAACATGGGTCCCAATAGTACAACATAGCGCGCATAGGAAGTTTGAGCAAATTTGAAACCAACCAAATGAGGTAGAAACAAATCAGAAAAAAGTTGTGAAACATGTGCATGGAGCCATCACATGACATGTACTTACTACTAACAAGTAAAAAATATAAAACCCTATCATACATAGAGGTTTGGGGTGAAGAGTTATTATTCACACACATATAGAATAAATATGGACTGCTTTTGGCTTTCTACCCATTAATTTGAGCAAGCTTCATGCAGTGTCCACTTCAAACTTGACAACATTGGAACCATAGCTGCTTGAGTTCGCCTCGCTAGCCTCTTCCCATATGTAAGCTTAATTAATTGGTTACACTACGAAAACCACAATCAACTTCTGAATAATGCATGCATTGCCCCCCTTTTGCACATATGCAACTTTGCAAAGTAGGGATTTTTGGTTTACCACACATTAGTGTGTTGTTTTCTTTTTATTAGGACCCATGTTTGGTAGCCACATTTTTCCAAAGCCAAAGTGTGGTTAGCCAAAAAAAAAGCTAGTATGGCTAGCCACCAAATTGTGGCTTAAAATATTAAAGCCAAACTTTGTCAAAACTTTGTAAAAAAAAGTTGAGTCTATGACAAATGGACCATATATACATGCAATGAAGTGTGATAAGCCAAATTGTGGCAAAAACCAAACACATGCCAAATAAACTATATGCATGCATGGCTGCCAAATTTTGGCTTCTTGACAAATTGTGGCTAGGAACCAAACATGCCCTTGCTGGCCAAAGGGGTCCGAATATGTGTTTTGTTTATTCGCTATCATGTGCAGTACGTGTGTGCACAATACCGCAAATCAAAATTTCACGGGTAGGCCAAACATGCATGCATGGTAGGCGAATCGCCATTTCGAAGGCTAATTTGTCAAACTAGCTTACCATGAAACCATCATGTGTACTCCAATTAATTAAGTTCGGATATGAATGGTGGTCATCAACCAAACTAAAAAGAATTCAAAATTTGGGATGATATAGGGATGTGCCCTATTGTTGTGGAATCAGAAAACATTAGCCAACGAAAATGTGGGTTGCATCCAAGTATAGTAGCTCACAAAGTCGATTGCCAAGAAGTTTTTGCCTAAATTTGAAATAAAGCCAAAATGAGGTTCAAACTTATTGAAATCAGCAAGCAAGGCAATCACGAAGTCACCAATTACTACTTTTATCTAGGAAAAATAACAAACATGATGGCATGCAAATATTCTTGAGAAGCAGAATCATTCTGTAAATATATATTTTTGGAACCATGCATGTTGGACATTGATTCGCTTCTTGCCACATGGGTGAGCTAGCTTGGTTACCGCAAGAACCATGCATGGCGAACTTTCGAATCATGACCCCTTTTTTAAGAGATCAATGAAAAACTTCTTATTTTCGACTATACTTTGCCAAATAAAGTTTTTTTGGTTTTCCACATAAAGTCTTTTCATTTTTATTGGCCGAATTAAGGGGGGCAAAATTAAAAGGATGTATTTGTGAAGTGGCTACCGCGTGTATTGCGCACACTACCACCTATACAATTTTCACAAGAGGGTGACATGGTTGGATGGCCATGCATTTCCATGGTTTGTTGGATTATCTCATCATGTAGTATATAATAAATTAATTTTGTAAATATTTTTCAATTCAAGTATTAACGATGGTTATATTACAACTCAAATAAATTGGGAAAATACTGGGGTTCGCCTCCCTAGAATCAATCTTGCCCGTCCATTTCCTATCAACTGACTATAGGGAGTACTAGATTTAAATGGCGGTTGGAGTTAATTCCTCAACCTCATCGCAGTATTATTCCCATCTGTCCCCACTAAACAACCCCTGGCGGTTCGTTCTCCCCTGCATTTCGGCAAGTTCCAAAAAACCCCATTGTTTGCAGTTGCTCTCCCTCCCTCCCCCTCAATCCCTCCGATCAGTTCGACGTGCTTCAGCGCTGCCATGGCCGACGGCGGCCTGTTTACGCTAAAGAGGAGCGTCGTTCCCCATGGGACGACCAAGGTGAACGTGGTCTACACGAATGACCCTTCCGTTCTCGAGCACACCCTCAAGATGTACGAACAAAAGCTACTAGAGGACAGGTCCAGGTTCGTCGGCCTCGACCTAGAATACACTGCGGACCAAGTAAGTACCGCCGTCGTTCAGTTGGCCATGGACGACCACGTCCTGGTGTACCATTTCTGCAGGTATGTTCTTCACATGCCTTCCTTTATCCTTTTGTTTTTTAATATAGAAACTCTTCCTTTATCTTGGATCTGCTTTTTTATTTCGACATAGACTAGGTTCTAACTTGTATGAAAACACGAACAAACTAACTTGTATGAAAAATGTGGTCTGGAACGTAATATCCAACATATACTTGTATAATTTTTTTGGATTGACCACGATATCTAGTTTCATGATTTTGGTACTCAAAATTTGCACAAATTTCATGTACTCATACTCACCGATAATCGGCATGGATGTCAAGATATTAACATATAGTAACTGAATCTTAACTTGATGACACTTAAATAATTAGATCATATAGTCGCAACAATAATTCATGTTATTTTGATGTGTATCACTGATGCAAAATCATTGTTTCACTGCAACAAGTATACAGTTTACTGGAAGAAAAATATGTGTACTATTTCAGCATATACGATCTTACAAGATTGATTTGTGTTAACATGCAGGAGTCCTGATAATCTGGCACTGCAAGAATTCCTTCAACATAAAGGAATTTGTTTCACAACTGTTGACATCAGGGGTGACTCTAGCAGGTTTGCTAGAGATGGCATTAAAATTCCTAAACATAATTGGATTGACATTCAGGATATGATCAATTTCAATGGTCCTGGCAATAGGACTGGCATGGGTGATTTGGCAGCCGCCATCATTGACCCATCTTACAAAGACATGAAGACCAAGTTCCCTACTAGCAGCCACGATCAATGGGAGTGCATGCCATTGCCTGAAGTAAACTTGAGGTATGCTGCGATTGATGGGTATGTCAGTTTTGAGTTGTACAGGCGACTCAAAAAAATCAATGATGGGCAGCGTCAAGCACAACCAATTCCAAGGGAAGTGGTTTGCCCGGATTGCAAGGAAGCGGCTAGGTTGGCCGCTCTTCCCCCTGCCTGGCGCGACGAGAAGAAGCAGTGTGTCGGGACAACCTACTGGGAATTTGTATCTTATTGCTTTAGGCACAACATACCATTTGATCCGAAGAAAATGCCACCATGGATAAAGGACTCGTGCGAGCCTACTTCGGGGTCTCCGTGGGATGGCGGTTCACACGGTGAGCAAGCTAGGGCAACGGCTGGATGTGGTGAGCTAGCAAGGGCAGGGCCTGTATCTGGTTGGGAAGCTCCAACAAGGATTCCCGACACACGAAGTGCGAACGAGTGCAGAACTTGGACTGCCAACCCGTGGGAGGCAGGTACAAGCGGCACCGGCAAGCGCATCAAGAGGGATGATGATAATTGGTGAACTAGGCTGGCGTTATATGTTTCCAAGATTGTACATAAGTTTAGAATTATGAACTGGTAGTATTGTTTAGGTGATGTAATTACTTTTGCAACAATGTGTATGAGGTTTCAGAATCACGCATCCTTATTTAAACATGTTTAAAACATGGAAATGAAAAGGTAAGCCTGCATCCTTCTTAGTCACTCCAAAATTAAGCTTTTGGGAAGGTATTTGAAATTTCCATGTTTGAAACCCAAAACGACTTCTCTTCGTGATTGACTTCATAAGACAAAGTTCAGGCTTAGGGGTAGATACATGATTTTTCTGGTTTGAATATGACTAGACCTTGTTTATCAACTTGAGTGCTTACTACTACCTCCGTCCCAAGGAATAAGGCGCACGCGTATTCCAAGACGAACTTTGACCATAAAAATTGAGCAACACAATCTTGATTATATTATATGTAATTAGTATCGTTGGATTCGTATTGAAAAGCACTTTGTAATGATGCTAATTTCATACAAACAATCTTTATATATTTGAAGTAATTCTTGGTCAAACAAAAAACACGTAAAACGAGGGCGCCTTATTCCTTGAACCGGAGGTAGTATATGACATAAGAAGGCTATGTGCTTTGGTTTTTCATTTTTTTTTGAATCTTGGTCAATTCCTAGGTACGGTTTGACCAAGATTTGAACAAGTTTAAAATATGAAAATAAAATGTAAGCCCGGTCTGGATCCTTCTTAGTCACTCTGAAATGAAGCTTTTGGGAGGTTTTTGAAATTTCCATGTGTTCGAAACCCAAAACCACTTCTCTTCATGCTTGACTTCGTAAGATAGATTTTAGGGTTAGGGGTAGATACGTACATGATTTTTCTAATTATTTTTATGCCCATTTGAATCTTGGTCAAATCATAGGTTTGACCAAGATTTAAACATGTTTAAAATATGAAAATGAAAAGCTAAGCCTGCATCCTTCTTAGTCACTCCAAAATGAAGTTTTTGGGAAGGTTTTTGAAATTTCCATGATTGAAACCCAAAAACGACTTCTCTTCGTGCTTGACTTCATAAGACAAAGTTTAGGGTTAGGGGTAGATACATGATTTTTCTGGTTTGAATATGTCTAGACCTTGTTTATCAACTTGAGTGCTTATTATATGACATAAGAAGGCTATGTGCTTTGGTTTTTCATTTTTTTATACCCATTTGAATCTTGGTCAAATCCTAGGTTTGACCAAGATTTGAACAAGTTTAAAACATAAAAATAAAAGGTATAAGCTCGACCTGGATCCTTCTTAGTCACTCTAAATTGAAGCTTTTGGGGGGTTCTTGAAATTTCCATGTTTGAAACCCAAAACCACGTCTCTTCATGCTTGACTTCATAAGACAGAGTTTAGGGTTAGGGTAGATACATGATTTGTCTGGTTTGAATATGTCTTGACCTTGTTTATCAACTTGAATGCTTAATATATGACATAAGAATACTATGTGCTTTGGTTTTCATTTTTTGATTTTTTCTGAATTTTTATGCCCATTTGATCTTGGTCAAATCCTAGGTTTAACCAAGGTTTAAACAAGTTTAAAACATGAAAATGAAAAGGTAAGCCTGCATCCTTCTTAGTCACTCCAAAATGAGGCTTTTGGGAAGGTTTTTGAAATTTCCATGTTTGAAATCCAAAACGACTTCTCTTCGTGCTTGACTTCATAAGACAAAGTTTAGGGTTAGGGGTAGATACAAGATTTTTCTGGTTTGAATATCTCTAGACCTTGTTTACCAACTTGAGTGCTTACTATATATGACATAAGAAGGCTATGTGCTTTGGTTTTTCAGTTTTTTTGAATTTTTATACCCATTTGAATCTTGGTCAAATCCTAGGTACGGTTTGACCAAGATTTGAACATGTTTAAAACATGAAAATAAAAGGTAAGCATGGATCCTTCTTAGTAACTCTAAAATGAAGCTTTTGGGAGGTTTTTGAAATTTCCATGTTTGAAACCCAAAACCACTTCTCTTCATGCTTGATCGACTTCATAAGACAGAATTTAGGGTTAGTGGGTAGATACATGATTTGTCTGGTTTGAATATGTTTAGACCTTGTTTATCAACTTGAATGCTTACTATATGACATAAGAATACTATGTGCTTTAGTTTTCATTTTTTTGATTTTTTCTGATTTTTTTGCACATTTGATCTTGGTCAAATCCTAGGTTTAACCAAGATTTAAACATGTTTAAGACATGAAAATGAAAAGGTAAGTCTGCATCCTTCTTAGTCACTCCAAAATGAAGCTTTTGGGAAGGTTTTTGAAATTTCCATGTTTGAAACCCAAAACCAGTTCTCTTCATGCTTTACTTCATAAGACAGAGTTTAGGGTTAGGGGTAGATATACGTGATTTGTCTAGTTTGAATATGTCTAGACCTTGTTTTATCAACTTGAATTCTTACTATATGACATAAAAAAAACTATGTGGTTTGGTTTGATAGTTCATTGTTCATAATTCATAGTTGATCATACATACGGATCATACATACAGAATTGCGCGATCCTTATCGCGACTTCTAACCTATCTAGTCGTCGAGGAAGATGATGGTCGCGTTCTCCTCCGCATCCCGCGCCTCCTTCTCCTTCACGGCGGCGATGGCCGCCGCCTTGTCTTCTTCCTCCGCCCTCTTCTTGTCGGCATCGTCCTTGAGGGACGCGGCCAGCGCCTTCAAGAAGAGGGGGTCTTCCCCTTCCTCCGCCTCCTCCGCCTCCTCGCCGGCTGGCGGCGCGAATCCGCCGCTGGTGCTCGCCTCCCACGCCGCCTTCGACCGGCGGTTCCTCTCCCGGTCGGCGCGCCATTTGTTGAAGACGGGGCCGCTCATCGGTTTGAGCGGCGGATCCGCCTTGTACCAGAGCCCGCCCGGGGCGAACTCGCGGAGCGACGACGGCATGTACAGGGAGCCTCTGTACCTGCACGCCGCGCGCCGACTCCCGGCGGCGGACTGCTTGCACTGGAGCCGCCACGCCTCCTCGAGCGTGTCCGGCGCGCGGGATCGCTTCGATCCGCTCGCGGGCGACGCGGAACTGGTACGGCGTGAATACATGGCGAGCGGCGAAGAATCACCACCCTGCAATCAAGGCCAAGCACGCAGCATATGGCCTCTTCCTTACGTCTTTTGCCTGGTTTGTTGCCGGTCAACGCCCCTGCTGCTGGCCCTGATGCTCCTGGTCCTGTTTAAAGTTCAGCATTAAACTCTATATACTATACAACTGTCGTGGTCTTGTGATGTACAGTAGTACTCTTTTGATGCATTTGTGATGTAGTAGTACTGTACTTTTTTTTGAACTGATATAGTACTATCTAAGAAAAGTACTCCCTCCGATTCACATTCTTTTTAGCACCAAGAAATATGGATCGGATCACCGGAGCGAGGGAGTAAATTACCCTTTTGTTGTGGCTTATTTTGACTTTGGCAAAAGCCAAAAAAAAAGCACCTAAATAGGTGCTTTTTGGGCTTTTGGATTTTGGAAGCCAAAAGAATAGAATCTTTGTTCTTGGCTTCCAAAATCCAAAAGCCCAAAAAAGCACCTATTTACGTGCTTTTTTTGGCTTTTGCCAAAGCCAAAAGCCAAAAAAAGCCACAACAAAAGGGCCATAAACATGGCATCTCGTGCATGAAGCTTGACAGATTGATCGGGTTGGCTAGAACGGCTAAACAATGCTGCTCATTAGGCAAATGCATGCCATGTACGATAGTATACATCTAGTAAAGAAGTCTATACTGACATAAAAAAGACTACATTGGGGATGAGAGTCAATTGGGGCATCTACAATACAGAAAATCTTGCTCGTAGTTGATTTTGGCTAAGAGGGTTTTGTGCCCATATTTGTATCTTGGTATAATCCTAGGTTTGACAATGATTTAAACAAGTTTAAAATATGAAAATGAAAAGGTAAGCATGGATACTTCTTAGTCACTCTAAAATGAAGCTTTTGGGAGGTTTTTGATATTTCCATGTTTGAAACCAAGAACCACTTCTCTTCATGCTTGGCTTCATAAGATAAAGTTTAGGGGTTAGGGGGTAGATACATGATTTGTTTGGTTTGAATATGTCTAGACCTTGTTTATCAGCTTGAATGCTTACTATATGACATAAGAAGACTATGTACTTTGGTTTTTCATTATTTTTTTTAAATTTTATGCCCATTTGAATCTTGGTCAAATACACTAGCTATGACCAAGATGTAAACAAGTTTAAAACATGAAAATGAAAAGGTAAGCATGGATCCTTCTTAGTCACTATAAAATGAAGCTTTTGGGGGGTTCTTGAAATTTCCAAGTTTGAAACCCAAAACCACTTCTCTTCATGCTTGACTTCATAAGACAGAGTTTAGGGTTAGGGGGTAAATACATGATTTGTCTAGTTTGTTGTTTAGACCTTGTTTACCAACTACTAGTTCGATTTTGGGCTACTAATATAAAATTAAAATAAGTTGAACTAGTATTCCTCTAAAAAATCATTTTGGTATGCATTGTTTGATACTTTTCATAGCTATAGTGCATCACAAATTTATGATTTCATGCTTTGCTTTGCCAATTTCGATTTTTTCTAACCACCTTCTCTTTGATTTCAAATTTAGGTCAAACTATCGATGCCTACTATGTGTTCTACTTGAATTGGATGCAGCGTGCGCACATGTTTTGCCATTGTTCTGGGCTTCCACACATCTTTGGGGCATCCAAGTATTTAAGTTACCTTGTTTTTTTGAATTGTAATTCATACCCTTCCTCCCAATTTTTATGCACATTTGAATCTTGGTCAAATCCTAAGTTTGACCAAGATTTGAACAAGTTTAAAACATGAAAATGAAAAGGTAAGCCTGAATCCTTCTTAGTCACTCAAAAATGAGAAGCTTTTGGGAGTTTTTTGAAATTTCCATGTTTGAAACCCAAAACCACTTCTCTTCATGCTTGACTTCATAAGACAGAGTTTAGGGTTAGGGGGTAGATACATGATTTGTCTAGTTTGTTGTTTAGACCTTGTTTATCAACTTGAATGCTTACTATATGACATAATAATACTATGTGCTTTGGTTTTCATTTTTTTGATTTTTTCTGAATTTTTATGCCCATTTGATCTTGGTCAAATCCTAGGCTTAACCAATATTTAAACAAGTTTAAAACATGAAAATGAAAAGGTAAGCCTGTATCCTTCTTAGTCACTCCAAAATGAAGCTTTTGGGAAGGATTTTGAAATTTCCATGTTTGAAATCCAAAACGACTTCGATCTCTTCGTGCTTGACTTCATAAGACAAAGTTTAGGGATAGGGGTAGAAACATGATTTTTCTGGTTTGAATATGTCTAGACCTTGTTTACCAACTTGATCGAGTGCTTACTATATGACATAAGAAGGCTATATGCTTTGGTTTTTCATTTTTTTTGAAATTTTATGCCCATTTGAATCTTGATCAAATCCTAGGTACAGTTTGACCAAGATTTGAACAATTTTAAAACATGAAAATAAAAGGTAAGCCCGACCTGGATCCTTTAGTCACTCTAAAATGAAGCTTTTGGGGGTTCTTGAAATTTCCAAGTTTGAAACCCAAAACCACTTCTCTTCATGCTTGACTACACATAAGACAGAGTTTAGGGTTAGGGGTAGATACATGATTTTTCTTGTTTGAATATATCTAGACCTTGTTTATATCAACTTTAATGCTAACTATATATGACATAAGAAAACTATGTGCTTTGGTTTTTAATTTTTCTGTTTTTTTATTTTGATAGATGCACATTTGAATCTTTGTCAAATCCTAGGTTTGGCCAAGATTTAAACAAGTATAAAACATGAAAATGAAAAGGGGAAGCCTGTATCCTTTCTTAGTCACTCTAAAATGAAGTTTTTGGGATGTTCTTGAAATTTTCATGTTTGAAACCCAAAACCACTTCTCTTCATGCTTGACTTCATAAGATAGAGTTTAGGGGCTAGCTAGGGGATAGATACATGATTTGCCTAGGTTTGAATATGCATGTCCAAACCTAGCTTGTTTATCAACTTGAATGCTTACTATATGACATAAGAAGACTATATGCTTTTGTTTTTCATTTTTCTGATTTTTTTTAAAATTTTATGCCCATTTGAATCTTTTGGTCAAATCCTTGGTTTAATTTGACACGGATTTAAACAAGTTTAAAATATGAAAATGAAAAGGTGGTAAGCAGGCATGTATCCTTCTTATATATATTAGTCACTCTAAAATGAAGCTTTTGGGAGGTTTTTGAAATTTCCATGTTTGAAACCCAAAACCACTTCTCTTCATGTTGTTGACTTCATAAGATAGAGTTTAGGGGTTAGGGGTATATATACATGACTTGTCTTGTTTGAATATGTGTCTAGACCTTGTTTATCAACTTTAATGCTTACTATATGACATAAGAACACTATGCGCTTTAATTTGGTTTTTAATTTTTTTAAATTTTGATGCACATTTTGAATCTTGGTCAAATCCTAGGTTTGACCGAGATTTGAACAAGTTTAAAACAAGAAAATAAAAGGTAAGCCCGCCAGACTGGATCCTTTCTTAGTCACTCTATAATGAAGCTTTTAGGGGGGTTGTTGAAAATGTAAGCATGTATCCTTCTTAGTACGTCACACCACAATGAAGCTTTTGGGAGGGTTTTTGAAATGTCCATGTTTGAAACCCAAAACGACTTCTCTTCGTGCTTGACTTCATAATTAAGACAAAGTTTAGGGTTAGGGGTATATAGATACATGATTTTTCTGGTTTGAATATGTCTAGACTTTGTTTATCAACTAGCTTGAGTGCTTACTATATGGCATATATAAGAAGCTAGGCTATGTGCTTTGGTTTTTCATTTTTTTTTTGAATTTTTATGCCCATTTGAATCTTGGTCAAATCCTAGGTACGTACGGTTTGACCAAGATTTGAACATGTTTAAAACATGAAAATAAAAGGTAAGCATGGATCCTTCTTAGTCACTCTAAAATGAAGCTTTTGGGAGGTTTTTGAAATTTCCATGTTTGAAACCCAAAACCACTTCTCTTCATGCTTGGCTTCGTAAGATAGAGTTTAGGGTTTGGGGTAGATACGTACATGATTTTTCTAAGTATTTTTACACCCATTTGAATCTTCGTCAAATCCTAAGTTTGACCAAGATTTGAACAAGTTTAAAAACATGAAAATGAAAAGGGTAAGCCTGGATCCTTGTTTACGGTTAGGGGGTAGATACGTACATGATTTTTCTAAGTATTTTTACGCCCATTTGAATCTTCGTCAAATCCTAAGTTTGACCAAGATTTGAACAAGTTTAAAAACATGAAAATGAAAAGGGTGTAAGCCTGGATCCTTGTTTAGGGTTAGGGGGTAGATACAAGATTTTTGTGGTTTGAATATGGCAGACCTTGTTTATCACCTTGATATATGACATAGGAAGACGGTGTGCTTTTGTTTTTCTTTTTTTTGAATTTTTATGCCCATTTGAATCTTGGTCAAGTCATAGGTTTGACCAAGATTTAAACATGTTTAAAACATGAAAATGAAAAAGTAAGCCTGGATCCTTCTTAGTCACTCCAAAATGTACCAATTGATAAATGAGTTAACTTGGCTTCATGGAAAAAATAATGTCATGTAAATGATTTAACTTGGCTTTCGTACCCTTGAATCCATAGGAAACTTTGTATAAATGTAGTAGTATAATAATCAACCGAGTTTTTACATCAACAGGTCTGTCACTTACGTGTGGTGCCCATGCGTGAGGTCCCACACTTCAGTGAGCACAAGTCACGTGCAATAGGTACGCAAACTCCCAGCCATTTTCTTTGTCAAGAGAAGACGCATCAGGATGCGTATTGGAAGTATGTGGGTCCTTCTGGATCCTTCGGTTGTCCCTCTCACAAAAAAAAAACAAATCTCTCTCATTCTCGGCCTCGCTCGACTCGCTCGCTCGCTCGCTCGCACCTCCTGCTCACTGACAAACCCTGCACAAAAGTCAACATCATCACCCGAAAAAGGGGAGACACCATAATTCTCTCCCTTCTTCTCTCCTTCCGAGTGATCCCTTCTTCCTCCGAGTTTCACTCGACGGGCAAACACACATGTGCTGCATAGTAATAATAAAAAAGTAGAAAAATCGACCTACGAATCTATGATTAAATAGGTTAAACTAGGGTTTTGCCCACTACTACAGATCAAGTTCAGAAATATCCAACTACTAGTTCGATTTTGGGCTACTAATATAAAATTAAAATAAGTTGAACTAGTATTCCTCTAAAAAATCATTTTGGTATGCATTGTTTGATACTTTTCATAGCTATAGTGCATCACAAATTTATGATTTCATGCTTTGCTTTGCCAATTTCGATTTTTTCTAACCACCTTCTCTTTGATTTCAAATTTAGGTCAAACTATCGATGCCTACTATGTGTTCTACTTGAATTGGATGCAGCGTGCGCACATGTTTTGCCATCGTTCTGGGCTTCCACACATCTTTGGGGCATCCAAGTATTTAAGTTACCTTGTTTTTTTGAATTGTAATTCATACCCTTCCTCCCAATTTTTATGCACATTTGAATCTTGGTCAAATCCTAAGTTTGACCAAGATTTGAACAAGTTTAAAACATGAAAATGAAAAGGTAAGCCTGAATCCTTCTTAGTCACTCAAAAATGAGAAGCTTTTGGGAGTTTTTTGAAATTTCCATGTTTGAAACCCAAAACCACTTCTCTTCATGCTTGACTTCATAAGACAGAGTTTAGGGTTAGGGGGTAGATACATGATTTGTCTAGTTTGTTGTTTAGACCTTGTTTATCAACTTGAATGCTTACTATATGACATAATAATACTATGTGCTATGGTTTTCATTTTTTTTGACTTTTTCTGAATTTTTATGCCCATTTGATCTTGGTCAAATCCTAGGCTTAACCAATATTTAAACAAGTTTAAAACATGAAAATGAAAAGGTAAGCCTGTATCCTTCTTAGTCACTCCAAAATGAAGCTTTTGGGAAGGATTTTGAAATTTCCATGTTTGAAATCCAAAACGACTTCGATCTCTTCGTGCTTGACTTCATAAGACAAAGTTTAGGGATAGGGGTAGAAACATGATTTTTCTGGTTTGAATATGTCTAGACCTTGTTTACCAACTTGATCGAGTGCTTACTATATGACATAAGAAGGCTATATGCTTTGGTTTTTCATTTTTTTTGAAATTTTATGCCCATTTGAATCTTGATCAAATCCTAGGTACAGTTTGACCAAGATTTGAACAATTTTAAAACATGAAAATAAAAGGTAAGCCCGACCTGGATCCTTTAGTCACTCTAAAATGAAGCTTTTGGGGGGTTCTTGAAATTTCCAAGTTTGAAACCCAAAACCACTTCTCTTCATGCTTGACTACACATAAGACAGAGTTTAGGGTTAGGGGTAGATACATGATTTTTCTTGTTTGAATATATCTAGACCTTGTTTATATCAACTTTAATGCTAACTATATATGACATAAGAAAACTATGTGCTTTGGTTTTTAATTTTTCTGTTTTTTTATTTTGATAGATGCACATTTGAATCTTTGTCAAATCCTAGGTTTGGCCAAGATTTAAACAAGTATAAAACATGAAAATGAAAAGGGGAAGCCTGTATCCTTTCTTAGTCACTCTAAAATGAAGTTTTTGGGATGTTCTTGAAATTTTCATGTTTGAAACCCAAAACCACTTCTCTTCATGCTTGACTTCATAAGATAGAGTTTAGGGGCTAGCTAGGGGATAGATACATGATTTGCCTAGGTTTGAATATGCATGTCCAAACCTAGCTTGTTTATCAACTTGAATGCTTACTATATGACATAAGAAGACTATATGCTTTTGTTTTTCATTTTTCTGATTTTTTTTTAAAATTTTATGCCCATTTGAATCTTTTGGTCAAATCCTTGGTTTAATTTGACACGGATTTAAACAAGTTTAAAATATGAAAATGAAAAGGTGGTAAGCAGGCATGTATCCTTCTTATATATATTAGTCACTCTAAAATGAAGCTTTTGGGAGGTTTTTGAAATTTCCATGTTTGAAACCCAAAACCACTTCTCTTCATGTTGTTGACTTCATAAGATAGAGTTTAGGGGTTAGGGGTATATATACATGACTTGTCTTGTTTGAATATGTGTCTAGACCTTGTTTATCAACTTTAATGCTTACTATATGACATAAGAACACTATGCGCTTTAATTTGGTTTTTAATTTTTTTAAATTTTGATGCACATTTTGAATCTTGGTCAAATCCTAGGTTTGACCGAGATTTGAACAAGTTTAAAACAAGAAAATAAAAGGTAAGCCCGCCAGACTGGATCCTTTCTTAGTCACTCTATAATGAAGCTTTTAGGGGGGTTGTTGAAAATGTAAGCATGTATCCTTCTTAGTACGTCACACCACAATGAAGCTTTTGGGAGGGTTTTTGAAATGTCCATGTTTGAAACCCAAAACGACTTCTCTTCGTGCTTGACTTCATAATTAAGACAAAGTTTAGGGTTAGGGGTATATAGATACATGATTTTTCTGGTTTGAATATGTCTAGACTTTGTTTATCAACTAGCTTGAGTGCTTACTATATGGCATATATAAGAAGCTAGGCTATGTGCTTTGGTTTTTCATTTTTTTTGAATTTTTATGCCCATTTGAATCTTGGTCAAATCCTAGGTACGTACGGTTTGACCAAGATTTGAACATGTTTAAAACATGAAAATAAAAGGTAAGCATGGATCCTTCTTAGTCACTCTAAAATGAAGCTTTTGGGAGGTTTTTGAAATTTCCATGTTTGAAACCCAAAACCACTTCTCTTCATGCTTGGCTTCGTAAGATAGAGTTTAGGGTTTGGGGTAGATACGTACATGATTTTTCTAAGTATTTTTACACCCATTTGAATCTTCGTCAAATCCTAAGTTTGACCAAGATTTGAACAAGTTTAAAAACATGAAAATGAAAAGGGTAAGCCTGGATCCTTGTTTACGGTTAGGGGGTAGATACGTACATGATTTTTCTAAGTATTTTTACGCCCATTTGAATCTTCGTCAAATCCTAAGTTTGACCAAGATTTGAACAAGTTTAAAAACATGAAAATGAAAAGGGTGTAAGCCTGGATCCTTGTTTAGGGTTAGGGGGTAGATACAAGATTTTTGTGGTTTGAATATGGCAGACCTTGTTTATCACCTTGATATATGACATAGGAAGACGGTGTGCTTTTGTTTTTCTTTTTTTTTTTTGAATTTTTATGCCCATTTGAATCTTGGTCAAGTCATAGGTTTGACCAAGATTTAAACAGGTTTAAAACATGAAAATGAAAAAGTAAGCCTGGATCCTTCTTAGTCACTCCAAAATGTACCAATTGATAAATGAGTTAACTTGGCTTCATGGAAAAAATAATGTCATGTAAATGATTTAACTTGGCTTTCGTACCCTTGAATCCATAGGAAACTTTGTATAAATGTAGTAGTATAATAATCAACCGAGTTTTTACATCAACAGGTCTGTCACTTACGTGTGGTGCCCATGCGTGAGGTCCCACACTTCAGTGAGCACAAGTCACGTGCAATAGGTACGCAAACTCCCAGCCATTTTCTTTGTCAAGAGAAGACGCATCAGGATGCGTATTGGAAGTATGTGGGTCCTTCTGGATCCTTCGGTTGTCCCTCTCACAAAAAAAAAAAACAAATCTCTCTCATTCTCGGCCTCGCTCGACTCGCTCGCTCGCTCGCTCGCACCTCCTGCTCACTGACAAACCCTGCACAAAAGTCAACATCATCACCCGAAAAAGGGGAGACACCATAATTCTCTCCCTTCTTCTCTCCTTCCGAGTGATCCCTCTTCCTCCGAGTTTCACTCGACGGGCAAACACACATGTGCTGCATAGTAATAATAAAAAAGTAGAAAAATCGACCTACGAATCTATGATTAAATAGGTTAAACTAGGGTTTTGCCCACTACTATACAGATCAAGTTCAGAAATATCCAACTACTAGTTCGATTTTGGGCTACTAATATAAAATTAAAATAAGTTGAACTAGTATTCCTCTAAAAAATCATTTTGGTATGCATTGTTTGATACTTTTCATAGCTATAGTGCATCACAAATTTATGATTTCATGCTTTGCTTTGCCAAATTCGATTTTTTCTAACCACCTTCTCTTTGATTTCAAATTTAGGTCAAACTATCGATGCCTACTATGTGTTCTACTTGAATTGGATGCAGCGTGCGCACATGTTTTGCCATCGTTCTGGGCTTCCACACATCTTTGGGGCATCCAAGTATTTAAGTTACCTTGTTTTTTTGAATTGTAATTCATACCCTTCCTCCCAATTTTTATGCACATTTGAATCTTGGTCAAATCCTAAGTTTGACCAAGATTTGAACAAGTTTAAAACATGAAAATGAAAAGGTAAGCCTGAATCCTTCTTAGTCACTCAAAAATGAGAAGCTTTTGGGAGTTTTTTGAAATTTCCATGTTTGAAACCCAAAACCACTTCTCTTCATGCTTGACTTCATAAGACAGAGTTTAGGGTTAGGGGGTAGATACATGATTTGTCTAGTTTGTTGTTTAGACCTTGTTTATCAACTTGAATGCTTACTATATGACATAATAATACTATGTGCTATGGTTTTCATTTTTTTTGACTTTTTCTGAATTTTTATGCCCATTTGATCTTGGTCAAATCCTAGGCTTAACCAATATTTAAACAAGTTTAAAACATGAAAATGAAAAGGTAAGCCTGTATCCTTCTTAGTCACTCCAAAATGAAGCTTTTGGGAAGGATTTTGAAATTTCCATGTTTGAAATCCAAAACGACTTCGATCTCTTCGTGCTTGACTTCATAAGACAAAGTTTAGGGATAGGGGTAGAAACATGATTTTTCTGGTTTGAATATGTCTAGACCTTGTTTACCAACTTGATCGAGTGCTTACTATATGACATAAGAAGGCTATATGCTTTGGTTTTTCATTTTTTTTGAAATTTTATGCCCATTTGAATCTTGATCAAATCCTAGGTACAGTTTGACCAAGATTTGAACAATTTTAAAACATGAAAATAAAAGGTAAGCCCGACCTGGATCCTTTAGTCACTCTAAAATGAAGCTTTTGGGGGGTTCTTGAAATTTCCAAGTTTGAAACCCAAAACCACTTCTCTTCATGCTTGACTACACATAAGACAGAGTTTAGGGTTAGGGGTAGATACATGATTTTTCTTGTTTGAATATATCTAGACCTTGTTTATATCAACTTTAATGCTAACTATATATGACATAAGAAAACTATGTGCTTTGGTTTTTAATTTTTCTGTTTTTTTTATTTTGATAGATGCACATTTGAATCTTTGTCAAATCCTAGGTTTGGCCAAGATTTAAACAAGTATAAAACATGAAAATGAAAAGGGGAAGCCTGTATCCTTTCTTAGTCACTCTAAAATGAAGTTTTTGGGATGTTCTTGAAATTTTCATGTTTGAAACCCAAAACCACTTCTCTTCATGCTTGACTTCATAAGATAGAGTTTAGGGGCTAGCTAGGGGATAGATACATGATTTGCCTAGGTTTGAATATGCATGTCCAAACCTAGCTTGTTTATCAACTTGAATGCTTACTATATGACATAAGAAGACTATATGCTTTTGTTTTTCATTTTTCTGATTTTTTTTAAAATTTTATGCCCATTTGAATCTTTTGGTCAAATCCTTGGTTTAATTTGACACGGATTTAAACAAGTTTAAAATATGAAAATGAAAAGGTGGTAAGCAGGCATGTATCCTTCTTATATATATTAGTCACTCTAAAATGAAGCTTTTGGGAGGTTTTTGAAATTTCCATGTTTGAAACCCAAAACCACTTCTCTTCATGTTGTTGACTTCATAAGATAGAGTTTAGGGGTTAGGGGTATATATACATGACTTGTCTTGTTTGAATATGTGTCTAGACCTTGTTTATCAACTTTAATGCTTACTATATGACATAAGAACACTATGCGCTTTAATTTGGTTTTTAATTTTTTTAAATTTTGATGCACATTTTGAATCTTGGTCAAATCCTAGGTTTGACCGAGATTTGAACAAGTTTAAAACAAGAAAATAAAAGGTAAGCCCGCCAGACTGGATCCTTTCTTAGTCACTCTATAATGAAGCTTTTAGGGGGGTTGTTGAAAATGTAAGCATGTATCCTTCTTAGTACGTCACACCACAATGAAGCTTTTGGGAGGGTTTTTGAAATGTCCATGTTTGAAACCCAAAACGACTTCTCTTCGTGCTTGACTTCATAATTAAGACAAAGTTTAGGGTTAGGGGTATATAGATACATGATTTTTCTGGTTTGAATATGTCTAGACTTTGTTTATCAACTAGCTTGAGTGCTTACTATATGGCATATATAAGAAGCTAGGCTATGTGCTTTGGTTTTTCATTTTTTTTGAATTTTTATGCCCATTTGAATCTTGGTCAAATCCTAGGTACGTACGGTTTGACCAAGATTTGAACATGTTTAAAACATGAAAATAAAAGGTAAGCATGGATCCTTCTTAGTCACTCTAAAATGAAGCTTTTGGGAGGTTTTTGAAATTTCCATGTTTGAAACCCAAAACCACTTCTCTTCATGCTTGGCTTCGTAAGATAGAGTTTAGGGTTTGGGGTAGATACGTACATGATTTTTCTAAGTATTTTTACACCCATTTGAATCTTCGTCAAATCCTAAGTTTGACCAAGATTTGAACAAGTTTAAAAACATGAAAATGAAAAGGGTAAGCCTGGATCCTTGTTTACGGTTAGGGGGTAGATACGTACATGATTTTTCTAAGTATTTTTACGCCCATTTGAATCTTCGTCAAATCCTAAGTTTGACCAAGATTTGAACAAGTTTAAAAACATGAAAATGAAAAGGGTGTAAGCCTGGATCCTTGTTTAGGGTTAGGGGGTAGATACAAGATTTTTGTGGTTTGAATATGGCAGACCTTGTTTATCACCTTGATATATGACATATGAAGACGGTGTGCTTTTTTTTTTTTTTTTTTGAATTTTTATGCCCATTTGAATCTTGGTCAAGTCATAGGTTTGACCAAGATTTAAACATGTTTAAAACATGAAAATGAAAAAGTAAGCCTGGATCCTTCTTAGTCACTCCAAAATGTACCAATTGATAAATGAGTTAACTTGGCTTCATGGAAAAAATAATGTCATGTAAATGATTTAACTTGGCTTTCGTACCCTTGAATCCATAGGAAACTTTGTATAAATGTAGTAGTATAATAATCAACCGAGTTTTTACATCAACAGGTCTGTCACTTACGTGTGGTGCCCATGCGTGAGGTCCCACACTTCAGTGAGCACAAGTCACGTGCAATAGGTACGCAAACTCCCAGCCATTTTCTTTGTCAAGAGAAGACGCATTTTATGCCCATTTGAATCTAGATCAAATCCTAGATACTGTTTTGGGTGATTTGTCATTCAAAAATTTGGTATCATTCGGATCGGAGGAAGTATAGTTGGAGATGAATGGCCCACCAAGTCTCTGCCTTGAAGTTTGCTCTTTGACTAGTATTACTACTCGCGAGGTGCCGAGGAGACGGGGAGGCCAAATTTAAGAACTAACCTTTGCTCTTGCCGTCTTCCTCAGTTCACCACTTTGTTTACCTCTTGGAATACTACTTCGCCACCATGACCGGGAGCAAGTCTCGCCACAGAAGGGCTCGTGCGGCTGCGGCGAAGCTGAGGGAATCCCAGCAATGGCGTCCCTGTGCTGCTGTCGAGGTGCCTTCTGCGCAAGAGTCTTCAAGGGCGTCGCAGCCCGCGACTGCTACCTTCAGGCGATCCTCCGTTCTTGCGCATCTTTCTATGTCTTTCACAACTTATCATCCCCTCCTTTTCTTACCTTCTCTCAATCGTATATTCAGGTCGGGCGGCCTTAGTTTTCCCGCAGCCCTCCTGCCTGCGGAAACATCTTCCACGGAGCCAAGTTCTCAAAGCAGCGAGGTATAGACATTCGTGCAAATTGGGATTCCCATTTTCTCTTTCTTGGTACTTCTCTGGGTACACTTCTGATTTTGTGCTCCATCCCCATCTGATAGAAGCCCCGCTACGAGATCGGTCCCATTTTAGAAATGGTTATGGGCGATTTCTGCGTCGAGACGGCGGACAGAAGCGCCCTCGCCGATGAGTGCATGAGACTTTATTCTGAGCTCGCCACTGAGAAGATCCGGATTCGCATTCTCGACGATATCGCCATGAAATCGTTCACTGCGAGTAACGAGTAACTCTATCTTATGAAGTCAAGCATGAAGAGAAGTGGTTTTGGGTTTCAAACATGAAAATTTCAAGAACATCCCAAAAACTTCATTTTAGAGTGACTAAGAAAGGATACAGGCTTCCCCTTTTCATTTTCATGTTTTATACTTGTTTAAATCTTGGCCAAACCTAGGATTTGACAAAGATTCAAATGTGCATCTATCAAAATAAAAAAAACAGAAAAATTAAAAACCAAAGCACATAGTTTTCTTATGTCATATATAGTTAGCATTAAAGTTGATATAAACAAGGTCTAGATATATTCAAACAAGAAAAATCATGTATCTACCCCTAACCCTAAACTCTGTCTTATGTAGTCAAGCATGAAGAGAAGTGGTTTTGGGTTTCAAACATGGAAATTTCAAAAACCTCTTAAAAATTCATTTTAGAGTGACTAAGAAGGATGCAAGCTTCCCTTTTCACTTGCATGTCTTAAACTTGTTTAAATCTGGGTCAAACCTAAGATTTGACCAAAAGATTCAAACGGGCATAAAATTCAAAAAAAATCAGAAAAATGAAAAACAAAAGCATATAGTCTTCTTGTGTCATATAGTAAGCATTCAAGTTGATAAACAAGGTCTAGACATATTCAAACCAGAAAATCATGTATATATCTACCCCTAACCCTAAACTCTGTATTATGAAGTCAATCATGAAGAGAAGTGGTTTTGGGTTTCAAACATGGATATTTCAAGAACCTCCCAAAAGCTTCATTTTAGAGTGTGACTAAGAAGGATCCAGGCTTACCTTTTTCATTTTCATGTACTAAACTTGTTTAAATCCTGGTCAAACCTAGGATTTCACAAAGATTCAAATATATGTGTATAAAATATAAAAAATAGAAAAATGAAAACCAAAGCACATAGTCTACTTATGTCACATAGTAAGCATTCAAGTTGATAAACAAGGTCTAGACATATTCAAACCAGAAAAATCATGTATATATCTACCCCTAACCCTAAACTCCGTCTTATGAAGTTAATCATGAAGAGAAGTGGTTTTGGGTTTCAAACATTGGAATTCCAAGAACCTCCCAAAAGCTTCATTTTAGAGTGTGACTAAGAAGGATCCAAGCTTACCTTTTCATTTTCATGTTCTAAACTTGTTTAAATCCTGGTCAAAACTAGGATTTCACAAAGATTCAAATATATGGGTATAAAATTCAAAAAAATAGAAAAATGAAAAACCAAAGCACATAGTCTTCTTATGTCATATAGTAAGCATTAAAGTTGATAAACAAGGTCTAGACATATTCAACCTAGACAAATCATGTATCTACCCCCTAACCCCTAAACTCTGTCTTATGAAGTCCAACATGAAGAGAAGTGGTTTTGGGTTTCAAACATGGAAATTTCAAAAACCTCTTACAAAATTCAGTTTAGAGTGACTAATTAAGAAGGATGCATTCTCCCCTTTTCATTTTCATGTCTTAAACTTGTTTAAATCTTGGTCAAACCTAAGATTTGACCAAAAGATTCAAACGGGCATAAAAAAATCAGAAAAATGAAAACCAAAGCACATAATTTTCTTATGTCATATAGTAAGCATTCAAGTTGATAAACAAGGTCTAGACATATTCAAACCAGAAAATCATGTATATATCTACCCCTAACCCTAAACTCTGTCTTATGAAGTCAATCATGAAGAGAAGTGGTTTTGGGTTTCAAACATGGAAATTTCAAGAACCTCCCAAAAGCTTCATTTTAGAGTGACTAAGAAGGATCCAGGCCTACCTTTTCATTTTCATGTTTTAAACTTGTTTAAATCCTGGTCAAACCTAGGATTTGACAAAGATTCGAATATATGGGCAAAAAATTCAAAAAAAATAGAAAAATGAAAAACCAAAGCACATAGTCTCCTTGTGTCATATAGTAAGCATTAAAGTTGACAAAAAAGGTCTAGATATATGCAAACTAGACAAATCATGTATCTACCCCCTAACCCCTAAACTCTGTCTTATGAAGTCAAGCATGAAGAGAAGTCGTTTTGGGTTTCAAACATGGAATTTTCAAGAACATCCCAAAAGCTTCATTTTAGAGTGACTAAGAAGGATCCATGATTACCTTTTCATTTTCATGTTTTAAACTTGTTTAATCTTGGTCAAACCTAGGATTTGACCAAGATTCAAATGGGCACAAAATTTAAAAAATCAGAAAAATGAAAAACCAAAGTACATAGTCTTCTTATGTCATGTAGTAAGCATTCAAGTTGATAAAATGGTTCATGCCGGCGTCTTAGCTGCTAAAAAAAATTATACACCAATTGATTTGACGAATTGATGATTTACTCTAGTCTGCTTCTAGACCATGCAGCTAGCGAGTATTCATATGTACTGCATGGAGCCCCCAACTTTTGACTTCCCGTGTCGGAAAAGGCCTGTCTAATAATGTGGGGCAGTGAGGTATCCCGAAGTATCTAGAGGGTTCCAGTGTTTCAGGCTTTCAGCATCGCCAGTCCAAGGGAAGGATGGGTGACGAATCCGTGCATTCACAGCCGTTTAGATCTGAAGAGTCCTTGTATGATGAGCGGTAGATAGCACCTCTAAGCTGCAAATCAACAGCTTCAATTACTTCAAATGAGCATTGGCCGGAACGCTGACAGAGTGAAAAAATTCAATTTCAAAAACTCATGTATAGAATAGAAAAAAAATAAAAAACATGTAGATAGAATAGAGGTATAGATAGATTAGCCCAAAAAAGAAGAGGACGGGGAAATTTCGAACGCTCGCCTTTAACTCAGCACAGCAGACACCTCCCTCGCGCACCTAAACTTTCGAACGCGCGCCCAATATTTCGAACGCTCGCCTTTAACTCAGCACCCAGCCCACCTTGTTCTTCTCTAGACACCTCCTTCGGCGCCCTGTTCTTCTCTAGACACACCCTCGGTGAACCAGGCCGCGCACCAAAACTTCCCCACGCTGTCTATCAGCCGCGTCAGCCGGCGACTGCTGGTGGCGCCGTTCTTCTCCAGCCGCACCGGCAGGCGCGGTCAGCTGGTAGATCCTCACGGTATGCATGCTATCTTCAGGCCTGGGCAAGTACGATTCATTATAGCTCAATCGAAGTCAGTCGCCGTCGCCCAGCCCTTATAAGTTCGTTAGTTCGTTCGAATCGATCGGTTGATATTGTTTTCCTCTCGATGTGTTTGTTTGACATTGTTTTCCGCTTTACCTATTTGCTCGAATTCGTTCGTACTGTACACTGTACTGCTCACCATTGCCCAATGTCTCTAGTCGTCGCTTGGTGCCAGTCCTCTATGGACCTGTTTGTAATCTTATTACTTCTGGGTTCTTTGCACTGCTAATACATCGGTGGATTTACGGCCAAAAAGAAGAAAGAATTTGTTGGTATTATATTGCTTTCGATTGATCTGTTCGCCCCCAAGCTTTTACAGAAGCCGCAAGAGATTCAAGGATGAAATGGCTCTCCTTGTTTGCGGTGGCGGATCTACAGGGTATGCCGTATATGCCACGGCATACCCTGCGTCCAAGCCGTGCAAGATCTTTGATAGTTTAATGAGCTGAGCAATTAATCAAGATGAGTGATGTATATGTATACATGCGGTGCTAATACATGTGGCGTGCAGCCATGCGAACACTGAGCTAGTGCATGTAACCGATTGATTAGACATCCGATTGATTAATGCATTGGCTTTAGCCAACAGTCTACTTGCATGTTTTTCAAGATGTGCGATTTTGTCTCGCGTGTAAGCCTACAAGGCCAGCTATGGCCATGCACCATGACCTGATTAGATATCATGATTAATCAAAGGAAATATCTTGCTACTGTATATACGATTAATCAACTGATAATTAATCTTTGGTAGTCAAGTATATGATTAATTATATATATTTAGTGAGAATTCAGTTCAAAATTAGAGCACCCCGTCAACGGTGCATTTTTCAACAATTTACATTTTGATTATATGCAAAATCTGTTTTATTTAATCATTTTGACATACTCCCTTCAATCCAAATTAATTGACTCAACTTTGTCTAGATACTGATGTATCTTAGACAAGTTTGTTGAGTAGATACATTTATATCTAGACAAATTTGAGTTAATTAGTATGAATCCGAGAAAGTATTTTATTTAATTATTTTTATTAGGACAAAAGAAATTCAATAGAAACTCCAAAATTTTGTTGTGTCATACCCTTTCCTAAAATCCTAGGTCCGCCACTGCTTGTTTGTAAGGCAAAGAGGAAATCATATCATGGCTTATCATCATGGGTATAACCTTTTTAGCTAGATTTTGCTGTTTGGGATCTATGATCCTTTTAGTTGCTGCTCTCCAGTAACATTTTCCCTCTTTTTTATTACAGTGAAAAATACACAGCGAGGAAACCACTGTCCAGCCTAAAAAAAATAGACCTCAGTTGGTTTGCTGAAATCGGCTCAAATAACGTGGCATTTAGTTATATA
Organism: Lolium multiflorum; assembly: GCA_030979885.1. Classification (NCBI taxonomy): domain Eukaryota; kingdom Viridiplantae; phylum Streptophyta; class Magnoliopsida; order Poales; family Poaceae; genus Lolium; species Lolium multiflorum. The sequence continues at coordinate 278,910,261 of CM061753.1, read as the reverse complement.
GTTTTATATTCGACCTGTTTGCTCAGATATGTTGGTTTACGTTCATACGCAACCTGTTGGGCAAGTATGGACACAGCTTCAGTGACTTTCAGGTCAAAATTCCAGCGGTTGAGTGATTTTTGGTTGGATCCATTCCTGTGCGTTCGATCGGCTTTTGATGGCTGTTATTGAGACAAAGTCATGGCTGGACTTTTGACGCAGCTCCAGTGACGTTCAGCTAGGTCAAAAGCCCAGCGTTGACTTTGGTTCAATATCAGCCATCCAAAGCCAATCGAACACACATGAATGTATCCAACCAAAAATCACTCTACAATAAGTCGTTTCCAGACAAAAACAATGTTTATTCCCAAACTATTTTTTTTGAATCCGACCAATCTTTCCCGGAATGCAGAAGAAATATATAAGATTTACTGGAATGTTGTTCTTTTTACTGGACAGTTTGAATTTTAAGTTTAAAGTTGGTTGTAAAACATAAAATGAGGTTTATTGATAAACAATATGGCTGAATCTGATGAAACTCCCCCAGAATGCATAACCCGACATATAAGATTTACTGGATTTTTGTTTCAAAAACTTCTAGGCAGTACGAATTTTAAGTTTAAAATTTTCTCGTGAAACTTAAAATGGGTAAATTTTGGATCCATTCTCGTGCGTTCGATTGGCTTTTGATGGCTGTTATTGAAACAAGTGTTAATTGGTTCTATGCCACTCCTCAATTCACAAGTTGTGTTTATGCCATTACAAAAACTGAAGTTGTGTTTATGCCACTCTCAATTCTCAATATCCCCTTCTATATATGCCATTTTCAATACTCCACTATAATAAATATAGCATATCTATGATAGTACTCTATGATACCACCCACTATGCACCCATGTTCCAAACACCACTCCCGCTGACTGTACCTTATTGTATCGAGCGATAAGCTTGATGAGCAACCCAAACAAACAAACAAAAAGACTGTACCTTATTGTACTTGCTCTTACCCGTATCTTCTCTTTCTTTTTCATCGCGAGTGCAGCTAATTCAGTTAGTCTTCCAATGAATATTAATATTTTGTCTCAATGATGTCATGTTTCGACTAACAATTAGCACTTTTGAATTCTTAGATTGCTTTTTCACACGATGCACTTCTTTTAATTTATTTTACCACATTTCAATGTGAACCTTGACCAAATAAATAGGACAACAATATCACGATCATATAATACATAAGCAGCATTGTTAGAATCGTGTTGGAAAATACTTTCTAATGATACCAGTTTTATATCAATTTTTTTATATACTTCATCCTGAAAAATATGTTTCAACTTCATCAAAACTTGCATGTATCTGCAAACTAAACTCATCTAAATACATGTATATCTACATAAAATTGAAACATCATTTTTAAATAGAGAGATATAGATTAATATTTTTTCGAAGATAAAATACGAAAAACAAGGGTGCATTGTTTATTGAAATGGAGTGAGTAGTATATATAAAATCATTTTAGTTGCCAATGATCATGTTGAGGGCCTCTATTTCTTGTTTTGCTCAGGCCCTCCGTATTCTCAGGTACGGCCCTGGTGGTCTATGAACCTGTATGTAATCTTATTACTTTTGGCTTCTTTGCACTGCTAATAGATCGGCGGAATTACGGCAAAAAAGAAGAAAGAATGTGTTGGTATTGTATTGCTTTCGATAGATCTGTTCGCCCCTCCCCCCCAAGCATTTATAGATGGCACAAGAGATTCAAGGATGAAATTGCTCTCCTTGTTCATAAGGCAAAGAGGAAATCATATCATGGGTAGAACATTATATATATATTTTGCTGCTTGGGATCTATGATCCTTTTAGTTGCTGCTCTCCAGCAACTTTTGTACATATTTCCCTCTTTTTATTAATAAAAAAATACAAAGTGGGGAAACCCAGTGGTCAGCCTAAAAAAATCTGTTCGCTAGGTAGCCGTAGTTTTGCACTCAGTTTGTTTGCTGAAATCGGCTCAAATAATGTAGCATTTATAGTTTTATATTCGACCTGTTTGCTCAGGTATGCTTGCTTACATTCGTAGGTGACCTGTTTGTTGAAATAGCTTATCGCTTCTCTGACCATCTATCTCCTCAACAGATGGACAGAACTTGGATATTATTTGACTCATTAACCACACCAACATATTTGAGTGGTATTGAAGACTTCATGAAGCACGTTAGTGATTTTACTGACGGCGACAAGACAAAGGAAGTGATTTGTCCATGCCGCGTATGTTTGAATATTGGGTCCAAGCCTCAACATGTAGTCTCAGATCATTTATTCGTTTATGGGATGGACCAGACATATATCAGGTGGATTAACCATGGTGAACACTATGATCAGCCTGACATTATTGATCCTCTTTATTCTGATGGTTATCAGCCTGAAGATCTCGTCCAGGATGAGGCTACTGCTAATTTGTTACGGGATCTGTATCCATATGCAAGCCAACAGCCCCATGCTTATCACAAAAAGCCTCTTTTCCATGACCTGATAGAAGATGCTAAGCGCTTAGTGGCCCCTGGTTCTGTTGTGTCAAGATTCGAATTAATTGTGAAATTACTTCATGACAAGTCATACCAGGGGATTACCAATAAAGCGTTCAATGCAGTTGCGAAGACATACAGCGATGCACTCCCTGGGGCTGGACTGCCAAAATCCTTTTATGAGGTGAAGCAGTACATCAAGGTACTGGGACTTGGATATGAGAAGATTGATTTTTGCAAAAATAACTGTGCACTGTTTTGGATGGAGTATAATGACCTCGATGAATGTCCAGTATGTAAGGAATCAAGATGGAAACATGATGGAGCTGGTGGTAAGAAAAAGATTCCTTGGAAGGTTCTGAGATACTTTCCACTTGTACAAAGATTGCAGAGGTTGTTTGCTTCAGAACAAACATCTCGGGAAACAAGATGGCACAAAGAGATTCTCACGCCCGACCCTGATTTACTGAGGCATCCTGCTGATGGCGATGAATGGAAGCAATTCGACCTGGATCATCCAGATTTTGCTGCAGATCCAAGGAACCTGAGACTTGGCCTTGCTACAGATGGATTCAACCCATTTGGCAACATGAGCAACTCGTATAGCATGTGGCCAGTACTAGTTACACCTTACAACCAGGCTCCCTGGACATGCACCGATCAGTCGAACTGTATGATGGCCTTACTCATCCCAGGTCCCAAATCTCCTGGGAAGGATTTTGATGTGTTCATGCAGCCTCTTATTAGAGACTTGCAAACATTATGGGAGGGTGTCCCTACATGGGATGTGTGTCAACCTAAAGAACAAAATTTTCTATTACGTGCTGCTGTACTGTATTGCACCCATGATTATCCAGCTTTGGGCACTATGTCAGGCAGAGTAACATCAGGTTATAATGCATGTGTTCACTGTGATACTGATCAGCTGGCAGTGAGGATAATAAACAAGATATGCTATATGGGCCATCGCCGTTTCCTTCCATTAGATCACAGTTTCCGAAAAAATAGAAAAAAATTGCAATTTATTGGTGATCAGGCCTGTAAAAAGACTAAACCGCAGCACTTTAAGAGTCACGAGTTGGAGGCGCACCTAGAAGCGGTCAGAAATGTTAAACCAGGAAAACCACCAGCCGCCACAGCAGGTACAGGCGTACAGCAGAGAGCATAGAGCAACATCTCTAGTTATATTCCTTTATTTTTCATGTCTAAATTGTTGTATTTGTGTTTGCTTGTAGATGATGACAATGGACAAGAAGCTAGCTTCTGGAGTGTTCTTGAAGATATTGAGGAAGGCCTCGAGGTTAGCATCTATCTCTAATACTGTAGCATTTTCACTATACTACTATGATAGATGAATGGATCATCAGTTATTCACTTGCTTGTTTCGGACAAGATGATGATACTACTATGATAGATGAATGGATCATCAGTTATTCACTTGTTTCGGACAGGATGATGATACTTGTATAGAACAAGCTTTCAGTCTAATCTTTTCACCTTATGCAGGGCCTGAAGCTGTAATGTTTAGTGAGTCGCAGCCTGCACTTCAGTGCTTCTACAAGTCTGAAATGATGAAGCAAAGCTTGGAGTAAAGACTGCAATTTATCTTCATTTTCGGTTCATTCGAATTCTGTATTGTCATGAGTCATGACTCTTGTCATGTAATGGCTGAAGTTAAACTGCCAATTGATTTGTGTCATGTAATGGCTGAACTTAAACTGCTACTCCTACCATTTGTGTCATGTAATGGCTGAAACTTAAACTGCTATGTGTCCCTGTGCGGCTATGTGCCCAGTTTTCTCCTATTGATTTGCTGTCAATATTTTTAGCTAAGGTACTAGAGAAGTGCTGCTCAATTTTTTTTAGCCTATTGTCAGGGATGGGTAACCGCTGGTTAGCCGTTAACCCGATGGTGGTGGTTATGGTATGCAGTATGTCCCCGTGGCAGTTATCAGGGATGGGGACGGGAAGAACTTTGCCTCACGGGGACGGTTTTGGTTTAGTAATAACCAGCGGTTTCTCTCCCCGTTGCCAAATGGAGGTACAGCAGAGAAGAATACAGAAGATGCAGCAGCAGTAGTAGCAGATAGAAAAAGGAAGAAGAGACGAGATGAACTGAGTCTAGCAGCTACCAAAAGGAAGATGGGAGGTGAAATAGCAGCACGTACCAAGAGGAAGGAAATGGAAAATGATAGACCGAGAATATTTTATAAGCGCAGGACCACTCTTTGGGACTTGCCGTATTGGGCTGGTAAGAAGCTTCGGCATAATATTGATATCATGCACATGGAGAAGAATATATGTGACAGCATTGTCGGCACATTACTCAACATTCCATCCAAGACAAAAGATAGCTCAAATGCTAGGATTGATTGTGCAACATTGAATGTTAACAGGCACTTGCAACTGGATCGTAATGACAAAGTGAACAAAGGCAAGGAAAAACATTATAAATTTCGAGGCGCGGAATTCACATTGCCGATGCCTAAAAGGAGATTATTTTGTGAGTACCTCCGAGGTGTGATGTTCCCGTTCGGATTTGCTTCCAACATTGCAAATTGTCTCAATGCTGAAGGAAACAAGCTCCAAGGGTTGAAAACTCACGATTGTCACATCCTGCTGCAAAGGCTTTTAGCTATTGGCATTAAAGATTTAGTGAAGCCAAATATGTACAACGTGATTGCAGAGTTGGGAAGGTTCTTTAGGGAAATATGTAGTAAAACTCTAAGCAGAGCTGTTGTAGAACGTCTTAAGGTGGACATAGCAGTAATCCTGTGCAAGCTGGAGCTGATATATCCTCCAGCCTTCTTTGATGTGATGGTGCATTTGGCTGTTCATCTACCTGATGAGGCACTTTTAAGAGGTCCGGTACAGTATGGATGGATGTACCCTATAGAACGTCGACTGTGCACTTTCAAGAATACAGTTAGGAACAAAGCTAGACCGGAGGCTTGCATTGCAGTGGCGTATATTGCTGCTGAAGCATATACATTTGCCTCAAGATATATTCCTGATATTGAGACCAGATTCAATCGGGGTCGCAGAATTTTGGAAGTTGGAGGATCTGTTTTTAAACATGGTGTTGAGCTAATAGGAAAGAGGACCGAAAAAACATTAGAGCAGTCTGAATTTGAACAGCTGTCTTGGTATGTGCTGAATAATGCTACAGAGGCTGATGAATATGTTAAGTGAGTACTATGCACACGAACTACTCAGTTCCTCGCATATACTATGAACTTGTATCAAAATGAAATATATTCAGCTGACTTGGCTATGTTTTGCAGGTTGTACATGGAAACGAATGGAAAGCTATCGGCACGTGGGAGTGGGTTTCAGGACTGGTTTGAGAAATATGTAAGATGTTCAATTGCACTCTGACTTGTCTATGTGTTTTCACATGAGATGACCTCTTGTCTATTTTGTAATCGTAGATCTCGAAACTCCATGCGGAGAATCCAGGCGCTGTTAGTGCTGATCTCCTTGTCCTATCACGTGGTCCAGATAAGAGGGTGTTGGTAGCTGCAGCTTGCAATGCCAATGGTGTCCATTACAGCTCCTATGAGCGTGAACAACATTTGAAGACACGAAATAGTGGCATCACAATCCATAAGAATGGTCATGTTGACAAATTTGATCCAGTGTTGAACAGAGCCAGAAACATTTCAAAAACTTGAGCATGGAAGAGGCTAGGGGTAAATGCCCCAAGGCCAGCCGAGCCTATCGTAGGTGCCGTCCCGAGGAGGAAGTACCTTAATTTGGGGCGCGCGCGGACGCTGCGGTACCCCGAGCTCGAGACGCCGCCGTACCGGTAGCTCGACCCGCGACGAGGCATGGCGGCGGCGGCGGAAGCGGAGCGGCGGCGGCGGAAGGTAAAGCTCCTGCTGACAAACATATTAGGCACAAATGGGCAACCTTCAGTAACCCATGTTCCATTTTTTTTGTCAGGATAACCCCATGTACCACCTTCCCAATAGAAAAAGTACTGTTCAACCTTCCCCTGTTGGGCCCAATATTTCACTTTTGGGTTGCCAAGGAACATCTACATGGTAATTGTTATCGGTCTACTTGCTCCGGCCGTCGAAGCCCAATAACTTCAAATGGGCCTTTCTGCTCATGCAATTTCGGCCCTTTTCTAATGAAACACAGATCCTATGATTGGCAAAAAAAAAATACACGGAGATTCTACATAAAAGTTGTTTTTATTTATTTTGAATTATAGGGTTCCAATTTTTGAAACTGCTCATGCCCAATATGAAAATCCTTGATCGCTCCATACCCACATGGATAACGGTATTTTTAAAAATTCATAAAGTGGATTTGAAATTTAAAACATATCCTAATAATTCCTTGATTTAATCTATCAACTTGCAAGATCTTGGAGCCAAAGAGCTTGTATTAGTCTGCGAAAATAATACTGATAAACCTGTCGTTAACAAGAAATGAAGGTTTATCGTTCAGAGAGGATGCCATGTGGGACCCATGAGACAGTACCGTCCTCAACGTTTCAAAGAAAAAGGCAAGTAGCCCGAAAATAGGGGTAAAAAATAAATCCTACAAAGGAAACATTTATTGTTCATAGAGGCTGACATGTGGGACCGATCTGCCAGCTGCATCCTCATCATTTCGAAGTCGGTAGGGATCAGAAGAAAAAGGCAAATAGCCAGAAATTAGGGGTCAAAAATAAATCCAAAAAGGAAACTTATATTCTTCATAGAGGATGACATGTGGGACCGACCTGCCAGCAGCGTCCTCATCGTTTCAAAGGCCGCAGGGGATCAAAAGAAAAAGGCAAATAGCCAGAAATTAGGGGTAAAAAAAATACAACAAAGGAAAGGTTTATTGTTCATAGAGGCTGACTTGTGGGACCCATGAGCCAGCGGCGACCTCAATTTCAAAGGCGGCATATGATCGAAAAGAAAAAGGCAAGTTAGCAAAAATCAGTGGGTAAAAAAAATCTAAGAAATGAAACTTTATTGTACAGTCCCATGAGCCAGCACCTTACTCAACGTTTCAGTGGCGGCATGAGATAGAAAGAAAAAGGAAAGTGACCAAATATCAGGAGCAAAAAATAATCCAAGAAAAGAAACTTTTATTGTACATAGATGATGACATATGGGTCCCACTTATACAAGCTCTTTCGCTCCAAGATCTTGCAAGTTGATTGTACATAGAGGATGACATGCGGGCCCCTTGTGTCAGCAGCTTACTCAACGTTTCCAAGGCGGCAGGGGATCAAAAGAAAAAAGGAAGTAGCCAGAAATTAGCGGTAAACAATAACTCCAAGGAAGGAAACTTTTATTGTTCATAGAGTATGACATGCGGGACCCATGCGCTAGCAGCTTCCTCAACGTTTCAAAGGGGGCATGAGATCGAAAGAAAAAGACAAGTGACCAAATATCAGGAGCCAAAAATAATCCAAGAAAAGAAACTTTATTGTACATAAAAGATGACATGCGGGTCCCATTTTGCAGCAGCGGTGTCAACGTTTCAAATGCGGCTTGAGATCAAAAGAAAAAGAGTAGCCAGAAATTAGGGGTAAAAAAACTCCCAGAAAAGAAAGTTGATTGTACATAGAGGATGGCATGCGGGTCCCATGACCCAGCACCTTACTCAACGTTTCAGAGGCGGCATGAGATCGAAAGAAAAAGGAAAGAGACCAAATACCAGGAGCAAAAAATAATCCAAGAAAAAGAAACTTTTATTGTACATAGAGGATGACATATGGGTCCCACTTATACAAGCTCTTCCGCCCCAAGATCTTGCAAGTTGATTGTACATAGAGGATGACATGCGGGCCCCTTGTGTCAGCAGCTTAATCAATGTTTCCAAGGCGGCAGGGGATCAAAAGAAAAAGGAAACAGCCAAAAATAAGAGGGTGAAAAAATCCAAGAAAAGAAACTTTTATAGTATCGAGGATGACATGTGGGTCCCATGAGCCAGCAGCTTCTCAACGTTTCAGAGGCTGCATGAGATCGAAAGAAAAAGGCAAGTGACCAAAAATAAGGGGGTAAAAAAAATCCAAGAAAAGAGACTTGATTGTACATAGAGGATGACATGCGGGTCCCACCAGTCAGCAGCTTACTAACGTTTCCAAGGCGGCAGGGGATGAAAAGAAAAAGGAAATAGCCAAAGATCAGAGGGTGAAAAAAATCAAAGAAAAGAAACTTTTATAGTACATAGAGGATGACATGTGGGTCCCATGGGCCAGCAGGTTCCTCAACGTTTTCAAGGGCGGCATGAGATCGAAAGAAAAAGGCAAGTGACCAAAAATCAGAGGGTGAAAAATAATCCAAAAAAAGAAACATTTATTGTACATAGAGGATGACATGCTGTCCCAACGTTTCAAATGCGGTTTGAGATCAAAAGAAAAAGAAAGTAGCCAGAAATTAGGGGGTAAAAAAACTCCAAGAAAAGAAAATTGATTGTACATAGAGGATGACATGCGGGTCCCACGAGTTTGCAGCTTACTCAACGTTTCCAAGGCGGCAGGGGATCAAAAGAAAAAGGAAATAGCCAAAAATCAGAGAGTGAAAAAAAACCCAAGAAAATAAACTTTTGTAGTACATAGAGGATGACATGCGGGTCCCATGAGCCAGCAGGTTCCTCAACGTTTCAAACGTGGCATGGGATCGAAGGAAAAAGGCAAGTGACCAAATATCAGGAGCCAAAAATAATCCAAGAAAAGAAACTTTATTGTACATAGAGGATGACATGCGGGTCCCATTTTGCAGCAGCGGTCCCAACGTTTCAAATGCGGCTTGAGATCAAAAGAAAAAGAAAGTAGCCAGAAATTAGGGGGTCAAAAAAACTCCAAGAAAGGAAAGCTTTATCGTTCATACAGGCTGACATGTGGGACCTATGAGCCAGCAGCTTATGAACGTTTCAAAGGCGGCAGGGGATCAAAAGAAAAAGGAAATAGCCAAAAATCAGAGGGTGAAAAAAATCCAAGAAATCAAACTTTTATTGTACATAGAGGATGACATGCGGGTCCCATGAGCCAGCAGATTCCTCAACGTTTCAAACGTGGCATGAGATCGAAAGAAAAAGGCAAGTGACCAAATATCAGGAGCCAAAAATAATCCAAGAAAAGAAACTTTATTGTACATAGAGGATGACATGCGGGTCCCATTTTGCAGCAGCGGTCTCAACGTTTCCAAGGCGGCACAGGACCAAAAGAAAAATGAAGTAGCCAGAAATCAGGGGGTGAAAAAAATCCAAGAAAAGAAAGATTTCAATTGGGCTGCATCTAGACATCTGGGCCTTCGAACTATCCTTCTGGGCCTTTTGACACGTACAATTTCAGCCCACTCCAGAACATGATAGTTCGGATTTTTCTCAAAAAAAAAAAACAGGAAAGTCCTATGCTTCGCCAAAACAAAAAACAAGGAGATTCAAGATATATGTTGTAAAAATAAAGATTTAATTTATCCGTTTGCAATAGCTCAGAGCGCAATACACTGTTTATTGTCTGCAAAATAATCAAGATATCACATGTTTCTTGTACGGGGAGGCTGACATCGTGGACCCATGAGCCAGCAGCGTCGTTTTAAAGGCGGCAGGGGATGGAAAGAAAAAATAAACCAAAAATCTGTTGGTAAAAAATCCAAGAAAAGAAACATTTTCGTTCTGAGAGGATGACATGCGGGACCCATGAGGCAGCAGCGTCCTCAGCGCTTATTGTTCATAGAGGCTGACATGTGGGACCCGTGAGCCAGCAGCGTCCTCAACGTTTTAAAGGCGGCAGGATATCGAAAGAAAAAATAAGCCAAAAATATTTGGTAAACAATATCCAAGAAAAGAAACATTTACCGTTCTGAGAGGATGACATGCGGGACCCATGAGGCAGCAGCATCCTCAACGATTCCAAGGCGGCAGGGGATCAAAGAAAAAAAAGGAAATATCCAGAAATTAATTAGGGGTTCAAAAAAATCCATCAAAGGAAACTTTTATTGTTCATAGAGGATGACTTGTGGGACCGACCTGCCAACAGCGTCCTCATCGTTTCAAAGGGGCAGGAGATCCAAAGAAAAAGGCAAATAGCCAGAAATTAGGGGTCAAAAATAACTCCAAGAAAGGAAACTTTTATTGTTCGTAGAGGATGACATGCGGGACCCATGAGCCAGCAGCTTACTCAACGTTTCAAAGGCGGCATGAGATCGAAAGAAAAAGGCAAGTGACAAAATATCAGGAGCAAAAGATAATCCAAGAAAAGAAACTTTATTGTACATAGAGGATGACATGTGGGTCCCATTTTGCAGCAGCGGTCTCAATGTTTGTAATGCGGCTTGAGATCAAAAGAAAAAGAAAGTAGCTAGTAATTAGGGGGTGAAAAAAATCCAAGAAAGGAAAGTTGATGGACATAGAGGATGACATGCGGGTCCCTTGAGCCAACAGCTTACTCAACGTTTCAAAGGGGGCAGGGGATCAAAAGAAAAAGGCAAGCCAAAAATCAGAGGGTGAAAAAAATCCAACAAAGGAAACTTTTATAGCACATAGAGGATGACATGCGGGTCCCATGAGCCAGCAGGTTCCTCAACGTTTCAAACGTGGCATGAGATCGAAAGAAAAAGGCAAGTGCCCAAATATGAGGAGCCAAAAATAATTCAAGAAAAGAAAGTTTTATAGTACATAGAGGATGACATGCGGGTCCCATTTAGCAGCAGCGGTATCAGCGTTTGAGAGGTGGCAGGGGATCAAAAGAAAATAAGAAATTGCCAAAAATCAGATGGTGAAAAAAAACCAAGAAAAAGAACTTTTATAGTACATAGAGGATGACATGCGGGTCCCATGAGCTGCAGGTTCCTCAACGTTTCAAACGTGGCATGAGATCGAAAGAAAAAGGCAAGTGAAAAAATATCAGGAGCCAAAAATAATTCAAGAAAAGAAAGTTTTATAGTACATAGAGGATGACATGCGGGTCCCATTTAGCAGCAGCGGTATCAGCGTTTGAGAGGTGGCAGGGGATCAAAAGAAAATAAGAAATTGCCAAAAATCAGATGGTGAAAAAAAACCTAGAAAAAGAACTTTTATAGTACATAGAGGATGACATGCGGGTCCCATGAGCCTGCAGGTTCCTCAACGTTTCAAACGTGGCATGAGATCGAAAGAAAAAGGCAAGTGAAAAAATATCAGGAGCCAAAAATAATTCAAGAAAAGAAAGTTTTATAGTACATAGAGGATGACATGCGGGTCCCATTTAGCAGCAGCGGTATCAGCGTTTGAGAGGTGGCAGGGGATCAAAAGAAAAAAGAAATTGCCAAAAATCAGATGGTGAAAAAAAACCTAGAAAAAGAACTTTTATAGTACATAGAGGATGACATGCGGGTCCCATGAGCCTGCAGGTTCCTCAACGTTTCAAACGTGGCATGAGATCGAAAGAAAAAGGCAAGTGAAAAAATATCAGGAGCCAAAAATAATTCAAGAAAAGAAAGTTTTATAGTACATAGAGGATGACATGCGGGTCCCATTTAGCAGCATCGGTATCACTTTGAGAGGCGCAGGTGATCGAAAGAAAAAGTCAAGTGACCAAATATGAGGTGCCAAAAAAATCCAAGAAAAGAAAGTTTTATAGTACATGGAGGATGACATGCGGGTCCCATTTAGCAGCAGCGGTATCACCGTTTGAGAGGCGGCAGGGGATCGAAAGAAAAAGGTAAGTGACCAAATATGAGGTGCCAAAAATAATTCAAGAAAAGAAAGTTTTATAGTACATAGAGGATGACATGCGGGTCCCATTAGCAGCGGTATCACCGTTTGAGAGGCGGCAGGGGATCGAAAGAAAAAGGCAAGTGACCAAATTTGAGGTGCCAAAAATAATCCAGGAAAAGAAAGTTTTATAGTACATAGAGGATGACATGCGGGTCCCAGTTAGCAGCAGCGGTATCACCGTTTGAGAGGCGGCAGGGGATCGAAAGAAAAAGGCAAGTGAAAAAATATGAGGAGCCAAAAATAATTCAAGAAAAGAAAGTTTTATAGTACATAGAGGATGACATGCGGGTCCCATTTAGCAGCAGCGGTATCACGTTTGAGAGGCGGCAGGGGATCGAAAGAAAAAGGTAAGTGACCAAATATGAGGTGCCAAAAATAATTCAAGAAAAGAAAGTTTTATAGTACATAGAGGATGACATGCGGGTCCCATTTAGCAGCAGCGGTATCACCGTTTGAGAGGCGGGGGGATCGAAAGAAAAAGGCAAGTGACCAAATTTGAGGTGCCAAAAATAATCCAGGAAAAGAAAGTTTTATAGTACATAGAGGATGACATGCGGGTCCCATTTAGCAGCAGCGGTATCACCGTTTGAGAGGCGGCAGGGGATCGAAAGAAAAAGGCAAGTGAAAAAATATGAGGAGCCAAAAATAATTCAGGAAAAGAAAGTTTTATAGTACATAGAGGATGACATGCGGGTCCCATTAGCAGCAGCGGTATCACCGTTTGAGAGGCGGCAGGGGATCGAAAGAAAAAGGCAAGTGACCAAATTTGAGGTGCCAAAAATAATCCATGAAAAGAAAGTTTTATAGTACATAGAGGATGACATGCGGGTCCCAGTTAGCAGCAGCGGTATCACCGTTTGAGAGGCGGCAGGGGATCGAAAGAAAAAGGCAAGTGACCAAATTTGAGGTGCCAAAAAAACTCCAAGAAAAGAAAGTTGATTGCACATAGAGGATGACATGCGGGTCCCATTTAGCAGCAGCGGTCTCAACGTTTCCAAGGCGGCAAGGGATCAAAAGAAAAAGGAAGTAGCCAGAAATCAGGGGGTCAAAAAAATCCAAGAATAGAAAGAATTTTGGTTCATAGAGGATGACATGCGGGACCCATGATCCTGCATCGTAAACGGCTCGTTGAACGAGATGGCGCGATGTAGAAAAAAAACAATGCCAGAGAGGCTGCCATCTGGGCCCTACATCCCTCGGCGGTGCGGATTTGCGTTGACTCGGCCGGCGAACCCGAGATTTCGAGATGCACCACGTCCCGGGCCACCATACGCCACGTTTTGGCCGCTTTCGTCGGGCTAGGTGGCCTCAAAAACGAGAAAAAAAAGTTTTGACATGCACCACGGAGGGACCAAAATCGTCGGCCATGGTACACCAGCAACCACGGCGCGACTTCAACTTCGTCGGCCATGGCAACTTTTCTTGTAGTGACCGTCTTCCTTGTTGTTCAAAACTCAATACTAGATATTATCTAGACCTTAGAGAGACCAAATATGCAAATCAAATTTTAGCAAGCTCTATGTATTTCTTCATTAATGGGTGCAAAGCATATGATGCAAGAGCTTAAACATGAGCACAACAATTGCCAAGTATCACATTATCCAATACATTTTAGAATTACTACATGTAGCATTTTCCAATTCCAACCATATAACAATTTAACGAAGAAGAAACTTCGCCTTGAACATTATGAGTAAAGCCTAAGGACATATTTGTCCATATGCAACAGCGGAGCGTGTCTCTCTCCCACAAAGTGAATGCTAGGATCCATTTTATTCAAACAAAAACAAAAACAAAAACAAACCGACGCTCCAAGTAAAGAACACAAGATGTGATTGAATAAAAATATAGTTTCAGGGGAGGAACCTGATGATGTTGTCGATGAAGAAGGGGATGCCTTGGGCATCCCCAAGCTTAGACGCTTGAGTCTTCTTAAAATAGGGGTGAACCACGGGGCATCCCCAAGCTTAGAGCTTTCACTCCTCTTGATCATAGTATATCATTCTCCTCTCTTGACCCTTGAAAACTTCCTTCACACCAAACTTCAAGCAAACTCATTAGAGGGTTAGTGCACAATTAATAATTCACATGTTCAGAGGTGGCACAATCATTCTTTACACTTCTGGACATTGCATAAAGCTACTGGACATTAATGGATCAAAGAAATAAATCCAACATAGCAAAAGAGGCAATGCGAAATAAAAGGCAGAATCTGTCAAAAACAGAACAGTCCGTAAAGACGAATTTAAAGCTGGCACCAGACTTGCTCAAATGGAAAAACTCAAAACTAATGAAAGTTGCGTACATATCTGAGGATCACGCTCGTAAATTGGCAGATTTTTTAGAATTTTCTACAGAGGCCTGTGCCCAGATTCGTGACAGACAGCAATGCTGTTTCTGCGCAGCGATCCCAAATATAACATCAACTTTGACATAGAAACTTTACTTGGCACAAAAACATGATAAGGAGAGGTTGCTACAGTAGTAAACAACTTCCAAGACTCAAATATAAAACAAAGTACTGTAGTAAAAACATGGGTTGTCTCCCATAAGCGCTTTTCTTTATAGCCATTAAGATGGGCTCAGTAATAAGAGTTGAAGCAAAAGAGAGCATCAAGAAGCAAATTCAAAACACATTTAAGCCTAACCCACTTCCTATGAAAAGGAATCTTGTACACAAATAGATTCATGAAGAACAAAGTGGCAAGCATAGAAAAGCAACACAAGTGCAATTTCAAGATTCTCAACATAAAGAGGGGAAACTTAATATTATTAAGATGCATATAACCATGTTTCCCTCTCTCATAATAACTTTCAGTAGCATCATGAACAAACTCAACAATATAACTATCACATACAACATTCTTGTCATGAGCTACATGCATAAAATTATTACTCTCCACATAAGCATAATTAATTTTATTAGTTGTAGTGGGAGAAAATTCAATAAAATAGCTATCATTATTATTCTCATCACCATAATCATCATACATAGGAGGCATATTGTAATCATAATTAATTTTCTCCTCAATAGTAGGTGGACTGAAAATATCATATTCATCATTGCAAGCATCATATATAGGAGGTAAAGTATCATCCAAGTAAATTTTCTCCTCCATGCTTGGGGGACTAAAAATATCATGCTCCTCAAAACCAGCTTCCCCAAGCTTAAATTCTTCCATAGCTTTAGCAATAATGGTGTTCAAAGAGTTCATGCTAATAACATTGCTACAACTATTTTGCAAACAAAGTTCCATGGGTTTTTTAATTTTCTCTTCAAACACATCATGTCCTAATTCAAGATAAAGTTCATAAAGATCTCTAATTTTTTTGTTGTTTTCCATTAAGCCTAACTAGTGAAAATAAAAACAAGTACAGGGCTAGACATGATAACAAAATAAATTAAATGCAAGTAACTAATTTTTTGTGTTTTTGATATAAAGCAAACAAGACAGTAAATAAAGTAAAGCTAGCAACTAATTTTTTTGTGTTTTGTTTTAGTGCAGCAAACAAAGTAATAAATAAAATAAAGCAAGACAAAAACAAAGTAAAGAGATTGAGAAGTGGAGACTCCCCTTGCAGCGTGTCTTGATCTCCCCGGCAACGGCGCCAGAAAAAGAGCTTGATGGCGTGTAACTCACACGTTCGTTGGGAACCCCAAGAGGAAGGTATGATGCGCACAGTAGCAAGTTTTCCCTCAGAAAGAAACCAAGGTTTAATCGAACC
Organism: Lolium multiflorum; assembly: GCA_030979885.1. NCBI lineage: Eukaryota > Viridiplantae > Streptophyta > Magnoliopsida > Poales > Poaceae > Lolium > Lolium multiflorum. The sequence continues at coordinate 278,894,329 of CM061753.1, read as the reverse complement.
AGTAGGAGCCAAGAAGCACGTTGAAGGTTGATGGTGGCGAAATGTGATGCGGCGCAACAACAGGGATTCCGGCGCCAACGTGGAACCTGCACAACACAACCCAAGTACTTTGTCCCAACGAAACAGTGAGGTTGTCAATCTCACCGGCTTGCTGTAACAAAGGATTAAGCGTATCGAGTGGAAGATGATTGTTTGCAAGAAAATAGTAAAACACAATTGCAGTAGATTGTATGCTATGTAAAGAATAGGACCGGGGTCCACAGTTCACTAGAGGTGTCTCTCCCATAAGATAAAAGCATGTTGGGTGAACAAATTACAGTCGGGCAATTGACAAATAGAGAAGGGCATAACAATGCATATACATGATATGATAAATATAGTGAGATTTAATTGGGCATTACGACAAAGTACATAGACCGCCATCCAACTGCATCTATGCCTAAAAAGTCCACCTTCAGGTTATCATCCGAACCCCATTCAGTATTAAGTTGCTAAGCAACAGACAATTGCATTAAGTATGGTGCGTAATGTAATCAACAACTACATCCTTAGACATAGAATCAATGTTTTATCCCTAGTGGCAACAGCACATCACAACCTTAGAACTTTCTGTCACTGTCCCAGGTGTCAATGAAGGCATGAACCCACTATCGAGCATAAATACTCCCTCTTGGAGTTAAGAGCAAAAACTTGGCCAGAGCCTCTACTAATAACGGAGAGCATGCAAGATCATAAACAACACATAAACAATAGATTGATAATCACCATAACATAGTATTCTCTATCCATCGGATCCCGACAAACACAACATATAGTATTACAGATAGATGATCTTGATCATGTTAGGCAGCTCACAAGATCCAACAATGAAGCACAACAAGGAGAAGACGACCATCTAGCTACTGCTATGGACCCATGGTCCAGGGGTGAACTACTCACTCATCACTCCGGAGGCGATCATGGTGATGAAGAGTCCTCCGGGAGATGAATCCCCTCTCCGGCAGGGTGCCGAGGCGATCTCCTGAATCCCCCGAGATGGGATTCGGCGGCGGCGTCTCTGGAAGGTTTTCCGTATCGTGGCTCTCGGTACTGGGGTTTCGCGACGGGGCTTTAAGTAGGCGAAAGGGTAGGTCAAGAGGCGGCGCGAGGGGCCCACACCACAGGCCGGCGCGGCCAGGGCCTGGGCCGCGCCGCCCTATGGTGTGGCCACCTCGTGGCCCCACTTCTTTCCCTCTTCGGTCTTCTGGAAGCTCCGTGCAAAAATAGGACCCTGGGCGAAGATTTCGTCCAATTCCGAGAATATTTCCTTACTAGGATTTCTGAAACCAAAAACAGCAGAAAACAGAACTGGCTCTTCGGCATCTTGTTAATAGGTTAGTTCCAGAAAATGCATAAATATGACATATAATGTGCATAAAACATGTAGGTATCATCAATAAAGTAGCATGGAACATAAGAAATTATCGATACGTTGGAGACGATGACCCACACTTATATAAAGAAGGAGTGGATGGTATTATGCGAAGATGTGTTCCTGAATATGAACAACAGGAGATATTGAGTAAATGTCATGGTAGTGTTTATGGAGGACATCACGCTGGAGATAGAACCGCGCAAAAGGTTCTACAATCAGGTTTTTATTGGCCAACACTCTTCAAAGATGCAAGGAAGTTTATTTTATCTTGTGATGAATGTCAAAGAGTTGGTAATATCTCTAGACGCAATGAAATGCCTATGAATTATACTCTTGTTATTGAACCATTCGATTGTTGGGGATTCGACTTCATGGGTCCTTTCCCTTCTTCAGATGGTAACACTCATATACTTGTCGCTGTTGATTATGTTACTAAATGGGTAGAAGCTATACCTACAAAAAGTGCTGATGGTGAGACCTCTATAAAAATGCTTGTAGATGTTATATTTCCTAGATTTGGAGTACCTAGATATATTATGACTGATGGAGGTTCTCATTTTATTCATGGAGGTTTTAGAAAAACTCTTGCTAAGTATGGTATTAATCATAGAATTGCTTCTGCTTATCACCCTCAAACTAGTGGTCAAGTAGAATTATCAAATAGAGAGATTAAAGCTATCTTAGGAAAGACTGTTAATAAATCTAGAAAGAATTGGGCTAGTAAATTGAAGGAAGCACTATGGGCTTATAGAACTGCTTATAAAAATCCTATGGGAATGTCACCTTATAAAATGGTTTATGGAAAAGCTTGTCATTTACCTTTAGAACTAGAGCACAAAGCTTATTGGGCTGTTAGAGAACTAAATAAAGATCCTAAATTAGCCGGTAATAAGAGGTTGTTGCAATTAAGTTCTCTAGATGAATGGAGAAGTGAAGCTTATGAAAATGCTAAACTCTTTAAAGAAAAAGTTAAGAAGTGGCATGATAGAAGGATCATCAAAAGAGAGTTTAATATTGGGGATAAAGTCCTATTGTATCGGTCTCGTCTCAGATTCTTTGCAGGGAAATTACTCTCGAAGTGGGAAGGACCATATGTTGTTGAGGAGGTGTATCGTTCAGGAGCAATTAAAATTAGCTCTCTCCAAGGCAATGCCACACAAGTGGTGAATGGACAAAGACTCAAGCATTATATCTCGGGTGATTCTTATAATGTTGATGTTGATATTATTCAAGTGGAAACACCGGAGGCTTTCATCAAAGGACAAATTGACAGTCCGCCAGAACTCGACTTTGAATAGGTAACAGTACAGGTAATAAAAAGTCCGCGTTTACCTTTCCGAACAATATTTTTGCTGTTTTTAGAAAATATGAAAAATTACGGAATCGAAACGGAGTGGAAAAGACGCGCGAGGGCCCGTCACCACAGGCCGGCGCGGGCCCCACCCTGGCCGCGCCGACCTATGGTGACAGCCCCTCGGCGTCCCGTTTCCACTCGTTTTCGGCCTGGAACCTTCCTTTTGTCGTAAAAATATTTGCTATATAATCCCCCGGACCCCTGGAGGTCCGTAATATCGTTTTCTCGTCGTGTTTTGTTTCGAGCTGTTTTCTGCCAGGATCTGCTTCGGATCTAGATCCACCATGTCCTCGTCGGGAACTCAGAAGGACAGCTTCTTTGAGGACGTCGTCAACCCGTACATGAACGAGCTGAAGATGCACCCCAAAGAGTTGCTGCTCGTGGATGGAGAGTTGCAGATCAAAGATGTCCAGGGTCCTAAGGGAGAAGGGAGTTTGGAAGACAGGATGGAGAAACTGGAACAAGAGGTTTTCAACTACAAGAAGATGGCTGAGCGTGAAGTGGATATCTTTCACAAGATTGTGTCTGAACTCATTGATGGGCACAAGAAGGAGACTGCAAAGTTGTGGGACGATATCTTCTCACTTCACGACACCACCAACAAACTCCAAGCTCAACTCTATGATGTTCATAATCAAAACTGTGAGTATGAAAACAGGTTTAAGCGCATAAGTCATGCTGCTAGTTTCAGGTTTCCGGAGACCAAGATGTCTTTTGTTGATGGAGGGCCTCTTCCATGGAAGTCTGATGACGACAAAGATTCACCATCATCACCGAAGGAGTAATTCATCATCGGTATTGGCATCCCCTTGGTTTGTTCCAAGCTTGGGGGAGTGCCGCGGTATCACATCATCACCACCTTTATCTTTTACTATCAAGTAGTGTCATATCATGAGTAGGGAAGTTATCATATAGAATAGTATGCAATGTGGAAGTATCTCTCTTAGTTGGTTATCTATGTATCCGTTGGTGTGAGTTATCGTTATGGAATATTAATGAGAAGTCTTATCATTTACTTTTTGCACACCTTATTTTAGTTTGCAATCTCCATTATATGATTACTCTTGACATAAGTATTGATATCACTTTGGGAGCATCAAGTAAATCTATTTGGTTTTGGCAAACTTAGCATTGGTCAATAGCAACAACACCCTGATGTTTAAATAAAAGAGAGAAATACACTTAGATATACTACTCTATTATCTCTATGCTAATGAGTTTAGTATTCTGAAGTTAAAATTGCTTGTGCTTATGAGAAAGATGCATGATTGTTCTATCATATGTATATTTGTTTGTTTCCCTCAACCTTTATGCTTGCTATCAAACCTTGCTAGCCAAAGACCTGTATCGAGAGGAGATGCTTCTCATACATCCATAACCTTAGACCAAACCTATGCCATTTGTGTCCACCATACCTACCTACTACATGGTATTTTCTGCCATTCCAAGTAAATACTTCATGTGCTACCTTTAAATAATTCAAACTATACTACTCCTTATTTGTGTCAATGTTTTATAGCTCATGAGGAAGTATGTGGTGTTTTATCTTTCAATCTTGTTGGGCGAACTTTCACCAATGGACTAGCGGCACATCCGCTTATCCAATAACTTTGCAATAAGAGCTGGCAACGGGGTTCCCAGCCCCAATTAATAACTTTCATTAATAATTCTCTTCACATGTTTTGCTCTGATTTATCAGTAAGCAACTTAATTTTGCAATAGACACTCCTCCATGGTATGTGAATGTTGGAAGGCACCCGAGGATTCGGTTAGCCATGGATTGAGAAAGCCAAGGTTGGGGGGAGTGTCATCCTTAATAAAACTAAAATACATGTGTAAACAAAAGAGAAGGGGGATGATCTACCTTGCTGGTAGAGATGCCGTCCCTCATGGGAGCCGCTCTTGAAAGGTTCGTTTGGCAAGGGGGTTAGAGTGCCCGCTACCATTCGTTGACAACAACAAACACCGCTCAAAATCTTACTTTTATGCTCTTTATATGATTTCAAAACTTGAAAAGCTCTAGCACATGATTTAATCCCTGCTTCCCTCTGCGAAGGGCCTATCTTTTACTTTTATGTTGAGTCAGTAAACCTATTTCTCTCTATCTCAAGCAAGCAATTGAGTTGTTGTGAACCAATCATTTATGCTATGATTCAGTTAATCATGTCTTTTATACTTTCTTGTTTAGTACCAATTTTATCTGAATGAATATGACTTTGAAGTTATCAATGATTATGAGGAGATTGTTATGCTTGAATATGAAAGCTCAGCTATAAAATCTAATATGAAAGTTTTGCTTAGAAATACAATCCGTTAGTAGTTCTCTGACCAAGAACAAAGTTTGCCATCACCAACTATGATTTCTTATGCACCTTTACTTGTGATTTCTCTTTACCTATTTCAAGATGAGTTATATGAGGAAGTTGTTTACTAGAATGTCTTGTGTGAATGAATATGATGCTTCTTGTCCGTATTTTATTTATCGACTTTTCACTCCATAAACATGTGGTCTTGTTTATCGAGCTCAGTTTCGCTTGGGGACAAGCGAGGTCTAAGCTTGGGGGAGTTGATACGTCCAATTTGCATCACTATTTTGTATCATAATTTGCTGTTATTCATTGATATATTTCACATTGGGACACAATACTTATGTTATTTCATCTATTTTGCATGTTTCATCATTATTGGAGGATCAAGCACCGGAGCCAGGATTCTGCTGGAAAAAGCACCGTCAGAACGCAATATTTCGGAAGATCAACTGTGGAAGGAAATTTCACGAAAATTCCTATTTTTCCAGATGACGGAGGGAGCCAGAAGGGGAAGAAGAGGGGAGCCAAGGTGGGCCCAGACCACAGGCCGGCGCGGCCCATGGCCTGGCCGCGCCACCCTGTGGTGTGGGGGCCCCACAGCCCCTTTCGCCTCCTTTTCTTCGCGTACTCCTTCGTCCCGAAAACCTAAGCCAGAGGGAGGACCTCACGAAGAGTTACAGCCGCCTCTGCGGGGCGGAGAACACCAGAGAGAAAAGAGCTCTCCGGCGGGCAGGAATCCGCCGGGGAAATTCCCTCCCGGAGGGGGAAATCGACGCCATCGCCATCGTCATCGAGCGGGACATCATCTCCATCATCATCATCATCATCTCCACCATCTACACCGCCATCACCACCGCTGCACCTCGTCACCGCTGTAACAATTTGGGTTAAATCTTGATTGTATGATAGGGGAAACTCTCCCGGCATTATTCTCTACTTGTTATAGATGCTATTGAGTGAAACCATTGAACCAAGGTTTATGTTCAGATTGTTATTCATCATCATATCACCTCTGATTGTATTCCATATGATGTCTCGTGAGTAGTTCGTTTAGTTCTTGAGGACATGGGTGAAGTCTAAATGCTAGTAGTGAATTATGGTTGAGTAATATTCAATGTTATGATATTTAAGTTGTGGTGTCATTCTTCTAGTGGTGTCGTGTGAACGTCGACTACACGACACTTCACCATTTATGGGCCTAGGGGAGTGCATCTTGTATTCGGTTGCTAATTGCGGGGTTGCCGGAGTGACAGAAACCTGAGCCCCCGTTAGTATATCGATGCAAGAGGGATCGCAGGATCTCAGAGTTTAAGGCTGTGGTTAGATTTATCTTAATTACTTTCTTGTAGTTGCGGATGCTTGCAAGGGGTATAATCACAAGTATGTATTAGTCCTAGGAAGGGCGGTGCATTAGCATAGGTTCACCCACACAACACTTATCAAAACAATGAAGATTATTAAGCCACATGAAGCGAAAGTACTAGACTAAAATCCCCGTGTGTCCTCAAGAACGTTTGGTCATTATAAGTAAACAAACCGGCTTGTCCTTTGTGCTAAAAAGGATTGGGCCACTCGCTGCAATTATTTCTCTCGCATTTTACTTACTCGTACTTTATTCATCTGTTACATCAAAACCCCTTGAATACTTGTTTGTGAGCATTTACAGTGAATCCTTCATCGAAACTGCTGCCAACACCTTCTGCTCCTCGTTGGGATCGACATTCTTACTTATCGAAGATACTATGATACACCCCCTATACTTGTGGGTCATCACATACTGACGAATTTTTTTAGCAGCATCAAGAAAATATAAATCGTTAGGCCGTCTTGCCCGATACATGATTGAGCTAGAGATAGCAGCCCTACCGTGGATCAACTTGACCGCCGGTGCGTCTCGAGAAGAACGACGGGGAGGGGAAGCTTCTTCTTCGCACGGACGGGACGGGGAGGGGAAGCTCTTCGCACGGACGGGGATAAGTTGTGTAGGGGTGGGTGGGGGGTCATGCGGCCGGGCCGCCGGGGTGATAATTAAGGTCGGTAGGTGGCGTTTAATGGAGTTGCGTGTGTAATTTGCCGTGCACAAGGTTGAGGAATAGGCGGTTCCCTTTGCCGCGCGCACAATTCAAACTATCCCGCCCATGTAGTTTAAATTCGCCATATTTTCGTTAAATCGACATAAAGTCATGTGAGTGGGGGAAAATTAGCAAAGTTGCTTGAAAAATAGTAAAACTCTGGAATTATCCTTTAAATATGCTCTACTTCGTGTGGAAATCGGGGTGTGGAAGCATGTTGAGCTGTTTTATTTGTACTTTCTTCATTAAAACTCCCATTTTATGCACTTTGGATGGAAAGAAATCATTTGTACATAAATTTTGACAACGCCATTTGCAAACACTAATTGTTTTACATGCCAAGATGCACCCATCCACCAAATATATATGGGGCAAAAGTTTATCACAATCTAGCAGATATGCACAATTAGTGAGGGACCCCTTTTGATTTTGTGCAATTTCCACTAATTAGGTAGAGAGAAGGGGTTAATTAATTAGGCCATGTTAGGGGTTATGTGTTTTAGATTAGGTTGTGTGGATTCAAATACAACTTCTTTATTTGTGTGCTATGATTAATCAAAACTAGATTGATCGACTGCGCACACATTATTAGAGGCGCATGCCTTTGCGCACAAAGTGCATGTGTGTGTTGTTGGCCACCAATTAACGAGAGAGAGAGAGAGAGAGAGAGAGGTAGAGAGAGAGCTACATACGAGAGAGCGATTGAAATCCCCAAATTAAACACATATATATATGCATGGCACATTTAATTTAATTAGAGGACCGCGAGCTAAGGCACCCCTGGCCTGCTTGATGCACAATTAAGTGTCATTGGCCTATATATAGGGTTTAATTAGGGTTTAGGGTTTAGGGTTAGGAGGTTAGGGTTTAGGGTCTAGGGTCTAGGGTTTAATGTTTATGGTGTTTAGGGGTTTAGGGATTAGGGATTAGGGTTTATTTAGGGTTTAAGGTTTATGGATCATCGATCGAGTGCGCACACACACATTATTAGAGGCACACGCGCCTTTGCGCATAAAGTGCATATATATGTGTGTTTTTTTGGCCAACAACGATATATAGATGATCGAGAGAGAGAGAGATTGAAATCCCCAAGAATATGTTCAAATATATATTAAAATATATGCACGAATGCATGCATGGTAGGCCATGCATGCACACTAATTATATATATATTATGAGGAAACTTAATCAAATGTGTTTTCATTCGAGAGAACTTGTCAAAATTCAAGTTAATTAATTTATCATCGATAATTATATAATTAATTAATGAATCTCAGGGAGATGTTATACAACATATGATCGATATAGGCCATGTCGTATATATTAATTGGTGTTAATCTACCGTTTAATTTGCTAGCTAGCTGCTATATATAGATCGAGCATGTTTTTATTAGATCGGGTTATATCTAGCTAGTATAGTTTAGGGTTATGTGTTTTAATGAACTAGGGTTTGATTAGCTAGGGGTTAGTTATATATATGGTTTAGGGTTAATGCATGGCACATTTAATTTAACTAGAGGACCGCGAGCTAGGCACCCCTGGCCTGCTTGATGCACAATTAAGTGTCGTTGGCCTATATATAGGGTTTAATTAGGGTTTAGGGTTAGCTAGGGTTTAGGGTTTAGGGTTTAGTGTTTAGGGTGTTTAGCTAGGGTCTAGGGTTTAGTTTAGGGTGTTTAGGGTCTAGGGTTTAGGGTTTAATTAGTGTTTAGGGTGTTTAGGGTTTAGGGATTAGGGATTATTAGGGATTAGGGATTTAAGGTTTTAGGGGTTGTTTAAGGTTTAGGGATCATCGATCGAGTGCGCACACACATTATTAGAGGCACCCCCGCGCCTTTACGCATAAAGTGCATGCGTATATATGTGTGTTTTTTGGGCCACCAACGATATATAGATAGAGAGAGAGAGAGAGATTGAAATCCCCAAGAATATATATGTTCAAATATACATTAAAATATATGCACGAATGCATTGTAGGCCATGCATGCACACTAATTATATATATATTATGAGGCAACTTAATCAAATGTGTTTTCATTCGAGAGAACTTGTCAAAATTCAAGTTAATTAATTTATCATGATAATTATATAATTAATTAATGAATCTCAGGGATATGTTATACAACATGATCGATATAGGCCATGTATATTTTAATTGGTGTTAATCTACGGTTTGCTAGCTAGCTAGCTGCTATATATAGAGCATGTTTTTATTAGATCGGGTTATAGCTAGCTAGTATAGTTTAGGGTTATGTGTTTTAATTAAGTAGGGTTGATTCGCTAGGGTTAGTTACATATATATGGTTTAGGGTTAATGCATGGCACATTTAATTTAATTAGAGGACCGCGAGGCACCCCTGGCCTGCTCGATGCACAATTAAGTGTCGTTGGCCTATACATAGGGTTTAATTAGGGTTTAGGGTTAGCTAGGGTTTAGGGTTAGGGTTAGGGTTAGGGTTAGGGTTTAGGGTCTAGGGTTTAGGGTTTAGGGTTTAGGGTTTAGGTTTAGGGTTTAGGGTTTAGGGTTAGGGTTAGGGTTAGGGTTAGGGTTAGGGTTAGGGTTAGGGTTTAGGGTTTAGGGTTTAGTGTTTAGGGTGTTTAGGGTTTAGGGATTAGGGATTATTAGGGATTAGGGATTTAAGGTTTTAGGGGTTGTTTAAGGTTTAGGGATCATCGATCGAGTGCGCACACACATTATTAGAGGCACCCGCGCGCGCCTTTACGCATAAAGTGCATGCGTATATATGTGTGTTTTTTGGGCCACCAACGATATATAGATGATCGAGAGAGAGAGATCGAGATTGAAATCCCCAAGAATATATATGTTCAAATATACATTAAAATATATGCACGAATGCATTGTAGGCCATGCATGCACACTAATTATATATATATATTATGAGGCAACTTAATCAAATGTGTTTTCATTCGAGAGAACTTGTCAAAATTCAAGTTAATTAATTTATCACGATAATTATATAATTAATTAATGAATCTCAGGGATATGTTATACAACATGATCGATATAGGCCATGTATATTTTAATTGGTGTTAATCTACGGTTTGCTAGCTAGCTGCTATATATAGAGCATGTTTTTATTAGATCGGGTTATATCTAGTATAGTTTAGGGTTATGTGTTTTAATTAAGTAGGGTTGATTAGCTAGGGTTAGTTACATATATATGGTTTAGGGTTAATGCATGGCGCATTTAATTAATTTAATTAGAGGACCACGAGGCACCCCTGGGCTGCTCGATGCACAATTAAGTGTCGTTGGCCTATACATAGGGTTTAATTAGGGTTTAGGGTTAGCTAGGGGTTAGGGTTAGGGTTAGGGTTTAGGGTCTAGGGTTTAGGGTTTAGTGTTTAGGGTGTTTAGGGTTTAGGGATTAGGGATTAGGGATTTAGGGTTTTAGGGTTGTTTAAGGTTTAGGGATCATCGATCGAGTGCGCACACACATTATTAGATCGAGGCACCCGCGCCTTTACGCATAAAGTGCATGCGTATATATGTGTGTTTTTTGGGCCACCAACGATATATAGATGATCGAGAGAGAGATTGAAATCCCCAAGAATATGTTCAAATATACATTAAAATATATGCACGAATGCATTGTAGGCCATGCATGCACACTAATTATATATATATTATGAGGCAACTTAATCAAATGTGTTTTCATTCGAGAGAACTTGTCAAAATTCAAGTTAATTAATTTATCACGATAATTATATAATTAATTAATGAATCTCAGGGATATGCTATACAACATGATCGATATAGGCCATGTATATTTTAATTGGTGTTAATCTACGGTTTGCTAGCTAGCTGCTATATATAGAGCATGTTTTTATTAGATCGGGTTATATCTAGTATAGTTTAGGGTTATGTGTTTTAATTAAGTAGGGTTGATTAGCTAGGGTTAGTTATATATATGGTTTAGGGTTAATGCATGGCGCATTTAATTAATTTAATTAGAGGACCGCGAGGCACCCCCTGCTCGATGCACAATTAAGTGTCGTTGGCCTATACATAGGGTTTAATTAGGGTTTAGGGTTAGCTAGGGCAGAGGGTTAGGGTTAGGGTTAGGGTTTAGGGTCTAGGGTTTAGGGTTTAGTGTTTAGGGTGTTTAGGGTTTAGGGATTAGGGATTAGGGATTTAGGGTTTTAGGGTTGTTTAAGGTTTAGGGATCATCGATCGAGTGCGCACACACATTATTAGATCGAGGCACCCGCGCCTTTACGCATAAAGTGCATGCGTATATATGTGTGTTTTTTGGGCCACCAACGATATATAGATGATCGAGAGAGAGATTGAAATCCCCAAGAATATGTTCAAATATACATTAAAATATATGCACGAATGCATTGTAGGCCATGCATGCACACTAATTATATATATATTATGAGGCAACTTAATCAAATGTGTTTTCATTCGAGAGAACTTGTCAAAATTCAAGTTAATTAATTTATCACGATAATTATATAATTAATTAATGAATCTCAGGGATATGTTATACAACATGATCGATATAGGCCATGTATATTTTAATTGGTGTTAATCTACGGTTTGCTAGCTAGCTGCTATATATAGAGCATGTTTTTATTAGATCGGGTTATAGCTAGCTAGTATAGTTTAGGGTTATGTGTTTTAATTAAGTAGGGTTGATTGGCTAGGGTTAGTTTTACATATATATGGTTTAGGGTTAATGCATGGCACATTTAATTTAATTAGAGGACCGCGAGGCACCCCTGGCCTGCTCGATGCACAATTAAGTGTCGTTGGCCTATACATAGGGTTTAATTAGGGTTTAGGGTTAGCTAGGGTTTAGGGTTAGGGTTAGGGTTAGGGTTTAGGGTCTAGGGTTTAGGGTTTAGTGTTTAGGGTGTTTAGGTTTAGGGATTAGGGATTAGAGATTTAAGGTTTTAGGGTTGTTTAAGGTTTAGGGATCATCGATCGAGTGCGCACACACATTATTAGAGGCACCCGCGCCTTTACGCATAAATTGCATGCATATATATGTGTGTTTTTTGGCCACCAACGATATATAGATGATCGAGAGAGAGAGATTGAAATCCCCAAGAATATGTTCAAATATACATTAAAATATATGCACGAATGCATGGTAGGCCATGCATGCACACTAATTATATATATATTATGAGGCAACTTAATCAAATGTGTTTTCATTCGAGAGAACTTGTCAAAATTAGAGTTAATTAATTTATCACGATAATTATATAATTAATTAATGAATCTCAGGGATATGTTATACAACATGATCGATATAGGCCATGTATATATTAATTGGTGTTAATCTACGGTTTGCTAGCTAGCTGCTATATATAGAGCATGTTTTTATTAGATCGGGTTATAGCTAGTATACTTTAGGGTTATGTGTTTTCATTAAGTAGGGTTGATTAGCTATGGTTAGTTACATATATATGGTTTAGGGTTAATGCATGGCACATTTAATTTAATTAGAGGACCGCGAGGCACCCCTGGCCTGCTTGATGCACAATTAAGTGTCGTTGGCCTATATATAGGGTTTAATTAGGGTTAGGGTTAGGGTTTAGGGTATAGGGTTTAGTGTTTAGGGTGTTTAGGGTTTAGGGATTAGGGATTAGGGTTTCAGGGTTGTATAAGGTTTAGGGATCATCGATCGAGTGCGCACACACATTATTAGAGGCACCCGCGCCTTTGCGCATAAAGTGCATGCGTATAGTTTAGGGTTATTTGTTTTAATTAAGTAGGGTTTGATCAGCTAGGGTTAGTTACATATATATGGTTTAGGGTTAATGCATGGCACATTACATATAGTTTAAATCTCAAGAATGTTTATACATGATAGGCCATATGTGCAAAGGAATTTTTTTCCTGTGAACTTGTCAAAATTCAAGTTTATCAGTGCCAATGGAAACTAGTCCAAAAAATTACATAGAGGACCAAAAGTACTAGACAATAACTAATAGAACCTGCAACTTTACAAAAAGGACCCCAAAACATATAGAAGAAAATCAATCGAGTCCTTCTCGACCGCACATCAGATCTCTGCTCCGCATCCTTTCCAGCAACTCCGTCGCCGGGGACGCACCACTTGGGACGGTGTCGCCGGTAGTCGCCAGGACGAAGGAGAAGAAGGGCCTCAGCAACGGCATATTGGCTCTGAGAAGGGCCGCTGAAAGGCCAAGATGTGCACGGGCAAGACGGATGACGCCGTCGTATGCCCCGAGCTTGTGAACTTTAGCAGCTTGACTTCCCCATTGGCCAGATCTGAAGCACTGACCAAAGCAAGCCTCACCGTTAGCGCCATCACATTGATGGCACCAGATCGGGGTTTGGCCGGCAAGATCCGCCAGATTCACCATAGGCCAGATCTGAAGCCGATGACGAGATCCCCGACTCCATTGCGCCATTCTGCTCATGGGAAACACTGGATCTAAGCTTACAACAACACTAACTCCCTCGGATCCAAATTAGCTGACTCAACTTTGCTTATCTAAATATGGATGTATCCACACATGTTTTTACTCTAGATACATACACGTCTAAGGAAAGTTGAATCAATTAATTTAGTTCGGAGGGTGTACAATATACAGAGAGAAGTCGGCCTCGTCTCCGGCCGGCGAGGCCGCCGGAGAGAAGGGGGAGAGGAGCCGGGGGAGTGGGAGAGACTCGAGAGAGAAAGAGAAGAGGAAGAAATGAGAGCTCCCTGGGGAAGAACATTATTTTTGTCGTTCTGCTCGTAGCTTGAAACTGAAAATTTCGGCCGCGCGCCAAATCATCCCGCCGCATCCATTCGAAAATCCCGTGACCAGTTTTACCCTTTTAACCCTGGTCCGGAAGCTACAACCCACCGACCATGGAGGGCTCATTCGGTAACAATGAAATATCTTGCCTAGATCCCGAACCCTCCCCACAGGCCCACACCCACCCACCAACCATTCGCCCCATTAGCTCAAAAATACTCTCACACGCCAAAGCTCTGACTCTCTACAGTACTAGATCTGCTTCGCCGCCGGCATACTCCTCCACAGCGTAGCCTTGATCGTGTTGGCTGTCCACCCACCTGATCCGCTCCCCCGCCGCCCTCGTCACCGACGGATCTGCTTCACCGCCGACCTCGCCACCGACGGATCTGCTTCACCGCCGACCTCGCCACCGACGGATCTGCTTCACCGCCGACCTCGCCACCGACTACCTCGGCGCAGCGGCTGTATCAACTTCACCGAATCCCTTGCCAGCCAACCAGATCTGCTTCACTAACGCCCGCTTCTACTGAAACAGGGTCGATTCATCGTCTCCCGCGTTCGCCGCCGCTGGAATGCAAGTTGCCGCCCCCGTCCACCCCGCCGCAGCTTGGTTAGTACGCTGGCCCGTTAGATCGCGGTGTTTCTTTAGCCATGTTTTGTGTAGTTATTTGCAGATCTCATATGCCGTTAACTTTCTTGATGTGTTGCTTCGCATGAAGTTTGTTTAAATATTGTACAGTACAAAAGCATTATCCGGTCGCTACCATCCTGTTCATTCTACTGACACCTGTGTGCATCCACATATTTATAGCCTTATACCCATTCATTTGCTGCCAACTGTTTTTGTACTGCATGCTATTGTCGCACTGCTTTTATAGTCATGCTATGGGCATTTCCAATCTGCTTGTTCTTATACCACGTCATTAGCTCACCGCTAGCTGCTAGCTGTTTTCTCGTGTCTGCTATTCTCACACTGCTTTTATAATCATGCTATGTGCATTTCCAATCTGCTTGCTCTTATACCTCGTCTTTAGCTTATATAGTTATTGCTGCGTGCATGTCTGGTCTTTGTATTATCGTAGACTGACTTGTCAATGTTATTTTTCCTAGGGTTTGATCATGCGAACCACTTATTAGAACATCCAACATTAACAGCGGGGACGCTAGGGAAGGTTGGAATCTGAGTTCTTGGTTGGTAATTTTGGTAGTTTACTTCCGTTATTATCTATAACCTATATGCATTGTTCCTTATGCAAGAGATTAACACTTGGAACCCTGCCATAGCAATGCCATTCATGCTTTACTATGTTTCTGCCTATTTGATATGCTTGTCTTGGAGAAACTGCGAAGGTGATTTGAACCTGACATTTGGTCATTCTTAATGCCAGTTTACTTTATGTGGAAAACCTTGGCATTACCCTACTCTAAATCTGAATGTCTGAAATTCGTATCTCATGCAAAGCAACATCTAGTTGGTTTTAATCTGATATCTGGTAAATATTGGCTTATTCATTTGGCAGCTCAAGTTTTTTGTTATTTGAAACCAGCTGACTTGGTCTTAAATGTGATATCTAAACACAGATTAAGGACAATGGAGCAGGAGGATTAGCATTTCACTTGATGGCTGAACCTAAAATGACAGGCATGTTGACCACGACTAGTGCACGCAAGAGAAGGACCTGCAGTGAGCCAGTATGTGCTTAGTACATGCATCTTATCTTATCTTGTGCTTATTTCTGCTACATGCTGTTATCTGATCTCTACATTGCGTAATACATGTTTGAATAGTTAATTGTTGTAACTATGTTTGCAATGTTACCAGAATGCAGTTTTAATGAAGCAGTCATCATTAGAAGATAGTCGCCAAAAAAGGATCTGTAGCGACCCTGTGCAACATTATGATGTAAGTTTGTGCTTAGTACAAGTTCCATACATTGTCTTATTTATGCAACTTGTTATTATCTTATATCTACATTGCATAATAAATGTTTGCATAGTTCATCGTTTAACTCTTTTTGCATTATTATCAGAATGCAGTTGTGATGAAGCAATCTTCATTAGAAGTGAGGCCCACAAAAAGTTCTGATATTTCTTCTGATGCATCTTCTCATAGCCGTCAACCTAGACCATTGCTTTCATCAAACAGTAAATATCTCAAGGCTGTACTTTATAAAAGACATGGTATTGCTGCTTTAAGATCTGTAGCTGATATGTTGACAAAGAGTACACAAGATTCAATCAAGGCGATTGCCAAATGTCAACGTGTTATTGATGATGCTAATAGAAGTCCTCAATGATTCTATGTAATTTTTTTATTTGGGCACATTAATTGCCTTGTAATTTTCCTACTTGTTTTATTTGTGTATGTAATTGTGTGTATCATTGATATCAGATTTTAGGCTCATGAAATTTAATGCAAGTTGACTAGTCAAACAAGTAGGGCACTACAACAGATTGGGCCGGCCCACTTACAGTAGTGTGGGACCCACTTTCATTTTGGGCCGGCCCACTTCTTTAGTAGGCCGGCCCGGTTACACGATAGTGGGATCCACATGCTTATTGGGCCGGCCCACTATCTTGTTGGGCCAGCCCATTTGCTATATGGTGGTCCCACATGGTAAATGGGCCGGCCCTTTAACAGGAAGGTGGGACCCACCTGTGTTTTTGGCCCGGCCCACTATCTTGTTGGGCCGGCCCACTTGCTATATGGTGGACCCCACATACTAAATGGGCCGGCCTTTTAACTGGAAAGTGGGACCACCTGTGTTTTTGGCCCACTATCTTGTTGGGCCGGCCCTTTGCTATATGGTGGACCCCACATACTAAATGGGGCCGGCCTTTTAACAGGAGGTGGGACCCACTTTTGGCCGGCCCACCATCTTGTTGGGCCGGCCCACTTGCTATATGGTGGACCCCACACTAAATGGCCGGCCCTTTAACAGGAAAGTGGGACCCACCTGTGTTTTTGGCCCGGCCCACTATCTTGTTGGGCCGGCCCACTTGCTATATGGTGGACCCCACATACTAAATGGGCCGGCCCTTTAACTGGAAAGTGGGACCCACCTGTGTTTTTGGCCCGGCCCACTTGCTATATGGTGGACCCCACACACTAAATGGGCCGGCCCTTTAACAGGAAAGTGGGACCCACCTGTGTTTTTGGCCCGGCCCACTTCTTCTTGGGCCGGCCCAGTTGCTGTAAGGTGGACCCCACATGTTAAATGGGCCGGCCCATTTAAGTTTTGACCAGTCAACCTTAGAGGTTAGGCCCGGCCCACGTAACTAATGGACCAGCCCAGCTATATAGTTGACCGGTCAAACTATGTCAGCTGGCCCGGCCCGCTTAAGACGTGGCAGGCCTCGTGTGGGCCTACCATCTACCACGGGGTTTCAGCCGGTTAACGCCGTTAACTGCCAGTTAACGGCGTCTGCCACGTGTCAGTTTGCATGACGTCAGCAGTCAACGGGCTCCCGGAAACACTTGCGCAACGGTCCGATTTTCCGTGGCGGAAGGGCGCCCAAGCGCGACGGACCGAAAAAACGTCGTTGGACTTTGCCTGACGCAGTTTCCACAACAGAACCCATATCGTCGGGTTAGGCTCATAGGCGACGAAAAATATCCCTTAGCGGACGATTTTGAGACGTTGTCTATCAGAACTTTTCTTGTAGTGGCAGGGCGAGGTAGGTGAGGTCGAGGCGAAGCTCGACCGTGTGCTGGCTAGGTGGGGGACGGCCTGGTTCGGTCGCCTTGTTTCCGTGTATGCCCGTGGCTGCGGCGGAGTTCGCTCGTCGTCTCCGGCGGCGGCGGAGGGTTCGTGTCGCGCGCGTGTCGGCGGCTTCGTGGTCGCCGGGTGGTGCTCAACTCGCTCGGCGGGGTCCGGGGCAAGGTTGTGTTGGCGGGCGGCGCGTGTCCGGGCGTGTCCACGGCGTGCACACTCGCGACGCGGCGGCATGGCCCTGCCGTGCTGGGCGCGCGTCGTGCGGCGACGTCGGCCTCATCCTTGACGATGGGCTGGTGTAGGGCGTTGTAGGGGAGTGAGGTGGTGAGCCGGGCACCGGGGCCGGTGCTTGAGGATGAAGGAGGGAAGAGGAGGTGCGACATGGCCGGCATGGTCATGCACATGCATGCTATGCTTGTCTCCTTAGGGTTTCTGTGGGTGGTGAGGCAGAGAGGGGACAAGGGGACAGGGTAGAGAGGTTTAGGGACTTAGGGTTGGGTGTAGGACTGATGTCTACTCACGCTTCTTTTCCTGTAGACAGTGTTGGGCCTCCAAGAGCAAAGGTTTGTAGAACAGCAGCAAGTTTTCCCTTAAGTGGATCACCCAAGGTTTATCGAACTCAGGGAGGAAGAGGTCAAAGATATCCCTCTCAAGCAACCCTGCAATCACAAAGCAAGAAGTCTCTTGTGTCCCCAACACACCTAATACACTTGTCAGATGTATAGGTGCACTAGTTCGGCGAAGAGATAGTAAAACACAGGTGGTATAGATGGTGGTAATATTGCAGAAAGTAAAGATGCAGTAAAACAGTAAACAAGCGGCGCCAGAAAATAGCTTGCTGGCGTGGGAAGCAATTCTTTGTGGTGGAAACAAGGCCTAGGGATCATACTTTCACTAGTGGACACTCTCAACATTGATCACATAATAAATAAGTTCTCTTCCTTGTGCTACATATACTCTTGTTTGATAATGAACACCACTAATTGTGTAGGATTACACGAACCCTCAATGCCGGAGTTAACAAGCTCCACAACATTCGATATTCATGTTTAAGTAACCTTAGAGTATAATAGATCTTTGCAAAATAGACCAAGTACTAACATAGCATGCACACTGTCACCATCACACTACGAAGGAGGCATAGATCACATCAATACTATCATAGCGATAATCAACTCCATAACCTACAAGAGATTATGATCATAATCTACGACAAGAACTACACAATGCACACACTGTCACCATTACATCATGCAGGAGGAATAGACTACTTTAATAACATCACATGAGTAGCACATAGATAAATAGTGATACAAAACACATTGCAATCATAAAGGGATATAAATAAGCACTTCACTACGCCATTCATAACAGTGAATAAGTATTATGTGAAATATAGCCTAAGAGACCCACACGGTGCACACACTGTCACCTTTACACACGTGGGACAAGGAGTCTCCGGAGATCACATAAGTAAAACCCACTTGACTAGCATAATGACATCTAGATTACAAGCATCATCATATGAATCTCAATCATGTAAGGCAGCTCATGAGATTATTGTATTGAAGTACATAGGAGAGAGATTAACCACATAGCTACCGGTACAGCCCTTAGCCTCGATGGAGAACTACTCCCTCCTCACAGCAGCGGTGATGAAGATGGCGGTGGTGTCGATGGAGAATCCTTCCGGGGGCACTTCCCCGTCCGGCGGCGTGAACAGAGACTCCTGTCCCCCAGATCTTGGCTTCGCGATGGCGGCGGCTCTGGAACCTTTTCTCGTACCGTGGCTTATTCGTATCGGGGTTTTAGGTCAGGGGCTTCTTATAGGCGAAAGGGGAGCCTCGGAGGGTCGACGAGGCGGTGACACACTAGGGGGGCGCGGCCCATGCCCTGGCCGCGCCACCCTGTCATCTGGGGCCCACAGGGCCCTCCTCTGGTGGCTCTCGGGTGTTCTGGAAGCTTCGTGTGAAAATAGGGTACGGGCGTTGATTTCGTCCGATTTCGAGAATATTTCCTTACTAGGATTTCTGAAACCAAAAACAGCAGAAAACAGGAACTGGCACTTCGGCATCTCATCAATAGGTTAGTTCCGGAAAACGCATCAAAACGATATAAAGTGTGAACAAAACATGTAGGTATTGTCATAAAACAAGCATGGAACATCAGAAATTATAGATACGTTGGAGACGTATCAGCATCCCCAAGCTTAGTTCCTACTCGCCCTCGAGTAGGTAAACGATAACAAGAATAATTTCTGAAGTGACATGCTACCATCATAATCTTGATCAACATTATTGTAAAGCATATGAGATGGATGGAGTGATCTGAAGCAAAAGATTGCTAACAAAAGATGATGACTAAACAAATGAATCATATAGCAAAACTTTTCATGAATAGTACTTTCAAGACAAGCATCAAAAAGTCTTGCATAAGAGTTAACTCATAAAGCAATAAATTCAAAGTAAAGGCATCGAAGCAACACAAAGGAAGATATAAGTTTCAGCAGTTGCTTTCAACTTTCAACATGCATATCTCATGGATAATTGTCAACACAGAGTAATATGATGAATGCAAATAAGCAAGTATGTAAGAATCAATGCACAATTGACACAAGTGTTTGCTTCTAAGATGGAAGGAAATGGGTAAACTGACTCAACAATAAAGTAAAAGATAGGCCCTTCGCAGAGGGAAGCAGGGATTAAATCATGTGCTAGAGCTTTTCAAGTTTTGAAATCATATAGAGAGCATAAAAGTAAAATTTTGAGAGGTGTTTGTTGTTGTCAACGAATGGTAATGGGTACTCTAACTACCTTATCAACCAGACTTTCAAGAGCGGCTCCCATGAAGGACGTTATCTCTACCAGCAAGGTAGATCATCCCTCTTCTCTTTTGTTTACACATGTACTTTAGTTTTATTTATTAGATGACACTCCCCCAACCTTTGCTTACACAAGCCATGGCTAACCGAATCCTCGGGTGCCTTCCAACATTCACATACCATGGAGGAGTGTCTATTTGCAAAATTAAGTTGCTTACTGATAGATCAGAGCAAAACATGTGAAGAGAATTATTAATGCAAGTTAATTAATTGGGGCTGGGAACCCCATTGCCAGCTCTTTTTGCAAAATTATTGGATAAGCGGATGAAGCCACTAGTCCATTGTGAAAGTCTGTCCGAAGTAAATGACAAGATCGAAAGATAAAACACCACATACTTCCTCATGAGTGATACGTCCAAAACGTATCTACTTTCCCGAACACTTTTGCTATTGTTTTGCCTCTAATTTGTGTATTTTGGATACAACTAACACGGACTAACGCTGTTTTCAGCAGAACTGCTCTGGTGTCTCGTTTTTGTGCAGAAATCCAACTTTCGGGAAAATCCTCGGAATTTCTTCAGATGGCCCTATTTTACCAAAATATTGACGGAGCCAGAAGGGCAAAGGAGGTGGAGGCCCGAGGGCCCCACACCACATGGCGGCGCGGCCCAGGGGGGGCCCGCGCGGCCATGTGGTCTGGCCCCCTCGGCCGGCCTCCGACGCCCCCCTTCGGACTACTTATTGGTTTCGACCTGAAAACGCACGGAGAGAAGTCGACATCGCCAGAAACCCTCCAGAGAGCCGCCACATCGCGAAACTCCGTCGCGGGAGCCAGAAGTCTCCGTTCTGGCACTCCGCCGGGACGGGGAATTGGAGGAGATCTTCACCGCCATCACCGCCAACGCCTCTCCATCAACCAGCAATGTTTCCCCCATCCATGTGTGAGTAATTCCCCCGCTGTAGGCTGAAGGGGATGGTAGGGATTGGATGAGATTGGTCATGTAATAGTCATAAGATTGTTAGGGCATAGTGCCTAGTATCCGTAGATGTCACTTTTATGATATTGTTGCAACTTGTTATGCTTAATGCTTGTCACTAGGGCCCGAGTGCCATGATCTCAGATCTGAACATGTTATTGATTCATGAAGATATTCGTTGTTTATGATCTTACCTGCAAGTTGTATACACATGTCGCTGTCCGGAACCAATGGCCCCGAAGTGACAGAAATCGGGACAACCGGAGGGGATGGTAGTGATGTGAGGATCACATGTGTTCACGGAGTGTTAATGCTTTGCTCCGGTACTCTATTAAAAGGAGTACCTTAATATCCAGTAGTTTCCCTAGAGGCCCGGCTGCCACCGGCTGGTAGGACAGAAGATGTTGTGCAAGTTTCTCATTGCGAGCACGTACGACTATATATGGAACACATGCCTATTGATTGATTAGTACTTGGATACCGTTTTATTATTATCTGCAAATGCCCATGCTTTGATTGTTACATGAGTTTCTCTCATCCATGCAACGCCCGTTAAATCCGTCCCTGTGCCTACAGTATTTTAATCCTTGTTTACTATAATCACTACTGCTGTCTTTATTTCACCGCTGCTGTTATTTCACTATTCCTCCTGCCATAAAACTGTTACTACTGATAAACTCTTGCGAGCAAGTCTGTTTCCAGGTGCAGCTGAATTGACAACTCCGCTGTTAAGGCTTACAAGTATTCTTTGTCTCCCCTTGTGTCGAATCAATAAATTGGGTAATACTTCCCTCGAAGACTGTTGCGATCCCCTATACTTGTGGGTCATCAAGACTATTTTCTGGCGCCGTTGCCGGGGAGCATAGCTTTATTTGGAAGTTCACTTGGATTGATATTGTTCGCTGCAAATTCTCCATTATGGGTAAACCTCGCGATACTAAGATCGCCATATTACCATCCACTACAAGAAAAGGTACAACTCTGAGTACCTCTGCTGCTCTTGATTCACCCTCTGTGATTGATAAACTTGTTTCACCGCCACATGCTTCGCGTGCTGGTACTTCTGCTGAATCTGAAAATTCTCATAATATTGATAATGTTTCTGCTGTGCTTGATGATAGTGGTTCATTGGGATCTTTTCTAGATGCTACAATTGCTAAGTCTAGACAAATTGAAAATACTGAAACTCCTAATGCTGCTACACCTGTTAATTCACCTGAGTCTGTTGATTATTCTAGTGATGATCTTGATGAAGATTATGTAGAGCTTGATAATGATTTTATTGAAAAATGCAAGGCTACTACTGATGCAAGAAAAATTAAAAAGTTGCTTGCAGAACATGCTGTTAGATATAAACCATCTCCTGATCCTAAATTTGCCACATCTCCTATAAACATTAGGGATAAAGATTATGATTTTTCTCTTGATCTATCTCATATAGCTATTGTTGAGAAAACACCCTTTTGTGGTACTGAAAAAGAAAGTGCTGTTGAACACTTGACTGAGTTATCTACTCTTAGTGGCGTGTTTTCTGATGATGTCAAGATGCGTACTTATTTTGTCGCTAAAATTTTTCCTTTCTCATTAAAGGATGATGCTAAAACTTGGTATAATAATTTGCCTCCTGGTTCTATTAAAAGTCCAACTGATTTGCGTGATGTTTTCTTTCGAAAATACTTTCCTGCTAGTGCTCAACATGCTGCTTTGCAGAGAATTTATAATTTTGACCAGGAAGATGGAGAGAAATTGCCTGAGGCTTGGGCGAGATTCTGTTCTCTTATTAGAGCTCAGCCTGACCATGATTTGGAAAAGCATGATTTACTTGATATATTTTATAGTGGACTAACTATTGAGTCTAGGGCATACCTGGATAGTTGTGCTGGTTGTGTTTTCAGGAAAAGAACCCCAGAAGACGCTGAAGAATTATTGGCTAAAATAGGCCGGAATCATGATGATTGGTCTACACCTGAACCAACCCCGACACCGATAGTGAAGAAGAGGGGTATGATTAAATTGAATGATGAAGATATGAGGGAAGCCAAGAAGTCTCTTAAGGAGAAGGGTATTAAACCTGAAGATGTGAAGAATTTACCTCCTATAGAAGATATATGTGAGACAATTCCCCCTTCATCCATGATTGAGGTACACTCGCTTCAACACTTTACTAGGGAAGATATTCCGTATTCAAAATCTCCTGCTCAATGCTTAGATGAATTTGATAATTATATTGTTAAGCAAGAAAACTTTAATATGAGAGTAGAGAATCATTTAATGGAAAATTCCCGAGCTATTAGTGAATTGCATGGTATTGTGGAGAGAACCTCCAATGATGTTAAGATACTTGTTAAACATTTTCAAATGGTTCAAACTCAAATTGATCAACTTACTAAAGTGCAAAATGACTTGTTGGGAAATAATTCTAAAGAAAAACATGCTTGTGAAGTAACAACTAGAGGTGGTGCTTCTACCCAGGATCCTCTATATCCTGAAGGGCATCCCAAAAGAGTTGAACAAGATTCTCAACTAATTAAAACTAGTGCTCCATCTAAGAAAAAGAAAAAGAAACATAAGAATGTTGTAGAATCCTCTGAACCTGTTAATGATCCTAATAGTATTTCTATTTCTGATGCTGAAACTGAAAGTGGTAATGAACATGATAAAGATAATGATAAGAATGATACTCCTGATAAAGAAGAAATTGAAAAAGAACCTGAAAAGCATGCTAAAAATAAAAAGTATACTAAAGAAGATTTTATTACAAAGAAACATGGTAATGAAAGAGAACCTTGGGTTCAAAAGCAAATGCCTTTTCCTGCTAAGAAACTAAAATCAAAGGAGGAGGAACATTATAATAAATTTTGTGATTGGATGAAACCTTTATTTTTGCAAATTCCTTTGACTGATGCTATTAAATTGCCTCCTTATTCAAAGTATATGAAAGATATTGTTACTAACAAAAGGAAAGTCCCCAATGAGGAGATTTCTACTATGCTCGCTAATTACTCCTTCAATGGTAAGATTCCAAAGAAGTTGGGCGACCCAGGTATACCGACTATTCCTTGTTCCATCAAGAATAATTATGTTAGAACTGCTCTATGTGATTTGGGAGCAGGTGTGAGTGTGATGCCTTTTTCTCTTTATAAGAGACTTGATTTAGATAAATTGATACCAACTGATATATCTTTGCAAATGGCTGATAAATCTACTGCTATTCCTGTTGGTTTATGTGAAAATGTTCCTGTTCAAGTTACTCAGCATTGCTTGATATTAACTGATTTTGTTGTGTTGGAAATGCCTGAAGATGATAATATGTCCATTATTCTTGGAAGACCCTTTCTTAATACTGCAGGGGCTGTTATTGATTGCAATAAAGGCATGGTTACTTTCAATGTTGATGATAAGGAACACACTGTCTATTTTCCCAAGAGGATTGATAAAGTATGTGGAGTTAATACAATTTTTAATGTGAAAACTATCAAAGTGGGATCCATTGATTGTCCTATATATGAGCCTAAAGAAGAATATCAAACTCTTGTGATTGGATCCATATCAATTCAATATAAGGTAACATGATTGATTTGAGGTTTATTTCTTCTTATGTCATATAAAATTTATTTGGTAGCAAGACTTGATCAACCTTGTTAACAAGTATATTTTAATGCATAAGAGAGCTAAACAACATTTCTTTCTTTCTTTCTCCCTCCATTTGTTTTACTACTGTAGCAACCTCTCCTTATCTTTATTTTATTGCATTGTTGTGCCAAGTAAAGTCTCTAGTAGAAGGTTGATGCTAGATTTGGATTTCTGCGCAGAAACAGATTTCTATCTGTCACGAATCTGGGCATATTTCTCTGTAGGTAACTCAGAAAAATCTGCCAATTTACGTGCGTGATCCTCAGATATGTACGCAACTTTCATTAGTTTTGAGTTTTCTGATTTGAGCAACGGAAGTACCATTTTAAAATTCGTCTTTACTGGCTGTTCTGTTTTGGCAGATTCTGTCTCTGTTTTTTGCATTGTCTCTTGTGGACTTTAAGTGAGGCTTTCTAGACGTGGAGAGCTGTAGCTAATGTTTTATTGAGTTCTTGCAATGTGTCACTACAGGGCCAAGGTGGATTAAAGTTTTTTGAGTACTAACCCCTCTAATGAAGTTTATGAGAAGTTTGGTGTGAAGGAAGTTTTCAAGGGTCAAGAGAGGAGGATGATATATGATCAAGAAGAGTCAAAAGCCTAAGCTTGGGGGGAGGTATACCGGCATCACTCATTCTTTGCATATTATGGTTGCTGGATACTTGTACATATTTGTTTAGTCTCTAGAGTGGTTTTCTAATGAGAGGGAGATGATATTTGGGGAAGTGCTGTCCAAAAACAGATTCTGTGCTGTTACCAAAAAAATTCGTACGCACAGCCAGAACGTTATTTTGAGTTGCCAATTTTTGAGCATGTTCCCCAGGTTGTTATCTAACTTTCATTAGTTGAACACTTTTTGGTCTGAGCAATGGAAGATTTTTGTTAATTTCGATTTCTGTACTGCTGTCAGGATTTGGCAGATTTCTGTCATCCTGCTTTTCTGTGTTTCTGTTAGTTTGCATTCTTTTGTTTTCACTTTGTTTCTTTCCTAAAACACAAAAAGACCAAAAATATTTCTGTTGTTTCTCTTCACCATTTGTTTATTTGGTTCCTTGCTCTTAGTTTACTTTATTTGCTATCGTTGGTTTGTTATGAGAAAACCCAAAAAGATTTTGCTTTGTTTGCTTGTTTTCTTTCGTTCTTGTTTCCAATTCGAAAACACCAAAAATATTTGCTGTTCTTCTTTGGTTTGTAAAGTTCATCATGAGTTCAATGGTCTTCGGTGGCTGGAGCGTGGTTTTCATTTCATATTATCCAAGCTACACAAGTGAAAAGGCAATAATGACGATCTACGACAATCTGATTGTGGTGAGAGGCTGGTATGAACTCTATTTGCTTTCATTTTTGTACATATACTCATCCATATGAGCATGCTTAGTTGGTTCATGTGAGGTATATGTTATTTGAGAAAGTCTAGTAGTTCATGATCTCTCATGTTTAGCTCCAATTTATTAATATGAGTAGCATGTCATGGATGTTTGCTTGCATTGTTTTATTCATAAGTAAGTATGGCATTGTGGTATCCTCCTCTGAATAATTCATTTATATCGACTTGGCACATGCTCACGCATGCATATGACTGAACAAAAAGTCAATTAAGCCTCGATGATTTATATTGCTTCAGAGTTCTTGTATCACTTTTATGCCTCCATTAA
The DNA here is from genome assembly GCA_030979885.1 of Lolium multiflorum. Lineage (NCBI taxonomy): Eukaryota > Viridiplantae > Streptophyta > Magnoliopsida > Poales > Poaceae > Lolium > Lolium multiflorum. Next base: position 278,867,631 of record CM061753.1, on the reverse strand, counting down.
TTTATTTTGCCGCAAGCATGATTATGACAGTTATTGCTCTCTTGATTTGTCGCTCCCTAGTCTTTTGCTAGCCTTCACTTGTACTGAGCGGTGACGCCGCTCGTGCTTCCAAACACCTGAAAACCAAGTTGTTCCATAAGTGTCCACCATAAATACCTATGCATGGCATTTCAAACCATTCCAAGTAAATTCTCATGCGCTACCTTTAAAACTTTCAAAATGCTTCTCAATTTGTGTTAATGTTTCATAGCTCATGAGGAAGTATGTGGTGTTTAGCTTTCAACCTTGTCATTTACTTTTGACGGACTCTCATATGGACTAGTGGCACATCCGCTTATCCAATAATTTTGCAAAAAGAGCTGGCAATGGGATTCCCAGTCCCAAATTAATTAACTTAAATAGACACTCCTCCATGGTTTGTGATTGTTGGACGGCACCCGAAGGATTCGGTTAGCCATGGCTTGTGTAAGCAAAGGTTGGGGGAGTGTCATCATCATAATAAAACTTAAATAAAAAGGCACTCCTTCATGGTATGTGATTGTTGGCAGGCACCCGAGGATTCGGTTAGCCATGGTTTGTGAAAGAAAGGTTGGAAGGAGTGCCAACCAAAAATAAATAAAATGGGAGCCGCTCTTGTGAGTCCGGTTGATGAGGTAGTTAGTGTACCCATTACCATTCGTTGACAACAACAAACACCTCTCAAAATAATTTTACTCCTGCTTTACAAATGAAAAGCTCTAGCGCATGTTAATCCCTGCTTCCCTCTGCGAAGGGTCAATCTTTTACTTTTATGTTGTGTCTCCATTCTTTCTTTGAGCACTGTCTTGAGAGCACAACTGTCATTCTTAGTATAATATGCTTGTCTCAAAATATGATTGATTGTGGTATAACTTTGATGCTTTTATCTTTGACAATCACTACTTCTAGTCTTTCTATGAACTCAAGAGGTGCCTCGGCATTTATGTTTTGCCGATCAAATACAGGCAAGCGAGATACCACTTTATCATATTCTCTTATGAACATTGCAATCTTGCTTATATACATGATTCATGATGCTTATTATTAATTGTTGGTACCTCTCCATGATTGACATAGCTGTTGGATGATCTTATTTGCATGTATCTCATTATGAACTGCTTAAGTATTAGCCATAGCATGAGAATATATACATCATATGAGCAAATGTGTTCGTGAAAGTTCTTTTATCGCTCAGTTGTTAACTGAATTGCTTGAGGACAAGCAATAAGCTAAGCTTGGGGGAGTTGATACGTCCAAAACGTATCTACTTTCCCGAACACTTTTGCTATTGTTTTGCCTCTAATTTGTGTATTTTGGATACAACTAACACGGACTAACGCTGTTTTCAGCAGAACTGCTCTGGTGTCTCGTTTTTGTGCAGAAATCCAACTTTCGGGAAAATCCTCGGAATTTCTTCAGATGGCCCTATTTTACCAAAATATTGACGGAGCCAGAAGGGCAAAGGAGGTGGAGGCCCGAGGGCCCCACACCACATGGCGGCGCGGCCCAGGGGGGGCCCGCGCGGCCATGTGGTGTGGCCCCCTCGGCCGGCCTCCGACGCCCCCCTTCGGACTACTTATTGGTTTCGACCTGAAAACGCACGGAGAGAAGTCGAAGTCGCCAGAAACCCTCCAGAGAGCCGCCACATCGCGAAACTCCGTCGCGGGAGCCAGAAGTCTCCGTTCTGGCACTCCGCCGGGACGGGGAATTGGAGGAGATCTTCACCGCCATCACCGCCAACGCCTCTCCATCAACCAGCAATGTTTCCCCCATCCATGTGTGAGTAATTCCCCCGCTGTAGGCTGAAGGGGATGGTAGGGATTGGATGAGATTGGTCATGTAATAGTCATAAGATTGTTAGGGCATAGTGCCTAGTATCCGTAGATGTCACTTTTATGATATTGTTGCAACTTGTTATGCTTAATGCTTGTCACTAGGGCCCGAGTGCCATGATCTCAGATCTGAACATGTTATTGATTCATGAAGATATTCGTTGTTTATGATCTTACCTGCAAGTTGTATACACATGTCGCTGTCCGGAACCAATGGCCCCGAAGTGACAGAAATCGGGACAACCGGAGGGGATGGTAGTGATGTGAGGATCACATGTGTTCACGGAGTGTTAATGCTTTGCTCCGGTACTCTATTAAAAGGAGTACCTTAATATCCAGTAGTTTCCCTAGAGGCCCGGCTGCCACCGGCTGGTAGGACAGAAGATGTTGTGCAAGTTTCTCATTGCGAGCACGTACGACTATATATGGAACACATGCCTATTGATTGATTAGTACTTGGATACCGTTTTATTATTATCTGCAAATGCCCATGCTTTGATTGTTACATGAGTTTCTCTCATCCATGCAACGCCCGTTAAATCCGTCCCTGTGCCTACAGTATTTTAATCCTGCTGTTTACTATAATCACTACTGCTGTCTTTATTTCACCGCTGCTGTTATTTCACTATTTCTACTGCCATAAAACTGTTACTACTGATAAACTCTTGCGAGCAAGTCTGTTTCCAGGTGCAGCTGAATTGACAACTCCGCTGTTAAGGCTTACAAGTATTCTTTGTCTCCCCTTGTGTCGAATCAATAAATTGGGTAATACTTCCCTCGAAGACTGTTGCGATCCCCTATACTTGTGGGTCATCAATGAGCTATAAAACATTGACACAAATAAGAGATAATAGCTTTTGAATTGTTTAAAGGTAGCACATGAAGTATTTACTTGGAATGGCAGGAAATACCACATAGTAGGTAGATATGGTGGACACAAATGGCATGGGTTTTGGCTCAAGGTTTTGGATGCACGAGAAGCATTTCCTCTCAGTACAAGGCTTTGGCTAGCAAGGTTGTTTGAAGCAAACACAAGTATGAACCGGTACAGCAAAACTTACATAAGAACATATTGCAAGCATTATAAGACTCTACACTGTCTTCCTTGTTGCTCAAACACTTTTACCAGAAAATATCTAGACCTTAGAGAGACCAATCATGCAAACCAAATTTCAACAAGCTCTACGGTAGTTCTCCACTAATAGATTAAACTACATGATGCAAGAGCTTAAACATGATTTATGAGAGCTCAAAACAATTGCCAAGTATCAAATTATTCAAGACCATATGAAGCATTTTCTGATTCCAACCAAATAGCAACAAGTGAAGCGATCAACTTTCGCCCTTGAACATTAAAAGCAAAAATGAAGAACACTAGTGTTCATATGAAAAAGCGGAGCGTGTCTCTCTCCCACACAAGGATGAACTTATTCAGAGAATGAAAATAACAAAACGAAAATAAAAGCACACAGACGCTCCAAGTAAAGTACATAAGATGTGACCGAATAAAAATATAGTTTCACTAGAAGAAACCTGATAAGTTGTCGATGAAGAAGGGGATGTCTTGGGCATCCCCAAGCTTAGATGCTTGAGTCTTCTTAAAATATGCAGGGATGAACCACCGGGGCATCCCCAAGCTTAGACCTTTCACTCTTCTTGATCATAGTATATCACCCTCTTCTATTGACCCTTGAAAACTTCTGCCACACCAAACTTCAAGCAAACTCATTAGAGGGTTAGTGCATAATCAAAATTCACATGTTCAGAGGTGACACAATCATTCTTAACACTTCTGGACATTGCACAAAGCTTCTGAAAGTTAATGGAACAAAGAAACTCATTCAACATAGCAAAAGCGGCAATGCGAAATAAAAGACAGAATCTGTCAAAAACAGAACAGTCCGTAAAGATGCTTCTGGACTGGGCACTTAACTTGCTCAAATGGAAAAACTCAAAACTAATGAAAGTTGCGTACATATCTGAGGATCACGCTCGTAAATTTGCAGATTTTTTCGATTTTTTTACAGAGACTTATGCCAGAATTCGTGACAGACAGCAATGCTGTTTCTGCGCAGCGATCCCAAATATAACATCAACTTTAGCATAGAAACTTTACTTGGCACAAAAACATGATAAGGAGAGGTTGCTACAGTAGTAAACAACTTCCAAGACTCAACAAAACAAAAATTTCTGTAGTAAAATAAACACATGGGTTATCTCCCAAGAAGTTCTTTCTTTATAGCCATTAAGATGGGCTCAGTAATTTTAATGATGATGCTCTCATGAAAATAGACAATGAAGCAAAAGAGAACATCAAGAAGCAAATTCAAAACAAATTTAAGCCTAACCCACTTCCTATGAAAAGGAATCTTGTACACAAATAAATTCATGAAGAACAAAGTGGCAAGCATAGAAAAGCAACACAAGCGCAATTTCAAGATTCTCAACATAAAGAGGGGAAACTTAATATTATTAAGATGCATATAACCATATTTCCCTCTCTCATAATAACTTTCAGTAGCATCATGAACAAACTCAACAATATAACTATCACATAAAACATTCTTGTCATGAGCCACATGCATAAAATAATTACTCTCCACATAAGCATAATCAATTTTATTAGTTGTAGTGGGAGCAAATTCAACAAAGTAGCTATCATTATTATTCTCATCAAGTGTAGGAGGCATAGTATAATCATAATAAAATTTACTCTCCATAGTAGGCGGCACCAAAAGACCACTATCATTATAATCATCATAAATAGGAGGCAAAGTATCATCAAAGAAAATTTTCTCCTCAATGCTTGGGGGACTAAAAATATCATGCTCATCAAAACCAGCTTCCCCAAGCTTAGAATTTTCCATATCATTAACAACAATGGTGTTCAAAGCGTTCATACTAATATCATTGCTACTAGCATGCAAATAAGATTCCATCCGTTGGGAACCCCAAGTGGAAGGTATGATGCGTATAGAAGCAAGTTTCCCTCAGTATGAAACCAAGGTTTAATCGAACCAGTAGGAGCCAAGAAGCACGTTGAAGGTTGATGGTCGCGAAATGTGATGCGGCGCAACACCAGGGATTCCGGCGCCAACGTGGAACCTGCACAACACAACCCAAGTACTTTGCCCCAACGAAACAGTGAGGTTGTCAATCTCACCGGCTTGCTGTAACAAAGGATTAAACGTATCGAGTGGAAGATGTTTGCAAAGAAAACAGTAAACACAATTGCAGTAGATTGTATGCTATGTAAAGAATAGGACCGGGGTCCACAGTTCACTAGAGGTGTCTCTCCCATAAGATAAAGCATGTTGGGTGAACAAATTACAGTCGGGCAATTGACAAATAGAGAAAGGCATAACAATGCATATACATGATATGATAAATATAGTGAGATTTAATTGGGCATTACGACAAAGTACATAGACCGCCATCCAACTGCATCTATGCCTAAAAAGTCCACCTTCAGGTTATCATCCGAACCCCATTCAGTATTAAGTTGCTAAGCAACAGACAATTGCATTAAGTATGGTGCGTAATGTAATCAACAACTACATCCTTAGACATAGCATCAATGTTTTATCCCTAGTGGCAACAGCACATCACAACCTTAGAACCTACTGTCACGATCCCAGATTCAATGAAGGCATGAACCCACTATCGAGCATAAATACCCCCTCTTGGAGTTAAGAGCAAAAACTTGGCCAGAGCCTCTACTAATAACGGAGAGCATGCAAGATCATAAACAACACATAAACAATAGATTGATAATCACCATAATCATAGTACTCTCTATCCATCGGATCCCGACAAACACAACATATAGAATTACATATAGATGATCTTGATCATGTTAGGCAGCTCACAAGATCCAACAATGAAGCACAACAAGGAGAAGACGACCATCTAGCTACTGCTATGGACCCATGGTCCAGGGGTGAACTACTCACTCATCACTCCGGAGGCGACCATGGCGGCGTAGAGTCCTCCGGGAGATGAATCCCCTCTCCGGCAGGGTGCCGGAGGCGATCTCCTGAATCCCCCGAGATGGGATTCGCGGCGGCGGCGTCTCTGGAAGGTTTTCCGTATCGTGGCTCTCGGTACTGGGGGTTTCGCGACGGAGGCTTTAAGTAGGCGGAAGGTCAACGGGGGGGCCACACGAGGGGCCCAGGGGGTAGGTCGGCGCGGCCAGGGCTTGGGCCGCGCCGGCCTCCCTCGGCTGCCTCGTGGCCCCACTTCGTTATCTCTTCGGTCTTCTGGAAGCTTCGTGCAAAAATAGGACCCTGGGCGAAAGTTTCGTCCAATTCCGAGAATATTTCTTTACTAGGATTTCTGAAACCAAAAACAGCAGAAAACAGCAACTGGCTCTTCGGCATCTTGTTAATAGGTTAGTTCCAGCAAAATATGACATATAATGTGTATAAAACATGTAGGTATCATCAATAAAGTAGCATGGAACATAAGAAATTATCGATACGTTGGAGACGTATCAGCATCCCCAAGCTTAGTTCTGCTCGTCCCGAGCAGGTAAAACGATAACAAAGATAATTTCTGAAGTGACATGCCATCATAATCTTGATCATACTATTTGTAAACATATGTAATGAATGCAGCGATCAAAGCAAAGGTAATGACATGAGTAAACAACTGAATCATAAAGCAAAGACTTTTCATGAATAGTACTTCAAGACAAGCATCAATAAGTCTTGCATAAGAGTTAACTCATAAAGCAATAAATCAAAGTAAAGGTGTTGAAGCAACACAAAGGAAGATTAAGTTTCAGCGGTTGCTTTCAACTTATAACATGTATATCTCATGGATATTGTCAACATAAAGTAATATAACAAGTGCAATATGCAAATATGTAGGAATCAATGCACAGTTCACACAAGTGTTTGCTTCTTAAGGTGGAAGGAGATAGGTAAACTGACTCAACAATAAAAGTAAAAGAATGGTCCTTCAAAGAGGAAAGCATCGATTGCTGTATTTGTGCTAGAGCTTTTATTTTGAAAACATGAAACAATTTTGTCAACGGTAGTAATAAAGCATATGAGTTATGAAAATTATATCTTACAAGTTGCAAGCCTCATGCATAGTGTACTAATAGTGTCCGCACCTCGTCCTCTTAGCTTGGACTACCGGATCTTTGCATGCCATGTTTCAACCAAGTGTCACAAAGGGGTACCTCCATGCCGCATGTACAAAGGTCTAAGGAGAATGCTCGCATTTTGGATTTCTCGCTTTTGATTATTCTCAACTTAGACATCCATACCGGGACAACATGGACAACAGATAATGGACTCCTCTTAAATGCATAAGCATGTAGCAACAATTATTATTCTCATATGAGATTGAGGATATATGTCCAAAACTGAAACTTCCACCATGATTCATGGCTTTAGTTAGCGGCCCAATGTTCTTCTCTAACAATTTTGCATGCTCCAACCACTAAAATGATAGATCCTTCAGACAAGACGGACATGCATAGCAACTCACATGATATTCAACAATAGTTGATGGCGTTCCCCAGAAGCATGGTTATCGCACAACAAGCAACTTAATAAAAGATAAAGTGCATAAGTACATATTCAATACTACGATAGTTTTTAAGGCTATTTTGTCCCATGAGCTATATATTGCAAAGGTGAATGATGGAATTTTAAAGGTAGCACTCAAGCAATTTACTTTGGAATGGCGGAGAAATACCATGTAGTAGGTAGGTATGGTGGACACAAATGGCATAGTAGTTGGCTCAAGGATTTTGGATGCATGAGAAGTATTCCCTCTCGATACAAGGTTTAGGCTAGCAAGGTTATTTGAAGCAAACTCAAGGATGAACAAGTGCAGCAAAACTCACATAAAAGACATATTGTAAACATTATAAGACTCTACACCGTCTTCCTTGTTGTTCAAAACTCAATACTAGATATTATCTAGACCTTAGAGAAACCAAATATGCAAATCAAATTTTAGCAAGCTCTATGTATTTCTTCATTAATGGGTGCAAAGCATATGATGCAAGAGCTTAAACATGAGCACAACAATTGCCAAGTATCACATTATCCAAGACATTTTAGAATTACTACATGTAGCATTTTCCAATTCCAACCATATAACAATTTAACGAAGAAGAAACTTCGCCTTGAACATTATGAGTAAAGCCTAAGGACACATGTGTCCATATGCAACAGCGGAGCGTGTCTCTCTCCCACAAAGTGAATGCTAGGATCCATTTTATTCAAACAAAAACAAAAACGAAAACAAACCGACGCTCCAAGTAAAGAACACAAGATGTGATTGAATAAAAATATAGTTTCAGGGGAGGAACCTGATGATGTTGTCGATGAAGAAGGGGATGCCTTGGGCATCCCCAAGCTTAGACGCTTGAGTCTTCTTAAAATATGCAGGGGTGAACCACGGGGGCATCCCCAAGCTTAGAGCTTTCACTCCTCTTGATCATAGTATATCATTCTCCTCTCTTGACCCTTGAAAACTTCCTTCACACCAAACTTCAAGCAAACTCATTAGAGGGTTAGTGCACAATTAATAATTCACTCATTCAGAGGTGACACAATCATTATTTTCACTTCTGGACATTGCATAATGCTACTGGACATTAATGGATCAAAGAAATAAATCCAACATAGCAAAAGAGGCAATGCGAAATAAAAGGCAGAATCTGTCAAAAACAGAACAGTCCGTAAAGACGAATTTAAAGCTGGCACTAGACTTGCTCAAATGGAAAAACTCAAAACTAATGAAAGTTGCGTACATATCTGAGGATCACGCTCGTAAATTGGCAGATTTTTTCGAATTTTCTACAGAGAACTGTGCCCAGATTCGTGATACAGGAAGGTTGCTACAGTAGTAAACAACTTCCAAGACTCAACAAAACAAAAAATTGCTGTAGGTAAAAACATGGGTTGTCTCCCATAAGCGCTTTTCTTTAACGCCTTTCAGCTAGGCGCAGAAAGTGCAAATCAAGTAACATCGAGAGATGAAGCATCAACATCATAGCTTGTTCTAATAATAGAATCAAAAGGCAACTTCATTCTCTTTCTAGGGAAGTGTTCCATACCTTTCTTGAGAGGAAATTGATATTTAATATTACCTTCCCTCATATCAATAACAGCACCAACAGTTCGAAGAAAAGGTCTTCCCAACACAATAGGACAAGATGCATTGCATTCGATATCCAAAACAACAAAATCAACGGGGACAAGGTTATTGTTAACCGTAATATGCACATTATCAATCCTCCCCAAAGGTTTCTTTTTAACATTATCGGCAAGATTAACATCCAAATAACAATTCTTCAATGGTGGCAAGTCAAGCATATCATAAATCTTTTTAGGCATAACAGAAATACTTGCACCAAGATCACATAAGGCATTACATTCAAAGTCATTGAATTTCATTTTAATGATGGGCTCCCAACCATCTTCTAACTTTCTAGGAATAGAAGTTTCAAGTTTTAGTTTCTCTTCTCTAGCTTTTATGAGAGCATTTGTAATATGTTTTGTAAAGGCCAAATTTATAGCACTAGCATTAGGACTTTTAGCAAGTTTTTGTAAGAACTTTATAACTTCAGAGATGTGACAATCATCAAAATCTAAATCATTATGAGCTACAGCAATGGGATCATTGTTCCCAAGGTTGGAAAAAATTTCAGCAGTTTTATCACAAGCAGTTTCAGCAGTTTTAGCAATTTCAGGCAGCTTTGTACGCTTTGCACTAGGAGTAGAAACATTGCCAACACCAATTATTTTACCATTGATAGTAGGAGGTGCAGCAACATGTGAAGAATTAGCATTACTAGTGGTGGTGATAGTCCAAACTTTAGCTACATTATTCTCTTTAGCTAGTTTTTCATTTTCTTCTCTATCCCACCTAGCACGCAGTTCAGCCATTAATCTTATATTCTCATTAATTCTAACTTGGATGGCATTTGCTGTAGTAGTAATCTTATTATCAATATCATTATTAGGCATAACTTTCAATTTTAAAAGATTTACATCAGAGGCAAGTCTATCAACTCTAGAAGCGATAGTATCAATTTTATCAAGCTTTTCCTCAACAGATTTGTTAAAAGCAGTTTGTGTACTAATAAATTCTTTAAGCATGGCTTCAAGACCAGAGGGTACACTCCTATTATTATTGTAAGAATTCCCATAAGAATTACCATAACCATTACCATTAGCAGAAGGATATGGCCTATAGTTATTACCAGAGTTGTTCCTATAAGCATTGTTGTTGAAATTATTATTTTTAATGAAATTCACATCAACATTTTCTTCTTGAGCAACCAATGAAGCTAAAGGAACATTATTTGGATCAACATTAGATCTACCATTCACAAGCATAGACATAATCACATCAATCTTATCACTCAAGGAAGAGGTTTCTTCAACAGAATTTACCTTCTTACCTTGTGGAGCTCTTTCCGTGTGCCACTCAGAGTAATTTATCATCATATCATCAAGAAGTTTTGTAGCCGCCCCCAATGTGATGGACATAAAGGTACCTCCAGCAGCTGAATCCAATAAATTCCGCGAAGAAAAATTTAGTCCTGCATAGAAGGTTTGGATGATCATCCAAGTAGTCAGTCCATGGGTTGGGCAATTCTTTACCAAAGTTTTCATTCTCTCCCATGCTTGAGCAACATGTTCAGTATCTAATTGTTTAAAATTCATTATGCTACTTCTCAAAGATATAATTTTAGCGGTGATGACCCACAAGTATAGGGGGTGTATCGTAGTACTTTCGATAAATAAGAGTGTCGAACCCAACGAGGAGCAGAAGGTGTTGACAAGCAGTTTCGATGAAGGTTTCACTGTAAATGCTCACAGACAAGTATTCAGGGGGTTTTGATATTGCAGATAAATAAAGTACAAGTAAATAAAATGCGAGAGAAATAATTGCAGCGAGTGGCCCAATCCTTTTTAGCACAAAGGACAAGCCGGTTTGATTACTTATAATGACCAAACGTTCTGAGGACACACGGGGATTTTAGTCTAGTGCTTTCGCTACATACAGCTGATTAATCTTCATTGTTTTGATAAGTGTTGTGTGGGTGAACCTATGCTAATGCACCGCCCTTCCTAGGACTAATACATACTTGTGATTATACCCCTTGCAAGCATCCGCAACTACAAGAAAGTAATTAAGATAAATCTAACCACAGCCTTAAACTCTGAGATCCTGCGATCCCTCCTGCATCGATATACTAACGGGGGCTTAGGTTTCTGTCACTCCGGCAACCCCGCAATTAGCAACCGAATACAAGATGCACTCCCCTAGGCCCATAAATGGTGAAGTGTCGTGTAGTCGACGTTCACACGACACCACTAGAAGAATGACACCACAACTTAAATATCATAACATTGAATATTACTCAACCATAATTCACTACTAGCATTTAGACTTCACCCATGTCCTCAAGAACTAAACGAACTACTCACGAGACATCATATGGAATACAATCAGAGGTGATATGATGATGAATAACAATCTGAACATAAACCTTGGTTCAATGGTTTCACTCAATAGCATCTACAACAAGTATAGAATAACACCGGGAGAGTTTCCCCTATCAAACAATCAAGATTTAACCCGAATTGCTACAGCGATGACGAGGTGCAGCGGTGGTGATGGCGGTGTAGATGGTGGAGATGATGATGATGATGATGGAGATGATGTCCCGCTCGATGACGATGGCGATGGCGTCGATTTCCCCCTCCGGGAGGGAATTTCCCCGGCGGATTCCTGCCCGCCGGAGAGCTCTTTTCTCTCTGGTGTTCTCCGCCCCGCAGAGGCGGCTGTAACCCTTCGTGAGGATCCCTCTGTGGCTTAGGTTTTCGGGACGAAGGAGTACGCGAAGAAAAGGAGGCGAAAAGGGTCGTGGGCCCCCCAGAGCATAGGGTGGCGCGGCCAGGGCCTGGGCCGCGCCGCCCTATGGTCTGGGCCCACAGTGGCCCCTCTCTTCTTCCCCTTCTGGCTCCCTCCGTCATCTGGAAAAATAGGAATTTTCGTGAAATTCCCTTCCACAGTCGATCTTCCGAAATATTGCGTTCTGACGGTGCTTTTTCCAGCAGAATCCTGGCTCCGGTGCTTGATCCTCCAATGATGATGAAACATGCAAAATAGATGAAATAACATAAGTATTGTGTCCCAATATGAAATATATCAATGAATAACAGCAAATTATGATACAAAATAGTGATGCAAATTGGACGTATCAACTCCCCCCAAGCTTAGACCTCGCTTGTCCCCAAGCGAAACTGAGCTCGAGAAACAAGACCACATGTTTATGGAGTGAAGAGTCGATAAATAAAATACGGACAAGAAGCATCATATTCATTCACACAAGACATTCTAGTAAACAACTTCCTCATATAACTCATCTTGAAATAAGTAAAGAGAAATCACAAGTAAAGGTGCATAAGAAATCATAATTGGTGATGGCAAACTTTGTTCTTGGTCAGAGAACTACTAACGGATTGTACTTCTAAGCAAAGCTTTCATATTAGATTTTATAGCTGAACTTTCATATTCAAGCATGACAATCTCTTCATAATCATTGATAACTTCAAAGTCATATTCATTCAGATAAAATTGGTACTAAACAAGAAAGTATAAAAGACATGATCAACTGAATCATAGCATAAATGATTGGTTCACAACAACTCAATTGCTTGCTTAAGATAGAGGGAAATAGGTATACTGACTCAACATAAAAGTAAAAGACAGGCCCTTCGCAGAGGGAAGCAGGGATTAAATCATGTGCTAGAGCTTTTCAAGTTTTGAAATCATATAAAGAGCATAAAAGTAAGATTTTGAGCGGTGTTTGTTGTTGTCAACGAATGGTAGCGGGTACTCTAACCCCCTTGCCAAACGAACCTTCAAAGAGCGGCTCCCATGAGGGACGGTATCTCTACCAGCAAGGTAGATCATCCCCCTTCTCTTTTGTTTACACATGTATTTTAGTTTTATTATGGGTGACACTCCCCCCAACCTTGGCTTTCTCAATCCATGGCTAACCGAATCCTCGGGTGCCTTCCAACATTCACATACCATGGAGGAGTGTCTATTGCAAAATTAAGTTGCTTACTGATGAATCAGAGCAAAACATGTGAAGAGAATTATTAATGAAAGTTATTAATTGGGGCTGGGAACCCCGTTGCCAGCTCTTATTGCAAAATTATTGGATAAGCGGATGTGCCGCTAGTCCATTGGTGAAAGTCCGCCCAACAAGATTGAAAGATAAAACACCACATACTTCCTCATGAGCTATAAAACATTGACACAAATAAGGAGTAGTATAGTTTGAATAATTTAAAGGTAGCACATGAAGTATTTACTTGGAATGGCAGAAAATACCATGTAGTAGGTAGGTATGGTGGACACAAATGGCATAGGTTTGGTCTAAAGTTATGGATGTATGAGAAGCATTCCCTCTCGATACAGGTCTTTGGCTAGCAAGGTTTGATAGCAAGCATAAAGGTTGAGGGAAACAAACAAATATACATATGATAGAAACAATCATGCATCTTTCTCATAAGCACAAGCAATTTTAACTTTAGAATACTAAGCATAGAGATAATGGAGTAATGTATCTAAGTGTATTTCTCTCTTTTATTAAACATCAAGATGTTGTTGCTATTGACCAATGCTAAGTTTGCCAAAACCAAATAGATTTACTTAATGTTCCCAAAGTGATATCAATACTCATGTCAAGAATAATCATATAATGGAGATTGCAAACTAAAATAAGGTGTGCAAAAAGTAAATGATAAGACTTCTCATTAATATTCCATAACGATAACTCACACCAACGGATACATCGATAACTAACTAAGAGAGATACTTCCACATTGCATACTATTCTATATGATAACTTCCCTACTCATGATATGACACTACTTGATAGTAAAAGATAAAGGTGGTGGTGATGTGATACCGCGGCACTCCCCCAAGCTTGGAACAAACCAAGGGGATGCCAATACCGACGATGAATTACTCCTTCGGTGATGATGGCGATGGATTCCTCTCGCGCTTCATAAGGATCTCCTTCAGCTTCAGCTTCTCAATTTTGCAATTCTGCACCAAAACCTGAAAAGACTCATTGTTATCCGAGTGTGGCGGTGACGGCCTTGTGCTGGGATTTGAGTAATATTCCAGCATTCTGCGAAGTCGCTGGTTCTCCTCCTGAAGTATCTCCACTTCCCTCCTTAGAGCACGATATTGATCACAAAACTCATCAGCAACCCGTATTGCTTCCTCCACACAAGGGAAAGAGTCGAGGTCCAGAGCAGGCGGAAGAGCTCCCTGCAAGTTATGAGAAAAAGAACGCCCAGTGTTAACCGATCCCACCAAGATTGGCTTACTCCTCGTAGTTTCCCACTCTCCTTTTGCTGATGCTATCTTCTCCTTATCCTTATTGATCCTTTCATCTATCTCTTCCCTCCAAGGCCCCTTGTCTTTATTGTTGGAGACCATGGTGCTTCTAGATCAAAACAAATCTGGCAGAAAACAGCTCGAAACGAAACACGACGAGAAAACGATATTACGGACCTCAGGGGTCCGGGGGATTATATAGCAAATATTTTTACGACAAAAGGAAGGTTCCAGGCCGAAAACGAGTGGAAACGGGACGCCGAGGTGCCGTCACCATAGGTCGCGCGGCCAGGGTGGGGCCCGCGCCGGCCTGGTGACGGGCCCTCGCGCGTCTTTTCCACTCCGTTTCGATTCCGTAATTTTTCATATTTTCCAAAAACAGCAGAAATAATGTTCGGAAAGGTAAACGCGGACTTTTTATTACCTATACTGTTACCTATTCAAAGTCCAGTTCTGGCGGACTGTCAATTTGTCCTTTGATGAAAGCCTCCGGTGTTTCCACTTGAATAATATCAACATCAACATTATAAGAATCGCCCGAGATATAATGCTTGAGTCTTTGTCCATTCACCACTTGTGTGGCATTGCCTTGGAGAGAGCTAATTTTAATTGCTCCTGAACGATACACCTCCTCAACAACATATGGTCCTTCCCACTTCGAGAGTAATTTCCCTGCAAAGAATCTGAGACGAGACCGATACAATAGAACTTGATCTCCAACATTAAATTCTCTTTTGATGATCCTTCTATCATGCCATTTCTTAACTTTTTCTTTAAAGAGTTTAGCATTTTCATAAGCTTCACTTCTCCATTCATCTAGAGAACTTAATTGCAACAACCTCTTATTACCGGCTAATTTAGGATCTTTATTTAATTCTCTAACAGCCCAATAAGCTTTGTGCTCTAGTTCTAAAGGTAAATGACAAGCTTTTCCATAAACCATTTTATAAGGTGACATTCCCATAGGATTTTTATAAGCAGTTCTATAAGCCCATAACGCTTCTTTCAATTTGCTAGGCCAATTCTTTCTAGATTTATTAACAGTCTTACCCAAGATAGCTTTAATCTCTCTATTTGATAATTCTACTTGACCGCTAGTTTGAGGGTGATAAGCAGAAGCAATTCTATGATTAATACCATACTTAGCAAGAGTTTTTCTAAAACCTCCATGAATGAAATGAGAACCTCCATCAGTCATAATATATCTAGGTACTCCAAATCTAGGAAATATAATATCTACCAGCATTTTTATAGAGGTCTCACCATCAGCACTTTTTGTAGGTATAGCTTCTACCCATTTAGTAACATAATCAACAACGACAAGTATATGAGTGTTACCGTCTGAAGAAGGGAAAGGTCCCATGAAGTCGAATCCCCAACAATCGAATGGTTCAATAACAAGAGTATAATTCATAGGCATTTCATTGCGTCTAGAGATATTACCAACTCTTTGACATTCATCACAAGATAAAATAAATTTCCTTGCATCTTTGAAGAGTGTTGGCCAATAAAAACCTGATTGTAGAACCTTTTGCGCGGTTCTATCTCCAGCGTGATGTCCTCCATAAACACTTCCATGACATTTATTCAATATCTCCTGTTGTTCATATTCAGGAACACATCTTCGCATAATACCATCCACTCCTTCTTTATATAAGTGTGGGTCATCCCAAAAATAATGCCTCAAGTCATAAAAGAATTTCCTCCTTTGCTGAGCTGAAAAGGTTGGAGGCAAATACTTCGAAACAATAAAGTTAGCATCTGCATACCAAGGGCTCTCTCGCGAGCTCACCTTTATTACAGCCAATTGTTCATTTGGAAAACTATCATTAACAGGAACAGGATCATAAGCAATATTTTCCAATCTAGACAAATTATCAGCAACAGGATTATCAGCACCTTTCCTATCTATAATATGTAAATCAAATTCTTGCAACAGAAGTACCCATCTAATAAGCCTTGGCTTAGCATCTTTCTTTGTCATAAGGTATCTAATTGCAGCATGATCAGTATGAATTGTAACTTTTGAATCAACAATATAAGGTCTAAACTTATCACAAGCAAAGACTACAGCTAACAATTCTTTTTCAGTTGTAGCATAATTTCTTTGAGCAGCATCAAGAGTCTTACTAGCATAATGAATAACATTTAATTTTTTATCTACTCGCTGTCCAAGAACAGCGCCTACAGCAAAATCACTAGCATCACACATAATTTCAAAAGGCAAATTCCAATCAGGAGGTTCAACTACAGGAGCAGTTGTTAAGGCTTTCTTTAAAGTTTCAAAAGCTTCCTTACAATCATCATCAAAAACAAAAGGTACATCTTTTTGAAGAAGATTAGTAAGAGGCTTTGAAATTTTAGAGAAATCTTTAATAAATCTCCTATAAAACCCAGCATGACCAAGAACACTACGAATACCTTTAACATCCCTCGGATAGGGCATCTTCTCAATCGCTTCAACTTTAGCTCTATCAACTTCAATACCTTTCTCAGAAATTTTATGTCCCAATACAATTCCTTCATTAACCATAAAATGGCATTTCTCCCAATTAAGAACAAGGTTAGTTTCTTCACATCTCTGCAAAACTTTATCGAGGTTTCGCAAGCAATTATCAAAAGAATTCCCATAGACAGAAAAATCATCCATGAACACCTCTACAATACTTTCGCAAAAACCATGAAAAATAGCAGACATGCATCTTTGAAAAGTAGCAGGAGCATTACATAAACCAAAAGGCATACGCCTATAAGCATAAGTTCCATAAGGACAAGTAAAAGTGGTTTTCTCTTGATCTTTAGCTTTAACAGCAATTTGTGAAAACCCAGAATAACCATCAAGAAAGCAAAAATGAGTATTTTTAGACAACCTCTCTAACATTTGATCAATAAAGGGTAAAGGGTAATGATCTTTCTTAGTAACTTTATTAACTTTTCGAAAATCAATGCACATTCTATAACCTACAACTATTCTTTGAGGAATAAGCTCATCATTATCATTAGGCACAACAGTCATTCCTCCTTTCTTAGGAACACAATGCACAGGACTAACCCATCTACTATCAGCAATAGGATATATAATACCAGCTTCAAGAAGTTTTAATACCTCATTCCTTACCACTTCCTTCATCTTCGGAATTAGACGACGTTGATGTTCAACAACAGGCTTTGCATCTTCTTCCATATTAATAGCATGTTGGCAAATAGAAGGAGAAATCCCTTTCAAATCATCAAGAGTATAGCCAATAGCCCCTCGGTGTTTCTTCAATATTTCCAATAACCTTTCTTCCTCAATCTCTGAAAGCTTAGAACTAATAATAACAGGATATATTTTCTTATCATCAATATGAGCATATTTAAGATTATCAGGTAAAGGCTTTAGATCAAAAACAGGATCTTCCTTCGGTGGTGGTGTTGTACCCAGATCTTCCACCGGTAAATCATGCTTGAGAATAGGTTGGCGACGAAAAATTTCCTCAAGCTCATCTCTTTCTTTCCTAAAAGCTTCACTTTCACTATTCTCCAAATGTTGCTGCAAAGGGTTATTAGGAACAAGAACAATAGATGCACACTGCTCCATTTTAAAATCATTACTAGGCAAGTCAACTTTATAAGGAGTTTTGGTAAATTTAGAAAAGTTAAATTCATAAGGTTCACCAGCAAATCTAGTCAAAATTTTCTCTTTCTTACAATCTATAATAGCTCCACAAGTATTTAGAAAAGGTCTACCAAAAATGATAGGACAATGATCACTAGCAGCAGAACCAAGTACCAAAAAGTCAGCAGGATATTTAATCTTACCACATAGAACTTCCACATCTCGAACAATACCAATTGGAGAAATAGTTTCTCTATTAGCCAGATGAATAACCACATCAATATCTTCAAGTTCACAAGAACCAATTTCGTGCATAATCTCCGTGTAAAGTTCATAAGGTATAGCACTAACACTTGCACCAATATCACATAAACCATAATAGCAATGATCACCAATTCTAACAGATAGCATAGGAACACTAACTTGTTTGGGTTTATTAGGATGTGAAACAATATTAGAAGCATCTTCACAGAAAATAATATGACCATCCTCCACATTCTCAGTCACAAGATCTTTAACTATTGCAACAGCAGGTTCAATTTTAATTTGTTCTTCAGGTTCTTTAGGTTTCTTTTCACTTTTATTAACTGCACTAGATATGACAGAGTACTCCTTCATTTTAGCAGGGAAAGGAGTTTTTTCAATATAAGCTTCAGGAATAACATTATCAACAGTTTCAATCACTACACATTTGTTTACAGATGAATCAATTTTATCTTTATACGGTTCATGATACTTATCAAAATTCTTCTTAGGCAGTTCATAATGAGAGGCAAAAGCTTTATAAAGATTTGCAACAACTTGGGAATCAAGACCATATGTAGCACTCATATTACGAAATTTATCAGTATCCATAAAAGCTTCAATGCATTTATAATCATAAATTATACCTGATTCTCTATCTTTGTCGTTCTCCCATCCTTCAGTATTTTCTTGGATCCGATCAAGAAGGTCCCTTTTAAACTCTTCATTCTTGCGTGTAAATGATCCAGAACAAGAAGTATCCAGCAAGGTCTTGTCTTGAAAAGAAAGTCTTGCATAGAAATTATCAATAATAACATTACCAGGAAGCTCATGAATGGGGCATTTGAGCATTAAAGACTTCAATCTCCCCCAAGCTTGGGCAATACTTTCTCCATCATGAGGCCAGAAATTATATATGCGGTTCCGATCTTTGTGAATTTCACTTGGAGGATAAAATTTGGAATAGAATAAAGGCACAATGTCCTCCCAATCAATAGAATCACCATTCTTCAGCAATTTATACCAGTGCGCCGCTTTACCAGACAGCGATATAGTGAATAGTTTCTTCCTAACTTCATTCATGGAAATACCTGCACATTTGAATAACCCGCATAATTCATGCAAAAATAGTAAATGATCACCAGGATGGACAGTTCCATCCCCTTCATAGCGGTTATCCATAACACGTTCAATAATTTTCGTAGGTATTTTATATGGTACTACTTCCTCACCTGGCGCTTCATCCACTACCGTTGCAGTAGTAGTAGATTTCCCAAATAGAAATTGAAGAGAAGATCTCTCCATAATGATTATAGCAGCAGGCAGAAATAAAATCAGCACAAACAGTAAAGGTTTTCCTTACCAATTCCACTTACCAATAGCGCTTCACTCCCCGGCAACGGCGCCAGAAAATAGTCTTGATGACCCACAAGTATAGGGGGTGTATCGTAGTACTTTCGATAAATAAGAGTGTCGAACCCAACGAGGAGCAGAAGGTGTTGACAAGCAGTTTCGATGAAGGTTTCACTGTAAATGCTCACAGACAAGTATTCAGGGGGTTTTGATATTGCAGATAAATAAAGTACAAGTAAATAAAATGCGAGAGAAATAATTGCAGCGAGTGGCCCAATCCTTTTTAGCACAAAGGACAAGCCGGTTTGATTACTTATAATGACCAAACGTTCCTGAGGACACACGGGGATTTTAGTCTAGTGCTTTCGCTACATACAGCTGATTAATCTTCATTGTTTTGATAAGTGTTGTGTGGGTGAACCTATGCTAATGCACCGCCCTTCCTAGGACTAATACATACTTGTGATTATACCCCTTGCAAGCATCCGCAACTACAAGAAAGTAATTAAGATAAATCTAACCACAGCCTTAAACTCTGAGATCCTGCGATCCCTCCTGCATCGATATACTAACGGGGGCTTAGGTTTCTGTCACTCCGGCAACCCCGCAATTAGCAACCGAATACAAGATGCACTCCCCTAGGCCCATAAATGGTGAAGTGTCGTGTAGTCGACGTTCACACGACACCACTAGAAGAATGACACCACAACTTAAATATCATAACATTGAATATTACTCAACCATAATTCACTACTAGCATTTAGACTTCACCCATGTCCTCAAGAACTAAACGAACTACTCACGAGACATCATATGGAATACAATCAGAGGTGATATGATGATGAATAACAATCTGAACATAAACCTTGGTTCAATGGTTTCACTCAATAGCATCTACAACAAGTATAGAATAACACCGGGAGAGTTTCCCCTATCAAACAATCAAGATTTAACCCGAATTGCTACAGCGATGACGAGGTGCAGCGGTGGTGATGGCGGTGTAGATGGTGGAGATGATGATGATGATGATGGAGATGATGTCCCGCTCGATGACGATGGCGATGGCGTCGATTTCCCCCTCCGGGAGGGAATTTCCCCGGCGGATTCCTGCCCGCCGGAGAGCTCTTTTCTCTCTGGTGTTCTCCGCCCCGCAGAGGCGGCTGTAACCCTTCGTGAGGATCCCTCTGTGGCTTAGGTTTTCGGGACGAAGGAGTACGCGAAGAAAAGGAGGCGAAAAGGGTCGTGGGCCCCCCAGAGCATAGGGTGGCGCGGCCAGGGCCTGGGCCGCGCCGCCCTATGGTCTGGGCCCACAGTGGCCCCTCTCTTCTTCCCCTTCTGGCTCCCTCCGTCATCTGGAAAAATAGGAATTTTCGTGAAATTCCCTTCCACAGTCGATCTTCCGAAATATTGCGTTCTGACGGTGCTTTTTCCAGCAGAATCCTGGCTCCGGTGCTTGATCCTCCAATGATGATGAAACATGCAAAATAGATGAAATAACATAAGTATTGTGTCCCAATATGAAATATATCAATGAATAACAGCAAATTATGATACAAAATAGTGATGCAAATTGGACGTATCAAGCGGGAGGATAATATCTACCAATAAAAGCATCCTTGCATTTAGTCCATGAATCAATACTATTCTTAGGCAAAGATAGCAACCAATCTTTAGCTCTTCCTCTTAATGAGAAAGGAAACACTTTCAATTTAATAATATCACCATCTACATCTTTATACTTTTGCATTTCACAAAGTTCAACAAAATTATTGAGATGGGCAGCAGCATCATCAGAACTAGCACCAGAAAATTGATCTCTCATAACCAAGTTCAGTAAAGCAGGTTTAATTTCAAAGAATTCTGCTGTAGTAGCAGGTGGAGCAATAGGTGTGCATAGGAAATCATTATTATTTGCATTTGTGAAGTCACACAACTTAGTATTTTCAGGGGTATTCATTTTAGCAACGGTAAATAAAACAAACTAGATAAAGTAAATGCAAGTAACTAATTTTTTTGTGTTTTCGATATAGAGAGCAAGACAGTAAATAAAGTAAAACTAGCAACTAATTTTTTTGTGTTTTGATTTAGTGCAGCAAACAAAGTAGTAAATAAAATAAAGCAAGACAAAAACAAAGTAAAGAGATTGAGAAGTGGAGACTCCCCTTGCAGCGTGTCTTGATCTCCCCGGCAACGGCGCCAGAAATTTAGCTTGATACGCGTAGATGCACACGTCCGTTGGGAACCCCAAGTGGAAGGTATGATGCGTATAGAAGCAAGTTTCCCTCAGTATGAAACCAAGGTTTAATCGAACCAGTAGGAGCCAAGAAGCACGTTGAAGGTTGATGGTCGCGAAATGTGATGCGGCGCAACACCAGGGATTCCGGCGCCAACGCGGAACCTGCACAACACAACCCAAGTACTTTGCCCCAACGAAAGTGAGGTTGTCAATCTCACCGGCTTGCTGTAACAAAGGATTAAACGTATCGAGTGGAAGATGTTTGCAAAGAAAACAGTAAACACAATTGCAGTAGATTGTATGCTATGTAAAGAATAGGACCGGGGTCCACAGTTCACTAGAGGTGTCTCTCCCATAAGATAAAGCATGTTGGGTGAACAAATTACAGTCGGGCAATTGACAAATAGAGAAAGACATAACAATGCATATACATGATATGATAAATATAGTGAGATTTAATTGGGCATTACGACAAAGTACATAGACCGCCATCCAACTGCATCTATGCCTAAAAAGTCCACCTTCAGGTTATCATCCGAACCCCATTCAGTATTAAGTTGCTAAGCAACAGACAATTGCATTAAGTATGGTGCGTAATGTAATCAACAACTACATCCTTAGACATAGCATCAATGTTTTATCCCTAGTGGCAACAGCACATCACAACCTTAGAACCTACTGTCACGATCCCAGATTCAATGAAGGCATGAACCCACTATCGAGCATAAATACCCCCTCTTGGAGTTAAGAGCAAAAACTTGGCCAGAGCCTCTACTAATAACGGAGAGCATGCAAGATCATAAACAACACATAAACAATAGATTGATAATCACCATAATCATAGTACTCTCTATCCATCGGATCCCGACAAACACAACATATAGAATTACATATAGATGATCTTGATCATGTTAGGCAGCTCACAAGATCCAACAATGAAGCACAACAAGGAGAAGACGACCATCTAGCTACTGCTATGGACCCATGGTCCAGGGGTGAACTACTCACTCATCACTCCGGAGGCGACCATGGCGGCGTAGAGTCCTCCGGGAGATGAATCCCCTCTCCGGCAGGGTGCCGGAGGCGATCTCCTGAATCCCCCGAGATGGGATTCGCGGCGCGGCGTCTCTGGAAGGTTTTCCGTATCGTGGCTCTCGGTACTGGGGGTTTCGCGACGGAGGCTTTAAGTAGGCGGAAGGTCAACGCGGGGGGCCACATGAGGGGCCAGGGGGGCCAGGGCCTGGGCCGCGCCGGCCTCCCCTCTGGCTGCCTCGTGGCCCCACTTCGTTATCTCTTCGGTCTTCTGGAAGCTTCGTGCAAAAATAGGACCCTGGGCGAAAGTTTCGTCCAATTCCGAGAATATTTCTTTACTAGGATTTCTGAAACCAAAAACAGCAGAAAACAACTGGCTCTTCGGCATCTTGTTAATAGGTTAGTTCCAGAAAATGCATAAATATGACATATAATGTGTATAAAACATGTAGGTATCATCAATAAAGTAGCATGGAACATAAGAAATTATCGATCCGTTGGAGACGTATCAGCATGCAAATAAGATTCCATAGGTTTTTTAATTTTCGCAGCAAACAATCCATGTCTTAACTCAGGAAATAAAATAAGAAGCTCATTGTTGCTCTCCATTATGCCTAACTAGTGTAAACAAGAAACCAAAAGATGCAATTGCAGGATCTAAAGGAAATAGCTTCGAGTACTTACAACGGCGCCGGAAAATAGCTTAGTAGCCGAGATCCAGAGTGTGAGTACCTTTTACCTTTCCTCCCCGGCAACGGCGCCAGAAAATAGCTTGATATCTACTCACGCTTCTTTTCCTGTAGACAGTGTTGGGCCTCCAAGAGCAAAGGTTTGTAGAACAGCAGCAAGTTTTCCCTTAAGTGTATCACCCAAGGTTTATCGAACTCGGGAGGAAGAGGTCAAAGATATCCCTCTCAAGCAACCCTGCAATCACAAAGCAAGAAGTCTCTTGTGTCCCCAACACACCTAATACACTTGTCAGATGTATAGGTGCACTAGTTCGGCGAAGAGATAGTAAAACACAGGTGGTATAGATGGTGGTAATATTGCAGAAAGTAAAGATGCAGTAAAACAGTAAACAAGCGGCGCCAGAAAATAGCTTGCTGGCGTGGGAAGCAATTCTTTGTGGTGGAAACAAGGCCTAGGGATCATACTTTCACTAGTGGACACTCTCAACATTGATCACATAATAAATAAGTTCTCTTCCTTGTGCTACATATACTCTTGTTTGATAATGAACACCACTAATTGTGTAGGATTACACGAACCCTCAATGCCGGAGTTAACAAGCTCCACAACATTCGATATTCATGTTTAAGTAACCTTAGAGTATAATAGATCTTTGCAAAATAGACCAAGTACTAACATAGCATGCACACTGTCACCATCACACTACGAAGGAGGCATAGATCACATCAATACTATCATA
Source organism: Lolium multiflorum (assembly GCA_030979885.1). NCBI lineage: Eukaryota > Viridiplantae > Streptophyta > Magnoliopsida > Poales > Poaceae > Lolium > Lolium multiflorum. The sequence continues at coordinate 278,843,491 of CM061753.1, read as the reverse complement.
GCGATAATCAACTCCATAACCTACAAGAGATTATGATCATAATCTACGACAAGAACTACACAATGCACACACTGTCACCATTACATCATGCAGGAGGAATAGACTACTTTAATAACATCACATGAGTAGCACATAGATAAATAGTGATACAAAACACATTGCAATCATAAAGGGATATAAATAAGCACTTCACTACGCCATTCATAACAGTGAATAAGTATTCTGTGAAATATAGCCTAAGAGACCCACACGGTGCACACACTGTCACCTTTACACACGTGGGACAAGGAGTCTCCGGAGATCACATAAGTAAAACCCACTTGACTAGCATAATGACATCTAGATTACAAGCATCATCATATGAATCTCAATCATGTAAGGCAGCTCATGAGATTATTGTATTGAAGTACATAGGAGAGAGATTAACCACATAGCTACCGGTACAGCCCTTAGCCTCGATGGAGAACTACTCCCTCCTCATGGGAGACAGCGGCGGTGATGAAGATGGCGGTGGTGTCGATGGAGAAGCCTTCGGGGGCACTTCCCGTCCGGCGTGCGGAACAGAGACTCTGTCCCCAGATCTTGGCTTCGCGATGGCGGCGGCGCTCTGGACCTTTTCTCGTACCGTGGCTTATTCGTATCGGGGTTTTAGGTCAGGGGCTTCTTATAGGCGAAAGGAGCCTCGGAGGGTCGACGAGGCGGTGACACGGGGGCGCGGCCCAGGCCTGGCCGCGCCACCTGTCATCTGGGCCCACGGGGCCCTCCTCTGGTGGCTCCTGCCTGGAAGCTTCGTGTGAAAATAGGGTCTGGGCGTTGATTTCGTCCGATTCGAGAATATTTCCTTACTAGGATTTTGAAACCAAAAACAGCAGAAAACAGAACGCACTTCGGCATCTCGTCAATAGGTTAGTTCCGGAAAACGCATCAAAACGATATAAAGTGTGAACAAAACATGTAGGTATTGTCATAAAACAAGCATGGAACATCAGAAATTATAGATACGTTGGAGACGTATCAAGGACACTATTTGAAATAGTGTCAAATAGTTCCATAGTTGAAATTTGTGAAATTTGTCCAAATTTGATTAAATTCAAATGGTTGACCAATTTGAATTGTGTGTGTTTAGTTGAGTTAGAAAGACCAGAGATGATGAGAGGTGGTGGTGGAATGGTTAGAATCAAAGAATTGCAAAATTTGATATGTGGGAGATTGTTACACTTGTTAAAATGTTGCAACTTTGGATGAGCATAGCTATTGATCAAGAAAGAATTTGGCATGGTGATCTTTACAAAAAGTGTTCACCTTGATGTTGTCTTGGATGAGGTGCAAAGAGTTGACAAAGTTTAGTTTGAAAATTTCGAAATGCAAGGGCTCAAAGTGGTGATCAGACTATAATTGGCAGATTTGACCAATATCATATGTGAGCCAAATTTGAGTTCAAAAATGATTTGATTTGTGTTTCTTTGATTCCAAAAGTTGTAATCAGTGTTTAGTAACATTGTTCAACTAATGGTGAAGACCAATTTGGTATAGGGTCAAAATTTATAAGAATGGCATAAGCCATATGTGAGGGTTTTGTGAATTTCCAACTTTTATTCTTTTATTTTTCCTTGCTTTATTTTGACAAGAGTGAGGTTTATTTGGTGTTATAGGGAGTTGGGTGAAAGGTTCACACCATTTTGAGGCAAAGGAAGTGGCTAGGTCAAGATTTGATAATTTGGCTAAGTGCCACATATGCCTCTATGCATATGTTGGATTTTATTTTGTTTATCACTTAAATTGGTTGGTAAGTACTTGGTTGAGTGTGTTGAGGTATTTCAAAACATATACCAAGGTCAACACTCAAAGTTGGAGCATTTGCAAAAAGTAGCCATAGGCTTGCATATGCCTTTTTCTTATTTAAGATTTCTTTTTATTTTGTTTTTCAAAGGTGGGTGACAAGAGGGATGAGGTTTAGGGTTTAGCAAGTTTGGCAATGGTTCACCACCATTTAGAAAAATAAGAAAGGTAGAGTTCAAGATTTACATATTAGGGCTACATGCCCACATATGTCTTTTATTTTAGATTTCTCAAAATAGATCCAAGTAATTTTTGAGAAGGTTAGGGTTTAGGGTTTTTCTTATTTGATTTCTTTCTCTTTTATTTTATTTGGTTTGTGATCTTCACTTGATCACTTTAGGGTTTTAGGGTTTATCACATAAGCATAATAACACTCATCATGGCAAAAACACAAGTAATAGGTATGAGCACTATGCATAGCACTCTATATAAGAAAAGTTTTTGTTGGTTCTTATTTTTGGAAAAAGGAAATTCATTTTCTCTTTGTTTTGAAATTTGGGATGTTACAAACCCTTCCCCCTTAAACAAATCTCGTCCCGAGATTTTAAGAAAAGTTAGGTTCCTAAGAGAGATTGGGCGATATGATTTAACAGGAAAACATACTTGGCATGACCTGAGGTGCTTCTTGGGCTTCTGTGACAGTCATGTTGTAGAAGCGGCCGTTGTTGTTCTGGTTCTTTCTTGCGGCAAAGCGGCGTTGGTTCTGAGCAGGTGCAGCGGTGTTGGCGGCAATCTTGGCGAGTCTCTTGGGGCACTCATTGGAGTAATGCCCAACCACTCCACACTCATAACAAGTGATGGTGGCCTTGTCCTTGTTGGTGACGGGGATGGCGTTGCTTCCAGTCCTAGGGCCAGTGTTGTTGTTGTTGTTGTTGTTCCCGTTGTTGTTGGTGTTGTGGTTGTTGTTGCTGGTGTGGTTGTGTACATCATATCCGTTTTTAGACGCTAGTACCGAGGAGTACCAGGAGGAGGAGGAGGTCTACTTCCAGGAAGAAGGAGACCACTTTGATCAATACACCACTGAAGGCAAGCTAATATTCTTGGAAGCTACCCTAAGGCAAAGCTCTACAAGATCAAGGCCTCATCACAATTTACTTTATGCTTAATGATCCTATCCCAAGTTTTTTCCTTACAAGTTTTTGACTTTGGTTTATCATAGTTTACTTTTTGATTCATGATTCACTTGGTCTAGTTATGGAGTAGTACAAGAGCATCACACTTAGCATAGAAAGCTATAAGCTAGTTAGCACCCCTCATGACTAGTTGCTAGTGCTAACAAATAAAATTGACTACTCTAGATGGGAACATGTGAAATGAAATGACTTTGAAAACCTTGGAATGATGAGTCATTCTATTGAAAGATTTTGAAGGTGAATATGACTTGTGAATGACATGGTGAACTTTACAAAAACTGATGGTTGGGTTCGGATGCGATACCATTCCAATTTATAAGTACCCCCACAATACCTGTAGGGCTTAACTGGAAGTTTATGTGTCTTAGTATGGGTTCCCTCTAAACAAGCGTCATAGGGGTTATGCTGAGGCTGCCTCCGTTGAATGTGAAATGATGTGAAATGAGGTGAATGTCCGGCCCAAGCCCTGTGCAGTTCCCAGGCTGACGGTTTGTCTTCACTGGGAGGCCAAGCTCATGGGGAGAGGTGCCTATACTAGGATATGTAAGTGAAAGGTTATGGTTGATGATCCGCGTACTGAGTTACGATTATTCAGGGTTATCCTGACGGATGTAATCAAATGTTGTGGCACAAGTGTGCAACCTCTGCAGAGTGTAAAACTATTCGAATAGCCGCGTCCACGGTTAAGGACGGTTGGAAAGGCCATACTGTTCCGTCATCAGATCATTTTCAAAAATGTGACATGTGACTTGTGATTTGAACTTGAAAGGTGAATTTGAATTGATCACAACAGAGTTGTGGGAATGACACTAATGTTCCCACTTGAGTTAGTTAGGCAAATAAAGAGTCTTTTACTGCTAAATGCTTATGAAATAAATTTGGCTTTATGCAAATAAAACTAGAGCTTAGCACCTCTTTACTAGAATGGTTAGTACTTACATTAGTATTAGTTTGCGAGTACTTTAAAAGTACTCACGGTTGTGTCCCTGGCTATTCAAATGGCCAGACTATGAAGAGGAGCAGAACTACCAGGAGGACGGACAACAAGACGCCTACGACAACTAGGACTACTCCTGACGTCAACAGTTGCCTGTGAAACAGATGGACCGCAACCGCTACTTCGCTTCCGCTATATGTGTTTTGTATTTGGATCTCTAGATCCACTATGTTGTAAAGACTGGATCATGTGATCCTCTATTTGTAAGACGATTATGGTATGTAATGAATGATGTGTTGTGATATCAATCTATTATGTCTCGCAAAAACAATATTCCTGGGATTGCGATGTATGGCATAATAGGCATCTGGACTTAAAAATCCGGGTGTTGACAGGTAACTTGATCGCATCGTCTTAGGGAGCTCAATCCTTTGCATACTTTGCATATCCCTATTGCTTCTTGGTGTTTCTCTGTGAGAGGTTCTTGAGCTTGTTGCTAGCTTTACAACAAGCCCAAGTTCATCGAAAACGGAATCCGCATGCATCTTCTATTGCGTTTTCGAGTTTGGACGTCTTCACCGTTTCTTGACGGTGGGAGACTCCCTCTCTAAAAACATCTAAAAATATCCTTTGAGAAGTCTCCATATTTCCAACAAAATTGGTTTCATGTCAATCGGGGTCCGGACACAAAAGTTATCACAGTTTTTGTATAATATGTCTTCATGTGGTCCGGTTCCTCGCCCGGCGTGACCGGCCGTCCAACCGGATGGCCCGGTTTTGACCGGCCCTGGACCGGTGCCAACCGGGCACCATCCAGGGGTTTTCCCCTTAGTCCGATCGTTCTGGCCGGCTTGGACCGGAGTCCGTGTGGTCCCGACCGGGTCCCACCGGACGGCCCGGCCCCAGGCCCGGTTGACCGGCCTCGACGGTTGACTCAGCCCAACTTTTCCCCAACGGTTATATTTGCTCTTGGGCTATAAATAGCCCTTCTTCCACCTTGGGCTGTACTAGTTCTTCCATTCTCTCTCCTCCATTGTTGCCTTTGAAGAACTTGCCCTCTCTCTTGATTCCCCCCATGATTCTTGCTCATTCTTGAGGGATCTAAGAGAGGAGATCTAGATCTACAACCTCCACCAATCCATTTCTCCTCTAAGTGAGGGGAACTCTTGGGATCTAGATCTTGGAGTCTTTTGTTGACTTTCCCCATTGTTCTTCCTCTCCAATCTCATCTTAGCATTTGTTGCTTGGGTGGGATTTGAGAGTGAAGGACTTGAACACCTCTAGTGTTCTTGCTTTGCATCATTGCATAGTGTTGAGCTCTCCACCACGATTAGTTCGAGTGAGAGACCGTGAGCTTGTTACTCTTGGAGGGAGACCTCCTAGTTGGCTTGGCGGTTGGTGCTCCGGTGATCTCTTCAAGAAGATTGTGAAGAGGCCCGGACTTCTCCTTCGTGGAGCTTGTGAAGTGGTTGTGGAGCTTGCCATCTCCGGAGCGGAGGAAAAGCTAACCATAAGGAAAGGGTCATTATCCTTCGTGGGTGTGGTTCGGAGAATAGGGTGAGCCTTCGTGGCGCGGGAATCCTTCGTGGACCTCCACTCCTCCAAACGTGACGTACCTTCTTGCAAAGGAAGGGAACACGGGAATACATCCTCGTCTCCGCGTGCCTCGGTTATTTCTATACCCGAGCTCTCTTTCCTTGTGATAGCCATCGTGCTTGAAGTACATATATCTTGCTATCACTTGTGCTACATATATCTTGTGCCTATCTTGCTTAGCTCTAGTTGCTATTGTTACACTTAGTTGAGCTTAGCATATTTAGGGTTTGTGCTTGTAAACTAAACGTTAGTTTAATTCCGCATTCTTACAAGACAAATCCGCAAGAGTTTTTAATTGCCTATTCACCCCCCCTCTAGGCGACATCTCGATCTTTCATCCTTCGAACTTCGTCTCGAGCTCTTCCTCTCTCTTTTCGCATCGTGACCCGACACCAAAAGAGGGCGAGAGATCGAATTAACCGCGTCCCGCTTGACTTTGATGACAACGCTCTTGCTTCATTCAAGTCGGAATGCTTCATTTGATTGCATGCTCTAAATCATGGTCACCAATAGCTCAACTCATGAGCCTTGGAAGATTGCGACACCGACTTCGAGCCAAAGCTTCTCTCTTGACATCAACTATCATGAATCCAACAAATGGTCTTCAAGCAAAACCTATAGAGCATTCCTTCAAACAAAAAATCAATGGAAATATTAGTTCATATGAATTGTCATCAATTACCAAAAACAAACATAGGGAAAAGTACCCTTACAAGATTTAGTCAAAGTCAAACTTATTTGTATATAGTAGGAAATATGTTAAGATGCTTCAAAATTTTATAGTATGAATGTTGATATTTTTTTCACATAATTGTCAAACTTTATAAAATTTAATTTTAACTATTCTCAGATGAAGGAGAATTATGAATGGAATGAGTAAATCGAAGAACGGAAAATGAGAGGGCCGTGGAATGTTTGATGGAAGCCACACGTAGCCATCTGTACGCGCCGGAAGGCTTGCTTTCTCTTAGACGTCCTAATGAGAATCAATCAATTTTAGTAATTTTTTTTGATGATACAATGGAGAAAGTTATTTTCTCTTATTTTCCAAGAATTATTCCGTACCGTAGAGAAGATAGTCTCCTCTTTTTTCATTATTTCTCCTCCAAAAATCTAACCTAGCTTTCGTAAGAGAAGTTTGATCGTCACCTTTTTTTCCTTACAAAATACAATACTATGGTAACAATCGTAGACGCTCACACATACATATATACACTCACGGAATATATGTACACACCTTCGATAGCTAGAGTCTAAAAGAAAGATTTCATAAGTCTTAAAATTGACAAAGTTTTTAAACATAAGGCCTCAGGCCCGGCTTTATAAATAAAGCCCCACATGATATCAAGTCACAAGGTTCGATACAACGCCACACCACACACACGCGAACAAAGCATCCATGCCATATAGGCAAACATCTCAGGTAAAGAGTCTGAAACCAGCATACATCCACCCTGGATTACATCGGTAACACGAAGGGCTAAGACAAAGAACTCCTCGGGCTAAGACAAAGAACTCCTCGGACAGGAAGGCTCAAGCTCTAGTCCTCGCGTGTAGTCTCCTCACATCGCGCACGGCCTCGTCCAGCAACGCCCGGTCCTTCGGTCTGATCAAAACCCTCCAGCACTGCATGTAGATAGACATCCGGTAGAAGATATCAGCAGGGTTGCCGATCAGTTTTCTCTCAATAGTTAGTTTATTGCGTGTGTTCCAAATCATCGAGCAGAACATCGCGAAAGTAAACCAAACTATCCTACGGAGGAAAGCCCGTAACATTGTTGGCGAGGAAGATGAAGTTCCGAGTTCCCGCTAGGTCCAATCGCAATTCAGGAGTTCCCTCACTCCTGCCCAGCCCATTGGGCAACCAAAATTGACAAAGTCACTGGATGCTAACATCAATCATTGTACACGATAACATTGACGATAGGTCAACAACACATTTCCGCTGTGCAGCTTGACTTTCTAGTTCTAGTCTGTAATTTCGCGTTTCTTTTTTCACATGCGGGAGGAGGACGGGTTTGCACAGCAGAGGCCGCGCACGCGGCGGCATGATTTCCGGCGACCACCTCGGCCGCACGAATGGTGCAGCGCCACCACCCTCCCTCCCGTTCCACACCCAACCACCACCAGCACAGCACAGCACAGCGCGAGCGCACGACAGGAAGGGCAATGGGGGCAAAACCAGAGGCCCGTCGTGAATAACCGTGGGGCGTCGTGCCCTGCCACCCCGCGTGCAGTGCGTGCCTCTCTCGTCTCCCACCACCCCGCCCCGCCTCTCCCTCCCCTCCACACCTCCACCACCCCCCGCGTTTCCCTCGCCCGGAGCGGCAGGCAGGCAGGAGGCGGAGAGGAGACCACCCACCACCACCACCGGCGACGCGCCGCCGCTGGCGTCCCGCGTTCCCCACCTCGCCAGCGCCGCCGCAGCCCAATCCGACCGACAGGCCGGCTTGGCCCCTCGTAGTAATGTAATGTTGCTCTTTTTCTTTCGTCGTGCTCCCACATTTGAGATGCCGATTGAATTCTTGTTGTGCCTGAACGCGTGCCCGTGGGGATTGTTGTCGGCATTGCGCACGACCGGTCGATTTCGGTTTCTTGATCGGCAATGCTGTCGAATGATTCGATTCACCTAGTCAAGGTTGACCAAAATGTAGTTTGATTTGGGTGGTATGTTTGGGGAAATCCCGCATTATGTTGGCCGTGAAATCTGAATCCATGGTGTTGATCAGTGGGTTGGTTCTTGGTTGTCCAACTCTGACAAGGTCAACCGGTCCAACATCGGTGTCTGCATTGATATACATTGTTAGAATTCCGTATTCTTGAAACCATAGTTCGAATTCCATTCATGAGATGTTTGTGAAGGGTTTCCTGCAAGTGTCTGTTGCAGTGGCGCTAACATGCGCTGTATCAATCAATTCTGCCTGCAGTAGTAGAGGATGGGTGTGATATCCCGGAAGGTCTTTCCGGCGTGCGGGGCCCTGTGCTACTTCTGCCCCGGGCTCAGGGCACGGTCCAGGCAACCTGTGAAGCGGTACAAGAAGATCCTCGCCGAAATCTTCCCCAGAACGCCGGTTGGGACACCTCCCTTTTTTCTTCTTCTTCTCTCTGTCGCGGAAATACGGCACTAGCCGGAAATAGTCATTATATATGTATGTGTTTTCACGGTGTAGGATGAGGAACCTAACGAGAGAAGGATCGGGAAGCTGTGTGAGTACGCGGCCAAGAACCCTATTCGAGTCCCAAAGGTTCCCCCTCTTCTCTTTGGGACCTCAAAGGTTTACTCTCGACTTTTGTGTTAACTTGCATTCTAACATGTGTTGATATTTCTTGAGCAGATCACAGTTTACCTGGAGCAAAGGATTTACAAGGAATTAAGAACAGAGCAGTATGGCTTTGCCAAAGTGGTGATGCTGATATACCGCAGACTGCTGGTTTCTTGTAAAGAACAAATGTTAGTCTTCCTTTTTTTTTCAGCTGTCTGTTTCCTCGTCTCACGGGATTCCATAAGATTATTTGCATTAACAGGCACCATTCGGGTGACCTTCATTAGATGTCAATACTGTCATTTAGTCCGCAAATGCATATCTTACTTAGTTTCATATCATATCTGAATTGGTGATCTTCGCAATGCAGGCCACTGTTTGCTAGTAGCTTATTAAGCATTGTACACACTCTTTTGGATCAAAAGAGGCAGGATGACATGCGCATTATAGGGTGTGAAACCTTGTTTGATTTTGCTGTCAATCAGGTATGTCCATTGGCATGATTATCAGTGGATGGCATTATTTGCCAGCAGGATACTTGATATGGCATAGCGCCCTCTATTTGGTTCTTACATTTCTGTATATTCCAGGTGGATGGTACATACCAATTCAATCTTGAAGGGCTGGTCCCAAGACTATGTGAACTAGCTCAAGAGGCAGGAGAGGATGAGAGAGCAACTTCACTGCGTGCTGCAGCCCTGCAAGCCCTTTCAGCTATGGTATGTTCTGGCATAACACAATATCAAACAAGTGTTACATCTTAGCATTGATTGCTAAATTGGTGAAGAAATGAATGGAAAAATTCTGTTGTAGGACTAGGAGACTGTTACATAGCCAAAAGCCCAAAAGAGGGTCAAATAACGCTTCTGAGTTCTGATAAACCTTTTTTATATCATAATTTGATGCTAGCATAAGCAATAAATATTGCTAACTACGTATCTTTGAAGCGGCTTAACATCCACTTACGGTTTCTCAACAGAAGAATAGATCAATATCATTCTCACCACTTATTTGTACAGCTAAGGATGCTTGCTTCAACTGTATAGCTGTTTATTGTTCTTTTCGTGCTATTTGTGCTCCACTGTAGTCACGGGACTCACATGAATGATGTCAGTTGAAGTGTTATTCATTTATTACTGTATACTATTTTCCTCAAACTTATACGCTACCTACTCTGAACATCTGAACCTTGCAAACTACTCCCTCCATTCCTTAATATAAGATGTTTTGGTAGCTCAAATTGAACTGCCAAAACATCTTATATTTAGGAACCGAGGAAGTAAATAATATCTGCAGTTATAATATTTTTCTTATATTGAGCAGATCTGGTTCATGGGAGAGCTTTCTCATATCTCGTCAGAATTCGATAATGTAAGTAAGACCTGACCGGTAGTTCTTTCCTTGCTATATCTTTCTGTATTAATATTTACTACGTTAAAAGATCTATGCTCGATTCCTGGCCTATCTATATTCTAACCCAGTTAGCATAAGTTTCCTCCCCTCTATTTCTGCATACTTGGATGAAACGTCCATAAGCTGCCACTCATAAGATCTTGTCACATGATTATTAAGTGTTGCATTTAGCATCGTTGCAGAAATATTGAGGTCATGTCTGGAAAAAATATGTAACTTGGTAATGCATCGGAATTTTCTTGTTGGTAGTTTTTTTGGTTGGTATCAGATTTTCAATTGCTTGCACAAGCAGATTATGTCTCCAAATGTTCCCTTCATAAATTTTCTTTTCTAAATATTCATTGACAGGTTGTTGAAGTTGTATTGGAAAACTACAAACCTCAGAAGGCCCAAAATGATGATCAAGTTACCACAGATCCAGACAATGAAACAGCGCAACAAGTCCAGCAAACAGAGCAAAATACATCCCCCTATGTCATTTCTGAGATCCCCTCCTGGGAGAGCTTTGTTAATGCTAAGGGAGGAGTTAACCTGTCTATGTAATACATCTTATTCCTACTCCTTTTGTACTTGATATTTTTCTTGTTCAGTAGTTGGCTTCTCAACCGACTCTTGTGCTGCAGGGAATATGCCAAGGATCCTAAGTTTTGGTCCAGAATCTGTGTGCACAATATGGCTAAGCTTTCTAAGGAGGCAACAACATTCCGTCGAATCTTGGAGTCCTTGTTCCGGTGTTTTGGTAACAGTAGTTCCTGGTCACCAGATAATGGACTTGCTCTCTGTATATTGTTAGACATGCAACTGTTGGTAGAAAACACAGGTACTTCATTTGCACTCTATGAGAGCAGAGTATATATTATATAAAAGTAAACTAGTTTTTTATTTTGTTTAAATGACTTCTGCAGGGCAAAATATGCATTTACTGCTGTCTCTACTAATAAAGCATATTGAAAACAAAGCAATGTTGAAGCAACCAGAGATCCAGCTTAGCATCGTGGAAGTGGCAGCTACCCTTGCAGAACTGTCCAGTTCCCAGGCTTCAGCAATAACTATAGGTGCTATAAGTGATCTAGTCAGACATTTAAAGAGAACATTCCATATTACTCTTGGTAGCAAAGACGCAGAGCTAGTAAAAAGAAGTGAAAGTTTCCGCAAGGCTATAGACGACTGCCTAGTGCAACTGTCAAAGAAGGTCTGTTTTATTTTCTGTCCCTCTGAAATTTTATGCTCAATTTGCTTGTATCACTTGTGTAAATGTGATATCTTAACTAATGCCCCTTAGCAGTCTGATCTGTGCAATTATATGGTCAACTTCAAATAAAAGTCTCTTCAAATTGCACGGTTGGCTTATCAAGACTATTTTGTTGATCAGGTATCTGATGCTGGGCCAGTTCTTGACATGATGGCGGTGATGCTAGAGAACATTGCAAGCACTGCTGTAGTAGCTAGATCAACTGCAGCTGCAGTTTATCGCACAGCTCAAATAATAGCTGCTGTACCAAATTTGCAGTATCAGAATAAGGTATCCTCTCAAAGCAAAAAAGTGAAAGAAACATAAGTGTTTCAATTCATCTGAGGAAGCAGTACCTTTTTCTGCTTCGGAAATTTATATTCTATATATGTTGTCAGGTGTTTCCAGAAGCTTTATTTCATCAGTTACTCTTAACAATGATCCACCCTGATCATGAAGCTCGTATCGCTGCACACCGCATATTTGCTATTGTCTTGGTCCCCTCCTCTGTTTCCCCCCTGATTCAAGCAAGTGCCACAAGCCAGGCTAGGACACGTGACATGCAGAGAACACTATCTAGAGCTGTCTCCGTGTTTTCATCTTCAGCTGCTATCTTTGACAAGTTGAAAAAGGATAAGCACCCAGACAATTCACAAGGAGAAAGCAAGAGTACCAGTTTGCACAGCATTGGCGAAGATACTGGAAATACTAAACGGCAAAACTTACCTGTATCTCAAAGCCGCCGCGGTAGCATGAGAGTTCCTAACTTTTCCATGAAAAAGGGTCCATCAATGGCTCTGAGGGCTCCTTCGGTATCTGTTAGAGCTCCTTCCATCGCACTTAGAGGTCCTTCCATGGCTCTGAGATCGCCTTCTATGGCTGTTAAGGAAGACAAAGGTTCCTCAAGCAAATCAGATGATGAAATGGTACCTTCATCAGTATAACCTTTTCTCGAATTTAGGATTATTAACTAAAGATCAATGATATTTGAGAAAAATATTTGTTAGAGTAATGAATAATAATTTCTGCAATATGTTAAATGTGTTCAGGATTCCCTTTTGCTGAAGTTGAGCAGTCGTCAGATCACACTTTTGCTGACATCCATTTGGGCTCAAGGAGTGTCTCCTGAAAACACACCTGCAAACTATGAAGCCATTGCTCATACCTACAGCTTGCTTCTATTGTTTTCTGGATGCAAGGTAATCTATTCTTCCAATCACATCTTGTTATTTTCTTTATCATTCTTGCTATGCTTATCAGACAGACACCAGATATGTAATGCAAAAGATTAATGTCATGCTAACCAAACCTCGCTTTAAGGGGCATTGGTTGATTTTTTTAAGAAATGCAACCCGTAGCTGCGGAAATGTGCTAACCAGGTGTCTGAACAAGTGAACAGGACCACAAGTTCTGTTTGGACCATGGTTGTGTGGTAGGGAACCACTGGAGAAGTCCATACATCTGAATGAATAAGCATAAAAGGAGATATGCTCCTAAGCCCCTTAATCACATATGAGGCTCTTGTATGTTTAGCATATTCGCAAGCATCACATGTTAACTTGCCCTTGCTTATTCCACACATAATATCAGGAAATATTCTACTCATCTTATCGAAAGACACATGCTCCATCCTACAGTGATGGATCATAGCTTGTTTTTCCTTGTCCTCCATGGTTGCAGCATACACCAACTCAGGCTGCACCCCCTTTTCCACATACCATAGCCCCTTATGCCTGGTGCCAGCCCCAACCATATGCCTCGTCTCCCACTCCTGAATCACGACACCAAACTTGTTAAGAGTCACAGTAGAGTCTATGTCATCAATGAGAGCACTCAGAGAGAGCAAATTAACAGGAAACGCTGGGACGTGTAAACAGATGACAAAAATATGTTTGAAGTGCACTTTACTGTGCCCTCTCCAACAACAGGTTGTCTTGTACCATCGGCAGTTTGAATGGTGCCTTTGTGAGTAGGATGATGCTTAATGTAAGACTCAAACACACCGAATTTACCCGCAACATGCTTAGATGCGCCAGAGTCTAGAATCCATTCTGTATCATTCTCATTAGTAGCAAGAGATGCCTTTTCAGAATTACCTTCATCCATGGAGACCAAGTTCGCAAAGTTTTCATAGGCAACACCATCCACTTCTGCATCCTTTGACATCCCATTGTCCACTTCAGTCGCCATGTGTGCACTTTGACCACCGGAGTTTCCGGTGTGTCCTCCTCTACCTCTAGCAATTTGACGTCCTAAGTATCCACCTCTGCCTCCTGCCATCCTGCTACTTCCCCCTCTGTTATATCCCCTGCCTCTACCACGAGTTGGGCAGTACCACTTCAGGTGACCAGTCTCCCCACAAATGAAGCAGTCCCTAGTCTCTTTCCACTCTCTGCGCTCGGTCATGGCAAACGTTGGAGCTAACACAACTTTCTCATCTGCTGGTTCCAGAGAGAGCCGCACCTCCTCTTGAGCCATTGATGCAATGGCCTCGTCAAGAGTGGGCTAGGAGGTGTGCAGCAGCAGAGATGCCTTTCTGCCATCAAAGCACTTATTTAGCCCCTCCAAAAACTTAAGCACACGCCTGCGTGCTATCCACTTGTGCCCTGACTCGATGGAGGCTGCATCATAGAGTTCGAGAGGGTCACAGTTATCCTGATCAGCCCATAAGGCTTGCAGCTCTGCCACATATGCCATCACTGTCATGTCCCCCTGGCGGAGATGGCGAATCTCCCATCAATATGAGCAATGAGCATGACATTGCCTTTACCACTGGGTGGACAAGGTCTTCCATATTTCAGCAGCTGTGGACAACCCCTCCACGGAACGCCCAATGGAGGGCACCGCCGAGTTCAACAGCCACCCAATAAGCAGAGAGTTGACGGTTTTCCACTTCTTTCCCTCAGCACTAGTCTTGTCTCCTGGTTCTTTGACAGTCCCCAATAAGTACCCATCAAGATCTTTCTAATCCACAACCAACATTGCCCTCCGAGACCAAATCAGATAGTTGGTAACCCCCTCTAGCTTGATGTCCGTGGGTGACATGTCAATTTTCTGAACCACTTCATGCCGAGGAACAATGGCCTCGGAGCCACCCCCTTTTGAGAGAAACAGCGTGAGCTGCTCAAGAGCCTCCGCAAGGCCTTTGGACTCACCCATCTGCACTCTCGCCTTCACCCAGCAAAAACAACAAACAGCTTCGGGGCACGCTTACCAGCAACCTCCTTTCACCAGCAGTAGGCACGCACAACTTGGGAAACCACCACCCCTGCTTCACTCCTTGACAAGCAGCTGCACGCAGCAGCAAGAAGCACAGTCCAGCTTGTCCTTCTCCTTCCTCTTGCACGCAACACCACCTCGTCTCCTCTCCGCCGCGCCCCTGCCGGAACCGGCTTCCCTTCAGGCCCCACTGTCGCCTTGCTCTGATACCATGTTGTAGCAGCAGCTCACCTCATCTCTGGTCCCTGGTGGCTGGTGTGGTTTCTTCTGTCTTAGGGTTAACTCTCCTCCAGCTCCCTCATTTTATAGGTCAGCACACACATGGGCTTGGGCCACTTGGGCCACAAACATGTCCAGTGTTCAACACATATCCAATGAATCTATTTGTTATTGCCAAGTAGTTTGAACTCGTAAGTAGTCTGGAAGAACTAATTTAGATAAAACGTGCACCTTCTATCCTAAGAAGTGGTATCTGTTAAAGTTATTATTTTATACATGGCTCATTAATGTTTATTAAAACTTCTCCGAAATTTGCACACATCATGTTACTCATCATTTTATTTATCTTATCACATTTGGCCTTCGCATGTACACTATCTTCTCTCTCCCTCTGTCCCTTTGCACTCCTTAGTATGTCGTGTGAATTCTATCTCGAATTTCTTTCTTATAATGGACATGGTGTTTTGGCTCATAGGTCTAGATGCACCTATTATAAAAAATGTATTTTAAATTTATTTCAAAATGTTAAATAATTTCGAAATAAAATCCGGAGTGTGCATCCTCGCATTCTATGTTAGCTCACAAAATTTTGGCACGAAAAAACATTTTGTGTGCACTATGTAAAAAAGACAAAAAAAAGGTCTCGTTAAAAGCTATTTTGGAGCGTCGGAAATTGTTTTATTACACTGGCCACAAAAAATAATATTTTTCTGTGAAACTTCGTGCGTGAACATAGATGTACACCAAGATATTTTTTTCAGAATTTTTAGACATTCTGAAATATGATTTTGAATAGTGGGTGCATCTACACCTATGAGCCAAAGTAGATTTCCTGTTGCTTTCCCCCTTTTTTGAGGAAAGTCTGAAGGGGAGACCCTACCTAGAACTTCATGGAAGGAGAAAAAAATACAACAAGCAGAAGGTTGCGTGTTCATGCATAGTGCAGTAACATTCACACACAGACAAACAAAGGACAAAAGGAGTATACGATGCATGCATAGTTGCAAACACCAAACTTGAAAGAAGATAATATGGGGACCGAGAAAGAAGAGAAGCAAACTAGCTTTCCGAAGTGCATGCTTGCAGCGAGCAGTTCTCACTTAGCCATGGGTATTGGATACTGTACTGTGCATCAAAAGCTCAATCATATTAAGATAGTCATCTCTTAATCTTTCTGGGTTGGACTTCAAGTTGTCAGAAACATTTCTGCTACGCCACAGCCAAATCGTTAGAGAATACTTATGGCAATTAATCCCCACGAGTCTTTCATGTCTGGACGGAGAAGAGAGTGACCAGTTCAGAATGTCACATTCATATTTCTCTAGTTTTTGCGGATCACGGTTTAAACTGTTCGATTTTGCACATGAGTGTCAACAGTGTTCTGCAGTTTCAAGCAGTTTGACACCCAAAATGACAAAGCGTTCTATCTTCTGTTTCTTCTAATGAATGGACATCTATTTCTGTTTTATTACTTCAAAATTGGAATAAAAAGATGTTTTTTTCTTTGTTGTATCTATCATTATTACCTCTTTTCTGATGTTTTTTCTTGCTCTTCCAGGCATCAATTTTTGAGGCTCTGACTCAGAGCTTTCAGGTTGCATTTGCTTTGAGGAGCTATTCACTTACTGAAGCAGGTAATATAATCAAACTGACTACAAGTATCTTTAGCTGTAAATATGAAACACAGTGTTCCATATAACTTAAAACTTGTCCTCATGTTGTAGATGAATCATGGTGTGATAATTGTTTGGGAAAATGATGCTGTAATAATAACCTTACACTAGAATTCAGTATTAATTCTCTTGCACCTATCTAAGTTTTCTACTTGTTAACCTTGTAGAATCGTTACCACCATCTCGGCGCCGCTCCTTGTTTACTCTGGCGACAGCCATGATTATTTTCTCTTCAAGAGCTTTCAATGTGGTGCCTCTTATTCCAATCTGCAAACAGATGATTAATGAGCGAACGGTATGTGATGAAAGATCTCCCTTGTTTGATTTCTGGTGTAACTTTTTTTTTGGGTTCTATTAGCAATCAAGTCAACTTGCTATCCTACGTTATCTTATTCTTGTTAGTTTCCAGATTCTCTTGTTTTTACCAAATATATTTACTTTTACATCGCAAGTCCATAGCCTTCACTGAAAAGTTTGTTTATCGCATAATCACCTGAGTAGTCACACTAAACATGTAAAATAAATAAAATCACTTCTAACCTTCCTTTCTGGTCTTCTTGATATCTGGCAATGCAGTATGGTTTTAGATTTTATTTTGTAAGTACGGCGAAAATTCATAGAGCATAATCCTCATGGTTGGTTTTTCCACCATGCTTCTGTTAGTATTCCTATAATTTGTATAGCACATAGACCAAACAAGAGGTCAGTTGCATCTCTGTTTGTTCTAGAGATTAACAAATTAGAGTTGTTCGTTGTATTGTCATTGAACGCATTTTGGTTGCGTCTTGACTTTGTGTTGGCATAGACCTTTTATCTGGCATTTGTTTGGTATTTTACTTAGGGTGATCCATTCCTTCATTTGGTGGATGAGAGTAAACTTCAGGCGGTGAAAGATTCCTTAGATGACCCATCAAAAGTATACGGATCGCCAGAGGACAATACTAATGCGCTGAAGGCTCTTCAAGCAATAGAGCTATCAGAAAGTCAATCTCGAGACAGCATCGTCTCCACAATCATGAACAATATAGCAAATATTATTGATGTAATGTTCACCTTCTCACTTGCCTCTTACGTTCATTGTTTGAACCAAGTTCCATGCAGCTGTAGGTGACTTTTCTGTTTCTGCAGGCGGAGTTGCATAGTGTGAGAAGCCAACTGCTAAGTGATTTCTCTCCCGATGACATGTGCCCAATGAGCACTCAGTTCTTTGAAGCACCTGATGAGAATTCATCAGGGTCTCATGAGGATGCCCACCATGAAGAGGTACGTGTGTCTATATTAGCCTGCAACTTATACTTTTGAAAGCGCCTTATTTTTTGACCATTACTGTATCGGTCAACTACTTTTGTTGCTAAAAGTTGAATATATTCAATAGGGTATGCTGATTGACCTGGGTAATGATCATGATATTTTTGGGGAAGCTTCAGAAAGTACATCAGCTTCTGCATCTATTCCTGCTGGAGATCTTATGAGTATTGATCAGCTTCTCGAAACAGTATGTCCTTATGAAAAACCTATGGTTCCTTCCTACATCGCTTTTTACTATCTTATCAGTTCTGTTAACCTGGCATAAGTTGATGACAAGTTCTCTCAGCATTTGAGCTACTCATTGGTGCAATTATATGTCCTGTAGTACCATACCTAGGCACATTATCTCTGAAAGATAGTAGCACATCTAGGCAGAAAAATTAAAGTTTTGCCTGTAAATTCTATGCTTTGCTCTCTGTATCCAACTTAATTTGGTATTCTTCTACCTGCTCAATCAAACAGAAACAGTTACTTTTGAACATTAAAGTATCGCCAGTGTTAACAATGTTTTATTTGGCATGATAACTGCTTCAACTTACTTTTTTTTCATCCTTTTTTGCCATTTCATAGATTGGCGCCGACCCTACACATCACACAGAAAATGCTCATGTGTCAGCAGACATGCCGTTCATGGAGATGACTAGCCAATGTGAAGCCCTCACGACGGGGAAACAACAGAAGATGTCTACCTTCATGAGCTTCCAGCCGAGCTCGCAACCAGCCCCCATGCCCAGCCAGCAGCCCGGCGAGATGGAGCTGGATTTCTTCAGTGATCCCCCGTTGCCTCAGGTATCATAATTTCCAGTCTTGCATATGCTAGTATTACATTTACTAAGATACTGATGTCGTAAGCTGCGCGCTAAGCAGGCCGGGGTCCAGAGCACGAACCCGTTCCTTGACGACAACTGGGCCGCTTTCCCTCAGCACATGGACGCTGGCAACCCGCAGTCTGCCGATGATCCATTCGAGCAACATTTCCTGAAGCTACCGGCGGCAAGCCCTTACGACCACTTCATGAGGGCTGCAGGCTCAACAGGCCAGAGCTGAACTCAGCCTGCATTGCAGCAGCAACTCTGTCGCGTCTCGGTGCATTGTACCGACAGGTAGGATGGACGTCTCAGGTTCCTGCCGATCGAAGATGCGGCAATTTTCCGTCCTTGTGTTTGCCAGAAAGGTGTACTATATCTGCGCGCTTGTGTGCGCGGGAAGGCGCTCTTAGAGGTTCAACCGGATTCTGACACCCATTCCGTTCATTCTTTGTGTATAGTGGTATGTATAGGCTTGGTTGCTGTGTTGTATGTATATTATCCAACGCGACGTGTAGAGGGACTGAAGGGAGCAGTACCTTCTGGGGTACCACAGAAAGTTTGTACTACATGCGTGTAACATGGCTGCCGAGTGCAGCGTATATAACGAAAGGAAAAGGATGATCAAGAAGTCTCTCTTGTACCAGAATATCTCGTGCACATTCTAGCTTAGTTGCTGTGCAGAATCGCGTCACGGTTGCGTAGGATTTTGGCAATGTCATCGGTTGGCGGCTGTGCCAAATTATTTGAGCATATATATACGAATATATGTCCATGTTCCTGATATAGTGATGTGCTCCTGCCCACATGATACAGAGGTTCTTGATCGCCTAATCAGCGGCGCGTCAGCTGATTGCTACAACTAATTCACTAGGTCAATTCAATTCAGTCTTTGGACCGTCATCGGTGTTCGTCTGACCGGCATTGGTCTAGTCTCCCTCCATGATTTTGTGGAAGCTAGTCACGGATCACATGTCATATCACCATTTTGTGGAGACTGTTAGAATTTGGGTTTTGACTCTACCAACCCCCATGAACCCATGCCCACGACGAGGCTAGCTTGACAAATTAAGTTCCTAATTACAGAAAAGGAGAATGCCCGACAGGATCTTCGTCTTGTCATCGATTATTCATGTGATATTGCTAGCAAAGCTGCCGGAATATGCCCCTGTTGATGGCCATAAGAGCATCTCCAGTGGCGTCCCCCAAACCGTCCCCCAAAGGGATTTGGGGCGCGCCGGACAAAAAATGCGTTCCAGTCGCGTCCCCAAAGCCCATTTTTGTCCGGCGCGCCGATACGGTGTCCGGCGCCCGAGCCGTCCCCGTCCCACGGGGACGCCGGCACGCGGACACAACGAAGCGAGGCGAACCGAGCGGGGCCGACCCGTCAGCGGCTCGAAAGGCTAAAACCCCGTCGCCTACCTTTGGTCAAGCGACGCATGGCGTCCCTTTTAGGCGACCGAGGACGCGTCTCGCCGTGGAAGGCCGCGTGGGCGTCCGCGCCGGCGTTATTGCGTGCAACCACCCGCCGCGCCGCGTTTTAAGACGCCCAGCTTCGCCGCTCACAAACCTTCTCGTCGCCGCCGCCTCCCCCTCCCATATCTTCTCCTCCGCCGCTCCAAAAAAATGTCGAGCTCTTCCTCCCGCAAGATTGCCGCGACGAACGGCTTCGGCCGCGACAGCCTCACCGTGGCGCAGGCGTGGGCGCTGTACAAGGCTCGGTATCCAGTCCCGCGGACATGCGCTGCGCGCCGGCGGCTGGAAGATGGCCGTGAACGGCATTGGCGTAGCGCCGCCGCCGAAGCCGGGCTCGGACCAATGGAGGGACGCCATCAAGGCCCCGCGGGCTCAACTCACCGCCGAGGAGCGGTTGGATCCAACGTGGGCGGTCGACGACAACGACGCCTGTTGGACGACGTACTTCAAGGCAAAGTACGACGTCGAGATGTACAAACACCGACGGCCTCGTCGCAGCCCCAACAGCTGGAACAAGGACGGCCGCGCCCGTTCGGGGCGTTCCGGGCGCACCCTCGAGAACGTCATCCGCGGCACCCGCAACGGCGCTCCAAGGTTGGAGATGCCGTCGTCACCGCCGTCTCCTCAATGGCAGCCGAGGAGGACGACTCGTCCTCCTCGCACTCTTCTTCCTCAGGACCGGCGCGATCGACGCCGTCCTCGTCGTACCGGTCGGCGCCCTACACTGTCCCCAAACGGGAGGTCAAGGAGGAGCCGGCGACACCCGTTGACACGACGCGTGGCGGCACCGGCAGCGGCAGCCGGCGTCAGCAAGGGAGGCGCGGCGGTGCCCTCCTCATCCCGAAGCCGGAGGTGAAGGAGGAGCCGGAGGAAACGTCGCAGCGGCGCTGCCGGCGGAGTACGAGCGGCAGCAGCGGCTCATCGCCAGCACCGACGACCCCGAGGACTGCCCGGGCTGCGGGCGGCGTTCTTGGCGTCCATGGACGACAAGGACGCCCGGAGGGGCGACCTCGACGCGGCGATCGCCATGTCCATCCGCAACTCCGTCAAGCCGCCGTGGACCACCGACGACGGCGAGGCAGGACCAAGCGGCTTGGTGAAGGACGAGCCCGTCGAGGAGCGCGCAGCAGGAGGTCGTCACCGACGCCATGTACAACTTCCAGCAGTACTACGACGCCTCCGGCCGCCGCAAGTGGTTCTAGATTAGGTTTAGTTTAAATTTAGTCAAATTTCGTTCGAATCTATGTAAGTTTGGACGAATCTTAATCGAATCTCGTTAAGTTCAAAATTTCCGAAATTTTGTTTGGGGTACGCGACTGGGGAGCGACGTCCCCCAAACGCGGCACGAACGAAACACGTCCCCCAAACGCTCAATCCGGCGCGGTTTGGGGGACGGTTTGGGGGACGCGACTGGAGATGCTCTAAGAACGTGTCTAGCACTATGCCATACCTCAGCCAGATTTCAGAACAGAGTAGCGCATAAATATCACCTCGCGTAGGGATATCTTGGAACTAACTGTATATTATTGCCCCCACCTCACGGGCCGCTCGCGCGAGCGGCTCCGGAGGCCCCCAACCGAAACCCTAGAAGACCGCCGTCGATCTGCTCTCCCCGGCCGCTGCCGCCGCCGGCACGGGCGGTGGCGGCCACGCCCGGCCGTCAAAGGCGGGGGGTAGGGAGTGGGCGAGCCCTGACGGGTTCCTCTCGCGCGGGGGGAGACGTCTCCGGGGCGGCGCGGGTGGTGTGGGTGCGTGGAGCTGGAGGAGTTCGCCGGAGCACGGCGGGGAGGCGCTGAGGAGTGGCGGAGGAAGGCGGAGGAGGCAGCAGGCTCGTGGTGGCTCGTCGGCGCAGGTTGAGGCGACGACGCGGGCCGAAAGCGCTGGCGGCGGCTCTGGAGTGCGTCCAGGGAGGAGTTCCCTGGTGCTATGGCTGCCTCGTCGTGCGTTGCGGATGCGCGGCCGAGCCCCAGTTGTGCTGGCGACGGAGTGGGCGGCGGAGGTGCGGGGGCCCGATCCAGGTCCTCTCTAGGCCCGATCTGGGTCCTTCTGGGCCCGATCTGGGTTTTAGGGGCCAGGTGCTCGCGAGGTCGTCAGGTTGGAGTGGCGTGATGGATCATGTGGGCGTCCTGGTGCGTGCAAAGGGTGGTCTGGAGGCTGCTTCCGTCCGTCGAGGCTGAAGGTAGGAGATGTGCCCTCTCGTCCGTTCTTGGTGTTGGTGGACAGCGAGGTTGTGGCTTCGTCGGCGAGGTGCTGCGGCGGTGGCGGTGTGGGCACAAGATGAACTGACCCAATCCAGCGGGTAGTGTGGGAAGTGTGCAGCTCTACGGACGAAAGTCTAGCCCGCCTTGTCGGTGCCAACGGCGACGGCGCCCGTGGGCGTCGTTCCCCTCCTTGGAGGCGTCGTTGAAGTGAGTTGGCACTTCCCCGCTCCCGCTTTGGTTTGGTGGTGTCTCCGGGCGAAAGCCTAGTTTCTTTTGAATCGGCGCAATGGCGGCATCTTGATGTCGTTCCTCCGTTGGGAGCGTTGCGTTTGGAGACACAACATGACACATCTTGTTGCGCTCCTCCGGTTCTTGTTGCTTTCCTAGGTGGATAGTCCAAGGCGCTATGTACGACGTCGCCAGAGAGTCCAAGACGACGCCTTTCTCGGGACCGACCAAGTCCCGCCATCTTCCCCTTTGATGGTGCGTCGACTAGGAGAGTTCAGTTGGAGTAGTTGCTCTTCGGAGGTACCGGCGTGGAGCGAGACGTGGCTTGGGTGTTCTTAGGATAGGCTCCTTTGCGTCGGAGTTGTAATTTCGGTGGTGGCTGTCTTCGGACGAGCCCAGAGTGAAGTTCGATCTACACTCGTTGTTTGCAGCGAGTTGTAGTCGTCTTGTAATCTTTTTCTGCCTTCTATAAAGATAAGGTACGCTTTTGGCGTACTCTCGAAAAAAAAAAGACACTGAGGAAATAGTTTCATACGAATGATTTTGTGAGCTTAATTTGTTATGGACAGGTACTTGAGAAATGGCCGAGAAATTTAAGCTCAACGGTCACACGTTTGATCCTGTTCCGGTCGACCGTAAATTCCATGCTAATTGCCATATCCTCCGGAGACTGGCAAGAAAAGCGTACACAGATGATGGAGTAATAATTAATTGGTGTAGGATGGATTAGATTAAGAGGAGATGGAGACAGCCGGCCAGCGGATATTAGGCCGTACTCCACCACCGCAAAGTTCTTTGTACCTTGTCGTACTTTACCCCTGGGCGTGCGTCCGCACCAGCTGCACCCAAATCTTCAACAGGCCAGCAGTTTCCTCAAAACATGCTTTCCTTCCTTTTTATAAATCTAAAGGCACACGGTTGAATCGACATAAGGTGACGGAGATCTCTTACAAAGAAGATAAACAAATAAATAAAGGTACAAGAAAATTCAAGGCTCTACCGAAGCTACGGAAGCAAGATCAAATGACCGGAGCTCCACGACGAGGCCCTCAAAAAGGTAGCGACGCTCCTAACACCGTCGTCGAGACTGCAAGGTCAAGGGTTTCACTGCCTTTGCTGCTAATAGAGAGAACATCTCATGTCTAATGCTGGGGACTCAAAATTTCATTTCCATGGATGGATCATGATATTCATAAGACAACCCATGTAGTATGTCATCTGCCACTTCTTTACACCGTTTAAATTATAGACATGTTTTCGCCCGAAACTTGAGTTATAAAGCACCATTTTCTGAATTATTTTGACATGTTTTAGAGATATACTCTCAACGTCCTAAAATATAAGACGTCTAAGGATTAGTCAAAAGTCAAACCTTACTAACTTTTAATAAATATTTAGAAAAATATCTACATCTACAATATTGAATGGACACATTAAGAAAATATATTTATGGTGAATCTATTGATATTAATTCAGTATTGTGATTGTTTCTAGTTTTGTGTATAAATTTGGTCAAACTTATAAAATGTTGACATTTGACTAATCTGTAGACGCCTTATATTTTGGGACGGAGGGAGTATATTATACATGTTCTACATCTGTTAAGTTTTTTCTTTTAGCTTAGGAGCACAGACACCAAGATGCATCATACTTATTTCGTTCTCTCTAAAATTTGTCTAGATTTTTTTCGGATAGAACTCTGGCACTAAAAAAACAACGAATAGTACAAAGCACCTAAAAAACGAAAATTGGGACGAGATCCTTGAGAAGCCCTTCATCTTCAACCTCTAGACCGTGTCGACAACGCGCTGCCGCTATTGTACATAGATACTAAATAGCATCTTTATGCATCCAAATTTTACCAAACCTCAGACAAGCTCCATGGGACGAAGGGAGTATCCTATTTCAGCCACCATAATCGAAAAAAAAACCATTTAATCAGAATCTCAGTTTAGTTACTTGGTTCATATATACATCCGGTTAGTTGGTTGCTTGCAAGTTGCACCTGCTGGCTGGCTGCTGCAAAGTCTCATCTTTAAATGAAAATTTTTCAGGAGACGGCAATCGTAGTTAGGCGTCAAACTAACTACTCTTCCGTTCTATGAAAGTTATCTAAGATTTATCTAAATTTAAATATACCTAAACACTAAATAGTATATGGATACATCTAAATTTTAATAAATCTTGGACAAGTTTCAGAAGACAGAGGGAGTAACATGATGGAAAAATGGGGAGCCATACGTATACGCGACGTGAACTATTAAAGTTACGGAAAAGTGAAAGGCCGTGTTCGTTGATCAAACCAGCTATCTTATCCTATTTTCGCGAAAGGATAAAGTTTATCTTCCACGTAATACTCACTTGACCGAGTACTGATGGTAGAGTCTAGGGTTCTACCGGGTCTAGGGCGGAGGTTGTAAGGGTGGAAGTGAGGGCGGAGAGGCTGGAGGGCTCGGCGCCGGCGGCTGGGCGCCGTCGCGGAGGAAGGAGGCGGCGACTAGGGTTGGGTGCGGCTGGGCGCAGGGTCTCCCGTCTCCCTTCAGGAGACGAGAGGCATGATACCGAATATTTGTCTGATTAATCTCGAAGGGATACAAGTGTTTATATAGGAGGACGGCCTCCTCGAAACCCTAATTTACTTGGGCTAAGCCCCTAATTTACTTGGGCTAAGCCCCTAACTAGCCACTAGTGGGCTTCCTACGTTGGTAGGTCAGACCGACCATAACATCTCTCCCTGCCTTCTCAAACAGCTCGTCCTCGAGCTGAACTTCTGGAAACTGCTGACGGAGATCTTCAAGCTTCTCCCAAGTCGCCTCGTCCTCGGGCAGGCCGGTCCAATGCACCAAGACGTGCCAAACACCACGGCGCTGCTGGGCCTTCAACACGCGAGCCACACTTGCCGGGGCAGGCTCGAGACGCCCATCCAAAGTAGGTGGAAGAGCTGGTGGTGCAGAAGGAGGGTCGCCCCGGTAGGCCTTCAGGAGGCCGACGTTGAAGACGTCGTGGAGGCGCGAGCCCGCAGGCAACTCAAGGCGGTAGGCGAGCTTGCCGATGCGCTCCAGCACACGGAAAGGACCGGCGTAACGAGGTCCCAACTTGCGCCTGGAGCGCGGGTCCAAGGACTGGGTCGTCCGGTGAAGAAGGCGTAGCCAGACCCAATCGCCCACCGCAAATTCCGCCTCGCGATGGTGTGCATCATAGTACTTCCTGGCCAGCTGCTGAGCCTGAAGAAGTCGCTGGCGCGCCTCAGCCAGTATCTCATCGCGGGTACGCAGCAGGTCATCCGCCGTCTCAGTCCGTGCCGACGCATAGGGAAGCATCGCCGGTGGTGGCCTCATAGACCACCTCAAAGGGAGTAGCGTGCAGCGCGGAGTGGTAGGACGTGTTGTAGCAGTACTCGGCCCACGCCAGCCAGTCCACCCAAGCTCGTGGACGATCCCCGGTGAGGCAGCGCAGGTACATGGCGATGATCTTGTTGACGACCTCGGACTGGCCGTCCGTCTGAGGATGAAACGCCGTACTCATACGGAGCTTTACGCCCGCCAGCCCAAAGAGGTCCCTCCAGACGTGACCCGTGAACACAGGATCACGATCACTGACGATGGAGGACGGAAACCCGTGGAGGCGAACGATGCCGTCGAAGAAGGCGCGTGCCACGGACGCCGCCGTATAGGGATGGCCGAGGGCGATGAAGTGCGCGTACTTGGAGAAGCGGTCAACCACCGTGAGGATGACGGACTTGCCGCCAACCTTCGGCAGCCCCTCGATGAAGTCCATGGAGATGTCTGCCCACACCTGGGACGGCACGTCCAGCGGCTGCAGAAGCCTGCCGGACGAAGCGTCTCCGTCTTGTTCCGCGGCACACACGCCCGCACCCAGTCTCGCACAGGGCGTTATCCCCTGGAATGTAAAAATCAGCGCGGAGACGGTGCAGGGTCTTGGACGCCCTCGTGACCTGTAGAATGCGCCAAGGACAAGGCCTGGTGGCGCAGGTCTCCATGATCCGGCACGAAGATGCGGCGTCCATGGAGGAGTAGTCCCTCGTCCAGGCGCCATGGCGCGGCCAGCTCGCCGTCGGCCAGGCGCTGGCGCAGCTGCTGCGCATCCGCAGCCGTGGCAGTAGCGCGGCGAACCTCGTCGATGAAGACGAAAGATGGCCCGGCGTGGATGCAAAGGGCTGCACCGACTGTGGGCGCGTCCGCAGTTTCGTCAATGTCGCGGCGGGACAGGGCGTCGGCGACTGTATTGAGGCGGCCGGGGCGGTACTCGACGGTGAAGTCGGCCGAAGAGCTTGCTGATCCACCGGTGTTGCGGCACGGTAGAGAGGCGCTGATCCAGCAAGAACTTCAGGCTGTAGTGGTCCGTGCGCACACGGAATGTCCGGCCCCAAAGATACGCCCGCTGTGGCGCACCGCTTGGACCAGCCCGATCAGCTCGCGCTCATATGCGGCGAGCTTGGTGGCGCGCGGCGGGGCGACTGAAGAAGGCGAGTGGACCCTCGCCCTGGTGAAGGACGGCGCCGAAACCAATGCCGGAGGCGTCGCAGTCCACTACGAACGGCTCGTCGAAGTCCGGCATCTGAAGAACGGGACCCGTCGTGAGTGCCCGCTGCAGGGCGGCGAAGGCCGTGGCCACCTCCTCGTCCCAAGAGAAAGCGTCGCGGCGCGTAAGGGGCGCCGCGATGAGGCCGAAGTCCTGGATGTATCGTCGGTAGTATCCTGCGAGGCCCAAAAATCCGCGAAGAGCTCGTGGTGACTGGGGCGTTGGCCAGGCGGCGACGGCAGCGACCTTGTCCGCGTCCATCGCGACACCGTCGGCGGAGATGACATGGCCCAAATATGCGACGGAAGTCGTGCCAAACGAGCACTTCGAGCGCTTGAGGTGAAGACGATGCGCTCGAAGCTCGTTGAAGATGATGGCGACGTGCTGCAGGTGCTCCGCCCAGGATGCGCTGTAGATCAAAATATCATCAAAGAAAACAAGCACAAAGCGGCGTAAGTAGGGGCTGAGCACGTCGTTCATCAGAGCCTGGAAGGTCGCCGGCGCATTGGAGAGGCCGAAGGGCATCACCAAGAACTTGTAGTGGCCATGGTGAGTGCGGAACGCCGTCTTGGCGATGTCGTCCGGGTGCATGCGCACCTGATGATAGCCCGAGCGCAAGTCGAGCTTGGTGAAGAAGCGCGCGCCATGCAGCTCGTCCAGGAGCTCATCCACGACGGGGATGGGAAACTTGTCCTTGGACGTGACGGTGTTGAGGGCGCGGAAGTCGATGCAGAAACGCCACGTGCCGTCGGTCTTGCGCACCAGGAGCACGGGGGCGCAGAACGGTGACGTCGAGATCCGGATGATGCCCTGAGCGAGCATGACCGCCACCTGGCGCTCGAGCTCGTCCTTCTGCAGCTGAGGGTACCGGTACGGCCGTACAGCGACGGGTGCCGTGTTTGGCAGCAGGTGGATGCGGTGGTCACAGGGTCGCGAGGGAGGGAGGCCCTGCGGCTCGTCGAAAAGGTCGCCGTGCCTGCAGTAAGTCGGCCAGGAGCGGATGCGCCGTCGAGCGCGGCGGCCATCAGGTGTAGCTGCGGGGATGTGCCAGTGCTGCCCATGCCCGTCCAGTGAACACGGCGGCCGCCCTCGCGCCAGAAGATGAGGGACAGCACGTCGAGGTCCCACAAGATGGGGCCTAAGGTGCTCAGGAAGTCGAGGCCGAGGATGAAGTCGTAGCAGCCCAAGTCGAGGCCGACGCAGTCGATGGAGAAGGGCTCGTCGCCTACAAGCACGGGAACCTGTCGCGCCACGCCCTGGCACGTAAGACGATCCCCGTTGGCTACGGGTAACGCTGTACGTCTCCGCGCCCGCCGGCCGGAGAGCGAGGCGGCGCATGGCGGTGCTGGACAAGAAGTTGTGTGTGGAGCCCGTGTCCACCAGCGCAGTTAGACGCTCCCCATTGATTGTCACCGGAAGCAGCATCGTCTTTGCCGTTTTGATGCCCGCCATAGCATGGAGAGACGACGAAGGCGGACGCGTCGACCGGGCGCGTAGGTCGTGACACCGGCCTCAGTGACGGTGGCGGCCGCGAGCTCGGCGGTGAGGGCCTCAACGTCGGCGTCGTCGACGGTCTCCAAGTAGAAGAGGCGGGCGCACGTGTGGCCCGGTGCGTATTTTTCGTCGCAGTTGAAGCACAGCCCCTGGCGGCGCCGCTCAAGCTGCTCCGCAGCCGTCAGCCGCTTGAAGGGGCGAGTCGGCGCAGGAGGGCCTGCGGGCGCAGCGGCCGGTGCGGGGCGCGGCGGGGCGGTGGGCGGGTCGGGGCACGGGCCGGGCGCTGCCACGTTGCGCGTAGACCTGCTGCATGGCGAGGGCGCGCTGCTCGTAGGCTCGTGCGTAGTACATGGCCGTCTGCAGGTCCCCCGGCTCGCGCATCTCGACATCGACGCGAATGTAGTCGGGGAGGCCGCCGACGAAGAGATCGGCGCGCTGCCGTGCCGAGACACCCGGGGCATGGCACGCGAGTGCCTGAAAGCGGTCGGCGAAGTCCTGGACCGTGGTGGTGAAGGAAGGCGTCCCAGCTCGGCGAGGCGGCTGCCACGGAGGGTCGGCCCAAACCGCTGGAGGCACAGGTCGCGGAAACGCTCCCAAGGCGGCATCCCGCCCTCGTCCTGCTCGAGGGCGTAGTACCAAGTCTGCGCGGCGCCCGTAGGTGATAGGAGGCGATCCATGTGCGGTCGGTGCTGAGCGTCCGCTGCCCCCGAAAAAATTGCTCACACTGGTTCAGCCAGGGGGTCGGTGGCGCCGTCGTAGGTGGCGAACCCAGCTTCGTGAAGCGGGGCGGCCGCTGTGCCACGGCCGGGACCATGGGGGCGCCCTCCTGGCTGGTCGGGTTGACGGACGGCTCGCGGCGGCGGGTGGACCCGCCCGGGCCGCCAAGGCGGTGGGCGGGTGCTGGACCGTCGTCCGCGCCGCCGTATGAGTGTAGACGGGTGCCGCGTCGGTCCATGTGGGAATCGGCGAGGGCGACGGCGGCCACCACGCGGGCCGGCCATTGCTGGCGGCGGAGGCGGCCGGTGGGGGCGGCGGCGTGTGGTCGGCGGTGGCGGCGCGGAACACGCCGGCGGGGGCGGCGGCGGAACGGCGGCCGCGGGGCGGCGGGTGCTGGCCGGCCTTGATCTCCGCGAGCTCGAAGCGGATGGCGCGGAGGCCGTCGGCGAGGTCCGCCAAAGTAGCGGCGGAGGTCGAGGCCCGGGGACCGCGCGGCCTGGTCTCCGCGGGCGGCGGCGCCCCCTAGCGCGTGGGCGCCGGTCATGGCGGCGGAAGGCGTGGTGGCGCGGCGGACGTGGGGCGATGGTGTCGACGGGGCTGTTGGAGCCCATAAGACCTAGGCAATCTGATACCAAAGTGGTAGAGTCTAGGGTTCCCACCGGTCTAGGGCGGAGGTTGTGGGGGGGGAAGGCGCGAGAGGCTGGAGGGCTCGGCGCCGGCGGCTGGGCGCCCGTCGCGGAGGAAGGAGGCGGCGACTAGGGTTGGGTGCGGCCGGGCGCAGGTCTCCCGTCTCCCTTCAGAGACGAGACAGATGATACTGAATATTTGTCTGATTAATCTCGAAGGGATACAAGTGTTTATATAGGAGGACGGCCTCCTCGAAACCCTAATTTACTTGGGCTAAGCCCCTAATTTACTTGGGCTAAGCCCCTAACTAGCCACTAGTGGGCTTCCTACGTTGGTAGGTCAGACCAACCATAACAACTGAATATTCGCTTGACCGAGCAAGAGTATGGTGCATCGATGAGACATCGGCTCTCCAGCCAGTATCTCTTTAAAAAGGTTGATGAGGCCTAAGGCCACGTGTGTTGCCCGATCTCACGAATTGACCGAGGGAAAGGCGGGGGGAGAGGAAGAACACGAAGAACACGGCGATGAACACGATGAACACACGCAAACACACACCAACCCGATACAATTCCGTTTACTCCCGATAGCCCGAACCACTATCCCGATAGAATCTCTAGAGAGACACGCGGTAGAATCCCGAGAGGAAGATCGGTATACGATCGGTGGAATCACACGAGTGAGAGACCGGTGGTAGAATCACACGTGTGAGAGACTAATCATATAAGGAGTGCCTTGTACAATAGATTTGGGTAAATCTAAGGAGGGGGTTTCCCTAATCCCAGAGGGATGGTGGAGGCATGAGCCTAGGTTCTCTCAAGTTCAACTCTATCCTAATGAAGGTGGGGTGGGTGCCTATTTATAGGGAGCCACTAAGGAGGGGCAGTTTAGGCATACAAGGGGGTACATGGGACTTGGCCCGAATTGACTTGGACGCATAGGGGGCGGATTGTCCGGCCTTAGTGGGGCGGATAATCCGAGCAGTCGTGCTTCATGCGCCGTCTCTTCTTGGCGACCTCGGGCTCTCTTCTTCCTTCTTCTCTTCCATGCCTCCGTGACCTCGGCCTTGAGTGTGGTTCTTGTCGTTGATGTACATGATGCGGTAGAGACCGAAGGTCGGGCTGCATCATCTCCCCCCACTTGAAAAAGAGTCGTCCTCGACGATGAGTCTTCATGAATGTGTAGAGGAGGTAGATGACACCAACGCTTGAATGTCCCTTCACTTGTCAAGAGTCCTATCAATAGCACAAGAAAAGCAAAGGAGCAATCAAAGCGTAGCCAAAGTTCAATGGATTTAGCAAGAGAGCTCAAGTAGAAGGAGGTCACCTTAACAAGATGTCGGTGTGCTCTCATTGAGAGATCTTGTGTAGTTGAAGTATGTGGGTGAAACCACTCATTGGAGCTCACTTGTATCATGCTCTCAAGAGCTCTTTTTGTCAACTCGTGCTCAATCGAGGTTGACATTGAGTTTGGGTACCTACACACATGTCAGACAACAAGAACAACGTGTGTGCATGGTATATGAACACATCATCCATCATGATGCGCCATTTCTTTTGTACCTCACCATTAGCGGTAAGCAAGATATTATAGTACACATGGTGAGTATGCGGGGAAAACTTAGGAACATGCTCAACATGGATATATGCAAAGTCTCCAAAAGGTGAGAGAGCTATGGGGCAATCTCATTCACAAGCATATTAACATCATTGCAAACCAAGCATTGGAAAGAGCAATTATTCAACATTTTGGTTGCACTAATGGGAGAATATTGCAAGCATGTAGCACAAAACATGTTCAAAATTTTATCATTGTTGTTGACCAACCTAGGGAAAGAGCAATTGTTCATCAAGGTTGTCACAACACAAGCATTATCATTTTCATTGCAAGCAATACATGGGAAAGAGCAATTGTTCGACATATTGGAAGCAATAGGAGAGAAAGTGAAACTCTCATAGCATGGCATGGACATATTATCATAAGCAACTAATTCCACATGATCAACAATGTTGGCACAAGTATCACAAGGGAGAGTGAAAGAAGCATATGACATAGCAATTGTATCATCAAGATCATGCATGCACTCATAAGTCATCATGTCCACTAGTGGGATCATGGCATCATCAACACCCATATAGGTACCTTTGTAGTCCCGCTCATATGAGGTAGGTGTTGTGGAAGAGGTAGACTCGATGTGGCCTCCATGTTCATCTTCAAGCAAGCATGGTGTGATATCATCGTCTTTATGCACCATGTACATCTTCTCCATGATCGGCGTCTCGTCATCCATGGAATCTAAGGAAACATAAGAGAACACACTAGAGGTAGAGGGTAAGTTGTGAGAAATCGAAATGGCCTCACATGACCTATCAACTACCACTCTCATCTCACTCTGTGTATCACTCATGTCCTCGTGGAGGCACTCAAGCTCATGTATAGTGGATTCGCTCATCTCACATATAGTGGAGTCGCTCATCTCACATATAGTGGAGTCACTCATCTCACATATAGTGGAGTCGCCGATGTCCGAGCAACCTAGCAAAGAGGAAGACAACACAAGAGGAGTAGAGGTTAAGTTGTTAGAAATCAAAGTGTCCTCACTCAACTCATGGGTGTATCACTCTTGCTCTCAAGGTGTTTGAAGTAAGCGTCGCACTCGGCTTTATCTTGGTGGGTCATCTTGGCTTCTCGAGCATCTAGCTCGGCGAAGTATGCTCTCATCTCGGCTTGCTCTAGTGGGGTCATCATGTGTATATCTCACTAGGATAGGTGTATATGTATGGTGGAAGGAAAACTACACAAGTATCTCACCAATCAAGAAAGTATCGGAAAATGGTTCAAGTCAAGAGCAAAGCCAAAATGTATCGGGGTTACTCACACACACACTCAAAGCACACGCAAAAGGCTAAGAACACTATATGGTGGTGGGTATGGAGTGGATAGCAAACGAAAAAGACCAACGGAAAAGTCTATTGTCAAATGTGGGTAAGATCCAAAGTCAAATGTCAAAAGTGGTGATCTATGTCAAGGAAACACGGAAACACACACAAGGGAGAACAATGGGGTTAGCGCGACCAAGGAAGTGAGCTAAGTAACAAGATGGTCCTAACGAAGACTATATGCTCGGTGTCACGCCAACACAAGAGAGACCGTAGCTTGGTTGCACAAGATAGAAGCAACAAGATTTGCACAAGGGCCACTTTCTCTTATCTCTCTTAGTGCTCACAAGCTTTGCACTTCTCGATATCGGTGGACACACACACTCTTTTCTATTTTTTTGTCTTTTTCACTTTTTTTTTCTATGCTTAGAAGCTTTATTTTCTCTATGTATATGTCACACTTTTTCTTCTTTTGTGTATCTTTCTCACCGAGCTTGCTTCTGAGCTTTGCTCAACACAACGCACACACACCCTCTCACGGTCGTGACACTTGTGCAATGCTTCGCAACACTCGGAAAGCCACTCTCAATGGGATAGGTACACAAAGAAAGAAACGGGGCTACAAGGGGTGAGGGGTGCAAGTTATACCTATTGACGTTAGGCGGTGTCAAGCACACGAACTTGCGATGGCGAGGTGGTGGTGACGATGGTGTCGAAGATGCACCGGAATCCGGGGTGCCGATACCGTTGTCGCGGTGTTGATGTAGGCGCGGAAGTGTTCTCACTATCCAACGGCCACTACCAACCGGCAAATTAAGTCAAGGGAAAAAGTAGGGACAAAAAGTTGGGCAAAAAATCGCCAAAAATGCGTGACTATGTAGAGTCGCCGGAGTGGATGTTGTTAGCCGGAGTACGCACTGAAAGTCACAAAAATTTGGCAAAAGTAGTCAAAATTAGACGAAAATGGTCCAGAACCCGGTCAACCGGATTCCTGGCCGGACCATCCGGTTGCCGCCCGGTCTCGCTCCGGTCCGAACAGTGTTATCCGGCGTGGCGTCCGGTTTGGGTCCGGTTGACCGGATTTTGCGTGGGGCGAGCTGGGAAGAGCGATGCGCGGCAGTAGGTGGTGGCGCAGCGCGGGCGAGCGGCGGCTGGCGGCCTGGATGTGGCGCGCGCGATTGAGCGGGGCAGCTGCCGGCTCAAGCGGAGGCGCGTGCTTGTGCTTGGCCGGGTGGAGCTGAGCAAGGGCGAGCAAGGGCGTGCAGCAATTGGAGAGCAGGTGGTCGCGCGCGTGGTGAATGCTGGCGGCGGAAGTGGAGGGCCAGGGGCGTGCGGCCGCTGCTTGGCTCGATTGGGGGGCGCGCGCAGTGGGGCCACAGCGGCGGGAGGCCGAGCTCGAGCTGATCCGTGGACGCGCGCGCGATGAGGAGCTGCCGCTGGTGGCGGCTGATGCGGGCGGAAGCGGGAGCGGGCCAGGCGGGGAGCAGCGTGGTGGATGCCTGGGAGCTGAGCTTGCGCGCGTCGCTGCGCCTGAGGAGCTGCCGACGGCGCGGATCGGGAGCGGGCGTAGCAGGCCAGGCAGGAGGCTGGCGTTGACCCGACTAGGACGATGCTGTTCTTCACGATAACGAGCCAAAAGTACTCAGATTCGCACCAAAATTGATGGAATTGAAAGGGGAAAAGACGGGGAAGTGTAGATCAACACTAGAGACACCAGATCCGTGGATCAAAACCACAAAAAATGCAACAAATCTGGAGATCAATTTTCGAGCTATTTTTTGGGGCAATTTTTTGGGAAAATTTTAAATTGGATAGATTGAGGTCAAATTCTCGCTGCTCTTAGTTACCATATGATGAGGCCTAAGGCCACGGGTGCCGATCTCACGAATTGACCGAGGGAAAGGCGAGGAAGAGGAAGAACACGGCGACGAACACGATGAACACACGCAAACACACACCAACCCGATACAATTCCGGTTTACTCCTGATAGCCCGAACCACTATCCCGATAGAATCTCTCTAGGAGAGACACTGCCCCTGAGAGGAAGATCGGTATACGATCGGTGGAATCACACGAGTGAGAGACCGGTGGTAGAATCACACGCGTGAGAGATAATCATATAAGGAGTGCTTTCCAATGATTGTAAATCTAAGGAGTGTGTCCCTAATCCCAGGGATGGTGGAGGCATGAGCCTGTGTTCTCTCAAGTTCAACTCTATCCTAACGAAGGGGTGGGTGCCTATTTATAGGAGCCACTAAGGGAGGTAGTAGCATACAAGGGGTACATGGGATTGGCCCGAATTGACTTGGACGCATAGGGGGCGGATTGTCCGGCCTTAGTGGGGCGGATAATCCGAGCAGTCGTGCTTCATGCGCCGTCTCTTCTTGGCGACCTCGGCGCTCTTCTTCCTTCTTCTCTTCCATGCCTCCGTGACCTCGGCCTTGAGTGTGGTTCTTGTCGTTGATGTACATGATGCGGTAGAGACCGAAGGTCGGGCTGCATCAAAGGTAAATTTTACTTTTTACCTAGTTTGAGATTTCTGACACTAATTGCCCTATGTAGCAAGCTTTTGTTCTACTTACTCCTTTTAGTAAAGGTTGTAACTATTTCTCAGTCGACTGAGAACTAACTCCGTTTTTAGTCAGATGTTATCATCAAATCTCAATTGCAACTCATGTTGCAACATATAATTAACATGAATCACGATGCAAATTAAATGGTGTAGAACTTAGCTGAGCACGAAGTTAGTTCCCTTTAGTAAAAGGTGTGTCAATACATACCCCTTTAAAATTTTGTGAACAATTTAGCCGGTTGGTCCTGGCTGTAGATAAATGTGGCAGCCACCTAGGAAATTTTCCTTCTGGCCTTTCTCCCGGCTGTCTTTTTTCAAATCAGCCAAACCAGACGAAGCTCTTGAAACCTTCCGCGGCTAAGTTTTTTTTTAAAACGAAAATCCATCTATCCATTGATAGAGGTCTCTGGAAAGTTATTTGGAATGCTAAAGTTCTGCCCAAGGTAAAAAAATTTACCTAGAAGTTAGCTACTAATTGATTGGCGGTCCAAGCAAACAGAAGTAGAAGGTTGCCAAATGTGCTTTCAACTTGCTCTATTTGTGGGAGAGAAGATGAAACCAGCTACCATGCTACTATGACTTGCACTAAGGCTCGAGCTCTTAGACAGGGGCTATCAAAAATCTGGGACTTACCAGATGAAAAGGATACCCCGTATACTGGTACTGATTGGGTACTCATCCTTTTAGACAGGCTGATCGAGTAAAGATGACAGGGACAAAATGATATTTATTTGGTGGCGCGCTTGGCACCACCGAAACAATATCATCTTTGACAAATGTGATGCTTCCATTAGCAATTCAATTTTTTTTTGCAAAATTACCGTAATACTTTGCAAGATATTGCTGGTGGGGGAATTGTCATTGATAGGAAAGAGAAGAAGATGATGCAATAGGGGAAAGCTACTGAAAACAGCAACCAGTGATGTTATTCAGGTTTCGTGTAAACCAAATATTGGTTGGTACAAAGCAATGTCGATGCAATCTTTACGGCTGGTGTTAATTATGGAGCCTGGGGTGCAGTTATTAGAGATCACCTGGGACGTATTGTTTCTTCAGCGTGGGGTTATATTCCTGTTTGTGACTCTGCTGCCATGGGGGAAGAAATTGCTTGTTTAGAGGGCCTGAAGCTTTATTTATCTGAACCTGTTGCGGATTTGATCATCGAATCGAACTGCTCTTCAGTCTTAAAGGCTTTTGGAGATGATAGTGAAGATTGTTCGATTATTGGTCAAATTGCGACATAATTCAAGTTAAAGAAGCCTCCTGATAGAGAAGTGGTTATTGTCAAGATCAATAGAAGTTGTAACACAGTTGCTCATGAATTATGCTAGTTAGGTCGTAGAGAGTTGAGTGGTAGTGTTTTATTTCAATCTGTTCTGACCTGCGTGTCGAACTTTGTTTTGCATGATTGTAACAAACTATCTGTTGATTGTTAATATATGTGAAAAATTTCAAAAAAAATCCATCGATCCATTAATAATCGTCAAATGGTATGTGCGGCCACCACACCGATGGAAGCTCAGCTCATCCTACAAAAGTGAATTATTTCAGTTGTTTAACTAATATATGAGGTGAACTATTTGGAGGTAACATAACATGCCAGCATTGGATCCCAGTAGTACTGTAGTAGGCGAACTAGGTATTTGTTGGAAGAGCACTTAGAAGCAATCATGTTGGGTTTTCTTTGGCCTTTGGCCGAGTTTTCGACGAAGGAATCCCGTGGCCGGCTGAAGTTCTGAACCAGTCATTGAGGTACAATAAAAATCCAGACCACCTTCAATTCCAATTGAATTAGTTGAAATTCAGTACTCTATCCGTCTAAAAATAGGTGTCTCAACTTTATCTAAATACATATGTATCTCTAACTAAAATGCATCTAGATAGACAAAAATGAGATACCTATTTTTTGGATGGAAGGAGTACTAAAAATTCAGACCACCTTCAATATCTTATTATTGTTTTTTTAAAAAAAAATTATAGTTTGCATTTTCTTGAAGGATTGGAAAGTTTCCCTATAACTTGTGAGCCTTCCTTTTTTATTTTGGTATTATCTATATTAGCATATATTCCAGATATATCTTCTTTGTTATATTGAAGAATTGGAACTTTTCTAAGTTGATCAATTTCATGTTATGATATTCTACATATCTATGATATTAGGCTCAAATTGTTTTTTCAAGTTGATAAATTTCAATATCTTAGTTTTTTAATGTAAATTTTATAGGTTGCATTTGCTTGAAGGATCGGAAAGTTTCCCTATAACTTGTGAGCCTTCCTTTTATTTTGTTATTCTCTATATTAGCATATATTCCAGATATATCTTCTTTGTTATGTTGAACAATTGGAACTTTTATAAGTTGATCAATTTCATGTTATGATCTGTTCTACGATTATGTGATATTGGGCTCAAATTGTTTCACATAATCATATGTTGTATCATATCTTCTACCTATTATACCGTTGGCACATGAGAGCCAGTGCTCCTGATTTTTGAAAAACATATTTTTTGTGATTCTAAAATTCTGAAAATAAATATGCACATACATATAAACATTCTAAAGGTACGATGTAAATTTAGGAACTCGAAGTCAAATTTACAGAAAATGTAGTATCAACATCTACAATATACCAATGCACATAATATAAAAATATATTTCATGCTAAACATATTTATTTGGAGTAATAATTGGCCAAACATTAATATTTTACCTTTAATAAAAAAACGACGCATGTTGAGGAGGAGGAAGTAGCTAGCTAGCTATGCAGTTATCAGAAACGTTGTCACCGGCCTGAGACCAGCCAACCACGCAAGATCATCGAAAATCTCTACCAGCAGTTTGACCGGCCTGGATCGTTGTACCACACCTCTCACGATCTATATGAGTTGATCGATCGGGAGACTGACGATACTGATGTAAGTGCGGAAGAAACACGTACACAGATGGCAATTCATTAAGTGGAGACGGAGAAATCCGAGCTCCCTTGATTGTTCCACGGTTCATACTTCCTGTGTATAGTTGCTTGAGAGTCTCAATCTCAATTTTAAAAGGCGACGGAGACGGTGGTTTGGCGCCAAGCATAGTCAAGTCAAGTGAACTCTTTGTCGAAAAAAAAGTCAAGTTAACTGATCATTGACGGGAAGATGTGGAGGGAGCCATCAACCGTAACGTACGTACACGCGGTGTGGATTATATTCAATGTAAGGAAAATTCTGGGAAGATCGTGTTCACTGATCAGATCAGAAAATTGAGCTTTTTCTTTTGCGAGAATCAAAATAAGCTTATCTTGTGTGTGTAGTTTCAGGAATCATGTCCTGGTTGGGTAAGGAAGCTATCAAACCTAATCACATTTCTCTCCTATCAAACGTGATCACATTTCACATTTCCAACTACAGAGCAGGAACCGCGTAATAACACGTACGTCTTGATTTTGTGTTGTCATGTTTTTATTTATTACTATTATTATTGATCTGTATTGCCAGAGGGCAACGAATATGCCACTTTGCTAACTAGATGCTCGAATATGCCACTTTGGCCGTGAAGACTTGACGGCCTCACCTCAGCCAGAGCCAGTCAGTCGTCTTTTAGAGAAGAATTTGAATAACATGAAAGATGCAATGACGGCTTCATGAAGAAAGAGTACTCACATGGGGTTTTTGCTAGAATTTAGCCTTGGGTCTTAGCTCATGTCTCAATACAAAATTTGAAATTCTCTTGACCCATGTAAAAATGGTAAGGGATGGGACTAAAATTTAGTCCCACAGAGAGAAGAGGTATATAAGAATATCTCCCAATCCCCCAAAGCGTCCCCCAAAGGATTTGGGCGCGCCGGACAAAAGCGTTCCAGCCGCGTCCCCAAAGCCCTTGTCCGGCGCGCCCCTATACGGTGTCCGGCGCCCGAGCCCGTCCCCCGTCCCATTGTGGACGCACCGGCACGCCTGACACAACGAATGAGAGGCGAGGAGGCGCCGCGCCGGGCCGCACATTGATTTTAACCCAACCGCCGCCTACCTCGCGACGGAAGTTATTCGCGCGCAGCGGCATCTTTGCCTTAATGGCGACGGAGGGGCAGGCGAGACGTCTCGTCGGTGCTGCGCAGCCTCCACGCGCCGCCGGCGTTCGCACGCCACCGCCCGTTCCCGCGCGATCTTCCCGCCTCTTCTCGTCTGTTCCCGCGCTTTCCGACGCCGGCGCCTATAAAAGGTCTCCCCGGCATCAATGGTAGCCACCACACCCCGCCGGCAACAAACACAGCCCTCGTCGCTCCACAGCCGTCTCCTCCATCACCAGTGGCAATGGCGAACCGCCCGGCGATGGGCCCTCCACCGCCGTCTCCTCCACTTCCCCAGCCGGCGTGCGGCACTAGAGGAGGCACTCGAGGAGGAGGCCCGCCAGCAGGCGGCGGATCTAGCGGCGTTCCTCCGCCCCGCCTCCGCAGCTGAGAGGCCGCGGCGGCAGCAGCGTGGAGAGCAGCTGCGACACCGTTGTGCATTCGACGCCTCGACGGGGCAGAGGGGCGCGACGGACCGGTACCGGGAGGAGATGGAGCAGCGATGGGCTGACGAGCGCCGCGCGCCAGCGCGATGAGCGGCGTGTGTCCGTGAACGGCGTGAGTCGATCGAGCGCCGCCGGCGTGAGTCGATCGAGCTCCAGCAGCAGGTGCCGGGCGGCCGGCAGCGGGAGGCGGCGCCGACGGCGCTATGGAGGAGGCGGGCGAGCAATGGCGGAGGCCGACGTTAGCGGCGGCGATGATGGAGGCGCCCGCCGATGTGGAGGAGGAGGCGCCGAGAGGAGGAGGAGGCCGAGGCGGAGGAGACCGAGGTGAGGACGACTGACGGCGAGTTCGACCGTCCGACGACGACTAGACACGGACGAGACGGCCGATCAGCAACGAGCCCTCGTCGAGTCCTTCGAGTCGGAGAAGAAGCTCCAGGACGACGCCCGTGCCCGCGAAGAGGCGCATATTCGCCGCGCCATCGAGCTCTCTCCAGGCGGCAGCAGGGGACGGCGGAGGACGCGCGGCGGGAGCGGCACCGTCTGGCCACCGCCGTCGCAAGGAGAGGAGGCGCGCGCAGGAGGAGCTGCGGCGTAGGGGAGGCGACGACGGGGGGGGCCGTCGAACGCGCCGCCGGGCGGTCGCAGTCTAGGTTTAGATGAAATCCAGCCGTTCATTCAAACTTTGCAATATATAATCAAAATTGAATGAAAATCTTTATTTTCGTGTACAAATATTCATTTGGGGGCGGCGTTTGGGGGACGCGGCTGGGGAGCGACGTCCCCCAAACGTGGCACGAACAAAACACGTCCCCCAAACGCTCGATCCGGCGCGGTTTGAGGGACGCTTTGGGGGACGCGGCTGGAGATGCTCTAAGGTGGGTTGTTCTAGTCCTTGTAAGTGAGTGAGAAGAGAGAGAGAGAGAGAGCTCTTGCGAACTCGTCCTCCTCCGCCCGCCTCGTCTCGCATGGCCCCGACGCGACGCGGGTTGCGGGAATCTCACCGAGTCGAGCTTATCTTTGTGCTGTTCAGGAGATTAATAGTGTGATCAATTACGAGTCATTAACGAACGCGTTAAAGCGACCATTTCATTCCGGTTTTTTTGGATTATCCTGAACTCGGACGTGGGCTGCGCCCCACGGCCTTAGCCTGGATGAGACACCATATGCGACCGCCTCTTTCCAGTACATTGCGTCGCCGCCTTCGTCTTCCTCGTCCCGTCCTTCGGTTGCACCGAGCGGAGGGACAGTAGGCATCCGGAACCCTTTCTCTCGTAGACTTGTACGGGTGAGGGGCAATCAGGTTTTTGGGGAGCGCTTACGCGTGACTACTGGCACCACGACGTTTTCCGACGATGAGTTCCCAAAGGCGACTTCTTCCCCGACATCGACAACCTCTTCGGCAACCTCAACATGGGCGACAACAACCAGGATCATGCTGCTGCCGCCAACAACGCTGCTGCTGCTGCCGCCAACGCTGGACGGTACATATATCTATCCTTCTTGTTTCAGATCTTGCTAAAGTTTCTAGTATTGTTGTTTGGAGTAGATGCGATAGGTTTATCTTGTCTAGATGCTATTTATTCATCTACTCTATTGATCATCATGATTAGTTCATCTGCTGTTTATGTAGTCATATTTTGACAAGTTTTAGTTCAGATTAATTCATATGATAATTTGCTTATATATTCAATAGTTTTCTCTCCGTATACAACTTGGCTTGCTGGCTATATGAATGAAAACTTGATTTTGGCATGTTTATGCACCGTAAAATATTTGCTAGCAATTCCATTTTGGTTACATGGACGTTAAACTATTTTGTGTTAAACTAGATTAGTTTAATTTTAATTCCCTCTAATCTACCTAATGATGCTTCGATTTAAGATAAGGTTTACAAAGAAAAATATGTGTTTTAACGTGGTGACTCCATTTCCGTGAATGGTTTCTAGCTTCGTTGAGTGCTTAAAGCTCTATTTCATGTTCATATTTAAAGCTTTTATGGATGCATTTTATCAAACTCATCATACATGGACCATTTGAAATCTCTTTCGAGAAGTAACTTTATCTCACTGTTTCACACAATTTTAGTAGACGAGTAAATCTACATCTTCTTGTATACCTACTCATCCATAAATGTCTAAAACAAAAACTTTGAACATGAAAGTTCTGTGAAACAGTTAGATCAAGCTACTTCTCGAAGAAATTTTAAATGGTCAACCGTGTGCAATGATTTGACAAGATTCACCCAAAAAATCTTCAAATATGAACACGAAATAGATATTCAAAAACTCGACGAAACTAAAACTAGTAAACGTTGCGGGAATAGATTCGCAATGTCAAGGAACATCTTTTTCATATAGATCTTATCTCGAAATGTGGAGAATTATTTAGATCAGAGGACAAGATTCATCTTCAGGATCTTCGCAATGTCAATGACAAGATTCACCCAAAAAATCTTCAAATATGAAGCACCATTATTTAGATCAGAGGAGAAATTATGATGAACTATGTTAGAGGCAATGTTACCTACATATACTCGCATCCATGGAGGAATGAAGGGCCTTTTTTTACCCTTGTCAACGCCTACACGCGTGGAAATGGTGTAATTGAGTGTTTCCTCGCGGGCCAACTTTCAGGATGATTTAAGAACCATGTTATGCACGGTAGAATTTTCTCGTATAGAAGCAAATTGTTAAACTCTTCTCCCTAGATGCGAGAAATGGAATTGTGTGAAACCAAACAGGCCATATGGTTAAGATTTTTCTACCTTTTGCTTCAGAAAATAATATGCAACGAATTGAATACTATAACCAATACTGGTGTTGGGAATTTTATACAATATTTCCAGATCAAAGGCGTAAGCTTCACTTTATAAATAAAACCAAACACCAAAATGAAGGCAACATAATAACAGAGTATCCATATTTTTTTTGCTTCTCTTTTATTTCGGCAAAGGATGTGATTAGTGGGCAGTTGAGATGGCCGCTTGATCTTGTCATGCACACGGAACAAAGTGCATATGGTGCCAGCCACAACTCTTTAGAGGATAAAAGATAGAAAATGTATTT
Source organism: Lolium multiflorum (assembly GCA_030979885.1). NCBI lineage: Eukaryota > Viridiplantae > Streptophyta > Magnoliopsida > Poales > Poaceae > Lolium > Lolium multiflorum. The sequence continues at coordinate 278,800,556 of CM061753.1, read as the reverse complement.
TCTAGATAAATAAAAACATCCTATGATTCCTCACGACCGAAGTAAATGGGCCATGTGGAGAAGAACCTAATCCCATCATGTGTATTGGACCAACCTCAATATCTTACTCCCGTCATTTTTATATGTAAGGTCACTTCGTTTTTCGAGCTAAAACTTTGTTTGATAAAGCTAACCACATATAACTTATATGACATAAAAACATATTGTTGGAAACGTCTTTCAAATATGAATGTAATGATATACTTTTGGTGACATCTAACTCATATTTTGCTGAACACATTGTTAGTGAAAATTCTAACTCAAAATGCGTGGTGGTCTTACATATGAAAACGGAAGAAGTATAATGCATACGTAGACACTTGTCAAAATGAGTTCACCACTAGAACATTCAACCACTATGAGTGCTAGTGTGAATATAAAGCAATTACATTCAACGTGATACTTAACTATGTAATCAACGGAGTACCATGTTTTTTTTACAAACATCATGTGGAATAATATTCCTTGCCACCCAAAACCCCAAATACATAGTGTGCGGCTACTATCTCAACTGCACTAGCTACTAACACGTAATGCGTGTTTTGGCTGTTTAAATATGAGTTTTGACCGCAAATATTTCATACACTATCTTGTTAATGGTAATAAAGTCACAGGCATGCAGAGATGATTCTGAAGATGAATCTTATGACTTCACATATATATTATCGGTTAAATTGAAATACATAGTGAAAATTATTCTGACACTTTACATAAAGAGGGCGATTCCGGCGCTTCCTCACCAAACTTCTGGATGAGCGCCACAGTTGTGAAATTAGGAGGGACACTGTCAATTTTGGCATGCAGGCTTTCCGTCAAGACAGAGTTGACAGTGATGGTATGCAAGAAACAAACTGGTGTCACTTAATTGATAAGTGATTTGACATTAGGAACATTGTGGATGTGGTATTTAGGAAACGAATTCTCTCGTCTCTCATAGTCTCATAGATTGTGTTGTGCTCTCAAAATTCGATGCTTGGGGGATCACATGAATCGATAACTGAAGCGATGGAAAATGCAATGCCCCTCTTACGAGCGACCACATATATCATCTTCACCATCTAAATATTTGAGATTTGTGCCTTATTTCTTCCAAAAGTACCATCCAATGCTATCCATTTCACACTAGCTAGTATTTTTTCTAATCTTTCAAGAAACCACCTCATATTCTTCTAGGTTCCGATTGTACTAGTTATTTGAAATTTTCATATTGTTCAGTGGATTGAAATTACAGAAACATTAAGTCAACCAAATTATAAGGTAGAAAATCATCTTAACCTGGAAATAGGACCGAGGGACTCATGAAAAACAATAAGGCCCATTACCCACTCGTCGTTTCTAAGAAACACCTAAAAATAAAAGTATGGGCCATCCGTGAAACGGCAAAATGCAAGCACCAAGTGACTATGCTTTATTGATATGTTCATGATTCTTCACTCTGTTATCTTTTACCAATAATGAAAAACTCACTACATCAACAATGTGTTCACGCAACACCGCCAATTAGATGGTATGCATGTGTTTGACAATACACTCCAGATAGCTCAGTAATTTTAAGAATTAAACTCATATGTCGTAGAATCCACTAATAAGATATTTAAGGATGTTGGTCACATATGTAAATATGCAACAATACATCTACCTTGCAAAGTTTATTCCTTAGAATATCTTTTTTTTATTCTCCAAAAAAAACATCTTTTGTTTTTTTACTTTGCTTTAACATAGTAAGAAACACAATTAACAAATTTGTGTTGCCTCTGAATTAAGTTTTAAGATACACTAAATCAAAACATCTATAAATATGTTATAGTCTTGGTCAGTTGTATATTTGTGGTGTTGTAACCCAGCATTGCTTTTTTAATATTTAGTTTCTCAATAGATAATTAGTTCTTTTATCAAGTACAATATAAATCATATAAGTTAATACTTGCAAAAGTCCATGTAATTGTAAAACAATAAATATTGATTACAAAGAGTGCAAAATAAAAAGGTTTGGTACAAATATCTCTCATGTCCAAGAAAAAATAATTCTAGAAAATAATGTCATTTTTTGTATGAATGGACGCATCTCTAATGAAAGGATGATGTATATTTGTTCATCTCACATAACAAATATTGTAAGTTGACGTTGTGTTTTTGGGTTTTTTTATGATTTGATTTGTGTTATCTTGGTCGAAAACCATTTTGATTAGTTTGATTCGGCCCAAAACTTTTTAGTATAAAATAACCCGAAAACACACGCTGGTAGATCGAAAAACTTAAGAATTAGTCTCCTTGTTACATGAGCCATCAGACATCAAATTATGTGTTAATGAAAAGTCTCCTTGGTTTCTTAATCTAGTGGGAATAACAATGATATTTTGGTCATAGTGGGAATAACAGGGTGATATCCTTTAAATGTGCAAATTTTGTATTTTGAAGTGCAACTGGGCACATAAACTTCTGAATAAAAAAAAGTAAAGCTTAAACATATATGATACTATTTAAAATATTCATTTTGCATACAAGTTGCACATAATAATGTGCAAGTATTGTATATTCATGGTGCATTGAAAAACCGTTATGTGCAAATATAAGAACAAAAAGCAATACAGTTGCACATTCTCTCCCTCCCTCTCCCCCTCCCCTTCTATCTCTCCCCCTCTCATTACCCAAAAATTAAATACACTGACCAGTTCAGGCGTGGAACAAAAAATGTACATAATGTAGTTTTCTGAAATAAATTAAAATTCTTGATGGGTGGAAGGAAAAAAGGTGGAAAATAATATATAGCCTGGGTATGCTAAAGTTTCAGGATTAAAATACATAAGCTCATGATGCATTACGAACCTACCGTGTGATGTGTTGTCAACAACTAGCTGGGATATATAGTATATACTCCCGCCATTTCAAAATTCTTGTAGGATAGTATATACTCCCCCATTTCACAATTCTTGTCGTGGTTTTAGTTTAAATTTAAAATAAAACTACTAATAATTATGGAGCCGAGGGAAATATCATATAGTATGCACTGGTAGAAAAACAGGCTTCCGGTGAGCCCCATAAGTCGCGAAGCTGTAGGAACCGCGACTAATGGTACCTTTAGTCGCGGTTCGGGAGGCAAACCGCGACCAAAGGCCTGGGCCCAGGGCGCTCGGTGGCCAGCCGTTGCACGTTAGTCGCGGTTGGCCAGGCCAACCGCGACTAAAGGTGCCCCTTAGTCGCGGTTGGCCAGGCCAACCGGGACTAAAGCCCCCCCCCTATATATACCCATCCAGCAGCCAACACTTAGCCATTTGGTGCCATTTTCTTCACAAACTTCACAAGTGGGTGTTAGGTTTGCTTTTGGTTCCTCTTATGCACATAAGGTGTTTGATGAAATGCCCCAAGAGCATGAAACAAACATGATATGAAGTGTTGGAGCCACACTTGAGCTTTCTCATTTATTTTTTCCTCCTCGATCGCGGTTAGCAACTTGAACCTTTGATGTGTCGTTGATAAAATGTGCATGTGTGTGTAGTTCATTGTTTAATTTATATTGTTTGTAGCTAGTTAGTTTAACAAATGCATGATGGTTAATTATATATTTTATATTATAATAATGCAGATGAATCGACAATGGATGTACGGTAACCGACTCTCCAGTTCAGTACGGGTTTGAAAGATTTCCTCGTAGTGGCTAATGCGAACAAGCAGGGGGTTTTGTTATCTGTCCATGTGTTAAATGTAAGAATCAGAATGGTTACTCTTCCTCAAGAGATGTTCACATGCACCTGCTTCGGCACGGTTTCATGCCAAGCTATAATTGTTGGACCAAGCATGGAGAAAGAGGGGTTATAATGGAAGAAGATGAAGAAGGGGATGATTTCATCGATGAAAGCTATCTTGCTCATTTCGGTGATACTTTCATGGAGGATGCTGAAGGTGAAGGGGAAGGTGAAGGGGAAGGTGAAGAAGAGGCACGTGATGATCCCGTTGATGATCTTGGTCGGACCATTGCTGATGCACGGAGACGCTACGAAACTGAAAAAGAGAGGGAGAATTTGGATCGCATGTTAGAGGATCATAGGAAGGCGCTGTACCCCGGATGCGATGATGGTCTGAAAAAGCTGGGCTGCACACTGGATTTGCTGAAATGGAAGGCACAGCAGGTGTAGCTGACTGCATTTGAAAACTTGCTGAAAATGTTGAAGAATATGTTTCCAAAGAATAACGAGTTGCCCGCCAGTACGAAGCAAAGAAGGTTGTCTGCCCTCTAGGTTTAGAGGTTCCGAAGATACATGCATGCATCAACGACTGCATCCTCTACCGTGGTGAATACGAGAATTTGAATGAATGCCCGGTATGCACTGCATTGCGTTATAAGATCAGAGGCGATGACCCTGGTGACGATGTTGAGGGCGAGAAACCCAGGAAGAGGGTTCCCGCCAAGGTGATGTGGTATGCTCCTATAATACCACGGTTGAAACGTCTGTTCAGGAACAAAGAGCATGCCAAGTTGTTGCGATGGCACAAAGAGGACCGTAAGTCGGACGGGGAGTTGAGACACCCCGCAGATGGAACGCAATGGAGAAAGATCGACAGAGAGTTCAAAGATTTTGCAGCTGACGCAAGGAACATAAGATTTGGTCTAAGTACGGATGGCATGAATCCTTTTGGCGAGCAGAGCTCCAGCCATAGCACCTGGCCCGTGACTCTATGCATCTACAACCTTCCTCCTTGGTTGTGCATGAAGCGGAAGTTCATTATGATGCCAGTGCTCATCCAAGGTCCGAAGCAACCCGGCAACGACATCGATGTGTACCTAAGGCCATTAGTTGATGAGCTTTTACAGCTGTGGGGCAGACCCGGTGTCCGTGTGTGGGATGAGCACAAAGAAGAGGAATTTGACCTACGAGCTTTTCGTAACCATCATCGATTGGCCTGCTCTTAGTAACCTTTCGGACTGTCAAATAAGGGATACAATGCATGCACGCACCGCTTACATGAGACTGAAAGTGTACATTTGCCAAATTGTAAGAAGAACGTGTACCTTGGGCATCGTCGATTTCTTCCGAAAGGTCATCCAGTAAGAAAGAAAGGCAAGCATTACAACGGCAAGGCAGATCACCGGCCGAAGCCTGCGGAACGCACTGGTGCTGAGGTATTTGATATGGTCAAGGATTTGAAAGTCATCTTTGGAAAGGGTCCTGGCGGACAATCAGTTCCGAAGGGAGCCGACGGGCACGTAGCCATGTGGAAGAAGAAATCTATATTCTGGGAGCTAGAATATTGGAAAGTCCTAGAAGTCCGCTCTGCAATCGACGTGATGCACGTTACGAAGAATATTTGTGTGAACATCCTAAGCTTCTTGGGCGTGTATGGGAAGTCAAATGATACAAAGGAAGCACGGCAGGACCAGCAAAGTTTGAAAGACCCTGATGACCGGCATCCGGAACGGTTTCAAGTCGTGCCAGCTACGCCCTGACCAAAGAAGAGAAGGTCATCTTTTTTGAATGCCTGAGCAGTATGAAGGTCCCGTCAGGATTCTCGTCCAATATAAAGGGAATAATAAACATGGCGGAGAAAAGTTCCAAAACCTGAAGTCTCACGACTGCCACGTGATTATGACGCAATTGCTTCCGATTGCTTTGAGGGGGCTCCTGCCGAAAATGTTCGAGTAGCCATTGTGAAGCTATGTGCATTCCTCAATGCAATCTCTCTCGAAGGTAATCAATCTAAGTTCTACCACGGTTACAGAACGATGTGATCCAATGTCTTGTCAGTTTCGAGTTGGTGTTCCCGCCATCCTTCTTCAATATTATGACGCACCTCCTGGTTCACCTAGTCGATGAGATTTCCATTCTCGGTCCTGTATTTCTACACAATATGTTCCCCTTCGAGAGGTTCATGGGAGTATTAAAGAAATATGTTCGTAACCGTGCTAGGCCAGAAGGAAGCATCGCCAAGGGCTATGGAAATGAGGAGGTAATTGAGTTTTGTGTTGACTTTGTTCCTGACCTTAAGCCGATTGGTCTTCCTCAATCGCGGCACGAGGGAGACTAAGTGGAAAAGGCACGATCGGAAGGAAATCAACGATATGTATGGACGGCCATTCTCTGACTGAAGCACACCACACAGTTCTGACCAATTCCAGCTTGGTGGCTCCGTACTTTGAGAAACACAAGAATATTTTACGCTCGGACAACCCGGAAGCCTGAATCCTGGATTAGGAAGGCCCACATGGAGACTTTCGGCGGTTGGTTGAGAAAACATTTAATGAGTGACAATAAGGTTGTAGATCAGCTGTACATGTTGGCCAAGACACCATCTTCGACTATAACGACTTTCCAAGGGTACGAGATAAATGGGAATACATTTTACACGATCGCCCAAGATAAAAAGAGCACCAACCAAAACAGTGGTGTCCGCTTTGATGCAGCAACCGAGAATGGGCAAAAGGTCACATATTATGGTTACATAGAGGAGATATGGGAACTTTGAAGGATAACGTAGCATAGAAAACAAAAATTTTCCTATCGCGAACACGCAATCCAAGCCAAGATGCAATCTAGAAGACGGTAGCAACGAGGGATGATCAAGACTAACCCTTGAAGAGATTCCAAAGCCTATAAGAGTAGGCTCTTATTGCTGCGGTAGACGATCACTTGCCGCTTGCAAAAGCGCGTAGAAGATCTTGATCACGATCGGTTCCGGCGCCACGAACGGGCAGCACCTCCCGTACTGGTCACACGTTCGGTTGTTGATGAAGACGACGTCCACCTCCCCGTCCAGCGGGCAGCGGAAGTAGTAGCTCCTCTTGAATCCGACAGCGACGGCGTGGTGTCGGTGGCGGTGGAGAAATCCGGCGGAGCTTCGCTAAGCGTGCGGGATATTGTGGAGGAGCGGGGCGCTAGGGTTTGGGGAGAGGGGTGGCCGCCTCAAAGGGTGCGGCCAGCTTGTGGCTTGTTGTGGTGGCCGGCCCCCTCCCCTTGGCCCTCATTATATAGGTGGAACACCCAAGAGTTGGTCTACAAGTCTTCGAATAAGACCCCAAACCAAAACCTTCCATATGACATGAAACCTACCCAAGCTAGGACTCCCACTAGAGGTGGGATTCCCACTTCTCAGAGGGGGTGGCCGGCCACCTTGGGGGGAAGTCCACCTTGGACTTTCCCCTCTAGGGTTTGGCTGGCCAAGCTTGTGGAGTCCTTCCGGGACTCCACCTTCCATAGTGCGTTTTCTTCCGGACTTTTCTAGAACCTTCTAGAACCTTGCCATAAATGCACCGGATCATTTCCAAACTTGGAATATGACTTCCTATATATGAATCTTATTCTCCGGACCATTCCGAACTCCTCGTGATGTCCGGGATCCGGGACTCCGAACAAATATTCGAACTCCATTCCATATTCAAGTACTACCATTTCAACATCCAACTTTAAGTGTGTCACCCTACGGTTCGTGAACTATGCGGACATGGTTGAGTACTCACTCCGACCAATAACCAATAGCGGGATCTGGAGATCCATAATGGCTCCCACATATTCAACGATGACTTTAGTGATCGAAAGAACCATTCACATACAATACCAATTCCCTTTGTCTCGCGATATTTTACTTGTCCGAGGTTTGATCTTTCGGTATCACTCTTATACCTTGTTCAACCTCGTCTCCTGACAAGTACTCTTTACTCGTACCGTGGTATGTGGTCTCTTATGAACTTATTCATATGCTTGCAAGACATTAGACGACATTCCACCGAGAGGGCCCAGAGTATATCTATCCGTCATCGGGATGGACAAATCCCACTGTTGATCCATATGCCTCAACTTATACTTTCCGGATACTTAATCCCACCTTTATAGCCACCCATTTACGCAGTGGTGTTTGGTGTAATCAAAGTACCTTTCCGGTATAAGTGATTTACATGATCTCATGGTCATAAGGACTAGGTAACTATGTATCGAAAGCTTATAGCAAATAACTTAATGACGAGATCTTATGCTACGCTTAATTGGGTGTGTCCATTACATCATTCATATAAATGACATAAACTTGTTATTAATAACATCCAATGTTCATGATTATGAAACTAATCATCCATTAATCAACAAGCTAGTTTAAGAGGCATACTAGGGACTTCTTGTTTGTCTACATATCACACATGTACTAATGTTTTGGTTAATACAATTATAGCATGGTATGTAAACATTATCATAAACACAAAGATATATAATAACCATTTATTATTGCCTCTTGGGCATATCTCCAACAGTCTCCCACTTGCACTAGAGTCAATAATCTAGTTTACATATGTAAAGATATAACACCTTGGCCTTCTGGTGCTTTATCATGTTTTGCTCACGGGAGAGGTTTTAGTCAACGGTTCTGACATGCTCAGAAACGTATGTATTTTGCAATTCATATGCGTCTCACGCATCACTCATTTTCCAAATGAGTCGGCATATATGCTTAGTCCTCTGGTGGAACCTTAATTCCGCGGTCTGAAATATGTCACTAATATTGTCACACACAATATAGCTTCAAAGTTCTGACTCTGTCGGAACTACACCAAGTTCTCAAAGAACCTCCTGACTTAACATCCTTTGTCATTGTCAAAACAATGACATATTCTGCCTTCTTTTGTAGAATCCATCACAATATTTAGAACTCTTCTAAATCTAGCATAGACAACTTCTAGCTCATTGTGCTACAACACTTAGTCTAATTTGAGATTTGAAATTATATTTTATATGTGACAAAACCAATATCGGTGTAACACCTTACAGCGATTTGTTTGTCATTTCTTCATACAAAAATATATATATATATCCTTAGTTCTTCTAAAGTACTTAAGGATATTCTTACTGTCGTTCAATGATCATCATATGAATCATTCTGGTATATGCTCATAACACTTTATAGCACATGATATCTGATTGTGTACATGTTATTCGTGATCTATAATCACTCATGTGTTTTTACTCATTGAGTGTTAGATACACTCAAGTCTTGTTAAACCTTCACATGACAAGAACATTTTCTTAATATTTCTATATTGAACTACTTCAATATCCATCATATGTACTTTGACTTAAACTTATTTATGTGTTTCAATCTATCTTCATAGATCTTGACACTAAATTTGTTTCAGTCCATATCCTTTCATTGAAGTTAATTCTCAATGAAACCTTTTTAATCAAGTATATAATTACATCATTTATAACCAACTATATGTCACCTACATAAAGTATTATAAATGTGTCTTAGCGCTCCCACTTAATTTCTTGCAAATGCAAGCCTCTTCATCGTCTCTGATGAAATCAAAAACTCTTTGACTATTTCATCTGGTGAAGATTCTAACTCCGTGATACTTACTTCATCCAATTGAAGTTCGTATACCTATCTAGTATTCCACGGACCAGCAAAACTCTTGGTTGTATCTTGTGTACACCTTTAATACACACTTCTTAAGTAGTGTATTTTGCCATCCTACTAGCATATCTCATAAAAGAAATATGTAGTGATTACTAGAATAATCCACATAGACTATAAGCATTGCTACGGAAGATCTAATCTTATCGTAGTCAACTCTTTGAACTTTGTCGTAAACAATTTTTCGACAAGTCGAGCTTCTTTAAGGATATTCCATCCAAGTCCATCAATTTTATAGATCCATTTACTTTCAAAAAGTATTTATCTATCTTGGATTTCATGGCGTATAGCCATTTTAACTGAGTCAGGGCCCATCATAACTTCTTTGTTTGTAGTTGGTTTATCATTATTCAAAATCAATCCTTTGTTCACAAATCATTTATTTGATCACAAAGTAAACCATACCTACAAGGTTCAATATGTACTTCGATCTCCATGGCTAAAACACTTTGTAGTCATGGGAGCCATGATCGTCGTGGCCGCTTCCGAAACAAATTCCGATGCTGCGCTACTCTGATCATTATGCTCAGGTTCATAAACCTTATCAAATTATATTGTCCTCCCACTCAAATACTTCACTAGAAACAATTTCTCGGAAATAAGAAACATTGACAAACACTTTTGTCTTTGTCTCGTGGGAAGAATTCCCAATTAATTTTCTGGGATAACCAACAAAGACATTCATCCGATTTTGGTTGTAAACTCTTAGACCAAAATTTAAAGAAAGACTATTAGGGTTTATACCCATACCATAACTCGTATGGTGTCATTTCAACGGATCATGATGATGCTCTATTAAGTGTAAAAGCGGTAGTCACTAAAGCTTAATCCACAAAAATATAATGGCGTCATAATATTTTATCTCATCATTAATCCAACAAGGTTTGGATACATCTTCGGATACTATATCATCATTATGATACTCCAAGAAATGTGAGTTGTAGAACAATTTCATAACTCTCTTAGATGTTCGCTAAAACTCGTAATTCAAATATTTCTACCATGATCCAATCATAGATATTTGACTTTTCTATTACGATGATTTCCACTTCATGCTGAAATTTATTTGAATCCATTCAAATGTTTCAAACTTCTTCCTTATTGAATATATCCACATATATACTCAATTCATTGTTGAAAGTTTTCATGAAGTAGAAGAATCTCCCGCACACAACTATGCCCAGTGAACCACATACATCATCATGTATTTTTCCACTAAGTTAGTTGCCCGTTCAACTTTTGGCCTATGAACGGTATTTTAATCATTCTCTTTAGAAAAGATTTGCAAGCGTCAAATGATTCAAAAATCAAGTGACTCAAAAATCCATTTACATGGAGTTCCTTCATGCGTTCCTTTCTAACATGACCTAAATGGCGGTTCCACAAATGAGTGAATTCAAATCACTTGCCTTATGGCATTTTAGCGTCAGTGTTATGTATGTGTTTCACCATTAAGATTTATAATAACTTATCCATCGTTCATGGAGTAATGTCATAATTTGAACAACTCATTGTTTTCATTTGACCAGAGCAAAATAACAATTATTAAGTTCTTTATTATAAATTCTAAGGGCTAGATAGAATGCCAACGACGAACATAATAACACTTTATTTTTGTTCCAGTATGCATTCTTATCATATTCCTTGTCAGTACTTAGGCCATTGTATTCTTGTATTGCATTGTTTTGTATGACACTTCATACCAATCAATATGGTACAAATACCCAAGAATTTCATTGTGTGACCTAACTAGGAATACAACCATAACATGTATATCATTTATATACACCTGAGCTAGACTTTCTAGTCTTTTCTTTTCTTTTTGCCAAAATATCTTTTGCAGTTTCTCTTTTAGCTTTCCTCATTATTCAGAAAAACACTTCAACATCAATAACTTCTAGGTTTGTTGGTCAAATACCAATAACCTTGAGGTTCTTACTTTGAAGTTGATCATCATATGACAAGTGTTCTAGATTTCACTTATTAGTAACCTTTTAATATGATGAACAATTTCACTCATAATTTTATCCATCATATCATGACGACTTTTTGAGACCATGTTGTACATGCTAGGCTCATAAAGTTTAACCTTAGTATTCTATGTGTAAATCTGGCTTGCACCCATTGTAAGCACACGTAGAATCTATAACACCCGATCATCACGTGATGCTTCGATACGACGAGTCTTAGCAACGTTGCATACTTAAGGATGATAACTTCATGGATATGCGAATATCGTTAGTGCTCCAATAGTTGGAGGATTGTGACGCTGGCGTCTTCAACCTTCATACATTCCCATAAAACTTATGAGTTTATGTAGTCTCACCAAATTATATTCTATCATCTTGCAATAAGGTCTTAGATATCACATATATCTCATACCTTGATTATTTCTGAAAACTAAATTTTCAGCTCCTTACTTTTCAAACAGATTTGAACTTCAAGTTTCACGGAGACAAGATAACTTTGGGTACTAATTGAAACCATAGCTCTCTGAATCAACAAAGTGAGCTTCACTAAAAGTTTGCAATAGGACTTAATCAATTCTTGATTCTTTAACAATACGGTACTAATCCGTAAAGTTTCTTATCAGATTTTAACAGTATTTCTATCTCAATAACAAGACTAGCGCATAGTAGTAAACGGATGCCAATACTACAAAATTAATTCTACTCAGACTATGTTTATGATAATTAGTTCATGTTTTAATCTAATTACTAATGAACTCCCACTTAATACAACATCCCTCATAGTTGTTAAGTGGTACACGATCCAAATCCACTACATCAAAACCGATCATCACGTGAGATGATGTAGCTTCAATGGTGAACATCAACATGTTGATCATATCATCCATATGACTCGTGTTCAACCTTTCGGTTTCCGTTGTCCCGAGGCCATGTCTGTACATGCTAGGCTCGTCAAGCAAACCCAAGTATTCCGCGTGTGCAACATGGCTTACACCCGTTGTATGTCGAGTTTATCACACCCGATCATCACGAGATGCTTCAAAACGTCGAACAATGCAACGGTGCATACGAGGGAAGAAACACTTTATTATCTTGATATTAATGTGAGGGATCATCTTATAATGCTACCGTCGCGATCTAAGCAAAATAAGATGCATAAAGGATTAACATCACATGCAATTCATATGTGATATGATATGGCCCTTTAGTCTTTGCGCCTTCGATCTTCATCTCCAAAGCACGGACATGATCTCCATCATCTTCGGGCATGATCTCCATCATCGTCGGCGTAGCGTCAAGGTCATGGCGCCGTCTTCATGATTGTTCCCATGTAGTAACTATTACAACTACTTTGAAAACTACTCAACATGAAATTTAAAGACAACCATAAGGCCCCCGTTGCCCAATACCATAATGATCATCTCATTATACATAGCCACATGGCCATACCATCACCAAACCCCGCAAAAACAAGTTAGACGTTCTCTAATTTGGTTTGCATATTTTACGTGGTTTAGGGTTTTCGAGCAAGATCCAATCTACCTACGAACATCAACCACAACGGTGATACTAGTGTTGTCAATAGAAGAGTAAATTGAATCTTCACTATAGTAGGAGAGACAGACACCCGCAAAGCCACTTATGCAATACAAGTTGCATGTCAAGCGTGGAGCAAATCTCATGAACGCGGTCATGTAAAGTTAGCCCGAGCCGCTTCATCCCACTATGCCACAAAGATGCAAAGTACTCAACTAAAGATAACAAGAGCATCAACGCCCACAAACCATTGTGTTCTACTCGTGCAACCATCTATGCATAGACACGGCTCTGATACCACTGTAGGATAACGTAGCATAGAAAACAAAAAATTTCCTATCGCGAACACGCAATCCAAGCAAAGATGCAATCTAGAAGACGGTAGCAACGAGGGGATGATCAAGACTAACCCTTGAAGAGATTCCAAAGCCTATAAGAGTAGGCTCTTATTGCTGCGGTAGACGATCACTTGCCGCTTGCAAAAGCGCGTAGAAGATCTTGATCACGATCGGTTCCGGCGCCACGAACGGGCAGCACCTCCGTACTCGGTCACACGTTCGGTTGTTGATGAAGACGACGTCCACCTCCCCGTTCCAGCGGGCAGCGGAAGTAGTAGCTCCTCTTGAATCCGACAGCACGACGGCGTGGTGTCGGTGGCGGTGGAGAATCCGGCGGAGCTTCGCTAAGCGTGCGGGATATTGTGGAGGAGCGGGGCTAGGGTTTGGGGAGAGGGGGTGGCCGGCCTCAAAGGGTGCGGCCAGCTTGTGGCTTGTTGTGGTGGCCGGCCCCCTCCCCTGGCCCTCATTATATAGGTGGAACACCCAAGAGTTGGTCTACAAGTCTTGAATAAGACCCAAACCAAAACCTTCCATATGACATGAAACCTACCCAAGCTAGGACTCCCACTAGAGGTGGGATTCCCACTTTCCCTTGGGAGGGGGTGGCCGGCCACCTTAGGGGGAAGTCCACCTTGGACTTTCCCCTCTAGGGTTTGGCTGGCCAAGCTTGTGGAGTCCTTCCGGGACTCCACCTTCCATAGTGCGACTTTTCTAGAACCTTCTAGAACCTGCCATAAATGCACCCGATCATTTCCAAACTTGGAATATGACTTCCTATATATGAATCTTATTCTCCGGACCATTCCGGAACTCCTCGTGATGTCCGGGACCTCATCCGGGACTCCGAACAAATATTCGAACTCCATTCCATATTCAAGTACTACCATTTCAACATCCAACTTTAAGTGTGTCACCCTACTGTTCGTGAACTATGCGGACATGGTTGAGTACTACTCCGACCAATAACCAATAGCGGGATCTGGAGATCCATAATGGCTCCCACATATTCAACGATGACTTTAGTGATCGAAAGAACCATTCACATACAATACCAATTCCCTTTGTCTCGCGATATTTTACTTGTCCGAGGTTTGATCTTCGGTATCACTCTATACCTTGTTCAACTCGTCTCCCGACAAGTACTCTTTACTCGTACCGTGGTATGTGGTCTCTTATGAACTTATTCATATGCTTGCAAGACATTAGACGACATTCCACCGAGAGGGCCCGGAGTATATCTATCCGTCATCGGGATGGACAAATCCCACTGTTGATCCATATGCCTCAACTTATACTTTCCGGATACTTAATCCCACCTTTATAGCCACCCATTTACGCAGTGGTGTTTGGTGTAATCAAAGTACCTTTCCGGTATAAGTGATTTACATGATCTCATGGTCATAAGGACTAGGTAACTATGTATCGAAAGCTTATAGCAAATAACTTAATGACGAGATCTTATGCTACGCTTAATTGGGTGTGTCCATTACATCATTCAAATGACATGACCTTGTTATTAATAACATCCAATGTTCATGATTATGAAACTAATCATCCATTAATCAACAAGCTAGTTTAAGAGGCATACTAGGGACTTCTTGTTTGTCTACATATCACACATGTACCAATGTTTTGGTTAATACAATTATAGCATGGTATGTAAACATTATCATAAACACAAAGATATATAATAACCATTTATTATTGCCTCTTGGGCATATCTCCAACAGTCTCCCACTTGCACTAGAGTTAGGTCCCTTTTGTTCCTGCAAATGGTTCAAGCTAACAGGAGGTGGGGTAAAGGTGGACCAGCAATACGGAATGACAATGGTGGATTTCAACAATCTTGGTTACCTTGATGAACCATTCGTCCTAGCGAAAGATGTCGCTCAGGTTTTCTATGTGAAGGACATGAGTAGCAAACCGAGGAAACGGAAAGATAAGAAAACGATCAGTACATCATGCGATGATCCAAAGCGCCACATTGTTCTTTCAGGGAAAAGAAACATCGTAGGAGTGGAGGACAAGACAGACATGTCAGAAGATTATAATATGTTTGCTGAAATTCCGCCCTTCAAAGTGAACACTGACCCAAGCATTAAGTTAAATGATGAGGATGCTCCATGGATACGGCACAATCGTAAGCAAGCAGGGACACAAGGGAAGAAATGATGTGTAATAATTTATTATTGTACCAAACTTTGTTGAATGAATCATGTGAATTATATTACCCGTGATGTGTTTGGTGTCCATTTTCGAATGATTCAATTGACTCGAGATAGCACTGATGATACATGAAATTTGGAGTGACTAAGTCATACTCCTGCATACATGAAATTTGGAGTGACTAAGTCATACTCCTACAGGAAATTTGGAGTGACTAAGTCATACTCCTGCATACATGAAATTTGGAGTGATTTAGTCATACTCCTGCCTAGGCGTATAATATGCATACTCGTAGTCTTCATAGCCGCCGCCGTTGTACTGGTAGTCGTCGCCTTCTAAGTTGCCGGCGTCGTCGTCGCTGCTGTCGTCGCTGTCGTCGGGCGGCGCTCGTGGCTCGAACTGAGGGTAGCGCAGGCCGGGGATATCGCCGGCCGTGATGTAGTCCATGACGCTCTGCAGAGTCCGGCCGTACCACCATAGCCGACGGCCGGCCTCGTGGAAGTTCCCAGGAGGCAGACCGTCCTCCTCATACCTGGCGAGCGCCCTCTCACGCCGATTGATGAAGAAGGCGTCCCAAGTATGTGGTTATCGGGATGCCGGCGGGGATTCATCCGCTGCTCCAGCGTGAGGACGTAGTAGTGGTTCGTGATGGCCGCCCGGCGCGCAGCCCTGAGGGACGGGAGGGACCGGCACGCCGACGCTTAGGCTCCAGCCGGCGGGACGCGGTAGCCCGGTGGGCAAGGGTAGTTCGAGGCGCAAAGCTCCTCCACCTGCTGGTAGGTTAGAGTGGGTGCGGTGGAAGCCATGAGAGAGTGATGAGAGATTGTAGAGATGTGATAATGCTGGCCAAGCCGGGCAACATATATGTAGTGAGAAATGGCGGGAAAAATGGGAGCGGGAAGACAGGAGGCGGGAAGAAAGTGGCGGGAAGAAACAGGCGGAAGACATGGAAGAAATGGCGGGAAGAAAGAGGCGGGAAGACATGGAAGAAATGGCGGGAAGAAGAGGAATCCAGAGCTGGTCATCTAACCTTTAGTCCCGGCTGGTGGGTGCAACCGGGACTAAAGGTGGTTTTGTATCATCTAATAAAACTGTCGGTGGGATAAGGACGTCTGGGTAAGCTTTAGTCCGGTGAAGAGGGGGAAGACCGGAAAGAAAGTTAAGAGGGGTGGAAGACAGAGCGGAAAGATTTTTAAATGAATTAGTTTTATTTTTCTGAATTTTTTATATATTATTTGTATTTTTAAGATTTTTAAATGAATTAGTTTTATTTTTCTGAATTTTTTGATATATTATTTGTATTTTTAAGATTTTTAAATGAATTAGTTTTATTTTTCTGAATTTTTTGATATATTATTTGTATTTTTAAGATTTTTAAATGAATTAGTTTTATTTTCTGAATTTTTTGATATATTATTTGTATTTTTAAGATTTTGAAATGAATTAATTTTATTTTTCTGAATTTTTTGATATATTATTTGTATTTTTCACATTTAGAAATGATTAGTTTTATTTTTTTGAATTTGTTGATATATTTTACACATTTAGAAATGATTAGTTTTATTCTTCTGAATTTTCTGAATTTCGAAAAAGGCCTTTAGTCGCGGTTGGCCTGGCCAACCACGACTAAAGCTCATTTTCCGCGGGAACCGCAAAAACGGGCGAAAAATGGGATATAGTCGCGGTTGGTAACACCAACCGCGACTAAATCCCCTCCCCTTCACGCGCGGCGGCCCGCGCGATTTCACTTCTTCCTCGTCGAACCGCCAGTCGCGTCGTCAGCCCGCTTCGTCGTCCTCGCGACCGTCCTCGCTGCCGCTCACGGCCGCGCCCTCTCGTCTCTGCCGGCCGCGCGCTCCTGCTTCTTCTCCCTGTACGCGTCGCTCTCGCGATCTGCGCGCCGCCGAACCCCGGCCTTGCACGCCGCGGACACACGCCCGCGAGTTGCCGCGCGCGCGCCGCCTCCGCCAGCCATCGCGCCCGCAAGACGGGCGTGCCGCGCGCCGCCCGCAATGCTGCCACGGCAGAGGAGATGGCTGCGCGCGCGCCGGCGCCTCCGCCGATTTTTTTTTGTTTTTTAATTTGTAACTTTTGTGTTTTTTTTAACTAACTACTTAACCAAAATTAACATAATAATTTGGAATGTTAAGTAAAAATAATAATATTGGAATGTTAAGAAAAAAATAACTTAAAAAATAACTTAATTGTTTTTTTTAACTACTTAACCAAAATTAACATAATAATTTGTAACTTTTGTGTTTTTTTTAACTAACTACTTAACCAAAATTAACATAATAATTTGGAATGTTAAGTAAAAATAATAATATTGGAATGTTAATCTCGGTCACCGCCACCGCTCTTCGGTCATCACACACCGGTCTCTTCACGCGGTTGCGTCCCCGCTTCAATTGCCACCGCCACCGGTCTCTCGGTCACGCGGTCACTCGTCCCCCCTTTCGCCACCGCCACCGGTTCTCGGTCACGCGGTCACTGCGTCCCCCCTCTCGCCTCCATCGTCGCCCTCTCTCTTTATATGTAGAAGAGATGTGATAATGCTGGCATATACACAATTAATTTGTTTTGACTACATGTTTTCAGGACTGACATATGGCGGACGATAGAGCTGACCCGATTATGGACAACTATGATCCGGACGCTGAAGACCATATGTTCGGCATCATAAACGGCGATATTCAATATGTGCCGACCGGACAAGAAGAAGATGATATCTCTTCTTATCGAACCTTGAAGTGAAGATGAAGGGCGCCGAGGTATATATATACATTGAGCCTCTGGTGATACAAACTAACTGATTTGAATAAATATGTGTGTACTAACGCGCGCGACTCTCTTTCTTATTTTAGCCCTCGGCCGGATCGTCGAAAAAATCGAGTACGTCGTCAAAGCGTGGCGCAACCAAGACGATGAAACCAAACGAAACATGCACCATCGAGGTTGTCGAGGAAGCAACCGGCAGGCCGCTGGAGCCCAGCAAGAACGCCACCAAGTTTATCAGCCAATGCGGAGCCGTTGTTAGAGACAACGTCTCGATCACCGTCCAGGAGTGGAATGAGCCAAAGAAGGCACGTCTTGGTTTCACTTTTGTCGATAAGAGAACAAAAAAAGATTGCTTCAAGAAGCTTATAGAACATTTCGTTCTACCTCCGGAATACCGCAGATACGATGAGGCGGGTAACAAGATTCAGGAAAACAAGGAGAGGTGCAAGCTAGTCAAACAGTTCGCTCTTTCTAAGATGGCCGACGCATTCCGGAAATACAAGCAAAAACTAGGCCATGACTTTGTCAAGCAGGGCAAGACTCCGGTTTTCGAAGGACAATATGAGAAACTGCAACATGATTGGCCAGAATTTGTGAAGCAAAAGAAATCGGAGCAGTTCCTTGAAATGTCGAAAAAAATAAGAAGAATGCGGCCAAGAAGGAGTACAATCATATTATGGGGCCAGGAGGGTATCGCTTTTGGCAGCCTAGGTGGGAGAAGATGGAGAACGAGCTGAGGGCGCGAGGAATCCGTCCAGGTACGGAGGGATGGGACCCAAGGGCCAAAAGCTGGTGGTACGGGCATGGGGGATCGCTGAACCCGGAGACAGGGGAGTGTGTTTATCAGGGCAAAATAATTAAACCCACCCAAAAGCTTATTGAGGCAATGAGGGATGCTCAAGAGGGGAGGATCAAGTTCAACAGAGAGAACGACGCCCTGACAAAAGCCCTCGGGAATCCTGAACACGGAGGACGTGTACGAGGCATGCCCGGGGACATTCCGTGGAAAGTAGGGTTCCCCCAGAACGATGACCCGTACGGTTACAGAAGCCGTAAGAGAAAGATGGATCGGGATGCAGATGTTGTGGCGAAGTTGGTAACGGAAATGGATGTGATGAAGAAAACCGTGAGTGTACTAGTAGCCGAAAGAGATGCAGCTCGGGCGCAGCATGAAGATCATCCAATGGATCTCGGAAGCCAGGAGCAGAGAAGAAGCAGCGTGGCTTCCACGGAGGCCCCACCGGCTGGTGCACCGACGATCGAAATTACTGCACCGGAGCCTCTGGTGGTCGAAATTACTGCACCGGAGCCTCCTCGCTACCCCGTGGACGATATAAAGGAGATGAAAGCATGTCATCTGTATTATCCTATCGGGAACATGTCCATGAAGGTAGCCATCGGCAGTGCTTTACCACCTGGAGCACTCCACCACAACAACCCCATTCCAGATGGCTATGCTCGTGTCACGGTGGAGGACATAGTCCAAGGGTTTGAGGACCTGGACATTGACATTGCTACACCTGAAGGGGCGACAAGACTTGGAGATGTCAAGCGCCAGTTCATTCTATGGCAGAAGAAGTTTATCAAGTTTCCAGGCGAGGCGCCAAGGCAAACAAAACAAGTCCACCCTCCGGTGGTGGTGGCGGCGGCGGTGGTGGTGGTGGTTCACCTACACCTCCTTCACGTCAGCCGACGTCGTCCCCCAATTCACCTCCGGCGGGTAAGCGCAGACGCCGCCCCCGCCTCGTCCGGCGGGTGATCAGACGCCGCCCCAATCCACCTCCGGCGAAGAAGCAGAGGCAGTCTTGGGTTATTTACCCGGAGCCTTATGTACCTGCAACCACAAAGATACCAGAGCCATCACTAAAGCCTCTCACCCCGAGGCCTTGGGAACTTAGTGTGGAGCAAAATGCAGCGGTCGTGGCTGCTCAGCATGAGAAATGGCAGGCGGACTGCAAGAAGAAAAGAGAGCCCGAGCCCAAACAAGTATTTTCTGAGAAGGAAAAGAGCTGGGCTAAGTCATTTTTGAACACACCGTCCCAAGCCGCGAAGAATCTGCCTGACGACTATGAACGTGAACTTCGTAGTCAAGCACTCGCGGTCGGGGGAAACAAGTTGCCCAGCTCGGGGAACAAAGTAAACAGTCGATCGCCCCGCTCATAGTGAAAGCCGCAGGTCCGGAGGACGATGCCCCTGATGTCATAGCAGCTGCGGCAGCACAGGGATTGACTGTAGCGAAAGCCAAAGAACAAGCGGCGGACTTAGGTCTGACTCTTCGTGCAGCGTTAGGCCTTGATGAGGTGGCAATGAAGGACGTAGTATTTGCATATGTGAAGGATGGTCCTCTCGTCGAGCCTGCGCAGGAAGAGGATCTACCTCGACAAATGAAAGGTCTGCTAAATTGGTACAAGGGTTACATAAAACTTAAAAACGCCAGAGAATATATTTATGCGGAAGTTAGACCTGAGCATCACTTCAAACATTACTATATAACAATTCATCGGAGTGAATTGTTCCAGCTGTTCAATCTGCGCGAGCTCGACAAATCTATCATCAGCTGCTATGTTCTGTAAGTGATTTATTAATTTCTACCCCATCTCGTTCATTGCCTGCACTATAAATATATATATTGTCCTAACTATCTTGTTGTGTACGCTATTATGCAGAATGAAGAAGCGGGAAATGCGAATAAGGCACACCCATGATGTTGGGTTCATTGACCCACAAATCGTTAATTCATATGTGTTAGAACGCCACCCCAAAGACGTGGAGGATGACCTGTGGCGGTTTCTTACAAAACAGGAACTCAAAAGTGATATTCTATTTCCTTACCATTTTGGGTGAGTGTTTCTGTCTTGAGCACATTCTCTTTTGTTTACTCCATGCATGGTATGTGGCTAATCGATGAGTTATGCATGACTGTGCATGTATCGTGTCCGCAGGTGATACGTCTCCAACGTATCGATAATTTCTTATGTTCCATGCTACTTTATTGATGATACCTACATGTTTTATGCACATTATATGTCATATTTATGCATTTTCTGGAACTAACCTATTAACAAGATGCCGAAGAGCCATTTGTCTGCTGTTTTGGTTTCAGAAATCCTAGTAAGGAAATATTCTCTAATTGGACGAAACTTTCGCCCAGGGTCCTATTTTTGCACGAAGCTTCAGAAGACCGAAGAGATAACGAAGTGGGGCCACGAGGCAGCCAGAGGCTAGGGCGGCGCGGCCAGACCCTTGGCCGCGCGGCCCTGCCCCCTGGGCCCCTCGTGTGGCCCCCCCGTTGACCTTCCGCCTACTTAAAGCTTCCGTCGCGAAACCCGACCGAGAGCCACGATACGGAAAACCTTCCAGAGACGCGCCGCCGCGAATCCCATCTCGGGATTCAGGAGATCGCCTCCGGCACCCTGCCGGAGAGGGGATTCATCTCCGGAGGACTCTACGCCGCCATGGTCGCCTCCGGAGTGATGAGTGAGTAGTTCACCCCCGGACCATGGGTCCATAGCAGTAGCTAGATGGTCGTCTTCTCCTTGTTGTGCTTCATTGTTGGATCTTGTGAGCTGCCTAACATGATCAAGATCATCTATATGTAATACTATATGTTGTGTTTGTCGGGATCCGATGGATAGAGAGTACTATGATTATGGTGATTATCAATCTATTGTTTATTTGTTGTTTATGATCTTGCATGCTCTCCGTTATTAGTAGAGGATCTGGCCAAGTTTGTACTCTTAACTCCAAGAGGGAGTATTTATGCTCGATAGTGGGTTCATGCCTCCATTGAATCTGGGACAGTGACAGAAAGTTCTAAGGTTGTGGATGCTGTTGCCACTAGGGATAAAACATTGATTCTATGTCTAAGGATGTAGTTGTCGATTACATTACGCACCATACTTAATGCAATTGTCTGTTGCTTTGCAACTTAATACTGAATGGGGTTCGGATGATAACCTGAAGGTGGACTTTTTAGGCATAGATGCAGTTGGATGGCGGTCTATGTACTTTGTCGTAATGCCCAATTAAATCTCACTATATTTATCATATCATGTATATGCATTGTTATGCCTTTCTCTATTTGTCAATTGCCCGACTGTAATTTGTTTACCCAACATGCTTTATCTTATGGGAGAGACACCTCTAGTGAACTGTGGACCCCGGTCCTATTCTTTACATAGCATACAATCTACTGCAATTGTGTTTACTGTTTTCTTTGCAAACATCTTCCACTCGATACGTTTAATCCTTTGTTACAGCAAGCCGGTGAGATTGACAACCTCACTGTTTCGTTGGGGCAAAGTACTTTGGTTTTGTTGTGCAGATTCCACGTTGGCGCAGGAATCCCTGGTGTTGCGCCGCATCATTTTTCCGACCATCAACCTTCAACGTGCTTCTTGGCTCCTCCTGGTTCGATCAACCTTGGTTTCTTTCTGAGGGAAAACTTGCCACTGTGCGCATCATACCTTCCTCTTGGGGTTCCCAACGGACGTGTACATCTACGCGCATCAAGCACTTTTTCTGGCACCGTTGCCGGGGAGATCAAGACACGCTGCAAGGGGAGTCTCCACTTCTCAATCTCTTTACTTTGTTTTTGTCTTGCTTTATTTTATTTACTACTTTGTTTGCTGCACTAAATCAAAACACAAAAAATTAGTTGCTAGTTTTACTTTATTTATTGTCTTGTTCTCTATATCAAAAACACAAAAAAATTAGTTACTTGTCTTTACTCTGTTTGCCTAGTTTACTTTTTGCTTATTGCATCATGTTTCCTTTTAATTTCACCACAAAAGACATACCGGTAGGACGTGGGTCCATAGTTGGGAGAAATAATATAGAAGAATTTTCAATCATGTTAGTATCACTGAAGATTTTGAAGATAGACACTTGGTAGAACTTGCACCTACCTATGAAATTGCTGCTGCCTTAGTTCGCATGTTGGAAACTAAATTTGTTAATCTCAATCCTATAATCCAACACATGTTTCTTACACTTGGTGATATGGAAGAAGGGGAAAAGAAAGATTTTGTTTTAGAAACCCTTCTTAGAGAATTTGGTGGTCTAGCAAGAGAGGCTAGAAAGGTTTTTGCTAAATTTAATATGCTAGGTTCTCATACCAATTTTATTGGTCTCCTTGAAAAAATGGACATGGATAGAATAATGTACACTAATAACATTAATGATGGTGGGGAAATCAAAGCACCAATACCATGTAAACTCCTAGCTATGAATGATGCACTAGAAAATAACTATGCTTGGCTTGTTCCTGAAAATTTGTTCGATGAGAGTAGCAAGCCTAAGACTAATGAAAAGGAGACGCTAAAACTTATATATCAAATATACTATGCTTGGTTGAGAAAACTTCCAACACCCCTGGTAATGATGTTGATGCTTCATCTCTCGATAATACTTGATTTGCACTTTCTGCGCCTAGCTGAAAGGCGTTAAAGAAAAGCGCTTATGGGAGACAACCCATGTTTTTACCTACAGCAATTTTTTGTTTTGTTGAGTCTTGGAAGTTGTTTACTACTGTAGCAACCTCTCCTTATCATGTTTTTGTGCCAAGTAAAGTTTCTATGTCAAAGTTGATGTTATATTTGGGATCGCTGCGCAGAAACAGCATTGCTGTCTGTCACGAATCTGTGCACAGTTCTCTGTAGAAAATTCGAAAAAATCTGCCAATTTACGAGCGTGATCCTCAGATATGTACGCAACTTTCATTAGTTTTGAGATTTTCCATTTGAGCAAGTCTAGTGCCAGCTTTAAATTCGTCTTTACGGACTGTTCTGTTTTTGACAGATTCTGCCTTTTATTTCGCATTGCCTCTTTTGCTATGTTGGATTTATTTTTTGATCCATTAATGTCCAGTAGCATTATGCAATGTCCAGAAGTGAAAATAATGATTGTGTCACCTCTGAATATGTGAATTATTAATTGTGCACTAACCTCTAATGAGTTTGCTTGAAGTTTGGTGTGAAGGAAGTTTTCAAGGGTCAAGAGAGGAGAATGATATACTATGATCAAGAGGAGTGAAAGCTCTAAGCTTGGGGATACCCCCGTGGTTCACCCCTGCATATTTTAAGAAGACTCAAGCGTCTTTGGGGATGCCCAAGGCATCCCCTTCTTCATCGACAACATCATCAGGTTCCTCCCTTGAAACTATATTTTTATTCAGTCACATCTTGTGTTCTTTACTTGGAGCGTTGTTTTTTTTTTTTGTTTGAATAAAATGGATCCTAGCATTCACCTTGTGGGAGAGAGACACGCTCCGCTGTTGCATATGGACACATGTGTCCTTAGGCTTTACTCATAATGTTCAAGGCGAAGTTTCTTCTTCGTTAAATTGTTATATGGTTGGAATTGGAAAATGCTACATGTAGTAATTCTAAAATGTCTTGGATAATGTGATACTTTGCAATTGTTGTGCTCATGTTTAAGCTCTTGCATCATATGCTTTGCACCCATTAATGAAGAAATACATAGAGCTTGCTAAAATTTGATTTGCATATTTGGTTTCTCTAAGGTCTAGATAATATCTAGTATTGAGTTTTGAACAACAAGGAAGACGGTGTAGAGTCTTATAATGTTTACAATATGTCTTTTATGTGAGTTTTGCTGCACTTGTTCATCCTTGAGTTTGCTTCAAATAACCTTGCTAGCCTAAACCTTGTATCGAGAGGGAATACTTCTCATGCATCCAAAATCCTTGAGCCAACTACTATGCCATTTGTGTCCACCATACCTACCTACTACATGGTATTTCTCCGCCATTCCAACGTAAATTGCTTGAGTGCTACCTTTAAAATTCCATCATTCACCTTTGCAATATATAGCTCATGGGACAAAATAGCCTTAAAAACTATCGTAGTATTGAATATGTACTTATGCACTTTATCTTTTATTAAGTTGCTTGTTGTGCGATAACCATGCTTCGGGGAACGCCATCAACTATTGTTGAATATCATGTGAGTTGCTATGCATGTCCGTCTTGTCTGAAGGATCTATCATTTTAGTGGTTGGAGCATGCAAAATTGTTAGAGAAGAACATTGGGCCGCTAACTAAAGCCATGAACCATGGTGGAGGTTTCAGTTTGGACATATATCCTCAATCTCATGAGAATAATAATCATTGCTACATGCTTATGCATTTAAGAGGAGTCCATTATCTGTTGTCCATGTTGTCCCGGTATGGATGTCTAAGTTGAGAATAATCAAAAGCGAGAAATCCAAAATGCGAGCATTCTCCTTAGACCTTTGTACAGGCGGCATGGAGGTACCCCTTTGTGACACTTGGTTGAAACATGGCATGCGAAGAACCGGTAGTCCAAGCTAAGTAGGACGAGGTGCGGGCACTATTAGTATACTATGCATGAGGCTTGCAACTTATAAGATATAATTTACATAACTCATATGCTTTATTACTACCGTTGACAAAATTGTTTCATGTTTTCAAAATAAAAGCTCTAGCACAAATACAACAATCGATGCTTTCCTCTTTGAAGGACCTTTCTTTTACTTTTATTGTTGAGTCAGTTTACCTATCTCCTTCCACCTAAGAAGCAAACACTTGTGTGAACTGTGCATTGATTCCTACATACTTGCATATTGCACTTATTATATTACTTTATGTTGACAATATCCATGAGATATACATGTTAGAAGTTGAAAGCAACCGCTGAAACTTAATCTTCCTATGTGTTGCTTCAACACCTTTACTTTGATTTATTGCTTTATGAGTTAACTCTTATGCAAGACTTATTGATGCTTGTCTTTAAGTACTATTCATGAAAAGTCTTTGCTTTATGATTCAGTTGTTTACTCATGTCATTACCTTTGTTTTGATCGCTGCATTCATTACATATGTTTACAAATAGTATGATCAAGATTATGATGGCATGTCACTTCGAAATTATCTTTGTTATCGTTTTACCTGCTCGGGACGAGCAGAACTAAGCTTGGGGATGCTGATACGTCTCCAACGTATCGATAATTTCTTATGTTCCATGCTACTTTATTGATGATACCTACATGTTTTATGCACATTATATGTCATATTTATGCATTTTCTGGAACTAACCTATTAACAAGATGCCGAAGAGCCAGTTGCTGTTTTTGGTTTCAGAAATCCTAGTAAGGAAATATTCTCGGAATTGGACGAAACTTTCGCCCAGGGTCCTATTTTTGCACGAAGCTTCCGAAGACCGAAGAGATAACGAAGTGGGGCCACGAGGCAGCCGAGGCAGGGCGGCGCGGCCAGCCCTTGGCCGCGCGGCCCGCCCTGGGCCCTCGTGTGGCCCCCCGCGTTGACCTTCCGCCTACTTAAAGCCGTCGCGAAACCCCAGTACCGAGAGCCACGATACGGAAAACCTTCCAGAGACGCCGCCGCCGCGAATCCCATCTCGGGGATTCGGAGATCGCCGCACCCTGCCGGAGAGGGGATTCATCTCCCGGAGGACTCTACGCCGCCATGGTCGCCTCCGGAGTGATGAGTGAGTAGTTCACCCCTGGACCATGGGTCCATAGCAGTAGCTAGATGGTCGTCTTCTCCTTGTTGTGCTTCATTGTTGGATCTTGTGAGCTGCCTAACATGATCAAGATCATCTATATGTAATACTATATGTTGTGTTTGTCGGGATCCGATGGATAGAGAGTACTATGATTATGGTGATTATCAATCTATTGTTTATGTGTTGTTTATGATCTTGCATGCTCTCCGTTATTAGTAGAGGCTCTGGCCAAGTTTGTACTCTTAACTCCAAGAGGGAGTATTTATGCTCGATAGTGGGTTCATGCCTCCATTGAATCTGGGACAGTGACAGAAAGTTCTAAGGTTGTGGATGTGCTGTTGCCACTAGGGATAAAACATTGATTCTATGTCTAAGGATGTAGTTGTCGATTACATTACGCACCATACTTAATGCAATTGTCTGTTGCTTTGCAACTTAATACTGAATGGGGTTGGATGATAACCTGAAGGTGGACTTTTTAGGCATAGATGCAGTTGGATGGCGGTCTATGTACTTTGTCGTAATGCCCAATTAAATCTCACTATATTTATCATATCATGTATATGCATTGTTATGCCTTTCTCTATTTGTCAATTGCCCGACTGTAATTTGTTTACCCAACATGCTTTATCTTATGGGAGAGACACCTCTAGTGAACTGTGGACCCCGGTCCTATTCTTTACATAGCATACAATCTACTGCAATTGTGTTTACTGTTTTCTTTGCAAACATCTTCCACTCGATACGTTTAATCCTTTGTTACAGCAAGCCGGTGAGATTGACAACCTCACTGTTTCGTTGGGGCAAAGTACTTTGGTTTTGTTGTGCAGATTCCACGTTGCGCAGAATCCCTGGTGTTGCGCCGCATCACATTTCGCGACCATCAACCTTCAACGTGCTTCTTGGCTCTTCCTGGTTCGATCAACCTTGGTTTCTTTCTGAGAGAAAACTTGTGCGCATCATACCTTCCTCTTGGGGTTCCCAACGGACGTGTACATTTACGCGCACCAAGTTCCACTGGATTCTGCTAGTAATTCAAATTCAGAACTCCACAGTTCTCGTCCACGACTCTCTGGATACGAAGCTTTGGGCCGACATGAGAAAAATGATGCAAAAGTAACTACTTTCATTCGTTTGCGCTCTATATCGATCGGCCTATTTCATTCATCATTTCCTAATATCAAGTAACTAATTAATAACTCTCTTGTTCATTTAATTTTCCTTGCCTCGTAGGGTTTGGAGACGGTTCGTAGATCAAAAGGTCGGTGAATTCAAAAAAGAGCTACATTTTAAAAGGGCAAAGGCTGCGACCGGGGATATTCAGCCACCGGGGACCAATCTATGTGGATACTATGTTTGTGAGAGGATCCGGAGATACACCACTGAGCGGCAGCCGTCTGAGAACAACACCAGGAGGAATAACCTCCGGACGACGCTTACTCCAGAAGCTCGCTTCCGACCACTTCAAGAGGAACTAGCTGGATGGTTCGCCAGAGAAGTCATCGATCCTAGAGGAGAACACTATGTAGAGGACGTAGAACTTTATATGCACTAAATATGTATGGAAACTTGTTCAAAATTGTATATGGTCATCCGATATTGAATATATATTGTATATTCCTCTTGAATTATTTTTGGTTCTAATTTCAAATTTGTTTGAAATTGTACATTCATATGCATGTATGTAGTACGGTAGAATATGTGAAACTCCTTCAAAATTAAAACCCAAAAGAAATAAAACAATACAAATTAAAAAGAAACCAGATTTAGGGGGAGGGGGCTAAACCCTAAACCTGCGGAGGCCTTTAGTCGCGGTTGGCCAGAAGAACCGCGACTAAAGGTCCTCCGCCCTGGCGCTCGCCTGCCGCCCACGTGGACGGGCCTTTAGTCGCGGTTCGTAAGGAACCGCGACTAAAGGGGCCTTTAGTCGCGCCTAATTGGTCGCGGTTGCGCAACCGCGACTAATGGCAGTTGCCAACCGCGACCAAAGGCCCTTTTTCTACCAGTGATGGTCAGTACATCACTCCTACTCCTAGGACAGGGAAACGTATTCCTTCGAAACCATGTCGCCACTAGAATATCATGCCCCCGCCCAAAAGGTGTCTAAGAGCATCTCCAGTCGCGTCCCCCAAACCGTCCCCCAAACCGCACCGGATCGAGCGTTTGGGGGACGTGTTTTGTTCGTGCCGCGTTTGGGGGACGTCGCTTCCCAGCCGCGTCCCCCAAAGGCCGCCCCCAAATAAATATTGGTGCACGAAAATAAAGGTTTTCATTCAATTTTTATTATATATTACAAAGTTTGAATGAAAACGGCTAGCTTTCATCTAAAAACCTAGCCTACTGACCGCCCGGCGGTGCGTTCGACGGCCCCGCCCCGGCGTCGCCTGCCCTCCGCCGCAGCTCTTGCTGCGCGCGCCGCCTCTCCGTGCGTAGGGCGGTGGCCAGACGCCGCTGCTCCAGCACCGCGTCGACGTCGGCCCTCCCCTGCTGCACCGCCTGGAGGGAGAGCTCGACGGCGCGACGAATCTGCGCCTCTTCGCGGGCACGGGCGTCGTCCTGGAGCTTCTTCTCCGACTCGAACGACTCGATGAGCGCGCGTTGCTGATCGGCCGTCTCGTCCGGGTGTGGCCCGTCGTCGTCGGACCACTCGAACTCGTCGTCGTCGTCCTCCACCTCGGTCTCCTCCGCGTCGGCCTCCTTCTCCTCCATTGGCGCCCTCCTCCACATCTCGTTGGCGCCTCCATCATCGCCGCCAAATGTCGGCCTCCGCCGCCAACTGGTCCGCCCGCCTCCTGTATCGCCACCAGCGCCGCCTCCCGCTGCCGACGCTCCTCCGCGTCTGCTGCCGCTCGATCGACTTTCGCCGCCGGCGCTCGATTGCCTCCCGCCGTTCACGCAGCGCATCCTCATCGCTGGCGCCGGCGCTCTTCAGCCCACCGCTGCTCCATCTCCTCCCGGCACCGGCACCGTCGTGCCTCTTCTCTCGTCGAGGCGTCGAACGCCGCAACGGTGTCGCACTGCTGCTCGTGCCACGCCTGCCGCCGCGGCCTCGTCAGCAGCGGGGGCGCAGAACGCCGCTAGATCCGCCGCCTCACGCTGCTGGTCGAGTGCCTCCCGCCGCTGCTGACGGTGTGCACGCCAGTGCCGCCGCCGCTCTTCCCGGGTCGCAGGGTCGGTGTCGACCTGCGATTCCGGGACTGGAAGTGGAGGAGACGGCGGTGGAGGGAAGTGGCCAGCGCCGGGGCGGTTCGCCATTGCCACTGGTGGTGGAGGAGACGGCGGTGGAGCGACGAGGGCTGTGTTTGTTGCCGGCGGGGTGTGGTGGCTACCATTGAGCCGGGAGGCCTTTTATAGACGCCGGCGTCGGGTAGAAAGCGCGGGAACAGGCGAGAAGAGGCGGGAAGATCACGCGGGAACGGGCGGTGGCGTGCGAACGCCGACGACGCGTGGAGGCTGCGCAGCACCGACGAGACGTCTCGCCTGCCCCTCCGTCGCCATTAAGGCAAAGATGCCGCCGTGTGTCACTGCGCGAATAACTTCCGTCGCGAGGTAGGCGACGGTTAGGTTAAAATTAATCGTGCCGCGACGGTCGGCCCGCGTCGGTTCACCTCGCCGTGGTCCGGCGTGCCCGCTTCCTGTGGACGGACGGGGGCCCGGACACCGATCGGGGCGCGCCGGACAAATGGGCTTTGGAGGACGCGGCTGGAACGCATTTTTTGTCCGGCGCGCCCCAAATCCTTTGGGGGACGCTTTGGGGGACGCGACTGGAGATGCTCTAACGAGGGCAATTCAGTAGAGTTCAGATGTTTGGATTACCCACAGGTTCTTCAGCTTATCCAAACAAACCTTGCAATTTGGTTGAGTTTTGAGTTAACCTGAATATATAAACTCTCTCCAAATTGATCTTCATAAGATTTATTGTGAACAGAGCATTGGGTTTTTACCGTACCGTTCCAGCTGCGCTAGCTCGTACCGTGACTGCCATCAACATTCAAAGGTACAGCCTGAGAGCGATGGTTTAGATTGAGAGTATACAATTGGCAGCCAAGTTTGACCGGGGATTATGCTTAAGGTGCATGCCATGCACGCCGGACATCGATAAGGACGTAATTAAAGAAGAACGATAGCAATTGTTTTGTTTAGAGCGGAAGAAAGACAAATTGTTAATGGCGGGAGATGGGTTAGGTTAAGTGGAGATCGGTGGAGAAAGCAGCCGGCCAGCGGATATTAGGCCGTACTCTATCCCTACAAGCTTTACGTACCTTCTTGTACTGCTTGTTCCATAAATTCCGCTCGTCCACATCACACCAACGGCACGGTAGCGAACTTCGTCAATCCGGCCTGCACGGCGGCGACAAATGGTGTCTGTCCCGCACTTCCGCGCCGGCCCTCCGCTGCTGATGGAGACGCCAGCCTCTAATTCACTGTCGAGTATTACTTCTTGGAAAGAACAAAATCTACTGGTACAACGTAGATGTGTACATTGTGTAGTATGCACTTACGAACTTCCATAAGCATTTGTTTTCAGGTGTTGTGTACAATAAAAAGACAAATATGCCCATCAAAATAGATTTATATTTTATTTTTTAGTTACAAATTTGTCTTTTTTTGTCTAGCGTATAAATAAATGTACTATTATTTAATAAATATAATACATGTAAGCAGAGCATAAGTATATCTATCGGTGGAAAACAATATGTGTTTCTTGAAACTTTTAAATATCAATTATATCATTTTGATTTAAAAAAAACTTGAAGACTGGAGCCAAATTGAAATTCACCATAAGTTTTCTCCTTTTGAAAAAAAAAAGTTCCCAATAACTTCTTCCTGTACATTTAGAAGATGATCATCAACGCTTATGCCGTCCTGCTAACTTACTAAACATAATTAATTTTATCGCAATTACTGCATAGAATTGTTTGGGTCTAACTAGTTCTCGGTCTGCTGAGGACTAAGTTAGTTCTAAGTACAATGATGTTATCGAATCTCAATTACAATTCGTGTTCTAACTTACCATTAGTACGAATCACGAAGCAAACCTAACGGTTTGGATGCATTTTACGTAGTTGCTATCTAACTTGCAACAAAAAAAAATCGGTTACAACCCATCCTGAACTAAAAAGAAAATCACAACGCAAATCTGACGTTGTGAGAGTCTATTGAGCACTAGCTTAGTTCTCAATGTAATGAGAATTAGCAATTCCCTTTAAATAGCTACTAATTAACCTCTGTTTAGAACGGAGGTAATATCTATCTAATTAAAACTGACTTTACCTTTGAACCCATGACTGCACCAGTATAAAACCCAAGCACTAGCTTGCCGGCCGTACCACCTAATCATTAACGAGTTGCAGTTACAGAGCAGAAGAAGTGCACAACACAACACGAGCTAGAGAAAAAGTTGAGACCACGTCGTCTTCCACGCCAACGAGCATCAACCATGGCGGCCACCCACCCACGACCAGGCGCCAACCCCACCACCTACACCATCTCCCGCATCCATTAACTGACCCATCCCTAGCTTCTCTCCGGTAATCTCGCTGAGTCCAGGAAAACCTGTACGCCACTACACCAACATACTCTTCTTCTTGCACGAAGACACGACGGCGGCAGCCGGAAATCAGAAGCTACGAGGCGTGCCGCGATCTTGCGACGATGATGGTGATGGGCTACTTCCGGTCGCCCAAGAAGGTACGTGGTGGGAGGAAGAAGAAGAAGGACGCGGCGGCGCAAGAGGAGGCCGCGGGGCTCCGGGAGGCGCTGCTGGATCAGCCGGGCGAGGGCTCGCTGCCGAAGGGGTACTTCGCCGTGTACGTCGGGGAGGAGGCGCGGCGGTTCGTGGTGCCCACGGGGTACCTCCGGGAGCCGGCGTTCCGGGACCTCATGGAGCGCGCCGCCGACGAGTTCGGCTTCACGCAGGCCGCCGGGCTACACGTGCCCTGCGCCGAGGAGGACTTCGAGGAGCTGCTCCGCCAGCTCGGCCGCAAGAACGGCGGCTCCGGCAGCGGCAGGGGGAAGAAGGCCATTTAGGTAGCTAGCTCTTGCACCGTTGCACGTCCTATCATAGCAGCAGCACCGTTCCCTACGTACTTAGATTGATGAGTTTAAACTAGTTTTGCTTATTGCTTGGTTCTTCTAGATTGCAGTTTGTGCATAGTGCAATTGTGCAAACAGCCACATGCGTGCATGATGTGTAGCATAGATGCATGCATGATGTGTTGACTCGTCATCGTTGGTTAATTTCATGGAAGGATCAATGAGTATGGAAACCAATAGGAGTACATCATCTGCTTCTTCTTTTCTTATCTATGCGGAAAGTAACATATCTGAAAAAAGGGTTTTATTTAGAGACGACGGAGCAAGAACATATCAGATGCCCGATGAAAGATCCGATTAATTCAGCTATACCAGTTTCTTGTCTCCATCACATATGTATTCACGTCTTTATCTCTAGCCATCACATATTCACTTTGTGACAGATCTCATTTTAAAAGGTCATCATTTGTTACCGTTACTAGCTAGTGACATCGACAAAAATTATCTCATTTTATCGTTGTCAGACTAAAAAGGTAGATCGAGGGTCACATGTGACACTAGAGAAGGAGCGACAGTACGTGGCTGATGAAATGGTGTTGAATTTGACAGGTAATAAGAGATTTTCTACAAAAATCTGTTTATCAATTGTTGAAAAAAGATGTGGCTGGGTCTCATAACTATTTGATCTAGAAAGTGAAGACACCTCTAAGAGAAAAATATTCATGTCGCAACTTTTCCGAAATGCTATTTTGACAAGGGATAATATCTTTAAAAAAGGATCTTGTTCTCCTATTTGTTTCTTTTGTGGTCAAAACGAAAATGGTTTGCATCTGTTCTTCACATGCTCTCATTCTAGGCTGATCTAGGGGAACTTGGGTTCGATTCTGAAAGCAAATATCTGTCCTAATTCGATGTGGCAAAGCGTTTTTTCCCACATGGTAGGCAGTTTCATATATTATTGGCAATTTTTGGGGGGTTTGGAAAGTTTGGAATCAAAAAACTTTTGAAAAGAAGCTGGTGATATCGATCTCCTGTGGTGACTATCTTTTCTATATGTTCGTTTCTGTGTTATTAGGCATGGCTTTAATGTGAGGATGGCGTGCTGAAGATTCGTGGAGGTGCTGATCAGCTGATGAACCTGTTAGCCATGGCAAGATATCTGGCAAGCGCATCATCGTCGGGATCGTCAAGTAACGCGCCGGCAAACAATGGGTGTCCAATGATCACGGAGGGTTGAGTGCCAGGAGTCGGAACAAGTGTTCCTTTTGGGTTGTATGGAGAACTTATCTGGGATTTCCTTTGGCCTTTTTGTTGTTCAACTTAGTAGTGTAGGGTAGGTTTTTGCCCCATAGAATACTCTTGATGCCGAGGGTGTGTAACGGGCTTTCCCACCAAAACCTTTTTCCAGTTTCCTATCTCTGCTGTTGGACATATGTATTTCGGTTATGCAAGTAATGGAAAGGGAAGCAATCCCATTTGGAAATGAAGTATTTCATCCTCCTTCTAGAAATAAGTTACTCAGATTTATCTAGATTCACAACACTAAAATGCGCATTGATACACGTGAATCTAGACAAATCCAACTCATTTATTAATACGTCTAGATACATGCGAATCTACATAAATCTGACTTATCTATTTCTAAATGGAGCGAGAGTAATAGATTATTTGTCAACATGGAAATGGTGCAAGTCATTGTTGCCAAATGCCAAAAACGGAGTGCTGCAACTATTCAAGTTTACACTAATATGTTGTGGGGGGGGGTCTTAATGTTGTGCTCAGATATGTAAAATGTTCTCAATTTTTTTTCATCGTGACTAGTCTCACCTCCTCGGTGGCGACTTGTGGGGCAAACCCTAGCACCGCATCCCTCTCTATACTCATTTATTCTCACATATGATGAAGAGGGTGCCCCTCATTTTGTGTTGCTCGCTCACTTGCCGGGTCTAGTATTTAGAGGTCTTTATTTACGGAGTTGGGTGCTAGTTCTGGTGGTTGGTGTCAATGTGGTGGGAATCGGGCCGGGGACACCCTTGGATCGGGTGGCAGTCACGGCAATGATGCATGTGATGTCTTCCTTCTTGGACGCTTCGTCGAGTTTCCTCCCAAGTTCCTCTATATTTCAGGTTGTGATGGCGCCCCAACTTTTTTTTTCTTCTCGGTGATGCCATGTGGGTAATGCAAGGGCAAGTGGCTTGCAATGCCATGTTGAGGGTTCAGCCTAACTTTGACCATGAAACTAACAGATTAATATGATTTATATATTTATAACTAAAGTTAGTATGTCATACATTTTATGACATTGTAGGTATCTTGAGCATATCTTGAGCTCACCGCGCAGTCGATGGCGCCATGGCTAGAGGGGCCCCAGTCTAGGCCTAGATGGGTCGTGGGGTGTGATGTCTACGGGTACTTCTATTCTTGTACACAGTGTTGGGCCTCCAAGAGCAAAGGTTTGTAGAACAGCAGCAAGTTTCCCTTAAGTGAATCACCCAAGGTTTATCGAACTCAGGGATGTAGAGGTCAAAGATAGTCCTCTCAAGCAACCCTGCAATTAAGATACAAGAAGTGTCTTGTGTCCCCAACACACCTAATACACTTGTCAGATGTATAGGCGCACTAGTTCGGCGAAGAGATAGTAAAACACATGTGGTATAGATGGTAGTAAACAGTAATTGCGATATGAAGTAAATATTGCAGCAAGCGAACATGTAGCAGAACTTGTTGGAAACGGTGTTTCAATGCTTAGAAACAAGGCCTAGGGATCATACTTTCACTAGTGGACACTCTCAACATTGCAATCATAATTGAATATAAATAAGCACTTCATTATGCTATTCCGAATTACTCTCTGGCTGGATAACGAACACTAATTCACCATGTAGGGATGCAAAGCAAACCTTAAAGATGTATTCCCAAGTACTAATAAACACCCCACGCTGTCACTTTGAGCATTCATAGGAGGTACTAACACACCACAATTTCATAGAGACATCCAACTCAAATCATAACTCAGTGAACAAGTATTCTGTGAAATATAGCCTAAGAGACCCACACGGTGCACACACTGTCACCTTTACACACGTGGGACAAGGAGTCTCCGGAGATCACATAAGTAAAATCCACTTGAATAACATAACTACATCTAGATTACAAAGCTCATCATATGGATCTCAATCATGCAAGGCAATTCATGAGATCATTGTATTGAAGTACGAGAGAGAGAGATTAACCACATAGCTACCGGTACAGCCCTCAGCCTCGGGGGAGAACTACTCCCTCGTCATCATAGGAGACAACAATGGCGATGAACATGGCGGTGGTGTCGATGGAGATGACTCCGGGGGCAATTCCCCGTCCCGGCGGCGTGCCGGAACAGAGACTTCTGTCCCCCCGAATTGGAGTTTCGCGATGCGGCGGCGCCCGGAGTCTTTCTGAGTTTCGTCAATCGGTATCGTGTTTTTAGGTTACGAGGGGTTAAATAGGCGAAGAGGCGGCGCGAGGGGGTGCGAGGTGGGCTCCCACACCCGGGCGCGCCTCCTTGGCCGCGCCGCCAGGTGGTGGGCCCCCTAGCCCCTCTCCGCCCCTTCGGTGTCCTGGTCCGTCTCGGTGAATTATGATGTTTGGTCTTCGTTTCGTCGAATTCCGAGAATATTGCCCGAACAGCCTTTCTGGAACCAAAAACAACAGAAAACAGGAACTGGCACTTCGGCATCTTGTTAATAGGTTAGTTCCGGAAAATGCATAAAAACGATATAAAGTGTGAACAAAACATGTAGGTATTGTCATAAAACTAGCATGGAACATCAGAAATTATAGATACGTTGGAGACGTATCAAGCATCCCCAAGCTTAGTTCCTACTCGCCCTCGAGTAGGTAAACGATAACAAGAATAATTTCTAAAGTGACATGCTACCAACATAATCTTGATCAACAATATTGTAAAGCATATGAGATGAATGAAGTGATTCAAAGCAATGGTAAAGATGATGATTAAACAACTGAATCATATAGCAAAGACTTTTCATGAATAGTACTTTCAAGACAAGCATCAATAAGTCTTGCATAAGAGTTAACTCATAAAGCAATAAATTCTTAGTAGAAAGCTTTGAAGCAACACAAAGGAAGATACAAGTTTCAGCGGTTGCTTTCAACTTCAACATGTTTATCTCATGGATAATTGTTAACACAAAGTAATATGATGAATGCAAATAAGCAAGTATGTAAGAATCAATGCACAGTTAACACAAGTGTTTGCTTCTAAGATAGAAAGAAGTAGGTAGACTTGTTACCTGACAAAACCCACCGGCGGGCAATGGTTAAGCAACACGAAGAGCCGGGAGGCTCCCAAAGCCGCTTATTGGACCCTGGCACCTCGCGTCGTCCCGCAAGTCTTCCAGCCACGTCCTGGCGGTTGCTAGGGCGTGCCACCTGACCTAGACCCGATCAGGAAGGTGTTAGAGTGCTTCGATTGTTCCTGCATGATAGACACGTAAACATTAAATACGAGCCCTATCGGCTCTCAGGTTGCCCTGTGGATCGGCTCAAAGAGCCGATCGCCCCATGGTTCACGTTGGATTTGCAATGACATGGGGATCCTGCTTGGTCAAAACAAAGCTAAAGCGATCTACGACAGTTTAGGGTTTTCACCGCATAACCGGAACGTCCTACGTGTGATCGGGCCTAGCAGATACGAGAGATGATGCAAACTACCCCTACGAGAGGCCTAAAAACCAACATAACGTTGATTCCGGAACATCCCTTGTAGGGACGGTAAACAACACCTAACGCACTACCGGATCGTCCGACCCCAACATAAGGCCTAACTATGCAGATATTAAACTAATCCTGCGGAGCAAGGAGCAACTATAACAGATCGGATCTACCGAGTAACGAACAAGCAGATGCTGCCCTTACACCCGTATAGGTGTAAGGGCAGCTAGGTGTCGAGGGACGGCATTGCCACGCATGTATGCACGAGAAAGCACCAATGCAAGCCCCTAAACACCTAAGGATAAATAGTGCTGCTCGCCATCAACAACGCTTCAGCACGAGCAGCACAAGGTAGTCGAATAACGCGTGCCTAGATCGCGAGATGCGATCTAGGCAGCATGATGCTTACCCGGAAGAGAACCCTCGAAGGAAGGGGTGGCGATGCGCCTGGTTTGTGTTTGTTGTGAACGTGATTGTCCTCCTCTTTCCGATAACCCTAGATACATATTTATAGTCCAAGGGACTTTCTAATTGAGGCGTGCACCTAACCGTGCACGGGCCAGACTCTATCTGTTAATTCTACACACGATACGATCTACTAATATTACAGATACACGGGCAATTTAGCCCAAACTCTTAGCGCAAGGCCGCTCCAAAGATGCTCCACGTGTAGTCTTCAAAGCCCATCTTCACTTACGGCCCATCTCTTGATTTGGCCAAAATCGGGTGATAACACATGCCCCCTGGTTTTGATAATGATAATTGCAACCACCTGTCTTCTTCGAAGGGTCATGTCGTGCAGAGCAGAACCGTCGCAGTATTTTCTCATCATGACGACTTGCCTTCCCAACTTCTCTGCACGATTTGACAGTTTTGGCCCCATGTCCTCGAGAACCGTCATAGCATTAAATCTTCACTGCATCCCCTTTATTTATCTGTGCCAGACGGTTCGCCACTTCATCCCCTTGCTCTGTTCTGCCCACCAGCACCAAAAAACCCTCTTCCCCCGCAGCAATGTCTTCTTCTTCTTCTACCTCCTCAGGTCTCTCCCTCCGATCTTCGCCAAAGAATGAAGACGACCCCCACTCCGGGGCGAACCCCATCTCCTCCGACAAGAAGGAGGAACAAGTAAAGAAGGAAGAGGCCCCCTCCTCCGCCAGGTACCCGCCGACGAAGCGCTCCCGCATGTGGGCGGACAGCGAGGACGATGATGATGACGAGGAAGGAGAAGAAGAGGAGGAAGATGATTCCTCCTCTTCCGCTGGGTATCCGCCGACAAAGCGTTTCCGCGCTTGGGCGGACAGTGAGGATGATGATGATGACGAGGAAGAAGAGGCTCCAGCCGAAGACCTGGGTAGCAGCGACGAGGAAGTCTCCGGAAGCAGCGTCGACGGCGGCTCCGGCACCGATGATGAGGCCAGCGAAGATTAGCTCTGTAGGATTAGTAGTCCTGGAGCAATCGGCTCTTCTCTTGTCCTTCCTTTCTTGAGCAATCGGCTCCTCATTGTAAAAATCCTCTCCTATTAATGAAGAAAATTCCTATCAATTACCTTTGCTTCTCTGTCAATTTAGCCGACTGTTCAACGCGATCGTTACCCAAAGTGCCGATGGCAAAGCATCGGCCTGCATTCCAAACGTAATTCAAGGCGAAAAAGCTGCCTTCAATCTCTAGAGTCGATGACCGTGCATCGGCTGATTTTTTTTTTTTTTTTACCGGCCGATTTCATACATCGGCCCCCATTTTATTCTTTACTGGCCGATTTGTGTATCGGCCTCCATATCTTACTGTCCATCATCCCACATACTTGGGAAATATTTCTTGAGATGCTGGCCATTGACGGCTACTGGGAACTTCACGCCATCCAACTGCTCGAGCATGTACGCATTCCCTTTCAAAACTTGGACAACTTTGTACGGGCCATGCCAATTCGGAGACCATTTACCATACTCTTTATCCCTCGTCCCCAACGGCAATACAGCTTCCCATACCAAATCATCAACTTGGAATTCTTTTGGCTTCACCTTCTTATTATATGCCCGAGCCACCTTGGCTTTGTTCCCCTTGATTTTCTCGAGTGACCATAGTCTAAGTTCCGTCGCATCCTCAATGCTGTCACTCATCAGGGCTGCATATTCTTCAGCAGTTAAATCATTCTGAAACGTGACCCGCCTTGACCCTGCCTTGACTTCCCAGGGTAACACAACTTCTTGTCCATAGACCAGCTGGTACGGGGTGGTTTTTATTGCTCCATGACACGACATGCGGTAAGCCCACAACGCCTCTGACAACACCTCATGCCATCGTTTAGGGTGCTCGTCGATTTTCCTCTTGATCAGCTTGATCAAGCTTTTGTTGGATGCTTCAGCCTGCCCGTTTGCTTGAGCATAATATGGAGACGATCGGATTAACTTGATCCCCATGTCATCGCAGAACTCTTTCATCTCTTTCGAAACGAAGACCGAACCTCCATCGGTCGTAATAGTTTGGGGAATCCCGAATCTATGAATGACATGTTCCAATACGAACTTGATAACGTCTTCCGATGCTACTTTCTTCATAGGGACCGCTTCCACCCATTTCGTGAAGTAATCTGTAATGGCCAGAACCCATCTATGGCCCTTGCTCGACGAAGGATGAATTTCTCCGATCATATCCATACCCCATCCTCGGAATGGCCAAGGTTTGATGATAGGATTCATTGCTGATGCGGGTACCATCTGAATGCTCCCAAACTTCTGACATGCTTGACAACCTTTATAATACTGGAAGCAATCTTCAAGCATGGTAGGCCAATAAAATCCGGAGCGCCTAATCAGCCACTTCATCTTATGGGCCGACTGGTGGGTTCCACAAGCACCCTCGTGCACCTCGTGCAAGAGCCGATTGGACTCGGCTGGTCCCAGACATTTGAGAAGTAATCCTTCCAAAGTTCTATAAAACATGTCATCGCCAATCAGTACGTACTTCATGGCTCTGTATCTTGTACGCTTAGGTGCCCCCGAGCCGGATCCTTCAAGTAATTGAAGATATCGGCTCTCCAATCATCTGGTTCCAGGAGTTGCACTTGAAAATCGGCTTCTCCTGCTACATCCTTGTATCCTGACGCTGTTTGCGCGAGGTCATTTGCCTCAGTATTTTGCAACCTTGGGATCCAATTTAGGCTTATATACCTGAATTGTGCCATTAGCTCACGGCATTGTACCCAGAATGGGAAGAGTGACTCGCTTTCGCACTTGTATTCTTCTGTGAGCTGAGAAATCACCAATTTGGAATCTCCAAAGATCTCAACTGCTTCAGCCCCAGCTTCCAGGAGTAACTCCATTCCCTTGCAGATTGCTTCGTACTCAGCCACATTGTTGGTGCAAGGGTCAGCCAACCTGATAGAGAAGGAGTATGTTGCCCCCGAGGCGACACGAGTAGCACGCCGATGCCACAACCATCCTCACAAACCGATCCATCGAAGAACATGGCCCATGCACGCACCGATAGTGCTGCTACGTCCGTGTTTATTCGTTCAGCAATCAGATCTGCTAGCGCCTGTCCCTTGACTGCCTTTGCCGGTTGATACCGGATTTCAAACTCCGATAATGCAAACATCCATTTGCCGAGTCGGCCTTTTAATACAGGAGCCGACAACATGTGTTTGATGACATCGTATTTGCATATAACGATGATATCGGCTGACACCAGGATGTGCTGGATCTTGGTGCAGGTGAAGAATAGACAGAGGCACAACTTCTCAATTTCAGGGTACCTTGTTTCTGCATCCAACATCCTTCTGCTGAGGTAAAAAACCACTTTTTCCAGGCCATCATAAACCTGCACCACCACTGATGCGATGGAGGTGTCAGCCACTGATAAGTAAATGTAGAATGGCCTGTCTTGCCGTGGCGGAACTAACACAGGTGGCTTGGTCAGGTATTCCTTAATATCGTCAAAGGCCTGTTGTTGCTCTGCCCCCCAGCGGAACTCTTCATCGGACTTGATTTTGACCAAGCCCATGAACGGCTCAATTCGCCCCGACAGGTTGGAGATAAACCTTCTGACGAAATTAATTTTGCCGATGAGACATTGGAGCTCCTTCTTTGTGGTGGGCGGCTTCATCGTTCGCACTGCCTCTTGACTTTTCAGGCCGATCTCAATCCCGCGCTCGTGAACCAAGAACCCTAGGAACTGACCGGCCGTCACACCGAAGGCGCACTTCTTTGGATTCATTCTCAGTCCGAACTTCCGGGTTCGGTCCAGGACTTGTCGTAAATCCTCTAAGTGTCCGTCCGTCGCAACGGACTTTACCACCACGTTGTCGATGTAAATTTCCACCAATTTTCCAATTAGATCATGGAAGATGTAGTTCATGGCTCTTTGGTATGTTGCGCCGGCGTTCTTTAGCCCAAACGTCATGACCACATATTCAAACAAGCCCACCGAGCCTGGCACTCTGAATGCAGTCTTGTGTATATCTTCTGGAGCCATGAAAATTTGGTTGTAGCCAGCGTTGCCATCCATG
This sequence comes from Lolium multiflorum, assembly GCA_030979885.1. Lineage (NCBI taxonomy): Eukaryota > Viridiplantae > Streptophyta > Magnoliopsida > Poales > Poaceae > Lolium > Lolium multiflorum. The sequence continues at coordinate 278,758,572 of CM061753.1, read as the reverse complement.
AAACTCAAAATCTTATGACCAGCAGCTGCATTGATCAGGGTTTCTGCTACTGGCATTGGATACTCGTCCTTCGGAGTGGCGCTGTTAAGCTTCCGAAAATCTATGGCTACGCGCCATCGGCCATCCTTTTTCTCCACAGGTACAACATTAGAAATCCATTCCGCGTACCTGCATGGCCTGATGAACCCGGCGTCCAACATCTTCTTGATCTCCTTCTTGACTTCCTCCAAGACTTCAGCCTTCATCCACGCAATCGCGCGGAACGGCCGAAATCCTTTCTTCAGAGGGAGCCTGTGCTCAATGATGCTCCTGTCTAGCCCAGGCATTTCGTATAATCCCGCAAAACAATCTGGGTATTCTTTCAACAATGCTATCATCAGGCTCCTCAGATGCGGGTCTAACTTTTTGCTGATAAATGTTGGTCGTGGCTTATCCCCCGGACCAATATCGATCTCTTCTAGCTCGTCGGCTGATGTAAACCCGTAACCCAGCTTCCCATCGCCTGCCAGGTCAATGTTGAACACAGGCAGAGCGTATGTCGAGGATAATACTGGCCGATCGCTAAAATCGGCCTCCTTTTGCATTGTGATGCTTAATGAGGATTTACAACTTCTTGGCCTTTTGTTACGGTGATGTGACTCGCTGGAGGCACGTTCACCCTGTCTTGGGAATCTCTGAGGAGATCCGGACACTGTGCTTGTACCAGCCGATGCCTCTGCATCGCATCACCGATGCCCGTGCATCGGCTTTCGTCTGTTTAGGGCGCCATACTTTCTTTGCGGGCGCGCCTTGTCTTCAATGCTTGCTGAATTTTTACGGCCAGATCGGGCCGCGCTTTTCGCAACGTGTACAAGTACTGTGCCTCGGCTTCTTCCAAGTTTCGCAGCCGCACCCTATGCTTCTGAGAATGGCTGAGTCCATCAGGGCACCACCGTGGCCGGTGATACCTATCTTCTTCTCCATCTGACTCCTCAAAGTCTTCTTCTTGAGATGACCCAGCTTGTTTCTTATGAGGTGGGAGAGGTCCTAGACGCTCGAACGCTGAAACTTCATTTGCCCTTCTCCTTTGATGTTTGCACTCTGGGCAGTTCTCGATTGTTGGCAATCGGCTCATTCCGGAGTCCCAACAATGTTTGAAGAAAGGACAGTTCCAGCTTATCCATGTTGTCTTGCTCCCTTGACCTCCCTCTAGCGTGAAGCTCGTACCCGTCGTTGTTTCTGTCGTGCTGGCGATACCTCCTGTCCGCCGCATCTGACCGACGATATCTTTAGTCGTCTTCGTCGTAGCGCCGACGTCGGTCATACTGCTGCTCATATTTGTTGAGGAGATGCACGGATAGTGGGCGTTGATACCGTATGCTTCTCACCTCCTCCTCGGTTAGGTATCGTCTATCATCCCGGGGCCGGTCGCGTGGAACGGCCTCCTCTTTGTCCTTGCCACGAGAGTGGCTGCTTTCTGCTTTGCCCGTGCTATGGCGGATCACAAGCCCTGCCATATTGACACCAAAGGAGAACCCTGGCTCCCTTATAGAGTGGCTGAGATCCACCATATTGACGCCAGGAGACGAACGTGTGCCCCCTTTGACCTTGATGCCATGCAGACGGGCTTTCGTAAAGGAGCCGATGAGCTCGGCTTCACACATGGCCTTCAGCTCATCGCATTTCTTCTTGTGTTCTGCAGGAAGATCCTTATATGTGATCTGTTCCTCTGCCATCTCGGATGGTGTTGACGTGGATGTTGCGAAGATTGTCCCACCGGGCGTGCCGAATGTGTTACCCGCCAAAACCCACCGGCGGGCAATGGTTAAGCAACACGAAGAGCCGGGAGGCTCCCAAGGCCGCTTAGTGGACCCCGGCACCTCGCGTCGTCCCGCAAGTCTTCCGGCCACGTCCTGGCGGTTGCTAGGCGTGCCACCTGACCTAGACCCGATCAGAAGGTGTTAGAGTGCTTAGATTGTTCCTGCATGGTAGACACGTAAACATTAAATACGAGCCCTATCGGCTCTCAGGTTGCCCTGTGGATCGGCTCAAAGAGCCGATCGCCCCATGGTTCACGTTGAATTTGCAATGACATGGGGATCCTGCTTGGTCAAAACAAAGCTAAAGCGATCTACGACAGTTTAGGGTTTTCACCGCATAACCGGAACGTCCTACGTGATCGGGCCTAGCAGATACGAGAGATGATGCAAACTACCCCTACGAGAGGCCTAAAAACCAACATAACGTTGATTCCCGGAACATCCCTTGTAGGGACGGTAAACAACACCTAACGCACTACCGGATCGTCCGACCCCAACATAAGACCTAACTATGCAGATATTAAACTAATCCCTGCGGAGCAAGGAGCAACTATAACAGATCGGATCTACCGAGTAACGAACAAGCAAGATGCTGCCCTTACACCCGTATAGGTGTAAGGGCAGCTAGGTGTCGAGGGACGGCATTGCCACGCATGTATGCACGAGAAAGCACCAATGCAAGCCCCTAAACACCTAAGGATAAATAGTGCTGCTCGCCATCAACAATGCTTCAGCACGAGCAGCACAAGGTAGTCGAATAAACGCGTACTGCCTAGATCGCGAGATGGGATCTAGGCAGCATGATGCTTACCCGGAAGAGAACCCTCGAAGGAAGGGGTGGTGATGCGCCTGGTTTGTGTTTGTTGTGAACGTGATTGTCCTCCTTTTCCGATAACCCTAGATACATATTTATAGTCCAAGGGACTTTCTAATTGAGGCGTGCACCTAACCGTGCACGGGCCAGACTCTATCTGTTAATTCTACACACGATACGATCTACTAATATTACAGATACACGGGCAATTTAGCCCAAACTCTTAGCGCAAGGCCGCTCCAAAGATGCTCCACGTGTAGTCTTCAAAGCCCATCTTCACTTACGGCCCATCTCTTGATTTGGCCAAAATCGGGTGATAACAAGACTGACTCGACATAAAGTAAAAGAATGGCCCTTCGCAGAGGGAAACATGGATTGCTATATTTGTGCTAGGGCTTTTATTTTGAAAACATAGAAACAATTTTGTCAACGGTAGTAATAATTCATATGTGCTATGCATAATACTTCCTACAAGTTGCAAGCCTCATGCATAGAATACCAATAGTGCCCGCACCTTGTCCTAATTAGCTTGGATTACATGGATTATCATTGCATAACATATGTTTCAACCAAGTGTCACAAAGGGGTACCTCTATGCCACCTGTACAAAGGTCCAAGGAGATCAATTGCATTTGATTTCTCGTTTTTAATAGATCTCAACTTAAGACATCCATACCAGGACAACATAGACAACAGATAATGGACTCCTCTTTTAATGCTAAGGATTCAACAACAGATAATATTCTCATAAGAGAGTGAGGATGTATGTCCAAACTGAAAACTTCCACCATGATACATGGCTTTGGTTAGCGGCCCAATGTTCTTCTCTAACATATGCATACTCAAACCATTTGATCATGACATCACCCTTACTTCAGACAAGACGAACATGCATAGCATCTCACATGATATCCAACAAAGGTAAAAGTTGATGGCGTCCCCATAAACATGGTTACCGCTCAACAAGCAACTTATAAGAACTAAGACACATAACTACATATTCATCACCATAATAGTTTTTAAGCTATTTTTCCCATGAGCTATATATTGCAAAGACAAAGGATGGAATTTGAATGGCAGAAAAATACCATGTAGTAGGTAGGTATGGTGGACACAAATGGCATAGTTTTTGGCTCAAGGATTTGGATGCACGAGAAGTAATCCCTCTCAATACAAGGCTTAGGCTAGCAAGGTTGTTTGAAGCAAAGACAAGTATGAACCGGTACAGCAAAACTTACATAAGAACATATTGCAAGCATTATAAGACTCTACACTGTCTTCCTTGTTGTTCAAACACCTCACCAGAAAATATCTAGACTTTAGAGAGACCAATCATGCAAACCAAATTTCAACAAGCTCTACAGGTTCTTCATTAATAGGTGCAAAGTACATGATGCAAGAGCTTAAACATGATCTATTTGAGCACAACAATTGCCAAGTATCAAATTATTCAAGACATTATACCAATTACCACATGTAGCATTTTCTGTTTCCAACCATATAACAATCAACGAAGCAGTTTCAACCTTCGCCATGAATATTAAAAGTAAAGCTAAGAACACATGTGTTCATAGGCAACAGCGGAGCGTGTCTCTCTCCCACACAAGCATGAATTTATTAAAATACAAACAAAAATAAAATCACACAGACGCTCCAAGTAAAGCACATAAGATGTGACGGAATAAAAATATAGTTTCACTAGAGGCGACCTGATAAGTTGTCGATGAAGAAGGGGATGCCTTGGGCATCCCCAAGCTTAGATGCTTGAGTATTCTTGAAATATACAGGGATGAACCACGGGGCATCCCCAAGCTTAGACCTTTCACTCTTCTTGATCATATTATATCATCCTCTTCTCTTGACCCTTGAAAACTTCCTCCACACCAAACTTAAAGCAAACTCATTAGAGGGTTAGTGCATAATCAAAATTCATATATTCAGAGGTGACATAATCATTCTTAACACTTCTGGACATTGCACAAAGCTACTGAAAGTTAATGGAACAAAGAAATCCATTCAACATATCAAAAGAGGCAATGCGAAATAAAAGGCAGAATCTGTCAAAACAGAACAGTCCGTAAAGACGAATTTTCCGGTGGCACTTAACTTACTCAAACGAAAAAACTCAAAACTAATGAAAGTTGCGTACATATCTGAGGATCACGTACGCATGTAAATTGGCAGATTTTTTTTGATTTTTCTACAGAGAGATCTACGCAAATTCGTGACAGACAACAAATCTGTTGCAGCAATCCAAATCTAGCATCAACTTTACCATAGAGACTTTACTTGGCACAAAAAACATGATAAGGAGAGGTTGCTACAGTAGTAACAACTTCCAAGACTCAACAATACAGTAGTAAAATAAAACACATGGGTTATCTTCCAAGAAGTTCTTTCTTTATAGCCATTAAGATGGGCTCAGTAATTTTAATGATACTCTCGTAAGAAATAAGATTTGAAGCAAAAGAGACCATCAAGAAGCAAATTCAAAACACATTTAAGCCTAACCCACTTCCTATGAAAAGGAATTTTGTACACAAATAAATTCATGAAGAACAAAGTGACAAGCATAGGAAGATAAAACACTAGTAACTTCAAAATTCTCAACATAGAGAGGGGAAACTTAATATTATTAAGATGCATGTAACCATGTTTTCATCTCTCATAATAACTTTCAGTAGCATCATTGATGAAATCCACAATACAACCATCACTTAAAACATTCTTATCATGGTTCATATGCATAAAAGTATCATTAATTTTGGCATAAGAATAATTCTTCTCATTAATAGTAATTGGAGCAGGATTATTATCAAGAATTTGAACATGATAAACAAGTTGCATACTAAGGGAATTGTTTTTGGCAATCCAATCATAACTATGACAAGTTTCATAAGGATAGTTATAACCTATATCATAGCTTTCTTTATAGGGATTTCTATTTTCGTGCCCTCGGCTCCTTAGTTGTACTCTGCATCCTTAGTTTTTCCTCAGTTTTCCCCAACCCCTTGTCTATAACCCGCAGAAGGAGCTCGGACGGAAGGAATCCCGTTTAGTTGACGTTGGTTGGTGCTGGCAAGTGGGGCCGCTGTTGGTGCCCCGCAGTGGACACGTCTCCACTTATCCAGATCATCGTGGGACCCACAACTTGTCCACGTTAGCGCGCCGGACCCAGGTGACCGTTGCAAAATGGGAGCCCGAGCTAGCCCCACGCCCGTGCCCGTGCCATTGCTTCCCCTTTCTTTCTCCGCGCCCCATTGTTCTTCTTCTCCGCCAGCGGCAGCCCTTCTCCGCACGCGGGTGATGTCTAGTTTCTCTTCGACCTCCCGTTCTTCATGGCCGCAGATGGACCCGTGCCTTTGACAAGATGCCCGACTGCCCACGCCAGAGCCTCTGCGGTCGATCTGTAAGACGGACGAGAACGGCAACCGTGGACGTGAGTTCGTTGCATGCGAGAGCTTGCCATATAGAGAGGGGGATAAGGTTAGATCTCGCTCCAATTTCTCTGTTTTCTCTCGATTTTCTTGTTATTCCCTCGAATTTGGGATTTAGGGTTCACGTTGTTGTTTTCAGATCTTGAAGAAATGCAGGCATTTCGAGTGGATCGATGTGTACGTTCAGAGGCTTCAGTTGCAGGAATCAATTGGCGCTATTGGGGGCGCAATTTGGGAGGGGGGACTTGCTGTAGAGAATGCGGCGGAGAGAGGAGCCGTTCCGATTAGGGACCTTCCGATTATGCCTAATGCTCCCAATGCAGAACTGGTGGAAGTGAAGGGAGAACTGAAGAAAATGAACAAGCAGTTAAGGCAGCTGATCGAGTTGAAGAAGCAAGCTAATATGATGGCTGGTTGTTTTTTTTGTTGTATAATTACGATCGGATTCTTATCATTGCTCACCAGGCGCTAGAAGTTGTTACAAGGGATACCTTGTTACAAATCCATTATTCAGTTACATGTACTTGTAGTTGTTTCCAAAGTTAGTGTGTGCATTCACCGAAATTACCAACTATATTCCCTAAAAGAAAAGGAAAGCTAAAGATAGTTGATAATTGTTAGAGGGGTGACAAATAATGCAATCCCCGAAATCCGCAAATATGTATGCCTCATGTTTATACCAAAATTATACCACTTTTAGGCCGTTTCAAAATACCAATACTATATCCCAAACTATATTCCCTAAAGAAAAGGAAAGCTAAAGATAGTTGATAATTGTTAGAGGGGTGACAAATAATGCAATCCCCGAAATCCGCAAATATGTATGCCTCATGTTTATACCAAAATTATACCACTTTTAGGCCTTTCCAAAATACCAATACCATATCCCAAACTATATTCCCTAAAAGAAAAGGACAGCTAAAGATAGTTGATAATTGTTAGAGGGGTGACAAATAATGCAATCGCCGAAATCCGCAAAAATGTATGCCTCATGTTTATAACAAAATTATACCACTTTTAGGCCGTTTCAAAATACCAATACTATATCCCAAACTATATTCCCTAAAAGAAAAGGAAAGCTAAAGATAGTTGATAATTGTTAGAGGGGTGACAAATAATGCAATCCCGAAATCCGCAAATATGTATGCCTCATGTTTATACCAAAATTATACCACTTTTAGGCCTTTCCAAAATACCAATACCATATCCCAAACTATATTCCCTAAAAGAAAAGGACAGCTAAAGATAGTTGATAATTGTTAGAGGGGTGACAAATAATGCAATCGCCGAAATCAGCAAAAATGTATGCCTCATGTTTATAACAAAATTATACCACTTTTAGGCCGTTTCAAAATACCAATACTATATCCCAAACTATATTCCTCATGTTTATTCTCCACCGACAGAGAGAGAGAGAGAGATGGGTGGCCACGAAGAGAGAGAGAGAGAGAGAGAGAGAGAGAGAGGTTGCCACGAAGAGACGGATAGGGGTATACTGCCCGTTAGATCAGTGGATCAACGGTTCGTGGAGTCGATCCGTGTGACAACGGCTCAACCAATCAGGATAAGTTTGGGCTTCTCAGAGCATTTGTGACAGTACTTGAGGGCAAAACTGAGTAGTACTAAGAATCCAAGGGCACATAAATAGTAAATAGACTAAGGGATTCAAACAAAAGAATTACAAAATGAAAAATGTGTGTTTTGTACAATATAATTCATATTGGGCTACATCAAATTATTTGCAATTCAAATATACATGAGTGTGACAATTATGGCATCATTTAGACAAACTATGTTTTGGGAAAGATGTTTTGCAAAGGGGTTTGGGTGGAAAACCATGCATCTTCATAGCTACACTAGTGATTCTGAGAAGTGGCAATTTGTGGTAAAACTTGATTTATATGTGTTTGTTAAGGTTTTCTAGGTGGCAGGTTGCGTAGGAAGACTCCATGAGTAGTTGCCACTATGTTTTTATTTTTTTTGGATTTTTTTGCGCATGAAATGACTCAATTAGCTATGTTAATCTCATTTGTTGACTCTCGTTGACCAGCTACTTGAGGGTAAAACTGAGTATATTGCACTTGCCGGTCTAAGTCCTCGAGGGGACAACTGAGTACAGATAAAATTTCGTATAAGGCCCGAGGTTATAACCGAGTACACCAAACGTCCAGGGTTAGACTGTAGCGGTGCACGCTGCAGCCGTGCATAGCGGACGCGTGTTGCGGTACACGCCACCTTCGTCTTTATAGAGCCCCTCTTTCTCCCTCGACGCACGTTCTCACTGGCTCACCGCAACCGCCTCCGTCCCATCATCTTCTCCACAACCGAAAAAAACCCCGAAGAAAACCGCGGCGATGGAGAAGAATGAGATGCCCATTGTCGCGCATCGCCGCCGCCCCGTCCAGGCCTCGTCGCTAACGTAGCAGCCGCACGGCCGCCGCCCCGTCCAGCCCCTGCCGTTCCAACGTAGCAGCCGGCGCATCGGCCGCCGCCCGTCCCCCCTCGTCTTCCAACGTAGCAGCCGGCGCATCGGCCGCCCCCGTCCAGGCCCCCGTCCATTGGGACCCGTACGAACCAGTGCAGTACGACGCGCCGAAGAACCCCTACGACACCACCATCGTCGACTACGAGTCGGAGGTAACCCTTTGTTCCCTTGTTCTTATCTCATTTCAATCATTTTGTGTTAGATCTAGCGTTATTACGGTTCGTCTGTTCCTAGTTCAATCCTTTTGTGTTAGATCTTGCGTTATTACTGTTCGTCTCTTCCTAGTTCAATCCTTTTTTGTTAGATCTTGCGTTATTACTGTTCGTCTGTTCCTAGTTCAATCCTTTTGTGTTAGATCTTGCGTTATTACTGTTCGTCTGTTCCTAGTTCGATCCTTTTGTGTTATATCTTGCGTTATTAGTGTTTGTGATTTGCTTTTGTTTCAGATTTGTGCCGATGATGAAGAATATTTGGGCATCCCTAAATTGATTCAGGGTTTGGTCAGTAAACAATTGGTGTGTACAAATTTGGTGTGCATGATCTTTGGTTTACTTACTCAAATCCTGGATATAAGTGTGTCCAATGTAACTGAGGCTGCCTCTTTTTTTCGAGCCCATAATATCATGCATGATTTTTTGTTCACTCTCTGTTCAATCATCGTTGCAATTGACTCCATGTTTTTTGCACGATCTTTGGTGCTACGTGACAGGTCGAGAGCAGCGATGTCGACAGCGACGACGAGTCCTTCCACACCAAGACTCGTCACGTCCTCAGGAGGCTGCAGTCCGGCCAATACGGTCGCCCCTTTGCTCAAGGCATTTACAAGTGCCCCTTCTGCAACAGGAGGCTCTTCGACACCAACTTCAACACCCTGCTGAACCATGCTGAATCCATTGGCAGACATGGCGCTAGAGTTGGAAGTACCGTGAACGTGCATGCGTACATGGCCAAACACAAAGCACTTGGGATTCACCTGCGCAACCTCCAAGCGAGTCACACGCGCCACCTGGAGGCGTTGAACGTGCCTACTGCACTCTCTGTATGTGACTGCTCTATCTGTAGAGCAGCTTAAATTCATGTAAAATGTAGCTTATGTTGGATCTATCGGTACTACATTTGGATCTGTCCTGAATATATCTATGCTATGTTGGTTGCTGTATGCAGCTTATCCTATATTTTCTCTCTGGATTTGTGCCCTAGATTTCCTACCTGATTGGGTAAAAACGAAGGCATAAAGAAATGAATGGCGTTAAAAAACAGAAGGAGAAGCTTCTCTAGATTTGCTACCAATTTGGGCTATCAAATATGAATGAGATCGAGCGATAGAGAGGAAAAAGGTACATTGAAAACTGCTAATCTGGGCGAAAGAGACAGAAACCACTCGTGCCCCCGTCCCGGACCCACACGGCTCCACACGCTACGGCCCTACACGCTACGGCCCCACAAACACGGCCTCGTCCTGTCCCACGCGGTCCCTTCCTACCAGCCCCACACGACGCGGTCCCACACGACGCGACCCCACAAACGACACGACCCCACTCGTCAGCACGGAACGGTCAACTTAACGGATTCCTTCCTTCCGAGCTCCTTCTGCGGTTCAGACAAACGTTTGGGTAAAACTGAGGAAAAACTAAGGAGCTGGGGAAAACTGAGTACAACTAACGAAGCAGGGGCACGAAAATAGAAATCCCTTCTTTATAATAATCATCAAAGATTGGAGGCATAGTGTCATCGTAAGAAATAGAATAGTTATCTTTCACAGTATGTTCATCTGTGACCATACCATCATTGTTACTAGAAGGAGATGTATCAAACATATAATGATCAGTAGCAAAAGGATTTTCAAACACCTCATCCCCAAGCTTAGAGCTTTCTATATCATTATGGGAGGAAGCATGGATATACTATGGCAGTTATTAACATCATCATTTTCAGAATTAGTTTCCAGAGATTTTCAATATCAAAAGTAGTGTGCTCTTTCAAATCATGATCACTAATGTAGGAAAAGGGCAAAGGAAGATTATTGTACTCAGATTCATTATCATAATAATCATCAGGAGCAACATACTTACGGTTACCTATCGTTATCTCATACACGCGGGGATATGCTGTTACCTCTTTCTTTTTATTCCCCTTCTTCTTCTTCGCCTTCGTTCCCTTCTTCTTCTTTTCCTTCTCCTCGTTCCCTTCTTTAGGAGGAAGAGGCTTGAAGGGAGGCTTTTCCACATAACCTAATTTATTTCAGAAACAATAGAAGAAACTTGGGAGGATTCCTCCTTTTCATTAATAAGTTTGAAACACACAGCGGTCCTATCATATTTTGGCAAAGTGTCATCTTCTAAAATATTTTGTATGTAAGTATTTGTATGGCAATTATCAATGCAATAAGAAAGACACCCATGCAGGACATCATCAATATCAAGATCGTTAATATCCAACAAAGAAATTTTTCTTGATAACTCTTCACACTTCAAAAATAAAGTAAGTTCATCATGCCGATTAGGAGTAATTTCATCATCGCAATACAAATTTGCAGCACTCATGGGGTTCCAATTATCATTGGAGGAGCATTGAAAATTAAAATGACCAACTCTATGGCAAAATTCACAAATAAAAGGATAGAGGGCACACACTTTTTCACCAAGATCATCTAGAGCCCTAGACCACTTTCTAGTTTTTTCATTCCTATGATGGATACAATATTCATCTTCGATTTGATTAATTCCACAAGGTCTATGTATTCCACAAAAATTAACATGCTTATAGGAAATAGCATTTTCAGAAGTTTGAATATGTTCATTGCAATCATTAATAACAGTTTTATCCTTCATGCAAGTGTCTTTAAAAGGTTCATGATACTTATTAAAATTCTTCCTAGGCAATTCAAAATGAGAAGCAAAAGCTTTATAAAGATTTGCAACAACTTGAGAGTCAAGACCATAAGTAGCACTCATATTTTGAAATTCATCAGTATCCATAAAAGTTTCAATGCATTCATAATCATAATTTATACCTAACTCTTTACCTTTGTCATTCTCCCAATCTTCAGCGTTCTCCTCAATCCGATCAAGAAGATCCCATCTAGCTTCAACCTCCTTGCTTGTGAAAGATCCCTCCAAACAGGCATCTAGATAGTCCTTGTGATGTCCTGAAAGCCTTGCATAAAAATTATTAATAATAACATTACGAGGGAGCTCATGAATGGGACATTTGAGCATTAGTGACTTTAATCTCCCCCATGCTTGGGAAATACTCTCTTCATCACGAGGATAAAAGTTATAAATGTAATTCCTATCAATATGCACTTCATGAGGAGGATAAAATTTAGAATAAAAGAGAGATACAATTTCCTCCCAACCAAGAGAATGACTATTCTTCAGCAATTTATACCAATGCGCCGCTTTACCAGACAGCGAAATAGAGAATAGTTTCTTCCTCACTTCATCCATATAGATACCTGCACACTTGAATAACCCGCATAATTTATGCAAAAACAGTAAATGATCTTCGAACAGTTCCATCCCCTTTATAGCGGTTATCTATAACATGTTCAATAATTTTCATAGGTATCTTGAAAGGAATATTTTCAGTAGGTGGATTTAAAATATCACAAGCATCATTAGAGTTATCGCATATGGGAGATAAAGTATTATCAGAGCAAATTTCCCCCCTAAAACTGGGAAGCTACAAAGATCATAAAAACTAGCTTCCCCAAGCTTAGACTTTTCCATAGCATTAGCAGTAATTGCATTCGTACTAATAACATTGCTACTAGCATGCAAATAAGGTTCCATAGGTTTTTTAATTTTCGCATCAAACAATTCTATGGAAAAAGATTAAAAAGCTCACTAATTTTTTTTGTTGTTTTCCATTATGCCTAACTAGTGAAAATAAAAACAAGAGACAAAAAAATAAAATTGCAGAATCTAAAGTAGATATCTTCGAGCACTCACACACCGACAACAATGCTAGGAAATAGCTTAGTAGTCGGAGGATGTGAATACCTTTTACCTTACCTCCCCGGCAACGGCGCCAGAAAATAGCTTGATGTCTACGGGTACTTCTATTCTTGTAGACAGTGTTGTGCCTCCAAGAGCAGAGGTTTGTAGAACAGCAGCAAGTTTCCCTTAAGTGAATCACCCAAGGTTTATCGAACTCAGGGATGTAGAGGCCAAAGATAGTCCTCTCAAGCAACCCTGCAATTAAGATACAAGAAGTCTCTTGTGTCCCCAACACACCTAATACACTTGTCAGATGTATAGGCGCACTAGTTCGGCGAAGAGATAGTAAAACACAGGTGGTATAGATGGTAGTAAACAGTAATTGTGATATGAAGTAAATATTGCAGCAAGCGAACATGTAGTAGAACTTGTTAGAAACGGTGTTTCAATGCTTAGAAACAAGGCCTAGGGATCATACTTTCACTAGTGGACACTCTCAACATTGCAATCATAATTAAATATAAATAAGCACTTCATTATGCTATTCCGAATTACTCTCTGGCTGGATAACGAACACTAATTCACCACGTAGGGATGCAAAGCAAACCTTAAAGATGTATTCCCAAGTACTAATAAACACCCCATGCTGTCACTTTGAACATTCATAGGAGGTACTAACACACCACAATTTCATAGAGACATCCAACTCAAATCATAACCCAGTGAACAAGTATTCTGTGAAATATAGCCTAAGAGACCCACACGGTGCACACACTGTCACCTTTACACACGTGGGACAAGGAGTCTCCGGAGATCACATAAGTAAAATCCACTTGAATAACATAACTACATCTAGATTACAAAGCTCATCATATGGATCTCAATCATGCAAGGCAATTCATGAGATCATTGTATTGAAGTACGAGAGAGAGAGATTAACCACATAGCTACCGGTACAGCCCTCAGCCTCGGGGGAGAACTACTCCCTCCTCATCATAGGAGACAGCAATGGCGATGAAGATGGCGGTGGTGTCGATGGAGATGACTCCGGGCAACCCGTCCCGCGGCGTGCCGAACAGAGACTTCGTCCCCTGGAGTTTCGCAACATGGCGGCGCCCTTGGAGTGTTTCTGGAGTTTCATCAAATCGTGTTTTTAGGTCACGAGGGGTTAAATAGAGAAGAGGCGGCGAGGGGAGTGGGCTCCCCACACCTGGGCGCGCCCCTCCTTGGCCGCCGGTGTGGGGCCCTGGCCCCTCCCGCTCCTTCGGTGTCCTGGTCCGTCTCGGTGAATTATGATGTTTGGTCTTCGTTTCGTCGAATTCCGAGAATATTGCCCGAACAGCCTTTCTGGAACCAAAAACAAAAACAGAACTGGCACTTCGGCATCTTGTTAATAGGTTAGTTCCAGAAAATGCATAAAAACGATATAAAGTGTGAACAAAACATGTAGGTATTGTCATAAAACTAGCATGGAACATCAGAAATTATAGATACGTTGGAGACGTATCAGGGTGCAACCAGTTTGTGTGGCTGCTCCAGTTGCCGTGTCATGCCGGCTCTAGAGGCGAAACGTGGTGGCACACATGGGCATGCGGTTGTCCTGCAACACAAGGGCAATGGGACAATGCCCCCGGGCGTTCGGTTTTCCTCCTTCTCCGCTGGAGCTAGTTGGTTGATTTGTGGCGGATCTTGGGATCCCAAAATAAGTCCGGGAACTCGTGTGGTGGCTGGATAACCCAGTGGTGCGGAGGTGGTGCTTCTTGGTCCTATGCGAGGTGATGACTCCTGGGTTCGATCTGCTCGCTTTAGCGACATTCTTGCAGTCAGTGGTGATGATCTTCACATCGGCGGTCTTCATCAGCACGGCGCTTCTACACAATTGCCCACTCCAAATGGTCTCGGTGTAGAACATGTGCCATCGTCGTTCTAGACTTAGAGGGTTCACCTCACAACTCTGCTTTGGCTATTAGATCTTTGGGTGGTGACCCCGGATGGTGGTTTTCTACTACCGCGTTGATTACAAGGTGGATGTCCATAAGGCGTGTTTGGCCCTAGCACCTCGTTCCATTTGTCGTTGTAGGTCGTTAGGCATGTTGGGTCCACTTTCTTCTTGTAGGTTTGCGGCAGTGGTCTGGCGCATGGATTGTGACTCACCGTTGGGTGAAAGCCTTGCTCTGGTTGACGTCTGGGACCAACAACAGCAAAGCCCTTCCGCGTTGTATCTTTCTTGAAAGGGTTTTCATGGTGATACTATCGCTCCTTGCGGTGACCCACTACACTACTTCATGTTGTACTGCGTAGGTTGTAGGTATAACATTTAAAGAACATCGATCCACGAATATTACACACAACAGAGTGGTACATCAGAAACATCGCAGGTCCAAAGGGGAAGAAAACCAAGATCCAAGGGAAGCAACTGGTCAACTACTCCATTACGCGATCCATCTCGAGTACTACTTGGCTTATGATTATCGCTACAACAATACTCTATGGATATAGGTTATATGGTATGGGGATTGGTCCCCTCCTATGATTTATCTTAGTTCCCACTATTTCTAATCTTAGTTGTTGGAAATTGTTGATTAATATGCCCCAGTTGTCCGACTATAGCTCCATGTAGTGGTTCTCCTCATGTTAATGGGTTTGGATGACTTCTTCAACTTCTCTAGAGGCTAGCAAGGGATAAGAATATAGATTGAGTACAGCGTACTCATCAAGTTCTAATATGTGGGTGTTTGATGCACTATCTGCATCCAAGGCTTATGCAAGTTTTCGAAAAAGTTTTTTTTGAAAAGGTAAGTTACAATTTAGAAAATCTATGCCCGTCAACCTTCATGGGTTGTAACAACATCATGGAGTTCCTTTCCAACCGTGCTAGTAGTTCTTTCCTAGAATAGGAAATATAATGATACATTTTATACACTCTGAGAGGCGCGTTACTTTTCCACAAACGTCTTTAGCATTTTTACACAACCGAGATTGCATGTCTGCATTCTCGTCCAGACTTCCCTGGTCTGAAGCCCGATCTAAAGACTGCGACCGCACATTCCACTTTTGTAATGAGTTTCGTTCACGAGAACTACGCTCAATTAACATCCCTTCAAATAAATTATAGTTGTCATTCCGTAACACATAGAATGGGGACGCTAAGGGCTCCCACCCGCTGATTCCTCAACAGAATACAACCAAACTAAATATCCGAGGAAATATGGAAGGAAGAAGGTCCCACTAACTTACTCGTACCATACCGGGATCTATGGTCGGTGTTGTCTCTATGTCGCTTCAATGGTCCGACTACAGTTGCTATTTAATCCTAAATTTATGTTAGTAAAGTGGAACATCCACGATAGAGTTTCACTCTGTATTCAACCATGGTTCCGGTGCCCACCAAATAGATTACTCGGCCCTTGGGCATGTAACCCACATTTTATATATATGACTATAGTTCTTGCCTTTGACTGCAATGGAAGTTTCTGAAAAGAGTTTTGATAAAATTAGCAAAGGAAAGAAAGTTTGACCTTGCCTCCCTGAGTGCAAGATTATGCAATCATTGTGATTTACATCATCATAAGATTCAAATGAAGGAGCATCATTGGTCCAATAAAGACTAATGTTTAAAAGATTAATTATCAATATGCTATTATGCATAGGATAGGATATACAAGCGTTCTAACCCTTGAAATCAACTCCCCGTTGGGTTCGTTTAGGAATTCAACTTAGTTTTGGGTAAGGGTTTGTGTTTTCTTATAGTTTAGGTTTAGTTTCAAGTTTACTTCACACATAAATTGAAGAATCAAGAAATTATGATTTTTCTCACTCATAATATAATAGCATAATAACAAGACAAAACATGGCATGGTTCCTTCTAGTTGATGACAACTATTACTTATGAAAGAACATTATTTTTAAGTTGTATTAAAATTTAATTTGGAAGAAACGGTCATAGTGTTTTTCCTTATATGGGAAAAAAGAATTACTTTTGAAGAATATTTTTTTGAATGTTAAGTTGTCTTTTTTTTTACACAAAAATGTTAAGTTGTCTTTGTGGGTATGTGACACCTTAATTCTATTTTGTGGTATGTGAGACCTTAATTCTATTATGCTAAATAACTAGGGTTTCATATTTTAGGTGTTGTATCACATCGATAATGACTTTATGGGTATGTGACTCCTTAATTCTATTTTTTTATATCAACCAACATAATAGTATCTAATAGTTATAGATTATTGTGACTAACTCTGAGAGTGTGGTGTTTTATTTGGTTAACTGTTTTAAGTTAATTTAGAAATGAAACTATAAAATTCATTAACATGTTTTTCTTAATACTATAACATTAAAGAAATAGCCATTTTTTCTTTACGTTTATGCGGGCATTATACTCACACTTCTGTTAACATTTGATTCTATTTGAGCTAAGCATTTTATAGTTCAACATGAATACTCTCAAATGTTTACTTTTGGTAATAAGTTTTATAATCCTTTTTCTAGATTTTTTTTGTAAGTATTTATACTATTTTGAAAGGTTACATGAGGACCTGAGACTTATTCTAGAATCCAATTTGTCTCTGATAAATAACTTGGTGGTATGGATTTTGGCTTAGGTTTCTTAAAGGGATCACTAACGTCAAGTGATTCTTTCTACTAGTTTGAAATGGCTAAAATGATAGGATTATCTCTATCTAGACACTAATGAGTTGTCAACAAGGTTTACTTCCACTAGATTATAATTGAAGACATAAACCTGTCTACGCTAAGTGGGTATTGTATTTCTGGTGGAATAGGTTTAGGTACAAGCTTTAGATTAAAACCTATCTTATGACAAAAATAGTTGGTTAAGGTCAACTGGGATAATTGATGGATTTAGAATTAGTTTACTCTTGTTCAATATTCTTGGGGTTGGATCTCACCGGATATTTCCAAGGATTTATATTCACCAACTCCAAGGTGAATGGATGATGATAAGGTTGACTTGGATATCGAATGTGAATGTATGAGAATAGAATTGATCAATATTTGGAAGGTCGAGGTTTGGTCCAAAACTCAGAATATTTTCTTGATATTTGACAATTGTGAAACACAAGTAATTACAAATATAGAATAAGATAAGAATATAAATGATTGGATTTTTAGTTGATTGACTATGTGCAAGAGGATTATTTAGCACATGTGTGAATTGATGTTTGCATAAGGTGAGGTAAGCATCAAATTATTTTTTGTTCCTTAAGGGTGTGTTTTGTGTTGATTCACTTTTATTTACGAGTTTTAATTCCATTCTTGTAAGAATAGAAATTTACCAAAGTTTATCGAAGTTTTAACACTCAGCTTGATGAGGTAGTCTTGAATCATCAGTTTAGTTGAAACTCCAATCACTTCGACAAGTTCTATCAAAAAGTTTTAAATTTTCCTGAATTTTACATGCATGAATGCAATACACACATCTATTTTGATTGTATTTATAGCCTCTAAATATGGGATGTTACACTCCTCACGCCAGGATTCTCCGAGTGAAATCCTAGATCTAACACGGGGTCAAGCGAGAATGGCACTCATGAGTTGTTTGCCTCTCTAGGACTTGCCTTAGATGTTCCGCCGGCCGAAACGACCAGTGGAGTGAGTTGCTGATAAATTTTAGTGCAACCTTGTCTACGTCTGATAGGTAGGCGTGGCATCGGGTTTGGTGACCTTCGAGAGAAAAACCTGCACCGACTTCGGCTATCATCAACGATGGCATCGCTCTCGGATGTCACGCCTCTCCTTAGAAGCATCGTTGTTGAGCCCTTTCACTTACCATGCCAGTGTTTGGTTTGTTTGTGTGGTTTGTGTTGTCATGTGCGTGAACTTTGGCTACGCAGTGTGAGCCTGGGGTCAGCGTGGACGTCTGAGCGGTGGCTCCTAATTCTCGCCTCCTCCTTGTAGCGTTGAGATGTGTGTTGAGTGTCGGTTTTAATCGCTCGGCCATTTCAGCCAGTTTCTTTTCAAAAACTAACCAATTCACTTCTCCTACATGAGTGCAAAGGCAAAATCTTTTGTTTCATTTTGAGAGGAAAAATTATTTGTTAAATCACTGGTCCACCTTAGGCTCAAAATTCAAAGGGCCTTGCAAACCTGAAGGGAGGGAGTACATCTCTTGCAAACACGGGCTTGTTGTCGGCCCACAAAACGGCTATGTCTTGTCCATCAGGGGAAAATAAAAAATATGGCACAAGTAATCACAAAATATGACAATATCGTACGAATTTGTTAATCATTATCACAAAGTCGCAGCCAGGGGTAAAAAGTGAAATTTACATATGTTTCTCTCAAGAAACTTGAAAATAGGAATGGGAATATTGTAGTCTGGCCAACTACTTGTCAGTTCCTGAAACTTTGGGCCACGTACTGACTTTTTTTTTCTTGTTAGTGAGAAATGATGGGGTAGTCATTCAGGTCCATCAACTGAGCCCCATGGATGCTACTAGTTGCACTAGTTCCTATTAAAACCGAATGGGGTACGCATTTCGTAGCATCCCTAGTTATTGTAAATTGTGCAATCAAAAGGCAGAATGGACAGCTGGTCTAACTCGAATGGCATGGTAGCTCTGGATCTGGATCTCAAATTCTCCTTGTATGAATGAATATATAGTATCGCCGAACGAGAAGGATGTCTGGATGCTCACCCGTCAGCAGGTAAGTTAACTCTGTGATCTGTGCTTTCGCCAAAAACTCTGTGCTCTGGAACTCATATTTTATGAAGGAAATTTCGTTTCATGAACTTGAAGAACTGCTTCGTTGTGTTGTCCGTGCAGATTGTCCTTCCCGGCACTAGGTTATTACTGTACTGTATTCAGGTAGTGTGCTGTCAAGCAATTGCAGATTAGTTCAGTTCCACTATCAAGACTGCTTGTTATGCTCAGAGTTCAGACGCCCTTTAGACACCAACAATATTAACTGATTTTATGCCTACCTGTACGGATGTACCTGCTACGCCATTATAGTAAGTTATGAAAGATACAGGAAAAGATGCTGAGTATTTCCGTCCTCGTGTGTTGATGCTCTGAGACCAGGTGTGCCTGCCAAGTGCCATATTAACATGTACTACACAACCTTTCATTTATCTGGTTTGTGTTAAGCCTTTTGAATCTGTCTGAAGTAAACATGATGAGATATATGCTAATACCATAAACCACTTATTGACGACGGATCCCACGGAACAAAAATGGTGCTTGTACTTCTGAATGGAACAATACCACACCTCTGCAAAATTTATCTCAGAACAGCTACTATCTCCAGCAAAGAATGGCAGCAACAAGATCAAATACCTAGATCCTTGGTCTCTTCTACATGTGCAACTTACAGATCCCACTAGTTCTTTTTTGCGGGGGAGATCCCACTAGTTGCAAGCACCCGCTTATGTCAATCCTCCATCTGGATTGATTCTTCCCATATGTGTCTTCGGAGTTAAGGCACCAACCAACTGAACTGGTGCATATGGCTACCTGGAATTGCTATTCCATTTTGATTCTAGTTGGCTCATGCGAGATTCAGGTAAAATGCAGAGAGTTTCCCCCCTCGTGTGATGATTCTCCGAGTCTGAGGCCAGGTGCGTGCCATGTGAACATGTACTACAAAATCTTCTTTTTTATCTGGTTTCTCTCAAGCCTTTGACACTAAATCATGAAGTAACATGATCCAGAATATGCTGATTACATCCATCAACATTTATTAACAATGGAGTAGGGAAGTGAGCCGGGAGCACCGGTATCCACATGGGACTGGTCACCCAGCCATGGCGTCAAGCACAAGTGAGTCCGGGGGTAGATAAGCAGCTCCTGATATCTTGCATTATTCATGCCAGTGAAGTAAACAAAGTACATGGGTGTACCATGAGCCAACTGAACTTTTCTTCTGAAATGAAACAGTACCTTGGCTATGCAAAACTAATGCCAAGACATTTAAATTTCCCCCACACTCTTGTGGCCTACTTCTAGTGCCTTCAGCTGAAACTCTGGTCTCCAATGATGAACTATCATTATCTGCAGTGAGATTGTGGGCATGGTTTTAATTCACTATTCATCTTGCGGAACTATCAAGCAAAGAGAACATCTGGAGTATGGCCTACTGTTCATTTGCATAATTGGTTTCAGTTTCTGAAATGAGCAGGGGAATGAAACAACAGGGAACATCACAGACACTCAGACAGGACCAAATGCCTAAGCTTTTGCATTAGATTAGAACAATCCTTTATCGTCACTTCCCGGTGTACAAATTACAGACCCAAACTAGCCGCAACCTCTTCCCCTTTCTTCAGCTAAAACCGAGAAGAAAGAACGGGAGAACGCAAGAAAGGAGAGAGGAAAAAAAAGAATTAAGATCTCCGACTGAATCTTCAGAGCAGGCAGCAAAGCAAGAACTCCTACGAGTCCATCGCGTCAGCCGTCATCTGCACAAGATCTCTGTCTCGGAGGAGCAGTCGTACATCCCGGCGGCGTCTTTCTTGCCGCCGGCGACGAGCCGGAGAATGCCCTCGAACGCCTCGACGTCGCAGGGGATCCGGAGCGCGCCCTCGTGCCGGAACCCGAACTCCTCCTCCGCTTCCCGGAGCAGGGCCTCGAACGCCCAGTGGCCCAGGTACTCGGTGGGGATCACGAACCGCCGCATCTCCTCGCCGACGTACACCGCGAAGGAACCCTTCGGCACGACGCCGCCGCCGTTCTTGGAGCCGCCCCTGCCTCCTCCGGGCGCCACCGCCATACGCTTCCACCGCTTGAGCAGCTGTTGCAGCCGCACGATGTCCCTGATCTTGTTGCTCGCCCTACCCTGCTCCTCCATTTGCTGGTCGAATCGAGAGCCGAAGAGACGGCGGCTTTTGTGGCTGCTGATGGTTGGCTATTGGCTTGGTTCTGTTTGGGTGGTGCAAAGAATGCGGCTGCGGGTGTATATATAGAGGAGAGAGTGGGGAGACTTGGTGTGGTGGTTGCCTCTAGTTGTGAGCCACCTCCTCGCGACCTCTGACTCTATTCAGTTAGTTTAATTGTTCAAATCGATGCACTATTTTACCGATGGGAAAGATAATTTAAGCTCCATTGGACCATTGCTAACTGATCTCTGTTACCGACTGTAAAACTGGATTTTCAGTTTTGCTGATCAGTTGCCTAAAAAGTTACTATATACAAAATGAGGGCTCCGGTGACGTCCCCCCAGAGCGTCACCGGGGCGATCTCACGCTGCCACCAACACCAAGACCTCGAGCGGCCCTGTCTCTGCCGCTGCCACCGGCGCAGGCCGCGGGTGGCGGCGCCCCGTGGTGTCTAAGCCGCTGGGGAAAGAGGGAGCGGCGACTCCTTTGGAGGGGCGGCGCCGACGGAGCGGGTCGTGGGCAGTGGTCGGGGCGGCGAACTTGGCCATGGAGGCGGCGGTTGATGTAGCCTTGATGCGGACGACGGTGACAAGCTGTGGGTCTAGGGTGCGTGCCTAGGCCCGTCGTCTCTGACGACACAGATTGGTGGCTTGTGGAGGAGGAGCTGTTATGGTGCCATCACTGGGCGGATCGACGAGGTCCTCCTCGGCAACTGACGTGCGGAAGCCATGGCGGGCAGCAGCTGCAGCTGGCCAGGCCTGGATTTGATCTGGGCTTGCGGCTAAGAGGCAATTGCATCCTTGGTTCTGGCGTGGCAGGCTGGACCATCTTCTCGTCTGCCTCCGGCTGGTGGCGTGGGGCCTCCTTGCTTGGTCGAATAAAGGAGGTGGCCCTAGGGTTTCTCTCACGCCAAGACGAAGATCCGCCTAATGTTTGTCTTCAGTGATCTGGTTGCAGTGTCGTGTTCCGGAAGGCTCTGCTGGCAAATGTAACAGTGCATCTCTTGCCTGGAGTTTGCTGGATCAGATGGTATTCGGTGTTGCGCACCCATGTTTTTCTCTAACCGTTTAGGTTCAGAGGGAGCGCTTCGAAGCTCGATCGGCTGTTAATATCATCGGGTATGTTCTCGTTCCATGGTGCTGACAGAAAATGTCATGAAGACCGTGATCCGGTGGACTCACAACGATGGTTCGAGTCTGTGCGGTGTTGAGAAATTGGGTTGGTGATCTAGGACTTGGAGCAACGGCATGCAAGTGGGGGCGACGCACAGGAGAAGGTCATAGTCCTACCTCGCAGGGTGAAAACCCAAGGTCTAAACTTATTTAGTTGTGCCTGGCAATGGCCTTATTGAAGACATTGTTTTTATAGCGAGGACTTTCTTCAGGGTAAAAAACTAAGATCTATGATCGGGCGATGACGGTGTGTGTGCATTGTTCCCTCTTGGAGGCGTCGCTTTTGAAGAAGCTGAACTTCAGGTGTTGTCCTGATGGTGTTAGTACTGTTGTTGTTCCAAGGACAGAATCACTGTAGCGGGATTTTTCTTTTTTGTAATTCTTCTTTCGTTTTTGGCTGTGTGCATCTGTAGTGCCGCTATGGGGCAATACATATCGAAAAAATATAAATCCCAATACCCTAGAATCACAGACGACTAGCATAGTCTTTGATCTAATAACCGGCTGCGTGTTAAAACTCAATGGATTAGAGAGTTTACGCAAGTGTAAAACAATTTTAGACAGCTTAAAAATGGACAATCTTTTTCGTTTCCCTCCTTTCCTCTGCTAGATATGGCTTGAAGGATCACCACACAATCTTGTTTTCCAGCATGGTTCTGCAGAAATCTTTTTTCTGGTCGTGATGGGAGTGGGATATTATTTACGGTTCACGAGTAGCCGAGTATATGCTGGAGCAGGCGAGCAGCAGCAACAAGAAGTCAGCAACAACAGCTAAAAATCTATCTTTTGCTCTCTCGGTTAAGAGGTTGACATGGTGTTCACTAGGGCTCACACCACGGTTAGAATGCCTGTGGAGGTAACCAGGGTGGAGTACATCCCTACTACTACTGTTGATCATATGTATGACGGGCAGGGATATGGGCTGCTTTTTAAGCTTGAGAATCAGCCGACAAAGGAGAAGGAAGATGTTGTGATGAATGAGTCTAGCTCTGGTGATGATGCAAACAAAGATAAGGGGCAGTCTAAGGAAATGCCAACTAGCAATGATTCTTTCGGTACTGAGGTTAATCCCACGCCAAAGCAAAAGCAAGATCCTCCAAGGCACTCCTCTCCTCAAAATAAGCAAGTTCAAGGCTGCCATTTGGTTGACCATTCTACACCTAAACCTAAGCAGTACCCTTCTATGAAAACACCTGAGACTAAGCATTTTTTGG
Source organism: Lolium multiflorum (assembly GCA_030979885.1). Lineage (NCBI taxonomy): Eukaryota > Viridiplantae > Streptophyta > Magnoliopsida > Poales > Poaceae > Lolium > Lolium multiflorum. Next base: position 278,734,873 of record CM061753.1, on the reverse strand, counting down.
GCTGCTCTTTGCCTGCGATCAAGGTGGGCCAGATTGACTGTCCTAGAGTGGAAAATATTAATGCGTATTCGTGGTCTGATAGCAAAATCTCTGGCTTGATTCCTCGGAAACTTTGGGCTGACTATGATACTGATGATGATGAGTTACTGGGATCTCCGTTGCCTCGAGTGCATGTGACCCCTGCCCATCCTCCTGCTGCTAGGTCAGCGTTTACACATACTCTTGATGTTGTTGCTCCGGATGTGTTGCTCTCCTCAGTGGATGGTTTGTCTCCTGGCTGTGTTGCTTCCGCGGGAGAGAAAAACAAGTTTTCTTCTGAAGTATATGTCGCTGATGTGCCCCGCTTGGCAGAGGCTGAGGCTGCTATGGCGACGGTTGATTTCGTGTCTAATGATGATGCTGCAAGATCACAGGTTCATAAACTGCACGTGAAGGTTAGCTCCTCAAATGTGCCCAGTGCTGCACACATTCAAGAGGATACGAATGATAGTTCTACGTCATTCACAGGTATCTCGTGTGGTAATTTTTTGGAGCTAGAGACTCCATTTGCTTCTTCTCAATCTACTCAATTTTCTGAACAGAATGTTTCCTCTTTGCAAGTTAATGGTTTCAAGCAACCTGGGTCTTCAGTCAAGTCTCAGACAGTTTCTTTAAGGGATGGTGATGTTAATAGCCTTAATGAAGGTACTTTTTGTTTTAATGATCAGGAGCAAGAGCCTTCTGGTTCAATTGATGTTTCTAAAAAATCTTCCACTCTGTCTAATGTTGATCCTTTCTTTCACCCTATTGAAGAGGCTGGTGCTAGCAGGGCTGGCACGGGTGTTTATCTTGGTGGTCGGTATTCTGTTGATGATATTGTGGCTTTTGGGGGTATTTCTTCTCCTTTGCTGGACGCACGTTCAAGTGAACGCATTCGTCTTCAGGAGAACGCCGATGATACTCAATTGGAGCGTGCCCAAAAATTGGCAAAGGCCAAGGACGTTCCCTCTTTTCCAGGTACTAATGTGACCTCCAAATTTTCTCTTAGTTCTATCCCAAATGATGTTTTCTTGCAAAGGGCTAAGATTTTGGGGGTATCTTTGGGGAATTCTACGTCCCAAGCTGCTAAGTCTATAGAGTCTATCAAAGATGTAGACAACCATCGCACATTAATAATGATTCAAAAAAATCTTGATGAGGTAAAGAATGTTGATGAACCTAATAAAAACGATGACCCTTTACATAATAAGGTTTTAGAACATGCGTCCTCTCTATCCTTGGACATTGGTGATGATGCTCAATTAGCACCGGAAGGAAAAGATCCTATCCGGGAGGCGAAAAAAATTAAAGTATATACAAGAAGAGCAAAAGTGGTACCTAAAGTTGTGCGTCGAAGTGTACGCCTGAGTAAGAAATCTAAACCATCTGATTAGTTCTTTAGTTCGATGAAGGGTTCTTTTTGGAATAGTGACGGATTTAGAGATCCGGCAAAGCACCGTTTCGTGCGTGAGACGATCGATGAGCATAAGCTCGACTTCTTTGCCATCTCAGAGACGGGTAGAGATAATTTTTCGACCCCTTTCTTGAAAAATATTTCAGGGGGACAAGATTTTCAGTGGTATTGTCTTCCCCCTATTGGTAGGTCGGGGGGTATTCTAGTTGGGATTAATGTAGCCACGCTTTCCGTACAAAAAGTTGTATCCGGAGATAGATGTGTTAAGTTCTATGTTAAATCCAAAGCTGATCATTTTTGCTGGGCTCTTGTTGCGGTTTATGGGCCGGCTCAAGATGAGTCAAAACCCGAGTTTCTCGCAGAATTGGTACGAATATGTGAGGAGGAATCTTTACCGATCCTTGTGGGGGGGGGGATTTTAATATCATTAGGCGACAAGAGGAAAAAAATAATGATAACTTTAATGCGCGCTGGCCCTTTATTTTTAACGCGATTATTGAAAGTCTAGACTTGAGAGAAATAGCTCTCTCTGGAAGGCAGTTCACTTGGGCAAATCGCCGTGAAACCCCCACATATGAGAAGTTAGACAGAATTCTTGCTAGTGTCTCTTGGGAGCAAAAGTTTCCTCTAGTTTTGGTACGGGCGCTTTCAGGATCTGGGTCAGACCACACCCCATTATTATTGGATTCGGGAGACCACGCCTTTAAAGGAAATAAATTTCACTTTTCTTTTGAATTAGCTTGGTTCAAGTATGATGGTTTCGCTGAGATGGTGGCTCGTGAGTGGGCCTCTATCACTTCTAGGTCTAATCCAATGGAGGTGTGGCAAAACAAGATTAGGCATCTCAGGCAGTTTTTGAGGGGATGGGCTAAAAACCTTTGTGGTTCATATAAGACAGAAAAAGAGCAGATTCTTAGCATCATCAATTTTCTTGATTGTAAAGCTGAGTCTGCTCCTCTTGATGAGGATGAGAGACGGGCCTTGCGTAGTGCACAGGACGCTATCGCCAAACTCCGTCGGAATGAGGAATCTAAATGGGCTCAACGTGCTAAAGTTAAGCATGTCCAGGAAGGGGGGGGGAATACCAAATATTTTCATCTAATCGCTAATGGGAAGCATCGTAGAAAGAAAATTTTCCAACTTGAGCAAGATGAGGGAACGATTATGGGCCAAGAGAAAATTAAAAATTATATTTCAGATTATTATAAATCTCTTTTCGGGCCTCCTATTCCGAATACTTGTGTTATGGATGAGTCTATGACACAAGATATTCCTCAAATCTCTGCGGAAGAAAATAATATTTTGACTGCTGTGTTTTCTGAAAAGGAGGTTTTTGAGGCTATTTCACAAATGGAAAAGAATAAAGCCCCCGGTCCTGATGAATTTCCAGCTGAATTCTATCAACAATTTTGGGAGGTGATTAAAGTTGACCTCATGGCGATGTTTGTTGCTTTTCAAAAGGACGAGTTGCCATTGTTTCACTTAAATTTTGGGACGATTATTCTATTACCTAAGAAAGAGAATGCTACTCAAATCCATCAATATCGTTCAATATGCCTCCTCAATGTTAGCTTTAAAGTGTTCACGAAAGTTGGGACAAACCGTGTGACGGGCATCGCAGAGAGTGTTGTACAACCAACACAAACCGCCTTTATGCTAGGTAGACATATTTTGGAAGGGGTGGTTATTCTTCATGAGACTATTCATGAACTTCATAGGAAGAAAATGGATGGGGTGCTATTTAAAATTGACTTCGAAAAGGCATATGATAAGGTTAATTGGGATTTTTTACAACAAACTATGCGTATGAAGGGTTTCGATCCCACTTGGTGTCAATGGGTTCAGCGATATATTGAGAAGGGGAGTGTCGGTATTAGGGTGAATGATGACATAGGTCATTATTTTCAGACCAAGAAGGGGCTGCGACAGGGAGACCCTTTATCTCCTATTCTCTTCAATATAGTCGATGATATGCTCGCTATTATGATTGAGAGAGCGAAGAGTGATGGTCAGGTTAGTGGGCTTATTCCCTATCTAGTTGATGGTGGAATCTCTATATTACAGTACGCTGATGACACAATACTCTTTATGGAGCACGACTTAGAAAAAGCCCTTAATATGAAACTCATTCTATGCCTCTTCGAGCAGCTATTCGGTCTCAAAATAAATTTTCACAAGAGTGAGATTTTTTGTTTTGGGAAAGCCAAGAATATGGAATCTGACTATAAGACTTTATTTGGGTGCGACATTGGGTCTCTGCCATTTAGATACTTGGGAATTCCAATCCACTTTCGAAAGCTAAAAAATGGGGAGTGGAAACCTGTAGAGGATCGTTTTGAGAAAAAACTCAGTTGTTGGGCGGGCAGGATGCTCTCTTGCGGAGATCGTTTAACACTTATCAATTCTGTCCTCACGAGTCTACCGATGTTCATGTTGTCTTTTCTTGAGATTCCGGTTGGGGTTAGGAAAAGATTAGACTTCTTTCGATCCCGTTTTTTTTGGCAAAGTGATGGACATAAGAGAAAATATCGATTAACAAAATGGGAGATTATATGTAGGCCAAAGGACCAGGGGGGTTGGGCGTGGAGGTGCTCGAGTTAAAGAACAAGAGCCTCCTTAGCAAATGGCTTTTTAAACTTGTAAATGAGCAAGGTGTTTGGCAAGAATTGCTACAGAATAAGTATCTAAAAGACAAAACCTTATCTCAAGTAGCTGCGAAACCATCAGACTCACCGTTCTGGAAAGGGTTAATGGGTGTGAAAGATGATTTCTTTATGAGAGGGTCGATGGAGGTAGGGAATGGTCAGAAAACTAGCTTTTGGGAAGACGTTTGGCTTGGGGATAGACCTCTTTGCGAGCAATATCCGTCTTTGTATCGCATTGTCAATCAGACTAACGTTACGGTAGCTCATGTTTGTAATTCGACCCCCATAAATATTGGTTTTAGGCGAGCGCTCTCGGGTATTAGGTGGGATAGATGGGTCCATCTTGTTGTTCGTCTGATGGGAGTTCAAATCTCAGAAAATGATGATGTTTTTCATTGGAATCTTACAGCGTCAGGTCAGTTTTCGGTAAAATCTATGTACCTTGATTTGCTTGATGGCCCTGTTGGTGATTTCAAGAAGTATATTTGGAAAATCAAGGTTCCACTAAAAATCAGAATTTTTATGTGGTTCTTTCTCAAGAGGGTCATTCTCACAAAAGATAATCTCAAGAAGCGCAATTGGCAGGGGTGTTCTAAATGTTGTTTTTGTGATCAAGATGAGACAATTCAGCATTTATTTTTTACTTGTCCCTTTGCAAAGATCCGTTGGCGTATTGTTTACACGACCTTCAATATTCCACCTCCTGCTAATGTGACTAATCTGTTTGGAAATTGGTTAAATGGTGTAACTAAGAAAAACAAAGGCCACATTAGAGTTGGTGTGTGTGCTTTACTTTGGGCAATATGGAATGTCCGCAACGATTTTATCTTTAACAAAAAAAGTTTCCCATCATTTTTGTAGGTTATTCCACTAGTTACCCATTGGATCCATATGTGGTCTTATCTCCAGCCGGAGGATGCGCGCCTGGATATGGATATTGGGTGCAACCGCTTGGCGACGGTAGCACAGGATATATACAGCCGGTGCGGTTGGCGTACTGAAAGGCGGCTCACATGAAGATCTTGTGGCGGCTTGTTCTACTCTTTATTTTTAGATGGCTGATCCATGTGGAAACTTTATGTGATCCATGAATTGGTTTAAGATTGTAATTCAAACCTTTTAAATAAGTTTAATAAAGAGGCCGTATGCATCAATTGATGCAGAGGCTGGGTCTCTCCCCTTATCGAAAAAAAAACTAAAATACTCATGTTCGTGTTGCACTGATTGCTATGCTGCAACTGCATCAGCAGAGAACAAGCCTTTTGATTCCCAAATGCCAACTCACTTCTGCTTGGTCACTGTGGAGAGATCAGAGTGAAACTGTCATTTTAACTGCAGGATATCACCGCCTAGCAAGATAAAATTTTGCGTTTGAACCACCAGATCTTTCGGACATCTAGTTACTACCTTAACATGGGAACAGAAAAATAAGACTTGGATCGATTATATTCAAATCGATGCACTATTTTACCGACCGTAACGATAATTTAGGCTCCAATGCTCCATTGCTAACTGATCTCTATTACCGACAGTAAAACTGGATTTCAGTTCTACCGATCAGTTGCCAAATAGTTATATAAATCCCAAACACCCTAGAATCACATATGAACGGCGGAGCAGTTTTCTTCGATCCAGTAACCGTCTGTGTGCTAAAAATCAATGGCTTAGAGAATTTACTCAAGTGTAAAACAATTTCAGACAGCTTAAAACTGGACAACCTTTTTGGTTTCCCTCTTTTCCTCTGCCAGATATGGCTTGAAGGATCACCACACAATCTTGTTTTCCATCCTGGTTCTGCAGAAATCTTTTTTTCTGGTTGTGATGGGAGTGGGATATTATTTAAGGTTCACGGGTAGCCGATTATATGCTGGCCAGCAGCAGCAACAAGAAGTCAGAAACAACAGCTAAAAATCAATCTTTTCCTGTGTCGATTTCTGTGATGATACATATGATGGTTACTAGAATAATTATATTGTTGTTGCACTGAATGCTATGCTGCAACTGCAGCTCATCAGAGAACAAGTCTTTAGATTCCAAAATGCCAACTCACAACTGCTTCGTCACTCTGTAGAGATCAGAGTGAAACTGCCTCTTTAACTGCAGGATATCACCGCCTAGCAAGATAAAATTTTGCGTTTGAACCACCGATCTTTCGAACATCTAGTACTGCCTTAACATGGCAACAGAAAAATAAGACTTGGATCGATTCAGGTTCAGGGAATCATTTTGCCTTACGTGTATCCAACTAATGGAAGCCAGAACAAAAACAAAACTGTATGCTGAGGCAGAGTGAAAACAATTGGAGCGCCAAAACAAACTGCTCACTGATAATCTAATCAGCTAGCTTCCAATAATGCAGATGAAAATTAATTAGTACAGGTTTCCCAGGCTCTCAGCCTGCCATCTAGCTAGATGCATCGGTAGATTGATTTAATTTTAAAAAACTGTCCTCTGGCTGCATTAGTGTAGTCTATCATTTCATCTACTTTGATGAAGACTTCCTCTTTTCAGCTTCAAACTATGTGCCGTTCATGCATCCATGGGATCGAGAACATGCGTGGCAGGCATGGAGATTGTGGAGGGAGCTGCACGCCTACATGTGAGGATCGAGGTCTCACATGGTATCATCTCAATAATTCTTACTTCCTACGTAACAGAAAAGGAAAAAAGAAAACAACCTCCATGATTTTTTTCTCCAGAGTAATAGTATTGCCTCTAATGCACATGATAAGGGCATTCCCAGTACTCCTACCTGAAGATTACCATATATTGTCGGTCAGTCGGCGAATCGTCGCCCAAGATCATCGTCACAGGTCGTCGCATCCTGAGCCAAGATCATCGTCGCCGGTCGTGGTATCCCTCGTCCAAGGTCACCGTCGTCGGTGTGCGGACTCTGCGCATCCTCGCCCAAGATCTGCGCCGTCAGTCCATGCATCCTCGCCAAAGATCCCCATCGTAGGTCCTCGCATTCTCGCCCAAGATCGCCGCCGTGGCATCCTCTTCCCAGGCCGCTGCAAGTTTCCATGTTCGACCAGCGTGTTGCCGCGCGCCTGGAGGCGGTTTCTTCACCAATTATTTCATGGCGCCTGCCCAAGATATGTGACTTCTTAATTTGTTTTAAAATGAACCCCGCAAAGAAATTGTTTTAAAATGAAGGTGAAAATGGGATGATGATTGATGAAGTGTGTGAAAGCAACTAATGAGATATTCCTAGTGTTCTTCCAAGCTCATGTGAGTACTGATTGACTATTTGTTCGAGGTCTCAAGTACAACACAAGTTGGTGAAAGATTCCCCTACCATACAATCATCCTCGCCAAGATGGCCCGAATAAGTACTAAGCAGATCAGCATCGAAAGATCATATAACTAGCATACCTTTGGATGCTGATTTGCTTAATGCATATATAGTATGATTTAAAACTGCCATATGCATATGATTTGCATCAATAATATCATAATTGGGGCAAGCAGCTGGGAAGTCATCAACTAGGATGAGCGAAAACTTGTTTTTACAGGAGTGACGTCAGCAATGACGTCAGCCATGTGCTGACTAATTTTTTCACAAAATTTTGAAATAAATTTGAAACATAATTGAAACATAACTGAAACACTAATATTTTTGTGAAACAAACCATAGTGACGTCAGCAATGATGTCATCAGTTTCACTTTTTGTCAGACTGTTTCACAATATTTTTCATGTATCACTTTAGTTTCAAAAAAGTTTCACTTGTGTTACAATTATTATTTTTATATTAGACAAATGTCAAAAGCCTCACCAATCTCAAAGCACAGAGTGGAGGGTAGATATGACACCTACACCTACCGGTTCCTTTAAAATCGCCGGACTCTCCTATTTTTTTTAAAAAAAACATCAACTATAGGAAGGGGTTAGTCGCCTAGCCAAGTCTTAGCTCTTGTAACGAGAAATAATTTTGTCACATGCATAAAACCAGTGCATTTCGTTGTGTTCCAATTAATATGTCTCGGATATTTGAAACATGAAGAAACTTAACGAGTTTTGGTAGCACGAATCGCAAAGCAACAAACAGTGTAAATCTGAAGCCAACCACCCGCATGAGACCTCCGTCTATGGGACAATAGCTTATATCCTATTGTAACTTGCTAGTTGCAGATCTAGCACTACTTGTTTTACTACAATTATACTATTGTGTGCATTGCTATAAAATCTTTAGTTTGTGCCTCCCTCGCGACTTTAATCCTGACATCCTTGAAGAGAGATGCAATGTACAATGTATTCATCGGAGTCATAGGCGGTACATATATATAGGCCACGTCCTCGACTATACAAGGAAGGAGGCGGGCCCGATACTAAATACAAAGATATGTATCGCTATACATAATTATAGAGGATACACATCCAGATATTCAGAGATATGTATCTCAACACCCCCCGCAGTCGAAGCGTCGCCTGGTCGAACGCATAGACTGGACCGAAACTCCTCAAATGATGCCGTAGGGAGACCCTTAGTCATGATATCTGCAAACTGTTGAGAGGTGGGCACATGAAGGACTCGAATGTGTCCAAGGGCCACCTGTTCCCGAATAAAATGAATGTCCAGCTCAATATGCTTGGTGCGGCGATGGTGGACCGGGTTGGCGGAGAGGTAGACATCGAAGGGCTTGGAGCTGGGGGTAGACATGGTGGGGAAGAGGCGGCGCACGGGGGGGGGGGAGGCGGCGCTCGGCTAGGGGTGGGGGGCGGCGCACGGGGGGGAGGCGGCGCACGGCTAGGATCTAGGAGGTGTCTGATACCATGAAGAGAGATGCAATGCACAATGTATTCATCGGAGTCATAGGCGGTACATATATATAGGCCACGTCCTCGACTATACAAGGAAGGAGGCGGGCCCGATACTAAATACAAAGATATGTATCGCTATACATAATTACAGAGGATACACATCCAGATATTCAGAGATATGTATCTCAACAATCCTTCCTTGCAATTTTTTGGGGAACTTTTCGATACTTTTGTGTTGTCTAGTTTTATTTTATTTTATTTTCCATCTTAATGAAATGATAGAGCTAATACCCGTCCTTTCTCGTAGGAAAAAACCCTATGAAATCATGTAAAACTCTTTTGTCGTAGGAATGTAATAGGAATATATATCCAAAGGGAAAACATGCTAGCAAGGCACATATGAAAAAGTGAGGTCTCATGCTAAGTGCTGAATATCGTGTGAAATCAGCAAACTGATAAATGAATTCCAAGATGTAAAACGATTATAGTCATCCGACCTGAGCATGTATTTGTGCATGAACGAAAGAGATTAGAAGATCTCCATCAGACGGCTACCAATGACTCATAGATAAATATCTCTAAGTTGAATTAGTCCACACACTAGCCAACACAATTAAAAGTCTGAATTAACAGAAATGGTTAGTGCAATCTGCCTATACACTTCGACACTATAATAGATTCTTATATAAAGTAATAAGCTCACATATCTATACAAGTTATATTCATAGTAGAAATTTTAATCGTTTCTAGTTTTATGTACGCTTTGAGTGCCATGACGAGTTTTCAATAATCAAGTTGAGATAAGTACATTCTTGGAGATGGGACTCATAGCGAGACTAAGTATGAAGCCAAGAACCAAAACTTAAATAGCACAAATAATATTATTTTTTAACCTACAAGGAGAAAGGAATCACTTGGAGATTTGAATATGTATACTTGGGCAAGCTCGACCTACGAGATAGTCGCCTAGTCAAAATACATATTTTATTACTAATTTAAATTACGATATAGGGCTTGGTTGTCGTCGCAATATTCTCTTTTTTATCCATGCAAGAACCGAGATAGATCGGTCACCGTAATTTTTATTCATGTGCAAGAACCGAGGAAGATCAGTCAGTGTAAATTTTCTATCTTGATCACATCTGATCTCATGCCCTCCTCAAGTTTTTTTTTTCTTTGAGAGGATGCCCCTCCTTCTCAGTTTACTAGTCCTCCCCGTATCCCTAGGTCGCCAATTTGACCAATATAATTAAAATTATATAATACAAAAATTATATCATTAGAAAATAGAACATCTAAACTTTCTAATGATATAATTTTTATAATATATAACTAATGCTAACTTGATCAAATTTGCGATCTAGATATACGTGCACACCTTATAAACTGTGAGAGAGGTAGTACTCTCTCTCTCTCTCCCTCTCTCTCTCTCCCTCTCTCTCCCTCTCCCCCTCTCTCTCTCTCTGTGCAATTAGACCGCAGCACTCTACCTTTACCTAGCTCCTTGTCATGCATTTGGCTAATTAATCTTCAGATCAGGTGAGCTTTTGTCATGTAGGGGCACCTTCTCATTTGGAACCCACAACCTAATAATTTTTCATATTCTTTACCTACGTACTGAACCTTGCTACCCAAAAGTGTCTGTCCTCCGTTCCTCCCTGAATGTACATCCATAAATCTGTAGCTGGTATAGCATGTTTGAATCTTATATAAGTTAACTTTATTAGAACTATGGTTAGGTAAAGTGTGAATGCCGCAAAAACATGACTATCGAATCATGATTATAACTAACGAATCCATCCATTAATTCACGAGTATTATGTTTGCGCCGTCGCACATGGCCATTGGCCTAGCACTGGATACATGGGTGCAGTGTAGGGGAGCGGGCTGCACGATGATGGAGCCACATGCGATGCAATTGCAAGTGCGCCGTAGACAAATCGCTCCCAGATCCGGCGACGCTGCCGCCGCACGTGCACGCATGGATGCAGAACCGGCGTAAAGTTATACACATACCATTTCGTTTTATTTTCCCCGCATATTCCCGGTTAACAAATTACTAAGTAATAATGCACTACATTATTCCCGGAAATAAAAGTCAGCTTTCCACATGTCCAGGAGGACGAGCATGGGGATTCATAACTAAAAATATTTTTATTATCTAGACACCACACAATTAACTGAATCTACTTCAGATGAAGTGAACCGGTACATACCCATCATGGGTTTTCGTGGCGGATTTACCGTCTGGGCATCCTGGGCAAATGCCCGGGCTTGGCGGGGCTGCTTACACGGACTCCGGCGAGCTCCTGAACGACGTACATAGTTAGAACAACAAGAATCACACTACAGGAATGGTGACAGATGCCGACGGCCAGAGTGTACGCCGACGGCTTTTTATCGGGGCCGTCGGCGTACGGCCTCGCCGGGGCAGCTCACGAACACGACCGTCGGCGTACAAACACCGTCGGCGTAGAGGAGGCTACGCGTGTATATACATGGAACGACCTTCTTTCATTTCCCGTCATGTTACATTTGTGGTACGCATAACTTTTCTTTTCGCGATGCAGGTGGCCGAGGCAGCACCTGGGGTGGTGCTTCATGATGCCCAGATATATGACATGATGCGGACGAAGAAGAAGCCCAATCCCGCATTGCCTCAGCCACAGTACTACGGCAATGCCAAGGCCGCCAAGGAGGACTACTGCGACATGGTCAAGTCTCGTCACCCCGAGGTGGATGACCCCTTGAGCATTCCGGTCGACGAGGAGTCGTTGGTCCTGTCGGGGCACGGGCGTCCGCATGGCCGTTACCCCTTTCTGAATAAGGCGGTCAAGCCTACCCCAGCCACGAGCTACACGCGTCTCAAGCATACCCTCACCGCCGACAGCCCCCAGCCTCGTCCACGGCCTGCTCGTCCACCCGCCTACGATGTAAGTTTTCCTCATTTTCATCCTCTTTCCGGTTTTCCTTCCTACATGGCTAAGTGTTTACGAGATTCATTGTTTCTGAAATTGTAGCCTGAGTTCGAGGCGGCCTTCGAAGCCTGCAATGAAGCGTATCAGCAGGCCGCTGCGCAGTGGAATAGGCAGAATACGGCCTACATGGCGTACATAGGAGTAAGTCTGAATCTTTCTTCTCGCAAGTAGATGACAAGTATTGCTTTATTTCTGCAAAAGGCCTAACTTGTAACCTATCTTGCAGGAAATGATGATCTCTATGTCTACTGGTACACCGCCACCGGCTCGAGTTACCGTGGCGGGGGACATGCCTATCATGCCATCGAAGGCAGCTTTCGCTGCGACTTACTACGGAGCCACACCGGAGGTAAGTTCTTTGCCAAACCGGTAGTTACCACTTTCCTTTGCCTCGCAAGTTGCTAACATGTAGGGAACACGTAGGGAACGGGATGGTCCGGGAACCAGGCATCGCCGGGTGGGCGCGAGGTCACACCGGTTCATGAAGGTGGTCGGTCTCCTGGGCGTTCTGCTGGTGCCTCTCCGTCGACTACTCCTGGGACTACTCCCGGTGCCTCTCCGTCGACTTCTCCTGGGCGTAGCACCGGTCCTTCTCCAGGTGGTTCTTCTGCAGCTTCTACCGGAGCGCAACCCCGGGCTGCTCGTTTCGCCAACGATGTGGGCGGACACACCCCGCCCGGGTCCTTCCTCCGCTAGTCGGCACCGGGCTTCTTGCTTGCCATCATGTGCTACCTAGTACTATGTATTGGATGACATGGCACTCTCCTCTTGTATGCTATTACATGCACCATGTATGCTACTATGTGGATTTCATGCTATTTATGTGAATTATGGTGATTTTGGATGAATTTGGATGCTACTATGTGGATTTCATGCTATTTATGTGAATTATGGTGAATTTGGATGTATTTGGATGTATTGGACCTGCTGAACTGAATTTAGATGAATTGGAACCCAATTTAAATAGAAAAAAAAAATGGTAGGGCATATGCCGAGGGCAATGCCGTCGGCATAGGGCCATGGCATGACCATATGGTCGACCCTATGCCGAGGGCATTGCCGTCGGCATAGGCCACCTCACCTGGTCGCGCCACGTAGCCGCCCAGCTGGCAGCGCCACGACGGGCCACGTCGCGCCCGCGTAGACGCCCAGCCTGCATGCCCCATGCAGATGCCGAGGGGATTGCCCTCGGCGTAGACGCGCAGATGGCAGCTCCACGACGCGCCACGTCGCTCACGCTTTGACGCCCAGCCTGCCCTATGCCGAGGGCTTGGCCGTCGGCGTATGGTGGCGACCGTTAACGGCGACGGCGGCGTGCCACGAGACGCCGAGGGCTGGGACGCCGAGGGTGAACGCACACCGTCGGCATAGGCGGCGTACGCCGACGGCAAGGGCTACGCCGACGGCACGGTGCCGTGTGCCGAGGGACCTGGACGCCGACGAGGTACGCCGAGGGCTGCCGTCGGCGTAGCCTACGCCGAGGGCCAGGCATGGCTACGCCGAGGGCAGCCGGCCGTCGGCGTAGCACCCCGTTCCTGTAGTGTCAGTTGAAATTCTCATTTCAGAATAAAAACGAGCTGAAAAGTAGCGTGCGTCCCAAGCAGCACAACCTGACCCATTGGATTACATAGCCACTACTCACATACAAGAAGCTAGACAAAAGCTAAATGGAATCGTTCGATCAGTTCTCACTCACATACACGAAGCTAGACAGACGAACATATATGTGATATTTGTGGTTCTTTGTCGATCATGTGTCCAAGCTCTGAAAGTTTCTTAGGTCTGTCACTATTAGATTGCTGCGCTAGCCAAGTTTTCCAAAAGTCCGAACTGTTGGAAAGGGCTAGGCTATATATTTTAAGACTCCCCCTCACGTCTAGGCTGGACGAACGGGAAGACACTAGACGTGGGATAAATGGGAGGCTGCAACTATTTTTAGATTAAATAGTGTGTAAGCCGGGGTTTGAAGTTGAGACCTCCTGGCTCTGATACCATATTAGATTGTTGCGCTAGCCAAGTTTTCCAAAAGTCCGAACTGTTGAAAAGGGCTAGGCTATATATTTTAACAGTCACTGTTGGGTTTCCGTCCCTCTTGCTCTGTCAGCTATGGCCTTAAAGTCTTGGAGGTGCTGCTGACCACAACTCCACATTGGCTAGAATGTTCTTGTTTTTTTATAGGAAGTTTCGAAGTCATCTTCAGGATGCTTGGTGAGGCGGCGGAATAATGTCCTTCGCGCACTATCCTCACTATGCCGCAACGCCTAGCACTCGTGCATGTCGCGTGGAGTTGTGTCCGCCGAATCAGACTGATTTTTGTGTTTGTTGAAGTGGTTTCAGGTCCGCCTCTAACGATATATGGTTGTCATCATTGGCGATGGTTGTTACTCCGGTGCATTGGTGTTTTGTAGCCTTAGGGCATCGTAGTGACCGGATCCATTCGGAAACCAAATATCTCTCTTTTGGTTTGTTTGCGTCGATCCGCAGACATTTCTGTTGTTGGGTCCTCCCCTTATCCATTTGGGCCAGGGGAAAACCCAGTGTGCCGACACATTTTCGTTTTTCCCATCCTCATAGGCACTATTGCCTTAATGTCGGCATGTCCATTCTCTTAAACGCCCAATGGGATTCCCACGCGGTTGCTTCGTTACCTCGCATGCGCCCTGCTTCGACGATGATGGCGACACACCGGATGCCGCCGACGAGCAGACTCTTCTCGCTTCGTTCTAGCATGATGCAACCGCCCGCTAGCTCATGGCTTCTGAGCAGCAAGGCCTGGCGGACAGAAGAGCAACTAGATGAAGCATTGTCAAAGGCTGCACGGTGGCCGCTCACCAAGCGGTGCGCGAGGCGGTGGTGGGGCTCGACGAGGGGCGGCGGGGAGGGGGTGGGGGGTTCACGGACCCATTGAGGCTCCAGCGCCATTGTGATGCCTTGGAGCGCAACCGGACGTAGGAGCAGCGCGAGGTGTGGGGCTCGCGTTGTCCCCCGACGGTTCATGTTCCTCCAGGCCACGCTGGGTCCGAGGATGGTGGCTAGTACGTGCGTGGTTGTGAGTAGCTCCGGCAATGGTAGGACGCAGGCGACAACGAGTAGATACAGGCTTCGCCATTTTGATTAACCCTCTGTAAAAAAGCTGGTTCATTTTGGCCAAACATTAACGAGAACTCCCTGATTATTTTCTGAGTGTATGACTTGTGGGTCTAGGCGGAGTGTTGTTTTTTTTTTGAGTGTTAGGCGGAGTGTTGTGGGTATACTTTATGGGTATATCAACGACATGGCCTAGATCCGGCAAGCCCGGGTGGCCCACAGACGGTGATGGTGGCATGGGGCCCATCGGGCGGCCCAGTTGCTGTTGATCAAGAAGGATGAAGTCCAGCCCAGGAACCGGAGCCGGATCCTAACCGACCTACGAAGGAGGCCGGATCCGTGGAGGCCCATAAAGTATCCGGATCCAATACGGCCATAAGGAAGGCGGATCCTTGACGTACACGGCAAGATATTGTACCGTAGTTAGGCAACTTGTATTCCGGCTAGGACTCTCCATGTAAACCCTAGATCCGTGCGCCTTTATAAGCCGGATCCTGGGAGCCCTAGAGGCACAACCACAACCATTGTAACAACGCGCAAGTGCCCAGATAATTCCGACAAGCAGCAGTAGGCCCCGTCATCGTGCAGGTGTTCCGAAGCTGGGTAACTCGCGTACCACCGTCCCGTGTGCACTCCGCCCTATGGCCCCTACTTCTTCTCCCTCGTGAGGATCCCTTCTCCGAGGTATTGTCGATTAGGCAACGACGTTGGCGCCACCGTGGGGCCCGAGGCGTCTGGAGGCCGGAACCGGGAGGGCTCCGCCATGGGAAGCTACGACGACTCGATCGCTGTGGGGCGCGTACTCTACGCCGGGAATTTTCCGATCGTCCGTCCGGACGGATTCCGGCTAGGACAAACCCCGTCAAGCTCTCCATCGTCCCAATCGGCGGCATCCACATCTTCATCGGCGAGACCGTCGATTCGACGGAAACGCACTGGTAGTAACGCGACGCGTCCGCTGAGCTGGACGCCGTCGCGAAGATCCGATCTGAGTCGCAGGAAGGAAGGTTCCGCCTTAGATCAGGAAAAATCAAAACCCACCCAATCCGCCCCGAGCAGGAGAAAACGGTGGAAGACCAATGCAGATCCGCCTGGTTCTCCTGTGTTAGAGAAGCAAAGGTGTCACTGCACTTCTTGGCCCATACCGCAGGAGACGCCCTCCACCAGGACGAGGCTGATCCTTTGCAGGTTGAGGCACCCGGAAACAACGTAGCTCCGGATCTGCCGGAAGCAGTCGGAGACAGCGACGCTCCGGGACAAGAGGAAGCCGGAAACCCTGAGGAATCTATCCTCGGAAACTTGAGCCCAAATTCCGATGATGCCTCCTCAATAGGCACAGAAGAATACAATCGCTTGACGAAGGAGCTCGCAATCGGGGAAGAAGATGACGGCGCTTCATCCATGAATACAGAGGAATTCAACCGCAAGCTCGAGGAACTCGGAGGTGGTGAGCAAGCTGAAGTGGAATCCGCCCAGCCGATGCAGGTTCTAGCAACCGTAGCACCACTGGATCAGCCGGAAACGGAAGACGAAGCCTCCAATTCCGACCCAGGACCATCCAACGTAAGGTCTCCGTTAGATCGGGCACGACCGCGAAACGATGTCCTGTCACCAGAAGAGATGGTCGAGCAAGCACGCATGGATTTAGTCGCAAAGTCCGATATCCTCAACAAGCCAATAACTCCCGAGGAAGCTGCAGATCCGGAGGCCTTAGAAGCCAAGAGACAGGAGATGCTAGCGACAGCTCAGAAGTTTTCCAAGACCGCAGCCGCAATGCTAGAAGAAAGAACCATAGCGGCGAACTTCGTGGACCACTTTCAGAAGAAGGATCGCGAGGTCGATGAATCTCTCGAAAAGGTCAGGCAACTCGAGAAGCACTGGGAGGCCAAGGTAAAATTTGTGCAGGAGGAAGAAGCTAGAATCAGGCGAGAGGCCATCCTTCCCCGCAAGATTACCTTCGCAACACCCACAGAGCAGCAGCCGCTCGCAACTCCAAAGGATAACATGAAGAAGGCTGCGGAGCTCCTAAAGAAGAAGGACGAGGAGATTGACATCAACTACGTCCGGAAGCTCGTTGCCTCAGCAATGCAGCAACAGAGCAAGGCAGACACTTCGCGCAGGTTAGCATCCAATCCGGAGCAATGCATATCTACCGCGCAGAAGGACGCCACAGCAAGTCAACACCGTGATGGCGAGTCGCGCACCGGATCTACGGAGCGCAGGAGGAAAGTCAGAGACCATCCAAATCCAATCCCCATACCATCGGATTCAACTCCGAAAAACCCGGCAAAGGGAAAGGATGCGATGTATACTGGCAGAGATAAGTACCGTGTTCCATCACCACCACCCCGAGCTTCGCGTCCTCCGCTACCCCCTCGACGTCGCAGTCCTGCCGGAAACCCCAGGCCCCATGGGCCAGGTGGAATCAACATCCGCGACAATATGCCGCCTCCTAGAGACAGGAGCAGGGAGCGTACGCCGGAACCACGCAGAAGCCGGAATCAAGACCGCGAGCCTGAGCCTCGCCGGAATCAAGAACGCGACCCTGAGCCTCGCAGAAGCCAAGGACGCGATCCGGAACCAAGGAGGATCCGGAACGAGGAGTACGCACCTGAGCCACGCAGGAACGACGGAGGCGACCACCACCAAGAGGAAAGGAGCCACCGAAGCCGGAGCCAGCCGCGGGAGCCACGCCGAGAATCTGAAGGCGGAAGAACATCTTACAGGCCCCTCGCAGATCTCCCTCGCCACCACCCTGGAGGCGGAGGTGGAGGCGGAGGCAGAGGCCGGAGATCCCGTTCCCGCTCAAAATCACCCGGTGGTGCCCCCCGTGATGCCCGGGATCGCCTCAACGAGTACAGATCCGACTACATCGGTCCAAGGTGCTTTGGCCGATGATCCGAGAGGAACCAAAGCCAAGAAGCCTGAACCTTAAGCTACCAGGAAATCTGAAGCATTATGATGGCAGCGAGAGGCCGGATACCTGGATCGAGGATTACTACAATGCAGTAACCTTCGCCGGAGGAACCCCGAATATAGCCTGCCGCATGCTCCAGTTGTACCTTATTGGTCCAGCTCGTGTTTGGCTCAGTGACCTTGAGGAGAATACTATCTTTTGCTGGTTGGACCTGAAGAAGGCTTTCGAGAACCACTTCAGGGGTACCTACAAAAGACCGGCCACCACCAGCGATCTTCAAGCTTGCATCCAGAAGAAGGGAGAGACATCTAGAAGCTTCCTCACCCGATGGTTGGCAACCAGAAACGAGTGCGAGAACGTAGATAACCGCACAGCAATGCACGCCTTCATTGGTGGTTTGCAGCGTGGGGGCTGCGCCACAAGCTTACCTGCCTAGTGAACGCGAACAAACTCACTCTTGACGAGATGATAAACATCGCCAGCGATCATACTGCCGCCGATGACGACGCAGGTGGAGATCTCGCAGCTACAACCATACCCCTGCACCAACAGAAAAACCGTGATAACGGCGTCAGCAGCAACAACAAGCGGAAGAACCCCCCTGAAGACCAGAAGGGCGGAGGATCCGACATGGTAGCCATGACGTTCCAACGCGGAGGTTCAGGAGGCGGAAGAGGCCGCGGACGTGGAGGCGGAGCAGGCAGGGGCCAGCAGCGCTCACGAGGTCACCGCAGCCGGATCCCGCGCCCCCAAACGTACGAAGAATACAGGGATATGCCGTGCCTGGCCCATCTGGATCCGGCTACGGGCAAATCCACCCATACCAATCGCAACTGCAAGTGGGTCAACGATCTGAAGAATGACCCGGAGGCAGGATACAAGCGAGCCCGGAAGCACCGCCCACGCGGCAAAGGAGGCAAGGGCAAGAACAAGGACAAAGAGGAGGACAGCTCCGAGGCCATGGACGAGGATGACGCTTCGCCGGAACCCAAGGAGGGTACCGCAGCTAACAAGTCCAACCCCTTTGGTAAGAAGAGTGTCGGAACTTACCACACCTTCCTCGGAACCCCAACTGTCCGCGCGAAAAAATCGGCGCTCCGGATCTTGAACGCCACAGTTCCGGCTGTGCCGCAGTATGTCAAGTGGTCGGAGAAAGCCTGTACCTTTGACAGGTCGGATCACCCGGCCGTCATCCCCAAAGAGTGCTACGCTCTGGTTGTGAGTCCCCGCATAGACGGGTATGACTTCTCCAAGTGTCTTATGGACGGAGGAGCTAGCCTGAACATCATGTACCTGGAGACCCTGGAGAAGATGAACCTCACCAAGGAACAACTCAAACACAGCACCACCGAATTTCATGGTGTGGTTCCGGGTAAGAAGGCAAACTCGGGCAGCATCAAACTTCCCGTGGCCTTCGGCAATGTGAACAACTACCGCGAAGAGATGATCACGTTCGAAGTGGTGCCCTTCAAAAGCTCCTACCACGTGATCTTTGGCAGGCCCACCTACCACAAGTTCCACGCCAGGGCATGCTACATCTACAACAAGCTCAAGATTCCGGGTCCTAACGGTTGGATCACCGTGTCCGAAGACTACAAGAAAGCTAGGGACTGCGAGGAAGGCGAAGCCGCCTTTGCAGAATCCGTCATATCTGGAGAGGAGCTGCAAGGCTACAGAGCCGCGGTGGATCCGACTGAGATGCAGACCACCAAGAAGCAGATCTCCGAACAGAAGACCTCGTTCAAGGCCGCGATAGAAACCAAGAAGCATGACCTCATTGAAGGTGACAACTCCAAGCAGGTTTCAGTCGGAGCCAACATGGACCCCAAATAGGAAAGCGCGCTCGTCGAGTTCCTCAGAGCTAACATGGATATCTTCGCATGGCAACCTTCTGACATGTCCGGAGTACCAAGGGAACTCGCGAGCACTACCTCAACATAAATCCGGGTGCAAACCGGTGAAGCAAGCTATGCGACGCTTTGGAGACAAGAAGCGCCGCGCCATAGGAATGGAATTAGCAAAGTTACTAGAGGCAGGTTTTGTAGTAGAAGTTATCCATACTGATTGGGTCGCAAACCCCGTCCTTGTACCCAAAAAGAATTCTGAAATACTAAGAATGTGCATCGATTACTCCGGCGTGAATAAGCATTGTCCGAAAGATCCGTTCCCTTTGCCGCGCATTGACCAAGTCATTGATTCGACGGCAGGGGCGGAACTTTTGTGTTTTCTTGACGCATATTCCGGGTATCATCAGATCTTGATGAAGGAGTCTGACCAAAAGGCGACTTCCTTCATCACACCCTTTGGCACATACTGCTATGTTACCATGCCTTTTGGCTTGAAAAACGCAGGTGCCACATACCAACGTACGATGCAGCGGTGCCTGAAGGACCAAATTGGCCGGAACGTGCACGCCTACGTCGACAACATCGCGGTCATGACCCGAAAGGGATCCGACCTGCTGAGCGACCTTAAGGAAACCTTTGATAATCTCCGACGGTACAAGATGATGTTGAATCCGCTAAAGTGCGTCTTTGGCGTACCAGCCGGAAAACTCCTTGGCTTCATTGTTTCCCACAGGGGAATCAAGTTAACCCGGAAAAAATCAAGGCTATCCTGAACATCAAAAGGCCAACTTGTCTCAAAGATGTGCAACGATTAACCGGTTGCGTTGCAGCAATCGTAGATTTGTTAGCCGTTCGAGAAAGCCCTACCTCTATACAAGCTGCTGAAGAAAACAGACAAATTTGTCTGGGATGAAGCAGCAGATAAAGCACTTCAGGAGTTGAAGAACATACTCTCCTCCCCACCTATATTGGCAGCTCCAGCTGAGTCAGAGCCTATGCTCCTCTACATAGCGGCTACCAACAAAGTTATCAGCCTCGTAATCGTGGTGGTACGAAAGGAAGAAGGATTTGAGCACGGAGTCCAAAGACCTGTCTATTACATTAGCGAAGTCCTGACGGAATCCAAGCAGAGATACCCTCACTTTCAGAAGCTAGCATACGGAGTTTTCCTAGGCAGCCGGAAGCTGAGACACTACTTCCAGGAGCACCCAATGACAGTGGTGAGCAAGGCTCCCCTGGCAACAATCATCAACAACTCCGACGCAACAGGACGCGTAGCAAAATGGGGCATCGAATTATCTGCCTTTGACATCAACTACGAAGCCCGAACTGCAATCAAGTCTCAAGTTCTAGCGGATTTCATCGCGGATTGGACTGAAGCACCGGAGGGCACACCTGTGCCGGAACCTGAAGCTTGGGTTGCACTTTGACGGATCCAAGCAACATCAAGGCTCGGGGGCTGGAGTTACCCTGAAGTCACCTACCGGAGAAGAACTGCAGTACGTTCTGCAGATTCACTTCGAAGCAACCAACAATATGGCGGAATACGAGGCTCTACTACACGGTCTGCGCATCGCTAAGGAAATTGGGATCAAGCACATCATATGCTGCGGAGATTCCGACTTGGTGGCACAACAAGTAGCCGGAACCTGGAACGCCAGAAACTCCGTCATGGCGGCTTACAGAGATGAAGTGGACGAGATCGCCAAGTGCTTCCTCGGATACGAAGTCAAGTACGCCAGGAGAGATGATAACACAGCAGCAGACATGCTGTCCAAGCTCGGATCCGGCAGGAAACCAATTCCGCCTGGAGTTTTCCTTGAGCATCTGCGAGTACCCTCAGTGAAGGGTGCAAACCCGGAAAATCCCGATCTGGCAGTTTCTCCGGCTAAGGAAGTGATGGCAATCATTCCGGCCTGGACTCAGCCGTTCTTGGATTACCTCATCGATCAAAAGTTGCCGGAGGACGAGGTCCACGCACGTCAGATCATCAGACGAGCAAGATCCTACACAATTGTTGATGGACAGCTCTACAAACGAAGTGCAAACGGGGTATTTCTCAAATGCGTCTCTAGTCAAGATGGCATTGAAATCCTCAGAGAGATCCACGCAGGGGATTGCGGGCATCATGCCGCCCCCATCCCTCGTTGCAAAAGCTTTTCGGTTAGGATTTTACTAACAGCTAAAGAAGACGCCGACAAGCTGGTGAAAACTTGCCGAGGTTGTCAGTACTACGCTACTCAACCAAACGCTCCAGCCCAAGAGCTGAGGACCATCCCTATCACCTGGCCGTTCGGGTCCGGGGCTCGATATGGTTGGTAAGTTAAAGAAATCATCTCCTGGTGGTCATGAATACCTCCTGGTCGCTATTGACAAGTTAAGTAAGTGGATCGAGGCAAAGCCAGTGAGAAAAGCCGATGGTGCTACGGCACTAAAATTTGTTTGCAGCCTCGTGACGAGATTCGGCATCCCACACAGCATAATCACACAATGGCACAAACTTTGCGCAGGGAGAACTCAAGGATTACTGCGATGAAGTTGGGATCCGGCTTGACCTTGCGTCTGTGGCTCACCCACAATCTAATGGTCAGGTCGAACGAGCCAATGGCCTTATACTAGCCGGAATCAAACCTCGCCTTGAAGAACCGCTGCGCCGCGCAGCCGGAGCTTGGGCTGATGAGCTGGACTCTGTTCTGTGGAGTTTAAGAACTACCCCTAACAGGTCAACAGGATTTACTCCTTTCTTCCTGGTATATGGATCCGAAGCTGTGCTCCCCACTGACATCATCCATGATTCACCGCGAGTTTCCGCCTATGATGAAGAAACTGCCGACGAGGCTCGACAGCTATCTATGGACCTGATCGAAGAAGCTCGGAATTTAGCTGACCAACGCTCCACCATTTACCAGCAGAAGCTCCGACGCTATCATAGCCGTCGAGTTCGGAACCGCTCGTTCATGGTCGGAGACTTAGTCCTCCGCCTTCGCCAGGTGAAAGATCACAAGTTGCAATCTCCATGGGAAGGACCTTTGTCATCAGCAAAGTACTACACAACGGATCCTACTACCTCGTTGATTTCCGGGAACTAAAGGATAGACCTGCCAACTGGCATCGGAAACGAAAACGAGAAGATCCGGGTGACATATATGATGAAACAGATCGTCCCTGGAACATAGCACAGCTACGTCCTTTCCACACTTAGCGCTTTACGCATTACATACCTTGTAATATATATGATACATGATCAATGAAATAAAGCTTTTGGTTCACTCTTAGAGTCATTTACCTCCTTTAATTTTTCATTTCTGGATCGTATGTTTTTTCCGACTAAAACCGCAGAGCTGGATCTTTCCGCCTAGGCGTGTATGAAAGTTGTGATTTTCAAAATCGTCCCTTAGGACGTAAGCTTAAGTTTTCTGGAAATTTTTTCTGTTGCAAACCCATGGATTCCTGGTAGCGACTTCCGGCACTTGGGCTGGGGGCTTGTTTCCGCGGTTATTGACGGATTGCCATTGGGCTTCGTCGCCGCTGGCGAGCGTTTCCGGCGCGGGTTTTCCGGCTCGTGGAAGGTGTCGTTGCCTAATCGACGATACCTCGGAGGAGGTATCCTCACGAGGGGGAGAAGAAGTAGGGGCCATAGGGCGGAGTGCACACGGGACGGTGGTACGCGAGTTACCCAGCTTCGGAACACCTGCACGATGACAGGGCCTACTGCTGCTTGTCTGGAATTATCTGGGCGCTTGCGCATTGTTACAATGGTTGTGGTTGTGCCTCTAGGGCTCCCGGGATCCGGCTTATAAAGGCGCACGGATCTAGGGTTTACATGGAGAGTCCTAGGCGGAATACAAGTTGCCTAACTACGGTACAATATCTTGCCGTGTATGTCAAGGATCCGCCTTCCTTATGGCCGTACTGGATCCGGATATTTATGGGCCTCCACGGATCCGGCCTCCTTCGTAGGTCGGTTAGGATCCGGCTCCAAGTTCCTGGGCTGGACTTCATCCTTCTTGATCAACAGCAACTGGGCCGCCCGATGGGCCCCATGCCACCATCACCGTCTATGGGCCACCCGGGCTTGCCGGATCTAGGCCATGTCGTTGATATACCCATAAAGTATACCCACAACAGTAGCCCCCGAAGTTCTCCGAGATTCATCATTCTTCCGTCTTCATATAACTCGGAACCGAAGAGAATCTTGAAGAGCTTCCAAACTTACTCGTTTCCGATATCATTTAACCGGAAACCCACATGTCCTTCAGTAATGATAATGTAACGGAGTTTGCACTTTTCCCGCGCACAACTTCCTATCTTCCCGCGCTAAATTTTCGGAGATGCGAATCTTTAGCCGGAAATTTCGGGAGCGCACGGTTAAGTTACCTCCACGTCATTTTACCGCTTTTAACCTAAGACACGTGTCATGCATCCAACGGTGAGACCGTTCAGTTTCCGCCGTAGGATCCGGAATGCGAATCTCCGCGCGAGGGCTATAAATACCCCGACGCGCGGTAACTCCTCATTCGTTTCACCCGTTCACCACTTCATCTTCCTCCTCCCGCCGCGCCGCCCGCCAGATCTTAACTCCGACGAGCTCCGCCGCGGAAGACTTCACGCCAGGTCGCTCCAAGCCTCCCCTCGTCCCAAGATCGCCGCGGTTGACCGGGAAATCTCCCCCGCCGCCGATTCGTGGTCACGCGGGCCGTTTTTCAGCAAGTTCGGCGACCTTCGTCCTCGCCGGAGCATCGCCGGTTCGCCGCGCCATTGACGGTACGTGCACCGGACTTGTAGAAGAAGAAGTAGAGTAGATTCCGGTAACTCAAACACTTTGCATGGGTGCAGCCGGAAGCATGCCGATCGACTCGCACTGTACTGGTAGTTCTCCGAATAGCCCGGATCCCAGTTCATTAGAGCCAATCTGTCCGGATCCCATTGCATATCTACCACCATATGTTTCCGACATCCGGCTGGCTCAACCTTTTTCCGCATCTTCCAGCACCAAGTTAGGCCGGATCCCAACCGCTCAAGAAATCGAAGAAGAACTTCAAGGGCAGGCTAGAATGGCAGCCAAGGTTCAGGAGACGGAAAACAAGAAAGCTTCTAAGGCCCGGAACCGCGAAGGAGAGCGGGGTGTGGTGGCCCTGCGAAACCACTGATACGGAGCTCAGAGAGCTTCAGAACGAGGGTATGATCTCCGCTCACTGGAGTTTCATACGCGACACCGTCGTCCCCAAGCCAGGAGCCGGAGAAGTGGTCATGACGAAGGCTTGGGTGGAACGCGGATTATCGCTCCCCTGCTCGGAATTTTTCCTCTCCGTCCTCAACACGTACGGACTTCAACCCCACAACATCTGCCCCAACTCCTACCTTCTGCTCTCCAACTTCGCAACTCTCTGCGAAGGGCATCTCGGAATCCGGCCAGACGTCAAGCTATGGCAGTTTTTCTTCCGAGTGAAGAAAGAGACGAAGGACAAAGCTATGCTGAACTGTGGGAGCATGACCTTCATGCTCCGACCTGGCCGCATGTACCCTCCTCACGACTCGCACGAATCCGTCCGGTACTGGAACGCCGGATGGTTTTACGAGAAGAATGTGTCAGTTCCGGAGATTCACGACGGTCTCCCCAAATTCAACAACGAGCCTCCGGAAGAGCTCGCAAGCTGGAGTTTCATCCCATCGCTTTCCCTAACTCCCATCCTGGAGAAGGCAGCGCGGAGAATTTCCTGGTTAGTCCACGATGGGCTAACCGGAACCCAGCTTACACTGAGCTGGTTCACTCGGCGGATCCAGCCCCTACGATATAACGCGCGGTTAATCTGCGCATACACCGGGGCGGACGACCAGCTCCGAGCTACCCGCCACGATCTTCCGGCTGATTCTCTTAAAAGGAGATTCAAGACGCTGGTGAAGGTGGGCCGGGGTCAACCGATCCCGGAACTGATCAAGGACATTTACACGAACAACCAGTGTCCTCCGGTAAGCTTTGATCCCTTCGTTACTTCAAACTTCACAGGTTTTTGGATATTGACTAACATATGATATCTTTCCCTCCAGCTCGCTACATTGGCGGAGGAAAACTTACGCACCATACTTCGCGTCCCCGTCAGCGGCGACACGGCGGAGGAGGTTCCGGAAGACGAAGAGGAGGAAGAGGAGCAAGCACCCCGCAAGGCGGCTCCTCGACCTACGAAGCGTCCCCGCGCCAAAGCTTCCGGCTCTGAAGCCGGAGCCAGCGGCGAGGCCTCCGCCAAGAAGCCCAAGATCGTCAAGCCCCCTCCGCTAGACTCAAGGAAGGCGGAGCGGGAGCGTTTGAAAATGCTTTCCACAGCAGGCAAACACTCGCGCCCCATCATCCCCGGCGCCCCGTAAGTTTCCGTGTATGGTACATATTCACTTTGATGCAACTGTTTCTTATGCAATCTTCTTTTATTTATTCGCAGAACTCCGACTACCGCCGCCACTCGGACCACCAGCCAAGAACCCATCACAAAATTTATGAAGAAATCTCCGGCTATTGGTCCTGCAACTCCAGCTCCGCCAAGCGCTTCCCACACTGCTCCACCGCCATCTCCTCCTCAAGCGGATCAATCTCCCCCTCCTGCCGCAAACACTCCACCGGAAATAATTCCGGTCAGTAGCGAGAAGGTGGGAGGAGAGGATCCTAAGGCCAAAGGCCCTGTCCAAGAAGAAGCTCAAGACCAAGGAGAAGCTGAGGTTACTTCCTCCGAGAAGGTCGGAGCCGGTGCTGGCGACGTTGTCGTGTTTCCGAAAAACTTCGGAGATCCGTCTGACCTCACCTCCACCCCCAAGGCATATGCTACAAAGTTCTTCAACAAGCTGACGGAGACAGAGAAGTGGGAACTTGAACAAGATCTGCTCAACGCCATGCTGAACAATGCCTGGGGGAAACCGGATGCCGCTACGTCGGAAATCCAGGATTTTAAGAAGGGCGTCGGCGAATTCTTCGACAAGCTTGTCTGCAAACAAAAGGTACTCCCAGTAGCCCCCAAGCATGTAGGCGGAAACTAGGGACTAGTTAGCGCTTAGATGCTTTTAGAGTACAGCCACTTTTGGAAAGATTTAAAAATGTCACAGTAGCCCCCAAGCATGATGTCGGAAAGATTCCGGCAATAATGCTTCAAAGGACACCACTATGTTGTAGGCGGAATTTTTACTCCTGCTCTGTTTGTTTTTTACAGGAACAGCAGGCACTGCACTATGAGCTACACAAGAATATTGCTCTGCAGCGCCGCGTTACCTTGGGCCAAGCGGAGAATATCCGAGCCCTCAAAGATAAAAATGCAGAACTGAACAAACAGCTGGCGGACGCCCAAGGTTGGTTTCCGACCTTTCTTGTTATTAGTTCACGTTCCGACTTTGAACTGTTTTTAACTTGATTCCTTATAGGCGCATCTTCTTCCCTGGCGACAACCTCCTCCGAACTGGAAAACCTGCGCTCCTCATACCAAGAGTTGGAGATAAAGCTGAAGGAGGCGGAGCAGCAGAAGGAGCGTGCCGAGAAGCAACTGGCGGAGAAAAACTCCGAGCTCATCAGGGAGAAGGGCGAATTCGTGCTGAAGCGTAATGCTGATAGCGAGACCATCAAGAGGCAGCAAAAGGAGCTCAATGGACTCCGGAAGTACATGGAAACCGCGGAGCACCATTGGGACCTGCTGGCCGAAAATATCCTGGGTACGTATACTCGGAATTTCTTTTCTTGATGGATAATCTCTTGTGCTCAACTTGAATGTTTATTCTTGTATTTTTGCGCAGAGCCCCTTGGATACCCTGAAAGGCGCCGGAACAAATTTCCCCGGGACGATGTTCTTTCTCTTGCTGGCGATGACTGCAAGGATCTTATCTCCGCTTCACGGAAGATATGCCATAACTTTTCACTGAAGAAGAGCCGCACCTGCGGTCTACGCAAACTAGTCAAGCGAATGGACATTCTTCCGGAGCTGGTAACAGATCTACAAGCGTCATCAGCCCGAGGCGCAGCTGCCATGACTTTAACCATGTGCTTGGCGCATAACCCGGAGATGGATCTGGACCGGGTAACTTCTGGTGTTCCTCCGACAGCAGATGTCGGAGCGCTTCTTGATGCGGTGAGTGGCTATGACACCCGCATCGCGCGGAGGATCCGTCACGAGGAATTCTACGACAAAGTGGTTCTCCCAGCGGACGAGCCCCTTGAAGACGAACTTCAAAAGGAGCGCGACGCGGAAGCCCGTCCTGCGGAATCCGGAACCCAGTTTACCTGGACCAGCTCCAAGGATGCTCCCCAAGAGGAACCCAAGACCAGCGCTGCAACCTCCGGAGAAGATGAAGAGAGCGATGAAGATGTGTCGTCTCCGGCTGAGGGCGCCAAAGGAAAAGATCCAGAGGGCAATGCTTCTCCGTGCAAGGCGGAGTGAAAACGTTTATGTCCTGCGGGATAAAACAATGCATCATTTTGGCCCCAGCGAGGGTTTGTAATATAACTTAAATTCTTAAGTAGTTAGGGACGAAACAAGCATGCATGCGTGGGCGGAAAATACTTATCCTGCTATCCGTTTTTATATTATTTGCATGTGTTGTTTCTTGAAAGCAAGTGCTGGTTTGATAATTTCCGGCTTGCCCACTTGACCTTCCACGAGCCGGAAAACCCGAGCCGGAAACGCTCGCCAGCGGCGACGAAGCCCAATGGCAATCCGTCAATAACCGCGGAAACAAGCCCCCAGCCCAAGTGCCGGAAGTCGCTACCAGGAATCCATGGGTTCGCAACAGAAAAAATTTCCGCCAGAAAACTTAAGCTTACGTCCTAAGGGACGATTTTGAAAATCACAACTTTCATACACGCCTAGGCGGAAAGATCCAGCTCTGCGGTTTTAGTCGGAAAACATACACGATCCAGAAATGAAGAATTAAAGGAGGTAAATGACTCTAAGAGTGAACCAAAAGCTTTATTTCATTGATCATGTATCATAGATATTAGAAGGTATGTAATGCGTAAAGCGCTAAGTGTGGAAAGGACGTAGCTGTGCTATGTTCCAGGGACGATCTGTTTCATCATATATGTCACCCGGATCTTCTCGTTTTCGTTTCCGATGCCAGTTGGGTCTATCCTTTAGTTCCCGGAAATCAACGAGGTAATAGGATCCGTTGTGTAGTACTTTGCTGATGATAAAAGGTCCTTCCCATGGAGTTTGCAACTTGTGATCTTTCACCTGGCGAAGGCGGAGGACTAAGTCTCCGACCATGAACGAGCGGTTCCGAACTCGACGGCTATGATAGCGTCGGAGCTCTGCTAAATGGTGGAGCGTTGGTCGGCTAGATTCCGAGCTTCTTCGATCAGGTCCACAGATAGCTGTCGAGCCTCGTCAGCAGTTTCTTCATTGTAGGCGGAAACTCGCGGTGAATCATGGATGATGTCGGTGGGGAGCACAGCTTCGGATCCGTATACCAGGAAGAAAGAAAATCCTGTTGACCTGTTAGGGGTACTCCACAGAACAGAGTCCAGTTCATCAGCCCAAGCTCCGGCTGCGCGGCGCAGCGGTTCTTCAAGGCGAGGTTTGATTCCGGCTAGTATAAGGCCATTGGCTCATTCGACCTGACCATTAGATTGTGGATGAGCCACAGATGCAAGGTCAAGCCGGATCCCAACTTCATCGCAGTAATCCTTGAGTTCTCCCTGCGCAAAGTTTGTGCCATTGTCTGTGATTATGCTGTGTGGGATGCCGAATCTCGTCACGAGGCTGCAAACAAATTTTAGTGCCGTAGCACCATCGGCTTTTCTCACTGGCTTTGCCTCGATCCACTTACTGAACTTGTCAATAGCGACCAAGAGGTATTCATGGCCACCAGGAGATGATTTTTTTAACTTACCAACCATATCGAGCCCCCAGACCGCAAACGGCCAGGTGATAGGGATGGTCCTCAGCTCTTGGGCTGGAGCGTTTGGTTGAGTAGCGTAGTACCGACAACCGCGGCAAGTTTTTACCAGCTTGTCAG
This sequence comes from Lolium multiflorum, assembly GCA_030979885.1. NCBI lineage: Eukaryota > Viridiplantae > Streptophyta > Magnoliopsida > Poales > Poaceae > Lolium > Lolium multiflorum. Next base: position 278,705,220 of record CM061753.1, on the reverse strand, counting down.
CGTCTTCTTTAGCTGTTAGCCAGTAAAATCCTAACCGAAAAGCTTTTGCAACGAGGGACCTGGGGCGGCATGATGCCCGCAATCCCCTGCGTGGATCTCTCGGAGGATTTCAATGTCATCTTGACTAGAGACGCATTTGAGAAATACCCCGTTTGCACTTCGTTTGTAGAGCTGTCCATCAACAATTGTGTAGGATCTTGCTCGTCTAATGATCTGTCGTGCGTGGACCTCGTCCTCCGGCAACTTTTGATCAATGAGGTAATCCAAGAACGGCTGAGTCCAGGCCGGAATGACTGCCATCACTTCCTTAGCCGGAGAAACTGCCAGATCAGGATTTTCCGGGTTTGCACCCTTCATCGAGGGTACTCGCAGATGCTCAAGGAAAATTCCAGGCGGAATTGGTTTCCTGCCGGATCCGAGCTTGGACAGCATGTCTGCTGCTGTGTTATCGTCTCTCCTGACGTACTTGACTTCGTATCCGAGGAAGCACTTGGCGATCTCGTCCACTTCGTCTCTGTAAGCCGCCATGACGGAGTTTCTGGCGTTCCAGGTTCCGGCTACTTGTTGTGCCACCAGGTCGGAATCTCCGCAACATATGATGTGCTTGATCCCAATTTCCTTAGCGATGCAGACCGTGTAGTAGAGCCTCGTATTCCGCCATATTGTTGGTTGCTTCGAAGCAGAACGTACTGCAGTTCTTCTCCGGTAGGTGACTTCAGGGTAACTCCAGCCCCCGAGCCTTGATGTTGCTTGGATCCGTCAAAGTGCATGACCCAAGCTTCAGGTTCCGGCACAGGTGTGCCCTCCGGTGCTTCAGTCCAATCCGCGATGAAATCCGCTAGAACTTGAGACTTGATTGCAGTTCGGGCTTCGTAGTTGATGTCAAAGGCAGATAACTCGATGCCCCATTTTGCTACGCGTCCTATTGCGTCGGAGTTGTTGATGATTGTTGCCAGGGGAGCCTTGCTCACCACTGTCATTGGGTGCTCCTGGAAGTAGTGTCTCAGCTTCCGGCTGCCTAGGAAAACTCCGTATGCTAGCTTCTGAAAGTGAGGGTATCTCTGCTTGGATTCCGTCAGGACTTCGCTAATGTAATAGACAGGCCTTTGGACTCCGTGCTCAAATCCTTCTTCCTTTCGCACCACCACGATTACGAGGCTGATAACTTTGTTGGTAGCCGCTATGTAGAGGAGCATAGGCTCTGACTCAGCTGGAGCTGCCAATATAGGTGGGGAGGAGAGTATGTTCTTCAACTCCTGAAGTGCTTTATCTGCTGCCTCATCCCAGACAAATTTGTTTGTTTTCTTCAGCAGCTTGTATAGAGGTAGGGCTTTCTCGCCAAGACGGCTAACAAATCTACTGATTGCCGCAACGCAACCAGTTAATCGTTGCACATCTTTGAGACAAGTTGGCCTTTTGATGTTCAGGATAGCCTTGATTTTTTCCGGGTTAACTTCGATTCCCCTGTGGGAAACAATGAAGCCAAGGAGTTTTCCGGCTGGTACGCCAAAGACGCACTTCAGCGGATTCAACATCATCTTGTACCGTCGGAGATTATCAAAGGTTTCCTTAAGGTCGCTCAGCAGGTCGGATCCCTTTCGGGTCATGACCGCGATGTCGTCGACGTAGGCGTGCACGTTCCGGCCAATTTGGTCCTTCAGGCACCGCTGCATCGTACGTTGATATGTGGCACCTGCGTTTTTCAAGCCAAAAGGCATGGTAACATAGCAGTATGTGCCAAAGGGTGTGATGAAGGAAGTCGCCTTTTGGTCGGACTCCTTCATCAAGATCTGATGATACCCGGAATATGCGTCAAGAAAACACAGTTCCGCCCCCGTCGAATCAATGACTTGGTCAATGCGCGGCAAAGGGAACGGATCTTTCGGACAATGCTTATTCACGCCGGAGTAATCGATGCACATTCTTAGTATTTCAGAATTCTTTTGGGTACAAGGACGGGGTTTGCGACCCAATCAGTATGGATAACTTCTACTACAAAACCTGCCTCTAGTAACTTTGCTAATTCCATTCCTATGGCGCGGCGCTTCTTGTCTCCAAAGCGTCGCATAGCTTGCTTCACCGGTTTTGCACCCGGATTTATGTTGAGGTAGTGCTCGGCGAGTTCCCTTGGTACTCCGGACATGTCAGAAGGTTGCCATGCGAAGATATCCATGTTAGCTCGGCGGAACTCGACGAGCGCGCTTTCCTATTTGGGGTCCATGTTGGCTCCGACTGAAACCTGCTTGGAGCTGTCACCTTCAACGAGGTCATGCTTCTTGGTTTCTATCGCGGCCTTGAACGAGGTCTTCTGTTCGGAGATCTGCTTCTTGGTGGTCTGCATCTCGTCGGATCCACCGCGGCTCGTAGCCTTGCAGCTCCTCTCCGATATGACGGATTCTGCAAAGGCGGCCTCGCCTTCCTCGCAGTCCCTAGCTTTCTTGTAGTCTCCGGACACGGTGATCCAACCGTTGGGACCCGGAATCTTGAGCTTGTTGTAGATGTAGCATGCTCTGGCGTGGAACTTGTGGTAGGTGGGCCTGCCGAAGATCACGTGGTAGGAGCTTTTGAAGGGCACCACTTCGAACGTGATCATCTCTTCGCGGTAGTTGTTCACATTGCCGAAGGCCACGGGAAGTTTGATGCTGCCCAGAGAGTTTGCCTTCTTACCCGGAACCACACCATGAAATTCAGTGGTGCTGTGTTTGAGCTGTTCCTTGGTGAGGTTCATCTTCTCCAGGGTCTCCAGGTACATGATGTTCAGGCTAGCTCCTCCGTCCATAAGACACTTGGAGAAGTCATACCCGTCTATGCGGGGACTCACAACCAGAGCGTAGCATTCTTTGGGGATGACGGCCGGGTGATCCGACCTGTCAAAGGTACAGGCTTTCTCCGACCACTTGACATACTGCGGCACAGCCGGAACTGTGGCGTTCAAGATCCGGAGCGCTGATTTTTTCGCGCGGACAGTTGGGGTTCCGAGGAAGGTGTGGTAAGTTCCGACACTCTTCTTACCAAAGGGGTTGGACTTGTTGGCTGCGGTACCCTCCTTGGGTTCCGGCGAAGCGTCATCCTCATCCATGGCTTCGGAACTGTCCTCCTCTTTGTCCTTGTTCTTGCCCTTGCCTCCTTTGCCGCGCGGGCGGTGCTTCCGGGCTCGCTTGTATCCTGCCTCCGGGTCGTTCTTCGATCGTTGACCCACTTGCAGTTGCGATTGGTATGGGTGGATTTGCCCGTAGCCGGATCCAGATGGGCCAGGCACGGCATATCCCTGTATTCTTCGTACGTTTGGGGGCGCGGGATCCGGCTGCGGTGACCTCGCGCTGCTGGCTCTTGCTGCTCCGCCTCCACGCCCGCGGCCTCTTCCGCCTCCTGGACCTCCGCGTTGGAACGTCATGGCTACCATGTCGGATCCTCCGCCTTTCTGGTCTTCAGGGGGTTCTTCCGCTTGTTGCTGTTGCTGACGCCGTTATCACGGTTTTTCTTCTGTTGGTGCAGGGGTATGGCTGTAGCTGCGAGATCTCCGCCTGCGTCGTCATCGGCGGCAGTATGATCGCTGGCGATGTTTATCATCTCATCAAGAGTGAGCTTGTTTGCATTCACCAGGCAGGTAAGCTTGTGGCGCAGCAGCCCCCCACGCTGCAACCCACCAATGAAGGCGTGCATTGCTGTGCGGTTATCTACGTTCTCGCACTCGTTTCTGGTTGCCAACCATCGGGTGAGGAAACTCCTAGATGTCTCACCCTTCTTCTGGATGCAAGCTTGAAGATCGCTGGTGGTGGCCGGTCTCTTGTAGGTACCCCTGAAGTGGTTCTCGAAAGCCTTCTTCAGGTCCAACCAGCAAAAGATGGTGTTCTCCTCAAGGTCAGAGCCAAACACGAGCTGGACCAATAAGGTACAACTGGAGCATGCGGCAGGCTATATTCGGGGTTCCTCCGGCGAAGGTTACTGCATTGTAGTAATCCTCAATCCAGGTATCCGGCCTCTCGCTGCCATCATAATGCTTCAGGTTTCCTGGTAGCTTAAGGTTCAAGCTTCTTGGCTTTGGTTCTTCTCGGATCATCTGGCCAAAACACCTTGGACCGATGTAGTCGGATCTGTACTCGTTGAGGCGATCCCGGGCATCACGGGGGGCACCACCGGGTGATTTTGAGCGGAACGAGATCTCCGGCCTCTGCCTCCGCCTCCACCTCCGCCTCCACTGGGTGGTGGCGAGGGAGATCTGCGGGGGCTGTAAGATGTTCTTCCGCCTTCAGATTCTCGGCGTGGCTCCCGCGGCTGGCTCCGGCTTCGGTGGCTCCTTTCCTCTTGATGGTGGTCGCCTCCGTCGTTCCGGCTCCTGCGTGGCTCAGGTGCATACTCATCGTTCCGGCTCCTCCTTGGTTCCGGATCGCGTCCTTGGCTTCTGCGAGGCTCAGGGTCGCGTTCTTGATTTCGACGAGGCTCAGGCTCGCGGTCTTGATTCCGGCTTCTGCGTGGTTCCGGCGTACGCTCCCTGCTCCTGTCTCTAGGAGGCGGCATATCGTCGCGGATGTTGATTCCACCTGGCCCATGGGGCCTGGGGTTTCCGGCAGGACTGCGACGTCTAGGGGGTAGCGGAGGACGCGAAGCTCGGGGTGGTGGTGATGGAACACGGTACTTATCTCTGCCAGTATACATCGCATCCTTTCCCTTTGCCGGGTTTTTCGGAGTTGAATCCGATGGTATGGGGATTGGATTTGGATGGTCTCTGACTTTCCTCCTGCGCTCCGTAGATCCGGTGCGCGACTCTCCATCACGGTTTTGACTTGCTATGGCGTCCTTCTGCGCGGTAGATATGCATTGCTCCGGATTGGATGCTAACCTGCGCGAAGTGTCCGCCTTGCTCTGTTGCTGCATTGCTGAGGCAACGAGCTTCCGGACGTAATTGATGTCGATCTCCTCGTCCTTCTTTTTCAGGATCTCCGCAGCCTTCTTCATGTTATCCTTTGGGGTTGCGAGCGGCTGTTGTTCTGTGGGTGTTGCAAAGGTAATCCTGCGGGGAGGGATGGCTTCACGAGCGATTCTATCAGCCTCCGCCTGCTGAGCGGCTAACCTTTTCTCCCACTCCTTTCGGAGTCCTTTGGCTGTCGCCATCATCTCGTCGACTTCGCGATCCTTTTTTAGGGAGTAGTCCACGAAGTTTGCCGCTAGAGTTCTCTCTTCCAGCATGGCGGCAGCGGTCTTGGCGAACTTCTGAGCTGTCGCTAGCATCTCCTGTCTTCTGGCTTCTAAGGCCTCCGGATCTGCAGCTTCCTCAGGAGTTATTGGCTTGTTGAGGATATCAGACTTTGCGACTAAATCCATGCGCGCCTGCTCGACCATCTCTTCTGGTGACAGGACATCCTTTCGTGGTTGCGGTCCTAAGGGAGGCCTCACGTTGGATGGTCCTGGGCTGGAGTTGGAGGCTTCGTCTTCCGTGTCCGGCTGATCCAGCGGTGCCACGGTTGCTAGAACCTGCATCGGCTGGGCGGATTCCACTTCAGCTTGCTCACCGCCTCCTAGTTCCTCGAGCTTGCGGTTGAATTCTTCTGTATTCATGGATGAAGCGCCGTCATCTTCTTCCCCAATCGCGAGCTCTTTTGTCAAGCGATTGTATTCTTCTGTGCCTATTGAGGAGGCATCATCGGAATTTGCGCTTAGGTTACCGAGGATTGATTCCTCAGGGTTTCCGGCTTCCTCTTGTCCCGGAGCGTCGCTGTCTCCGACTGCTTCCGGCAGATCCGGAGCTACGTTGTTTCCGGGTGCCTCAACCTGCAAAGGATCGCCTCGTCCTGGTGGAGGGCGTCTCCTGCGGTATGGGCCAAGAAGTGCACGAAGTGACACCTTTGCTTCTCTAACACCTGGGAGACCCAGGCGGATCTGCATTGGTCTTCCACCGTTTTCTCCTGCTCAGGGGCAGATTGGGTGGGTTTTGATTTTTCCTGATCTAAGGCGGAACCTTCCTTAAGAAGCTCCTGCGACTCAGATCGGATCTTCGCGACGGCGTCCAGCTCAGCGGCGGACGCGTCAGCGTTACTTACCAGTGCGTTTCCGTCGGAATCGACGGTCTCGCCGATGAAGATGTGGATGCCGCCGATTGGGACGATGGAGAGCTTGACGGGGTTTGTTCTAGCCGGAATCCGAATTCGTCCGGAGGACGATCGGAAAATTCCCGGCGTAGAGTACGCGCCCCACAGCGATCGAGTCGTCGTAGCTTCCCATGGCGGCGCCCTCCCGGTTCCGGCCTCCAGCCTCTTGCCCCACGGTGGGCGCCAACCGTCGTTGCCTAATCGACGATACCTCGGAGGAGGTATCCTCACGAGGGGAGAAGAAGTAGGGGCCATAGGGCGGAGTGCACACGGGATGGTGGTACGCGAGTTACCCACTTCGGAACACCTGCACGATGACAGGCCTACTGCTGCTTGTCTGGAATTATCTGGGCGCTTGCGCGTTTTACAATGGTTGTGGTTGTGCCTCTAGGGCTCCCGGGATCCGGCTTATAAAGGCGCACGGATCTAGGGTTTACATGGAGAGTCCTAGCCGGAATACAAGTTGCCTAACTACGGTACAATATCTTGCCGTGTACGTCAAGGATCCGCCTTCCTTATGGCCGTACTGGATCCGGATACTTTATGGGCCTCCACGGATCCGGCCTCCTTCGTAGGTCGGTTAGGATCCGGCTCCAAGTTCCTGGGCTGGACTTCATCCTTCTTGATCAACAGCAACTGGGCCGCCCGATGGGCCCCATGCCACCATCACCGTCTATGGGCCACCCGGGCTTGCCGGATCTAGGCCATGTCGTTGATATACCCATAAAGTATACCCACAACAGAAGGTCAAGTGGGCAAGCCGGAAATTATCAAACCAGCACTTGCTTTCAAGAAACAACACATGCAAATAACATAAAAACGGATAGCAGGATAAGTATTTTCCGCCCACGCATGCATGCTTGTTTCGTCCCTAACTACTTAAGAATTTAAGTTATATTACAAACCCTCGCTGGGGCCAAAATGATGCATTGTTTAATCCCGCAGGACATAACAGTTTTCACTTCGCCTTGGGCGGAGAAGCATTGCCCTCTGGATCTTTTCCTTTGGCGCCCTCAGCCGGAGACGACACATCTTCATCGCTCTCTTCATCTTCTTCGGAGGTTGCAGCGCTGGTCTTGGGTTCCTCTTGGGGAGCATCCTTGGAGCTGGTCCAGGTAAACTGGGTTCCGGATTCCGCAGGTCGGGCTTCCGCGTCACGCTCCTTTTGAAGTTCGTCTTCAAGGGGCTCGTCCGCTGGGAGAACCACCTTGTCGTAGAATTCGTCGTGACGGATCCTCCGCGCGATGCGGGTGTCATAGCCACTCACCGCATCAAGAAGCGCTCCGACATCTGCTGTCGGAGGAACACCAGAAGTTACCCGGTCCAGATCCATCTCCGGGTTATGCGCCAAGCACATGGTTAAAGTCATGGCAGCTGCGCCTCGGGCTGATGACGCTTGTAGATCTGTTACCAGCTCCGGAAGAATGTCCATCCGCTTGACCAGTTTGCGCAGACCGCAGGTGCGGCTCTTCTTCAGTGACAAGTTATGGCATATCTTCCGTGAAGCGGAGATAAGATCCTTGCAGTCATCGCCAGCAAGAGAAAGAACATCGTCCCGGGGAAATTTGTTCCGGCGCCTTTCAGGGTATCCAAGTGGCTCTGCACAAAAATACAAGAATAAACATTCAAGTTGAGCACAAGAGATTATCCATCAAGATAAGAAATTCCGAGTATAAGTACCCAGGATATTTTCGGCCAGCAGGTCCCAATGGTGCTCCGCGGTCTCCATGTACTTCCGGAGTCCATTGAGCTCCTTTTGCTGCCTCTTGATGGTCTCGCTATCAGCATTACGCTTCAGCACGAATTCGCCTTTCTCCCTGATGAGCTCGGAGTTTTTCTCCGCCAGTTGCTTCTCGGCACGCTCCTTCTGCTGCTCCGCCTCCTTCAGCTTTATCTCCAACTCTTGGTATGAGGAGCGCAGGTTTTCCAGTTCGGAGGAGGTTGTCGCCAGGGAAGAAGATGCGCCTACAAGGAATCAAGTTAAAAACAGTTCAAAGTCGGAACGTGAACTAATAACAAGAAAGGTCGGAAACCAACCTTGGGCGTCCGCCAGCTGTTTGTTCAGTTCTGCATTTTTATCTTTGAGGGCTCGGATATTCTCCGCTTGGCCCAAGGTAACGCGGCGCTGCAGAGCAATATTCTTGTGTAGCTCATAGTGCAGTGCCTGCTGTTCCTGTAAAAAACAAACAGAGCAGGAGTAAAAATTCCGCCTACAACATAGTGGTGTCCTTTGAAGCATTATTGCCGGAATCTTTCCGACATCATGCTTGGGGGCTACTGTGACATTTTTAAATCTTTCCAAAAGTGGCTGTACTCTAAAAGCATCTAAGCGCTAACTAGTACCTAGTTTCCGCCTACATGCTTGGGGGCTACTGGGGAGTACCTTTTGTTTGCAGACAAGCTTGTCGAAGAATTCGCCGACACCCTTCTTAAACTCCTGGATTTCCGACGTAGCGGCATCCGGTTTCCCCCAGGCATTGTTCAGCATGGCGTTGAGCAGATCTTGTTCAAGTTCCCACTTCTCTGTCTCCGTCAGCTTGTTGAAGAACTTTGTAGCATATGCCTTGGGGGTGGAGGTGAGGTCAGACGGATCTCCGAAGTTTTTCGGAAACACGACAACGTCGCCAGCACCGGCTCCGACCTTCTCGGAGGAAGTAACCTCAGCCTCTCCTTGGTCTTGAGTTTCTTCTTGGGCAGGGCCTTTGGCCTTAGGATCCTCTCCGCCCACCTTCTCGCTGCTGACCGGAATTATTTCCGGTGGAGTGTTTGCGGCAGGAGGGGGAGATTGATCCGCCTGAGGAGGAGATGGCGGTGGAGCAGTGTGGGAAGCGCTTGGCGGAGCTGGAGTTGCAGGACCAACAGCCGGAGATTTCTTCATAAATTTTGTGATGGGTTCTTGGCTGGTGGTCCGAGTGGCAGCGGTAGTCGGAGTTCTGCGAATAAATAAAAGAAGATTGCATAAGAAACATTGCATCAAAGTGAATATGTACCATACCCGGAAACTTACGGGGCGCCGGGGATGATGGGGCGCGAATGTTTGCCTGCTGTGGAAAGCATTTTCAAACGTTCCCGCTCCGCCTTCCTTGAGTCTAGCGGAGGGGGCTTGACGATCTTGGGCTTCTTGGCGGAGGCCTCGCCGCTGGCTCCGGCTTCAGAGCCGGAAGCTTTGGCGCGGGGACGCTTCGTAGGTCGAGGAGCCGCCTTGCGGGGTGCTTGCTCCTCTTCCTCCTCTTCGTCCTCCGGAACCTCCTCCGCCGTGTCGCCGCTGACGGGGACGCGAAGTATGGTGCGCAAGTTTTCCTCCGCCAATGTAGCGAGCTGGAGGGAAAGATATCATATGTTAGTCAATATCCAAAAACTTGTGAAGTTTGAAGTAACGAAGGGATCAAAGCTTACCGGAGGACATTGGTTGTTCGTGTAAATATCCTTGATCAGTTCCGGGATCGGTTGACCCCGGCCCACCTTCACCAGCGTCTTGAATCTCCTTTTAAGAGAATCAGCTGGAAGATCGTGGCAGGTAGCTCGGAGCTGGTCGTCCGCCCCGGTGTATGCGCAGATTAACCGCGCGTTATATCGCAGAGGCTGGATCCGCCGAGTGAACCAGCTCAGTGTAAGCTGGGTTCCGGTTAGCCCGTCGTGGACTAGCCAGGAAATTCTCCGCGCTGCCTTCTCCAAGATTGGAGTTAGGGAAAGCGACGGGATGAAGCTCCAGCTTGCGAGCTCTTCCGGAGGTTCGTTGTTGAACTTGGGGAGACCGTCGTGGATCTCCGGAACTGACACATTCTTCTCGTAAAACCATCCGGCATTCCAGTACCGGACGGATTCGTGCGAGTCATGAGGAGGGTACATGCGGCCAGGTCGGAGCATGAATGTCATGCTCCCGCAGTTCAGCATAGCTTTGTCCTTCGTCTCTTTCTTCACTCGGAAGAAAAACTGCCATAGCTTGACGTCTGGCCGGATTCCGAGATGCCCTTCGCAGAGAGTTGCGAAGTTGGAGAGCAGAAGGTAGGAGTTGGGGCAGATGTTGTGGGGCTGAAGCCCGTACGTGTTGAGGATGGAGAGGAAAAATTCCGAGCAGGGGAGCGATAGTCCGCGTTCCACCCAAGCCTTAGTCATGACCACTTCTCCGGCTCCTGGCTTGGGGACAACGGTGTCGCGTATGAAACTCCAGTGAGCGGAGATCATACCCTCGTTCTGAAGCTCTCTGAGCTCCGTATCGGTGGTTTCGCAGGGCCACCACTGACCCCGCTCTCCTTCGCGGTTCCGGGCCTTAGAAGCTTTCTTGTTTTCCGTCTCCTGAACCTTGGCTGCCATTCTAGCCTGCCCTTGAAGTTCTTCTTCGATTTCTTGAGCGGTTGGGATCCGGCCTAACTTGGTGCTGGAAGATGCGGAAAAAGGTTGAGCCAGCCGGATGTCGGAAACATATGGTGGTAGATATGCAATGGGATCCGGACAGATTGGCTCTAATGAACTGGGATCCGGGCTATTCGGAGAACTACCAGTACAGTGTGAGTCGATCGGCATGCTTCCGGCTGCACCCATGCAAAGTGTTTGAGTTACCGGAATCTACTCTACTTCTTCTTCTACAAGTCCGGTGCACGTACCGTCAATGGCGCGGCGAACCGGCGATGCTCCGGCGAGGACGAAGGTCGCCGAACTTGCTGAAAAACGGCCCGCGTGACCACGAATCGGCGGCGGGGGAGATTTCCCGGTCAACCGCGGCGATCTTGGAACGAGGGGAGGCTTGGAGCGACCTGGCGTGAAGTCCTCCGCGGCGGAGCTCGTCGGAGTTAAGATCTGGCGGGCGGCGCGGCGGGAGGAGGAAGATGAAGTGGTGAACGGGTGAAACGAATGAGGAGTTACCGCGCGTCGGGGTATTTATAGCCCTCGCGCGGAGATTCGCATTCCGGATCCTACGGCGGAAACTGAACGGTCTCACCGTTGGATGCATGACACGTGTCTTAGGTCAAAAGCGGTAAAATGACGTGGAGGTAACTTAACCGTGCGCTCCCGAAATTTCCGGCTAAAGATTTGCATCTCCGAAAATTTAGCGCGGGAAGATAGGAAGTTGTGCGCGGGAAAAGTGCGAACTCCGTTACATTATCATTACTGAAGGACATGTGGGTTTCCGGTTAAATGATATCGGAAACAAGAAAGTTTGGAAGCTCTTCAAGATTCTCTTCGGTTCCGAGTTGTTTGAAGACGGAGGAATGATGAATCTCGGAGAACTTCGGGGGCTACTGTTGTGGGTATACTTTATGGGTATATCAACGACATGGCCTAGATCCGGCAAGCCCGGTGGCCCACAGACGGTGATGGTGGCATGGGGTCCATCGGGCGGCCCAGTTGCTGTTGATCAAGAAGGATGAAGTCCAGCCCAGGAACCTGGAGCCGGATCCTAACCGACCTACGAAGGAGGCCGGATCCGTGGAGGCCCATAAAGTATCCGGATCCAGTACGGCCATAAGGAAGGCGGATCCTTGACGTACACGGCAAGATATTGTACCGTAGTTAGGCAACTTGTATTCCGGCTAGGACTCTCCATGTAAACCCTAGATCCGTGCGCCTTTATAAGCCGGATCCTGGGAGCCCTAGAGGCACAACCACAACCATTGTAACAACGCGCAAGTGCCCAGATAATTCCAGACAAGCAGCAGTAGGCCCTGTCATCGTGCAGGTGTTTCGAAGCTGGGTAACTCACGTACCACCGTCCCGTGTGCACTCCGCCCTATGGCCCCTACTTCTTCTCCCCCTCGTGAGGATCCCTCCTCCGAGGTATTGTCGATTAGGCAACGACACGGAGGGAAGAGAGGACGCCAGAGCTTGCTGTGGCGTGTCCGGACAGTTGCATTCCTAGCCTAGATTCAGGTCTAGAATGGGTCGTTCGGTTGGGTTTTCTGTGTCCTCCAGTTTGCGTGGATCAAAATGAATGGCCTCGGTCCAGTTTCGTTGAGCCATCGAAGATGTCCTCAACATGATGGCTTTCCGTTACAAAGTTCTAGTACGATAAGCTTTACGTACCCGTCCCCAGTGTTGAAGGTTGTTGATGATATTAATAAATCGGTTAAATCTTTTTGATTTTTTTTCTTCAGACGACAATACGACATCAGAAAGGGCCTGTCGTAGGCTGGTGCACGCACTCCTTCACTTCCTCCATCTCGATGGATTGTTAGAAAGTCCGTTGACGCCGAGGCGCCAATGGACGGTGTACGTGATGCTGAAGTTGGCAAGTTGCGGCGCGTGCACTCGGAGCGCATCGCCTTGCGAGCAGGCGGGGCCAAATTCCTGCCCTTTCGGCGCATGCTTGGGTCGATATCATCAGTCCCTGACTAGCTAAGCTAGGTAGGACACTAATCCACGAGTAGAATATATAACTCCATCCTAGCTAGCCGGCCCGATCGATGGATCGTTAAAATCCGCACTCCAGAGGATGAACACTGCTACCGATCGAGTAAGTAACCTTTTAGTTTCCTGGTTTTCAACGCGATGCATGTGTAAGCGAGAACGGCCGGCGTAAGCAACAGTGAGCAGGCGCTAACAAGAAGCAACGGTTAGACCACACACACAGGTGGCTAGATTCAGACATTCAGTGTTGTGGATAGATGGATTCAGCCGATTGACGCAACACGCGCTTCAAGGCCGGGAGAGGACGGCGGTCAAGTACGTAGCACACGATCGGATAGACGTACGGATTTACGTGGACGGACATGAATCGCGTCCTGGCTCCTTGAATGGTGATTCTTGTCCCTAGCGTGTCATCTATCTCGTCTATTCACTTCCATTAAAGTGAAAATTCCACCACTTTGTACTGGGAGCGCGGCAGCACCTCCTACGGAAAAGCAGCAGCATGTTGCCCAACTACAAGCATATTAGCACGCGCGCGCCACGCATGGATCCATTGATCCTCGGGCAGGGTAAAAGGTTGGGATAGAGAAATTAAAACACTCCACTCACTGAATATGACCACCGATCTAGCTTCAGAACAATCCTGAGATCAAGTGTAGCACCCAGCACGATTTCAGATATCTTAACAGGATGATCGGCGAAATACTCAAGTTTTTCATCACGGATGCCCCAGCTCCCAAGTGTCCAACCTTAATCCACCAGAAAGAAAAAGGAAAAATCGTCAGTGCCATCACTGTGCCAATCCCCAAGTCCTAATATAAAACCGCTGCCCTGACCTGCAACTCAATGGTGGATTGGTGGCCAAATGCACCAACGAAACTTAGCATATATGTCTCTTTGACCTGCAAATGGATTATGCTGGATCATGGGTTCAACTGCTCAAGTACATAAGTACCACTCTGTACTTGCGTTTATGGACATGGTATGCACCCTGATTGCCTCCAGTTAAATACTACCCTCCTGATTTGTCCATTTCTCTATGGCTAAATTCCCAGGACTGCACATGCACTAACCCTATAGCTGGTAGAATGGCTAGTGCCCTTCTTCAAGGCTCATGATATATAATACACTACTAGGAAAAGACCTATAGCCACAAATATTACTGCTGACGCACCAAAAATGGTGCCCGCCGGTGCTAAATACTACTGGCGCGCCACGTTTCGGTTGCGCCTGTGATGACCCAATACCGTTGGCACAGAAAAAATTTAGTGCGCGGGGAATAAGGGTGAACTAGGTCCGGGCAAAACTGAAAATCGGAGCTCCCTTACCGCCGGCGCACAACTATGTCGGTGCTGCGTTTTTCCTCCCCACCCCACTGTGGGCCTCCTTTTCGGTTTCCGAAAAAAATCAAAGAAAATGATAGAAAATTTAAAAAATAAAATCATTTGAAATACCCATGTATTATGTCATCTAATTTTAGTGAAAATTGAAAACATGAATTTCGATATATTATGCAAAATGACGCTATATTTCGGTAAAACGGAATTTCTGGTTGCATACAACCTTCGACTAAAAACTTATTTATATCAAAATGTATCTACGCAAAATTTCCAACCCGTTTGGACAAAAATTGGATTCGGCGAATTCAAAACGGAAACATGACTCTTTTCAGATTCTAGATTTTGATGAAAAAAAATTACCCCCGGCGCACCACCATACTAGGTGCGCCGGCGGTAACCTTAGGTATATAAATTGAAACCGGGGTCCTCCTCTTCCTCTTACTCATTCCCCCCTCTTCTCCTCTCCTCCTTTCCTCCTCTTCCTCTTCCTCTTCCTACTCTTTTCTCCTCCTCCTTTCCTCTTCCTCTAACACCGCCCCCCCTGCTTGGACTCGAGCTACACCGACCAAGAGCTGTCGCGGCCGCCACCGCCTCCTCCTCCTCGGCGGCCTCGAGCTCCTCCTCGGCCTCAAGCTTCGACGGCCACGTCGCCTCGAGGTCCTCCTCGGCCTCGAGCTCCGATGACCACGCCGCCTCGAGCTCCTCCTCAGCCTCCGACGACGCTGCCGACACGCCGACAACCACGCTGCCGACATGTGATACGTCTCCAACGTATCGATAATTTCTTATGTTCCATGCTACTTTATTGATGATACCTACATGTTTTATGCACATTATATGTCATATTTATGCATTTTCTGGAACTAACCTATTAACGAGATGCCGAAGAGCCAGTTGTTGTTTTCTGCTGTTTTTGGTTTCAGAAATCCTAGTAAGGAAATATTCTCGGAATTGGACGAAATCTTCGCCCGGGTCCTATTTTTGCACGGAGCTTCCGAAGACCGAAGAGGGAAGGAAGTGGGGCCACGAGGCGCCGACACCATAGGGCGGCGCGGCCCAGGCCCTGGCCGCGCCGGCCTGTGGTGTGGGCCCTCGCGCGCCTCTTGACCTGCCCTTTCGCCTACTTAAAGCCCCCGTCGCGAAAACCCCGCACGAGAGCCACGATACGGAAAACCTTCCGAGACGCCGCCGCCGCGAATCCCATCTCGGGGATTCAGGAGATCGCCTCCGGCACCCTGCCGGAGAGGGGATTCATCTCCGGAGGACTCTTCATCGCCATGATCGCCTCCGGAGTGATGAGTGAGTAGTTCACCCCTAGACCATGGGTCCATAGCAGTAGCTAGATGGTCGTCTTCTCCTTGTTGTGCTTCATTGTTGGATCTTGTGAGCTGCCTAACATGATCAAGATCATCTATATGTAATACTATATGTTGTGTTTGTCGGGATCCGATGGATAGAGAATACTATGTTATGGTGATTATCAATCTATTGTTTATGTGTTGTTTATGATCTTGCATGCTCTCCGTTATTAGTAGAGGCTCTGGCCAAGTTTGTACTCTTAACTCCAAGAGGGAGTATTTATGCTCGATAGTGGGTTCATGCCTTCATTGACACCTAGGACAGTGACAGAAAGTTCTAAGGTTGTGATGTGCTGTTGCCACTAGGGATAAAACATTGATTCTATGTCTAAGGATGTAGTTGTCGATTACATTACGCACCATACTTAATGCAATTGTCTGTTGCTTTGCAACTTAATACTGAATGGGGTTCGGATGATAACCTGAAGGTGGACTTTTTAGGCATAGATGCAGTTGGATGGCGGTCTATGTACTTTGTCGTAATGCCCGGATTAAATCTCACTATATTTATCATATCATGTACATGCATTGTTATGCCTTTCTCTATTTGTCAATTGCCCGACTGTAATTTGTTTACCCAACATGCTTTTATCTTATGGGAGAGACACCTCTAGTGAACTGTGGACCCCGGTCCTATTCTTTACATAGCATACAATCTACTGCAATTGTGTTTTACTATTTTCTTGCAAACAATCATCTTCCACTCGATACGTTTAATCCTTTGTTACAGCAAGCCGGTGAGATTGACAACCTCACTGTTTCGTTGGGGCAAAGTACTTTGGTTTTGTTGTGCAGATTCCACGTTGGCGCCGGAATCCCTGTTGTTGCGCCGCATCACATTTCGCCACCATCAACCTTCAACGTGCTTCTTGGCTCCTCCTGGTTCGATTAAACCTTGGTTTCTTTCTGAGGGAAAACTTGCTACCGTGCGCATCATACCTTCCTCTTGGGGTTCCCAACGAACGTGTGAGTTACACGCCATCAAGCTCTTTTTCTGGCGCCGTTGCCGGGGAGATCAAGACACGCTGCAAGGGGAGTCTCCACTTCTCAATCTCTTTACTTTGTTTTTGTCTTGCTTTATTTTATTTACTACTTTGTTTGCTGCACCTAAACAAAACACAAAAAAATTAGTTGCTAGTTTTACTTTATTTACCGTCTTGCTCTCTATATCAAAAACACAAAAAAATTAGTTACTTGCATTTACTTTATCTAGTTTTCTTTATTTACCGTTGCTAAAATGAATACTCCTGAAAATACTAAGTTGTGTGACTTCACAAATGCAAATAATAATGATTTCCTATGCACACCTATTGCTCCACCTGCTACTACAGCAGAATTCTTTGAAATTAAACCTGCTTTACTGAACCTGGTTATGAGAGATCAATTTTTCTGGTGTTAGTTCTGATGATGCTGCTGCCCATCTCAATAATTTTGTTGAACTTTGTGAAATGCAAAAATATAAGGATGTAGATGGTGATATTATTAAATTGAAAGTGTTTCCTTTCTCATTAAGAGGAAGAGCTAAAGATTGGTTGCTATCTTTACCTAAGAATAGTATTGATTCATGGACTAAATGTAAGGATGCTTTTATTGGTAGATATTATCCTCCCGCTAAAATTATATCTTTGAGAAGTAGCATAATGAATTTTAAGCAATTAGATACTGAACATGTTGCTCAAGCATGGGAGAGAATGAAAACTTTGGTAAAGAATTGCCCAACCCATGGACTGACTACTTGGATGATCATCCAAACCTTCTATGCAGGACTAAATTTTTCTTCGCGGAATTTATTGGATTCAGCTGCTGGAGGTACCTTTATGTCCATCACTTTGGGGGCGGCTACAAAGCTTCTTGATGATATGATGATAAATTACTCTGAATGGCACACGGAAAGAGCTCCACAAGGTAAGAAGGTAAATTCTGTTGAAGAAACCTCTTCCTTGAGTGATAAGATTGATGTGATTATGTCTATGCTTGTGAATGGTAGATCTAATGTTGATCCAAATAATGTTCCTTTAGCTTCATTGGTTGCTCAAGAAGAAAATGTTGATGTGAATTTCATTAAAAATAATAATTTCAACAACAATGCTTATAGGAACAACTCTGGTAATAACTATAGGCCATATCCTTCTGCTAATGGTAATGGTTATGGTAATTCTTATGGGAATTCTTACAACAATAATAGGAATGTACCCCTGGTCTTGAAGCTATGCTTAAAGAATTTATTAATACACAAACTGCTTTTAACAAATCTGTTGAGGAAAAGTTTGATAAAATTGATACTATTGCTTCTAGAGTTGATAGACTTGCCTCTGATGTTAATCTTTTAAAATTGAAAGTTATGCCCAATAATGATATTGATAATAAGATTACTACTACAGCAAATTCCATCCAAGTTAGAATTAATGAGAATATAAGATTAATGGCTGAATTGCGTGCTAGGTGGGATAGAGAAGAAAATGAAAAACTAGCTAAAGAGAATAATGTAGCTAAAGTTTGGACTATTACCACCATTAGTAATGATAATGATTCACATGTTGCTGCACCTCCTACTATCAATGGTAAAATAATTGGTGTTGGCAATGTTTCTACTCCTAGTGCAAAGCGTACAAAACTGCCTGAAATTGCTAAAACTGCTGAAACTGCTTGTGATAAAACTGCTGAAATTTTTTCCAACCTTGGGAACAATGATCGCATTGCTGTAGCTCATAATGATTTAGATTTTGATGATTGCCACATCTCTGAAGTTATAAATTTCTTACAAAAACTTGCTAAAAGTCCTAATGCTAGTGCTATAAATTTAGCCTTTACAAAACATATTACAAATGCTCTCATAAAAGCTAGAGAAGAGAAACTAAAACTTGAAACTTCTATTCCTAGAAAGTTAGAAGATGGTTGGGAGCCCATCATTAAAATGAAATTCAATGACTTTGAATGTAATGCTTTATGTGATCTTGGTGCAAGTATTTCTGTTATGCCTAAAAAGATTTATGATATGCTTGACTTGCCACCATTGAAGAATTGTTATTTGGATGTTAATCTTGCCGATAATGTTAAAAAGAAACCTTTGGGGAGGATTGATAATGTGCGCATTACGGTTAACAATAACCTTGTCCCCGTTGATTTTGTTGTCTTGGATATCGAATGCAATGCATCTTGTCCTATTGTGTTGGGAAGACCTTTTCTTCGAACCGTTGGTGCTGTTATTGATATGAGGGAAGGTAATATTAAATATCAATTTCCTCTCAAGAAAGTTATGGAACACTTCCCTAGAAAGAGAATGAAGTTGCCTTTTGATTCTATTATTAGAACAAGTTATGATGTTGATGCTTCTACTCTCGATGTTACTTGATTTGCACTTTCTGCGCCTAGCTGAAAGGCGTTAAAGAAAAGCGCTTATGGGAGACAACCCATGTTTTTACTACAGCAATTTTTGTTTTGTTGAGTCTTGGAAGTTGTTTACTACTGTAGCAACCTCTCCTTATCATGTTTTTGTGCCAAGTAAAGTTTCTATGTCAAAGTTGATGTTATATTTGGGATCGCTGCGCAGAAACAGCATTGCTGTCTGTCACGAATCTGGGCACAGGCCTCTGTAGAAAATTCGAAAAAATCTGCCAAT
This sequence comes from Lolium multiflorum, assembly GCA_030979885.1. Taxonomy (NCBI): domain Eukaryota; kingdom Viridiplantae; phylum Streptophyta; class Magnoliopsida; order Poales; family Poaceae; genus Lolium; species Lolium multiflorum. The sequence goes on along the minus strand of CM061753.1, from coordinate 278,686,472 downwards.
TTACGAGCGTGATCCTCAGATATGTACTCAACTTTCATTAGTTTTGAGTTTTTCCATTTGAGCAAGTCTGGTGCCAGCTTTAAATTCGTCTTTACGGACTGTTCTGTTTTTGACAGATTCTGCCTTTTATTTCGCATTGCCTCTTTTGCTATGTTGGATTTATTTCTTTGATCCATTAATGTCCAGTAGCTTTATGCAATGTCCAGAAGTGTAAAGAATGTTTTTGTCACCTCTGAACATGTGAATTATTAAGGGTGCACTAACCCTCTAATGAGTTTGCTTGAAGTTTGGTGTGAAGGAAGTTTTCAAGGGTCAAGAGAGGAGAATGATATACTATGATCAAGAGGAGTGAAAGCTCTAAGCTTGGGGATGCCCCCGTGGTTCACCCTGCATATTCTAAGAAGACTCAAGCGTCTAAGCTTGGGGATGCCCAAGGCATCCCCTTCTTCATCGACAACATCATCAGGTTCCTCCCCTGAAACTATATTTTTATTCAGTCACATCTTGTGTTCTTTACTTGGAGCGTCGGTTTGTTCTTGTTTTTGTTTTTGTTTGAATAAAATGGATCCTAGCATTCACTTTGTGGGAGAGAGACACGCTCCGCTGTTGCATATGGACAAATATGTCCTTAGGCTTTACTCATAATGTTCAAGGCGAAGTTTCTTCTTCGTTAAATTGTTATATGGTTGGAATTGGAAAATGCTACATGTAGTAATTCTAAAATGTCTTGGATAATGTGATACTTTGCAATTGTTGTGCTCATGCTTAAGCTCTTGCATCATATACTCTGCACCCATTAATGAAGAAATACATAGAGCTTGCTAAAATTTGATTTGCATATTTGGTCTCTCTAAGGTCTAGATAATATCTAGTATTGAGTTTTGAACAACAAGGAAGACGGTGTAGAGTCTTATAATGTTTACAATATGTCTTTTATGTGAGTTTTGCTGCACCTGTTCATCCTTGAGTTTGCTTCAAATAATCTTGCTAGCCTAAACCTTGTATCGAGAGGGAATACTTCTCATGCATCCAAAATTCTTGAGCCAACTACTATGCCATTTGTGTCCACTATATCTACCTACTACATGGTATTTCTCCGCCATTCCAAAGTAAATTGCTTGAGTGCTACCTTTAAAATTCCATCATTCACCTTTGCAATATATAGCTCATGGGACAAAATAGCCTTAAAAACTATCGTAGTATTGAATATGTACTTATGCACTTTATCTTTTATTAAGTTGCTTGTTGTGCGATAACCATGCTTCTGGGGAACGCCATCAACTATTGTTGAATATCATGTGAGTTGCTATGCATGTCCGTCTTGTATGAAGGATCTATCACCTTAGTGGTTGGAGCATGCAAAATTGTTAGAGAAGAACATTGGGCCGCTAACTAAAGCCATGAATCATGGTTGAAGTTTCAGTTTTGGACATATATCCTCAATCTCATATGAGAATAATAATTGTTGCTACATGCTTATGCATTTAAGAGGAGTCCATTATCTGTTGTCCATGTTGTCCCGGTATGGATATCTAAGTTGAGAATAATCAAAAGCGAGAAATCCAAAATGCGAGCATTCTCCTTAGACCTTTGTACAGGCGGCATGGAGGTACCCCTTTGTGACACTTGGTTGAAACATGGCATGCAAAGATCCGGTAGTCCAAGCTAAGTAGGACGAGGTGCGGGCACTATTAGTATACTATGCATGAGGCTTGCAACTTGTAAGATATAATTTACATAACTCATAGGCTTTATTACTACCGTTGACAAAAAAAATTCATGTTTTCAAAATAAAAGCTCTAGCACAAATACAGCAATCGATGCTTTCCTCTTTGAAGGACCATTCTTTTACTTTTATTGTTGAGTCAGTTTACCTATCTTCCTCCACCTTAAGAAGCAAACACTTGTGTGAACTGTGCATTGATTCCTACATACTTGCATATTGCACTTATTATATTACTTTATGTTGACAATATCCATGAGATATACATGTTATAAGTTGAAAGCAACCGCTGAAACTTAATCTTCCTTTGTGTTGCTTCAATACCTTTACTTTGATTTATTGCTTTATGAGTTAATTCTTATGCAAGACTTATTGATGCTTGTCTTGAAGTACTATTCATGAAAAGTCTTTGCTATATGATTCACTTGTTTACTCATGTCATTACTTTTGTTTTGATCGCTGCATTCATTACATATGTTTACAAATAGTATGATCAAGATTATAATGGCATGTCACTTCAGAAATTATCTTTGTTATCGTTTTACCTGCTCGGGACGAGCAGAACTAAGCAGGGATGCTGATACGTCTCCAACGTATCGATAATTTCTTATGTTCCATGCTACTTTATTGATGATACCTACATGTTTTATGCACATTATATGTCATATTTATGCATTTTTGGAACTAACCTATTAACGAGATGCCGAAGAGCCGGTTGCTGTTTTCTGCTGTTTTTGGTTTCAGAAATCCTAGTAAGGAAATATTCTCGGAATTGGAAAATCTTCGCCCAGGGTCCTATTTTTGCACGGAGCTTCCAGAAGACCGAAGAGGGAAGGAAGTGGGGCCACGAGGCGCCTACACCATAGGGCGGTGCGGCCCAGGCCCTGGCCGCGCCGGCCTATGGCGTGGGCCCCTCGCGCCGCCTCTTGACCTGCCCTTTCGCCTACTTAAAGCCCCCGTCGCGAAAACCCCAGTACCGAGAGCCACGATACGGAAAACCTTCCAGAGACGCCGCCGCGAATCCCATCTCTGGGGATTCAGGAGATCGCCTCCGGCACCCTGCCGGAGAGGGGATTCATCTCCGGAGGACTCTTCATCGCCATGATCGCCTCCGGAGTGATGAGTGAGTAGTTCACCCCTGGACCATGGGTCCATAGCAGTAGCTAGATGGTCGTCTTCTCCTTGTTGTGCTTCATTGTTTGATCTTGTGAGCTGCCTAACATGATCAAGATCATCTATATGTAATACTATATGTTGTGTTTGTCGGGATCCGATGGATAGAGAATACTATGTTATGGTGATTATCAATCTATTGTTTATGTGTTGTTTATGATCTTGCATGCTCTCCGTTATTAGTAGAGGCTCTGGCCAAGTTTGTACTCTTAACTCCAAGAGGGAGTATTTATGCTCGATAGTGGGTTCATGCCTTCATTGACACCTGGGACAGTGACAGAAAGTTCTAAGGTTGTGATGTGCTGTTGCCACTAGGGATAAAACATTGATTCTATGTCTAAGGATGTAGTTGTCGATTACATTACGCACCATACTTAATGCAATTGTCTGTTGCTTTGCAACTTAATACTGAATGGGGTTCGGATGATAACCTGAAGGTGGACTTTTTAGGCATAGATGCAGTTGGATGGCGGTCTATGTACTTTGTCGTAATGCCTGGATTAAATCTCACTATATTTATCATATCGTGTACATGCATTGTTACGCCTTTCTCTATTTGTCAATTGTCCGACTGTAATTTGTTTACCCAACATGCTTTTATCTTATGGGAGAGACACCTCTAGTGAACTGTGGACCCCGGTCCTATTCTTTACATAGCATACAATCTACTGCAATTGTGTTTTACTATTTTCTTGCAAACAATCATCTTCCACTCGATACGTTTAATCCTTTGTTACAGCAAGCCGGTGAGATTGACAACCTCACTGTTTCGTTGGGGCAAAGTACTTTGGTTTTGTTGTGCAGATTCCACGTTGGCGCCATCCCTGTTGTTGCGCCGCATCACATTTCGGCACCATCAACCTTCAACGTGCTTCTTGGCTCCTCCTGGTTCGATTAAACCTTGGTTTCTTTCTGAGGAAAAACTTGCTACTGTGCGCATCATACCTTCCTCTTGGAGTTCCCAACGAACGTGTGAGTTACACGCCATCAACATGCCGCCTCGAGCTCCTCCTCGGCCTCAAGATCCAGATCTGTGCAAAAAAATAACTAGGACTCAATTGCTTTCATGTTTTGAACGTAGGGGCTGCTTGTAAAAGCGCCTCAGCAAGGCTTTTTTTTTTGTTTCCTGGAGAACTTATTGCTGGCGCACTAGGCATGTGCGCCGGGGATAACTCGTGTTACCGCCGGCGCACTGGCACGTGCGCCGGCAGTAGCCTGTTATCACCGGCCCGTTCCACCGGTGAACGATGGTGCGCTGGCCGTAAGCAAATTTGGTGCGCTAGCAATAGAAGTTTTCCTAGTAGTGATATGCACGATTGTGACTTGTAAGGGCGCATAAGATTATTGCATTATTGTACTGTAATGCACTTGAAATTATTGCACGACTCTGCGGCGGTCCTAATTGATTTTCTCCCGAAATGGGAAGCAGGCTATTGGTTGACTGTGTCACAACATAACTGTCTGTGTATTCAACTCCCATGATTGATTTCAATATATTATAACCATATGATTGAATTTTCCTCACCTGTCTCAAGCCTAGGTAGAGAGACTATTAGCTCACCTTGTCACAGAGGCATACATGGATTTGTTTGTCACACTCATGCATAGCACCATGTGTCGGGGTGAAGAGTTTTCACATTTTCACCACAATTTTAGGCATATTTTTTTTCTAATAATAAGCGTTTTATTACTTAATCAAGCAATTACACCCAGCCACTGCATAATTAGGATGCACAAATCCGTTTTAGATTCTCAAGTATCACAAAGTTAAAACAATAAAGACGAATTACATATCAATATGAGCAATTGTAGAACGCCTAGGAAGAAAATGGTGGCCCAATCCGTAGATTATGCTGCCACTCATGTAGGAAAAAAGTATCTCTCACCGTAGCCTCCAACCGTGTACAGACCTTCGTAAAGAGGTCACGGTTCTCCACTCTTTGCAGTGCAGACAACGAACGGAGAATAGCGGTACATATGTATATAACCTGCAAAAGAGAACAATCCTATCATTAACTTTTTTGTCATTTCAAGCCATAGCAATCATACAACGACAAACACTCCCACCCTAATAAGCGTTCTAAACATGTGATCAATACATACATAATACAATTTCAGGCGTATGAGAAGCTGCATAGCTTCAATCGCATAAGAGTCAATGTGTCGATTGGTGTATTGCATGTTCATCCATTCTCGATACAATTGCCATATTTCCTTGCCAATGCTACACAAGGTTCAGTCCTCATGATGTTTCTGAAACCAAGCAACGCTCTTTATATTGACATGCTATACTTGTCAGTTTCTGCTCTAACAGTTTCCGGCCTCAACACTGTCAAAATGGAGGACACCTCGAGCTCACAGATTGTGGTTTCATTTCTGGAGTGAGATGCAGACTTGGTTTCATTTCACTGTTGATCTTGCTCAACTTTGAAGCAAAGGGAACATCTGAAGTGTATGGCACTGTTCAGTGGCATAATTGGTTTCCGTTTCAAAAAGCAAAAAATAAAAAAATGGTTTCAGTTTGTGAAGCAAGAAGGGGAATGTAAACAACACGGGAACAACACAAACAAGATCAATTGCCTAAGTTTTTGCATTAGATTAGAACAATCCTTCATCGTCTCTTCCCGGTATACAAATTACAGACCAAACTAGTCGCAACTCGCAACTTCTTCCTCTTTCTTCAGCTAAAACCGAGAAGAAAGAACGGGAGAACGCAAGAAAGGAGAGAGGGAAAAAATATGTGACTGAATGCAGCAAGTCGGCAAGAACTCCTTCAGAGTCGATTGTGTCAGCCGTCATCTGCACAAGATCTCGGTCTCCGAGGAGCAGGAGCAGTCGCACATCCCGGCACCGGCGTCCTTCTTGCCGCCGGAGACGAGGCGGAGGATGCCCTCGAACGCCTCGACGTCGCAGGGGATCCGGAGCGCGCCCTCGTGCCGGAACCCGAACTCCTCCTCCGCTTCCCGGAGCAGGGCCTCGAACGCCCAGTGGCCCAGGTACTCGGTGGGGATCACGAACCGTCGCTTCTCCTCGCCCACGTACACAGCGAAGGAACCCTTCGGCACGACATCGCCGCCGTTCTTGGAGCCGCCCCTGCCTCCTCCGGGCGCCACCGCCATACGCTTCCACCGCTTGAGCAGCTGTTGCAGCCGCACGATGTCCCTGATCTTGTTGCTCGCCCTGCCCTGCTCCTCCATTTGCTGGTTGAATCGAGAGCCGAAGAGACGGCGGCTTTTGTGGCTGCTGATGGTTGGCTACTTGGCTTGGTTCTGTTTGGGTGGTGCAAAGAAAGCGGCTGCGGGTGTATATATAGAGGAGAGAGTGGGGAGACTTCGTGTGGTGGTTAGCTCTAGCTTTCAGCCACCTCCTCGTGATCAGTCTATTCTTGTTGTTTAATTGCTCAAGTCAATTCACTATATTTTTCTGCTCATTCTTATTTTTCAATAAAATGGATGTATTATTGATGTGCTAGATTTTTTTTCAACATGGCTTCTATCCTTTTCAAGCAACAGAGATATCAGGTTCAAACAAACTTACAATTTGAAGAAGGTAAGGAGGCGGAAAGTGTTCTTAGCTCCCGAGCTCGAGTGCACCCTTCATTTAAAACATAAAAAAAAATATTTACAAGTTTTTTTAAAATTAAATAAAAATTTGGTTGTAAATGTTGTAACCTACAAGTATTCAAAACCGCAATGAGAAATACTTTGTATTGTAGTCTACATAAAAAAGACAAATCTAATAAAATTCAAGATTTGAAAAATATACATATTCAGATCCACATATTTTTTATTTTTGTGCAGGTCAAAATAAAAAATCTTTGAAACTGATATTTTGAAAATTATTTGAATAAATTATTGGCGACATACAGATTTTTCATATTTTTTAAAAACTAGTACATATGATTTTCGTTTCTTAAAAAAGAGATTACTTGTTTGTAGGATCCAAAAAGTTCGCCCCTCGTAGGGAGGGAACTAGAAGAGGGTTGGGGGCTTCGGGCAGTAGCACGAAGCCCGCAGTGTTTGCCATTGAATGGTCACTATGGGACGAGAACTTATTACCACCTCAGCATAAACTACCTTCACGAAGTACAGAAGCAAAGCTCAAAATAGACCAAAATCAAAACCATCGGCATCAAAGTTTCAAGCACTTTGAAACCATGAGGCAACACATAGCTCACAAACACCCTTCGACCATCGTCATGCAGCATTGATCATCAAACAATTGGGTGTCGGCATGGTCCCATAACATCATCCCTGATTGGAGAATATATCACGTGTACCTTGCATCAGCTTTGAAGCTCCCAAATCAAGCATCTCCTTGCGAGCATCTTTCTTGAGACCTGCCTAGTAAATTAGAAGAGAAGCACCAAACAAGATGATCTCATAAGGTGACTTCATTTTGTTGCGCTTGAACTATAATAAATAGTGTACTATTACATATTTTCATAGATAATTTTGTAGCTGAACTTTTTAACTTCGAATCGTAGTTTATGATTTTTAGATGTCCAATTACATGTTTTTTTATATAAAGCATAGCCTTGATTCTCTGTATCTCAAAATTTTGGACATTTTTCGCTTCAATTGATTTTTTATATTTTTCGTATGCGGCTTATTTGATTTGTAGGATTGAATCATATAATGAAACTTTGTAAGTATTTATTGGCACTATACTTGATGAGAATATCTTTTTATCCCCTCAACCCTCCTGAATATCCTTTGTTTTCTTTAACTATCACCGAAGCAAAAAATAAAAAAAGAACTAGAAGCCAAAAAGAAGTTCAAGCTCGCGTAATATAGATCAGGTCATCACCAAGGGGAGGACGAATCGAAGAGTCCGAGTCGGAACCTATCCCAATTGACATGATAGCAACCAAAGCGACACTGCCAGCAAAGAAACACCTGACAACTAGAAGCCTAAACTTAAGGAAGCCATGGACCCTTCAAGCACATAATAAGATAGTTTTACCATGAATGCTTCAGCTGGAACATAGAAGGATTCATCTAGGAAGGGTAGGAAAAATAAATGAAAGGGATGATACCATCTACCTCGAAGAAACAATTAAGAAGTTCTTCTCAAATCAAGATCTTAGAAGCATGGAAAGAGGTGATAAATTTCACTCCCGGTGACTTTTGGCGTCGGAATTAGGAATGTTGCTCGGTGTCCGAGATAGCACTTTTGAGATGGGACCGATTGGCAAGGATGAATTCACTTTAGGTAATTCTCTATGTCACTAGGCTACAAATTCAGTTGGAGTTTGTTAGGGATTATGGCCATGCTGATCAGTTCTGATTCACAAAATTACTCCTCCAATCCGCTTTTCGTGCCGCTTTATAAATAAAGCCCAAACGGCGATACAAGGTGATGAGTAAACCCTCTTAAAAAGTTAGTTATAAGTGAAACGACATTTGAGAGGGTAGAGGGCACCACCAACTCAAAGCCAAGTAACAAAGATCTTAGAAACCACAGCTAACAATAGGCAATCTAGACCGCCCTCTTGAAGAAACCATCACGCACCACAATACCGAACACATCAAGCTATCGCTATAGAAGACCGTTTTCCTTCTCACTCCGGGCCGCATGGCGGTCGTCGGCGAGGACAAGACGATGATGACGGTGGCCCATGAAAAACATATGCGACCAACGGAGTCACCCCATGGAAGGGCCAAAGAAGCTTTGCGCTAGCTATAGACCAAAATAGTGTCATGCTCCTTGTGGTAGTATGTACTTCGACCATATTAGAGGATTCCGAGACAAAAACAACAACAATATCCACTTGCCTAAGGTACATATGTTCATTTACTATTTGTCTATGTTGGCCTTAAGATAAATTCGTCGGTTTGGTACGTGGACCGGTAAGAACTTCATCTGGTCACCTCTCATCCTTAATACAAGTGAAGGCACGGTGCCCAAAACCTCTCGCTTCTGCTTTGAGACAGGTTGGCTTAAGCTCCTGGGTTTTACTCAGTTGGAAGTTTTGACCTGGGGGCATCCCTGGTCCTTGAGCTTAGGAAGTGCTGGGATGCTATTTACCTATTGCAGCACCAGATCGACAATTCATCTGCAGATAGCAACGAGACTCAAGATGGAATCCTTGCTCGCTAAGATCAAATATCTTGATCTTAAATCTGACTCTGACGGTCTCAACGAAGAAGGTTGGGCGTTCAGATATGACCTCAAGGGCCAATTAATTACTTCAGATTTTTGCGATAGAAGACGAGTATTGGCGACAACGTTGGTAGGCTTAATTGGATGACCACACGAACTTGTTTTCCAGGTTGTTTTGCATAAAAAAAATTTCTGGATGTGATATATCTCTGATGAGAATAGCCTATAGTTTAACAACCCCACACAGCAGAAAATCTATCTTTTACCCCTAGATTTCCGTGATGATATGACAATTACTAAAATACTCATATATGTTGTTCTTGCACTGAATGCTATGCTGCAGCTGCACTCTACAGCTCATCACATGAGAACAAGTCTTTTTTAGATTCCCAAATGCCAACTCACTCCTGCTACTTCATCGTGCAGAGATCAGAGCGAGACTACCCTGTGTCGTTTTAACTGCAGGATATCACAGCCTAGCTAGACAAATTTCCCATTTCAACTACCACATTTTTCAAACATCTAGCAGAACTCATTTCAAAAAATGACTATTATTATGGATATATTTCAACTTACATCTCTCACATTCTCACTTCTATCTAAATAACTTCCTCTGACATGTATTGAGTATTTGATTGCATGTATATACAATTATGTAAAAAAAAATTAAGACTTCGATTGATTAAGGCTCAGGGAATCATTTTGCCTTACGTGTATCCAACTAATAACGAAAAAAAAGCTGCTGAGGGCAAAGTGAAAGCAATGGGAGCGCCAAAACAAACTGCTCTCTGATAATTTTATCTTTGAGCCTGCATGCAATAATGGAGATGCAAATTGCTTACAAATCTCTCAGGCTCTCAGCCTGCCATCTAGATGCATCAGCAGATTGAATTAATTAAAAGGTGTCATGTGGTTTCGTCTGACTGCATTAGTAGTTTACCATTTCGTCTAGCTTGATGAAGACTTCCTCTCGTCCTCTTTTCAACTTGTAAATGTGTGGCATGCATGCATGCATGGGCCGGAGAACATGCATGGCAGGTCTCAACATTGTGGAAGGAACTGCACGCCTGCATGTGAGGAGGCCTCCTCACATGGTATCATCAACAAGCCCTACTAGGTTACTAGTTTACTACTTCCTATGAAAAAGGAAAACAAATAAAGCAAGTACCACCTCCATGAAAAATACGAGATAATAGTACTGCATCGGTTAGATTATTCCTCTAGTGCACATGATTACATTAATTTCTTATGGTAGCAGTATTAGACTTCTGAAGATGTTTTAAAATAAAGGTAGAATTATTTGGAAAAAATGCATGGGTTGATCAAGTGTGTGAAAGCAAATAATTGGATGTTCCTTGATTGTACCCACATAGTATTAGCTAGTCTCCTCCTAGTTTCTTCCAAGTTCATGTGAATACGGATTGGCAATCTGTTCAAGGTTTGCAAGTACACACCCAATTTGGCGAAAGATTCCCCCACCATGCAATCATGAGCAGAAGGGCCCAAACAAGCATCAAGCAAATCAGCATCCAAAGACACACAATCAGTTTAGCTTCATCAACCATATGCATATGATTTTCCACAATAGCACAATCTTTGGGGCAATCAACTAGGCAGATCACGAATTGGCAAGGGGCTAGCCAGTAGCCACGTCATAAGAATTGCTCTTGCAAGTTTCAAGTTGCATTTACTCCTGGTTTCGCTAACATTAACCGTTGTGCATTACTTTTTTTCAGAAAAGAGGTTGAAAGCCTCGGTATCAAAAGGATGCATATTGAAGCCGACCCGCAGATTGTGCTTGTGAAATGGGGCGCGGTTGATATCACAATCGTTGCTTATAGTTGTGTTCCTCGAGATTCGGCCCAACATGACCCAACGTGAAAAAGGAATCTACAGCTGTCATGTGTGTAAAAGCAACAGTACTTTTGACATTACTGCATGTACTATATAAAAAATTGACAAGGACATTATAAATTCAACAGTACTTTTCGCAGGACTACATGAATATGGTATACGGACTACATGCGCAAACAATAGAGGACTCTATAGATACAGTTCACGAAATCCATTTTAAAAAATTAAATATTAGACTCATTTTGAAGAGTTCGTCGGGAGAAAGTCAAATATGCAAACAAAATCTCATTTACATTTATTATGCGAAAGTTATACTCATTTTAGAATTAGTAGTGTATTTCAAGAAGAGAATCTTTTGCAATGAGTGGGTGAGCTGGCGGACCCCACAGATGAGCATCCCTATGCATGTGAACGGCTGTGATATCAACTACGCCCCATTTCATAAGCATTGTTGTAAATTATCTCTTCTACTCTTCCGTGGCCATTTTAATTCCAGTATCATTTCCTTGTTTGGAAGTTTTCCATGTAAGTAAATGGTATATTCTTGTAATTTTTTCATCTTAATGAAATGGGCAGAGGGCCCACCTTTTTCATAGGTATTCTATGCCCTATGAAATTCACGTAAAGCTCTTGTGTTCCAGAACAGATCCGCTTGGCTTTTAAATCTGCAAATGGTGTTCTAAAAGCATAATGACAGGTTAAAAAAATACAATCGAGGTGTCATGACTTCCAAGGTCTTGTGGAGAATATATGAATTTCTAATTAACCATGAAGCTAGTATATATGATGCTTCATAGATTTTTTGTAGGAATTTAAAGAGAGAAAAAAGGTCTAACCACTTGCTAACTATCATGTGGAGTAGATGTGAAGGGACTCAATGAATTGAAGTTTTGGTGATCTCACTCCTTTATTCTAAGTTAAAGGATCTCTATAGAAAATTTATATCTATTAATATTGTAGTACAATTTTCATACAAACCCCATTAAGCCAATCCCATGGTCTTGCGTCAGTGATTCTGTTATTATTTAGGCTAGTCATAGATGTTACTAGTCTAATTTACTACTCACTATGGTGGTGGTAACTTGTACGTGGTTTCATGCATTGTGTCATTTATTATGTTCTGGACTCATGTTATTTTGGGATGTGTGATGTTATGATATCATACCACTCACTTTATTTATTTATTTATTTATTTATTATCATGTCATGTCATCAAAATGTTTTGAGATGTGCGATGTTAACACCTACTATATAGTAGTCTTTGGCGACTTGGAAATGGCACTGCTAAGACTTAAATGATCTTCACACTAGATTCGAGCATTAAAAATATAGACGAGAATGGCTATCGATGCCCCAAAATAAACACCTATTTCTAAGTTGATTGAGTTGTAGTTTCTCCCCATGTATTTAGCGAAGGTCGGATACCAGTGTATTCGAGGTTGGAGCCATAGTACAAATCAATGAGAATTGGTATTATTCTTCACCCACAGGGAGTTAAAATTAATTGCAGTTTTGAATGTGCATACTTGGTCAAGATTGATCTATGTACTCGTCGAGTCAAAACACATATTTACTAGTATAAATCGGAATGGGAGATTGTTGTCGTCAGATCAAAGTGTAAGATTCTTTTTTTTTTCTCTCCGCGCATGAACCGATGCAGGTCGGTTACTGTAATTTTTACACCTGATCACATCTCTTACGTACCTTAATCTAACCATAGATTAAGCATAACATGATACAGTGTGCTTGCCCTTCACTAGTAGAAAAACGCTCATCTATACCGGTTCGTAAGGGCCATTCGCACCGGTTTCTCAACCGGTATAAATTATCCGGCACTAAAGGCCCCCCCTTTCGTACCGGTTGCTTACGAACCGGTATTAATGGCGCCTCCACGTGGGCGCCCAGGAGAGCTCAGGGCCAAGGAGCTTTGGTACCGGTTGGTAATACGAACCGGTACCAAAGGTTCCCACCCGCGGCAGGGAATTTGCCCGAATCTCTGCCGCGGCAGAGAATTGAAGTTTTAGGGTTTTTGGAGGGGTTTAGGGATATCGGTTTGTTTCATATCGCGTCGATGCACCAGAAACACGTTTGGGTTTAGGTAGTACATGAAGATCAATATGATGCATAGCAAGTTGGTGCATATAATATAACACACATGTAATTGCATAAGATCGCAAATTAAGAAGCACTATGCATGAAGATCGATCTTCATGCATAGTAGTGGTACTCTCCGAGCCGTACTCTATATATTACATGTAGCATAGTGGTACTCTTCGAGTCAACTATATATGTAACATGTACATCTTCATTCATAGTGGAACTCTGCGAATGGTGGTATGACGTCCCGAAGGAAGAATCCCGCCAATTCCTCGCCTATTGCTATGAAGCGGTCATCGATTGAGAGCTTGTTCCGCTTTGTTGCCAACTATAAAAGAATAAGATACAAATGAGTACATGAGATATGTGTGTGTGTGTATATATATATATTCAAACCACAATGAAACAACTATTACTGAAACTCAGCACAACTTATGATAAGAAAACAAATTTGTGAATATTGTTTTCGTACCTCTTTATTTCTTGCATTATTCATTCTCTCGCTGACAATTCTGTGGATGTACTCGCAAACGTAGAATCCACAGAGATCAGTCCCTTGTGGTTGTTGCGGGCATTTCTTTACAAGAATATAAGTCAATCAAACAATAGTCAAGTATGATAATTAAAGGTGTGTGGACCTAGGTAGTACTACTTACTTTCGCCTTCCATCGCAGCCTCTGTGGCCATTCATGGGACGTATCTTCCTTGATGAAAGTTGCCCATACGCTGCCCGACAAAAGAAAATGCATAAAAGAGTTATCAATTAGTTCATAGCAGGAAATTAACGAAACAAACCGATAACAATTAAAATTACCTTTTGAGCATTAAATAACAAGACAAGTATAGTTCCGGTTCTTTGCTTAGTGAGTCAAAGACTTCAACTTCTCCAATTTGCATATTGATGACGAGAAGAATAAAGTGAAACCTACGCACGTTTAAATATGTAGTGTCATATATATAAGTCATTAGTTAAAATTTTGACATACGGTGAGCAAAATATAATGTGTTATAAGACAGTAAGACTCACTGGAAGTTGTAAGGCCAAATTATTAGGTTTTTGTCACGTTGTCGCTTCAAAAACCTTAGCAAAGTCTCCGGTGTATCCTTGTTATAGACGGGATCTTCTATGGTTTTAACATGCATTGTGTGCGGGTCAATGAACCCAATGTGCGTGATTTCATCCCTTTTGCATTCGAGTATCTTCGATCTGCATAATATAGCGCACAAAGGATTATAATCTGCAGACAATGAACGAGCTGAGCTAAAGACTTCTCAAATTAAATAAATCACTTACAGACAATAGGAACTGATGATAGATTTGTCGAGGGCCCGGAGATTGTATAACTGGAAAAGCTCGTTGAAGTCAACGTTCACACAGTATTCCTGGAAGTAGTGCTCTTCCCTAACTCGCACCATGATAGTCTTGATCCCTTCCTTTGAGGCATTAAGGTACCACGAATGCAAGTTACGCATACGTGTTGGTAGCTTCCTGAGATTCTCGACCAAATCTTTCCCTTGAACAAATTGATATGCTCGTTCAGCCAAGGCGTAATCGGTTGTGTCTTGTCGAGAACTTTGAACGGGCTTCCCGTCAAACACCTTGAGAGGCTCGACCGATTGAACGGGTTGTTGTCCGAGCTGGTAGACTTGGTGTATCCCTTTTATCTCCCTGATACCCGATTTAACGGGTTTTGTCGCCTCGATCATCTTGTCATACGACCTTTCAATAGAACGCCTATAGTCAGATGGCGGCGATGGTACAGGGTCATATAGATTCTCAACGGTACGCACAACTTTCACCGGATCTAGTGTCTTCTCGAAAGGTATCTCTGGCACTTTTGGTGCAAAAAATTTCTTCACCTCGGCCTGAACGGCCTCCGCGTTTTCCTCTGGAGTTTTTTCCCAAGGTAACTTCTCAGTAGGCGGCAGTTGTTTCTCCTTTCTAGCTTTCTTCCTAGGCGGCGTACCGTTCCGCTTAACGGACGCTGTCTTACGCGGAGGATCTCGAGATGGTGGACTCACGCTGGGGTCCCTCTCAGGTAGGTGTGGACTTGGCTGCTCACCAGGACTGCCACCAGGAGGAGTCGATGGCATTTGCTGCTCATGTGTAGGAGTCGGTGGCCTTTGCAAAAGGACGACGTACTTCTTCGGCCATAGGGCGAAACCGTGCTTGACATCGGCCAGTGTCCTCTCATCTTCACCTCTAGGAATATCAAGCTCCACTTTTTCAAAACCCGAAACAACTTCATCCACCCCGACACGAACACAACCAGGTGGAATGGGCATATGATGGTGCATTGCTCCATCTTCACTTGGGTACACATAGCCGACCGCCACCTTAACAGACGCGGTCCTGATTAACATATGTAGCTCGCAATCTGTCTTCTCCGTGACATAATCCACGGGGTAGCTTCCTCCACATCCGTCAAGATGCGAGGAACCGACACTGCTTCTTCGCTGAGATGGGGCAACATCGGCTTGTGCATCCTGTAGAAACAGCTGCTGATCAGGTGCCCTCTGATTTTTCTCAAGCGCCTCCACCCTAGTCCTCAATTCTGCTAACTCGTCGGCGTCCTTCTTCTTCTTTCGCGAACGGCTTCTATAAGTGTCAGCGCTGTCCGGCCACGCTTCCTTCATGGTGAGACCTGGGCGAGCTCGTACCCGTCCAACATGTTCAGGGTTCCCCAGAGCGAGTGTCAGCTCGTCATTCTCTCGATCGGGAATGTACTCTCCCTTTCTGACCTTTTCAATTGCATCTACAAGCTTCGGTACGATATCCTCAATTTTTTCCTTCCATTTTCCCTTCGCAACGATCAGCCCTGTCTTTGGGTCCAACCCTGCCCCATGAGCGAACAACCAGAACTTGGACCGTTCGGGCCAGTCCCATGTCTGTGGAACGATTCCATGATCCATCAGTTTATTCTCAAACGCTGTCCACTTCGGAATGGCACTCTTGTAGCCACCTGACCCCAAATGATGCGGAAGTTTCTTCTTTGCAGCATTTTCGGTATTTTTCTTCGATCGGGACACAAAAGTAGACGATTTCTTATAGTCCTTAAATGCGGCCCAGTGATCTTTTATCTTCACTAGATTATCATCGAATACTGGATCTTCATTCTTATATTTGTCCCATAAATTTTTCTTGAAGGTCTGGAATTGTATGGCCATCTTCTTCCATGTCCATTCCTTGACTTTATTCTTCTGGCCTTCCGTCATGTCTTCCGGTAGGCTGAACTTTGTCATGAGCGTGTCCCAAAGAAATTTTTTCATCGCGTCGTTGACATAACTAGCACCACTCTCCGGGTTCTTCGGCTTATGCCACTCTTGAATGCTGATCGGTACATGGTCCCTAACAATAACTCCGGATTGACTTGTAAATTTGCGGCAAAACTCCTTGGGCTCCACTGGTTCACCATTATCCTTGAATGCCGTGAGGGCTAACCTGCCCTCGCCCTTTAGCACCCGCGTCGGGCCTCGTTTTGATCTAACAGACTTGCTCGATGATCCAGAAGGCTAAAAGAAAAAATTATTCGTTAATAAGTGCAATACAAATAAATGAATGCATCTAGGGATGAACATATAGACTAATTGATACATAGATATACACCTCGCCGGAGTTTGTGATGGACACTTCGTTGTCTCTTCTAACTTGTTCAGACTCAAGTCCCTCGCCGAAATCATTCAGAAAGTCTTGGAAATCGTTGTCATCTCCATCGTCGGGTTCCGGACCACGGGCACTCTCATAGATCAATTGCTGCACCGCTTCTTCCCCCTCCTCATCTCGGACGAAGGTGTCGTCCTCCATACCTCAATGTCACTGCAAAATTAAGAAAGCAATTGTATTTCATTCATCATGTCATGATCATATAACATATTGCTAGATGGATAACAATTGAAATGAAGAAAGCAAAAAACCCTAACGGACCGCCACGGCCACGGACACGGTGTTCCCCCTCCTCCTCTCGCTCTAAAATTTGTTTCAAAGTTGCCACTTTGCATGCTTATATTAAGAGTTTGACTTTGAATCAGCAAGGTTGACTTTGACCATTAGCATATGTCACTTAGGTTTTTTCACTTTCTTCCCTTTTTCTTTGATTTTCTTTGACCCAAATGGTGTTGTCTTGTGTTGAAATGGTATAGAGCTAGCATGGCAGCGGCACGGCAGCGGCACGGCAGCGACAGGGCAGCGGCACGGCAGGGCAGCGGCACGGCGCACGGGCAGGGGCAGGGCAGCAGCACGGCAGCGGCAGGGGCAGGGCAGCGGCAGGCGCACCGCGGTGAAAGTTCGTGTCTCGTCGGGTGGCGCAAAGGCAGGGCGGGGAAGCGGGAGAGCAGCAGGCAGCGGCACGGCAGCGGCACGGCAGCGGCAGGGCAGCGGCACGGCAGGGCAGCGGCACGGCGCACGGGCAGGGGCAGGGCAGCAGCACGGCAGCGGCGCGGGAGGCAAAGCGGCAGGCAGCGGCACGGCAGCGGCACGGCAGCGGCAGGGCAGCGGCACAGCAGGGCACGGCAGGGCAGCGGCACGGCGCACGGGCAGCCAGCGCAGGCGGCAGGGAAGGAGGCGGCGGCGGGTATTTCCTCGAACACCCTGCGGGCGTGCGTGAGGGGAGGCCGGCGGCGACCGTGGCGCGGCAGCCGACGCGCGCGCGGGCTCCTCCCGGCGAGGCGCGCCGGCCAGGGAGGCGAGCGCGAGGAGGCGAGGGAGGGAGAGGAGGGGCCGGGTGCTCACCTCGGTGAGGGTGACGGCGGCGGGGAGAGTGTGGAGCGGCGCGGGCGACGCGGCGACGACGGCGGCGGCTTCAGTGAGGGCGACGGCGGCGGCTACGGCGAGGGCGACGGCGGCGAGGGCGACGGCGAGGGCGGCTGCTACGGCGACGGCGATGACGGAGTCGGCGTCGGCAACTGGAGCTCTGCGAGTCGAGGTCTGGCGCGCGCGGAAGAAATTGGGGAATTTTGCCCCGCGGCTAAGTCCTAACTAGGGGAAACACCTTTGGTACCGGTTGGTACCACCAACCGGTACGAAAGGTCTTTCGTACCGGTTGGTGGTACCAACCGGTACCAAAGGTTTTTCTTTTTGTTTTTCTTTTGCTGTTTCTTTTGTTTTTCGTTTTCTTTTCTTTTTCTTTCCTGTTTCTTTTGCTGTTTCTGTTTCTTTTCTTTTTATTTTCTGTTTCTTTTCTTTTTATTTTTTGTTTCTTTTCTTTTCTGTTTCTTTTCTTTTGCTTTTCTATTTCTTTTTTCTATTGCTTTTATTTTTTTTCTGTTTCTGTTTCTTTTCTATTCCTGTTTCTTTTTTCTTTATTTTCTATTTATTTTTTCTATTACTTTTCTTTTTCCTTTTTTTCTATTTCTTTTCTATTTATTTTTTCTATTGCTTTTGTTTTTCTTTTCTATTTCTTTTCTCTATTCTATTTCTTTTCTTTACTCTCGCCACGACGCCGTCCGCACAGGAAACTTTCCCGCCCCGACGTCGCGCGTGAAACTTTCCCGCCACGACGCCGCGCGGGAGAAAAAAGGCGGAAAAGAAAGGGCGGGAATGAAATTTTATTACGATTGAACTCGAATTAAAAGTACATAGCTTAACTGAAAATTAAAGATACATGGCCAAATTCTACTGTTGGAGTCATTCAGTCATACTCGTGCCTAGCCCTGTAGTAGTCGCCACTGTAGTCGTCGTAGTCGCCGTCATCATCGTCGCTGGCATCGGGGTCGCGGTACTCGAACGTCGGCGGGTGAGCACGCGTGGGCTGGGACCGAGGGTAGCGCAGGCGGGGGCCACGGTAGGCCATGACGCCCTGGAGAGTCCGGCCGCGCCACCACAGCCGACGGCCGGCCTCGTTGAAGTTCGAAGGAGGCGGGCCGCCCTCCTCGTGCCTGGCGCCCTCTCACGCCGATTGATGAAGAAGCTTTCCCAAGTCGGGCTGTAGTCGGGATGCCACTGGGGATTCCTCCGCTGCTCCGTGAGCTCGAAGTAGTAGTGGTTCGTGATGGCCATCTCGCGCGCCACACCTAGAGGGACTGGAGGGACCGGTACGCCTCCGACGCTTAGCAACCAGCCCGTCGGGACGCGGTAGCCCGGCGGGCAGGGGTAGTTCGAGGCGCAAAGCGCCTCCGCCTCCCGGGGGGTTAGAGATGCGATGGAAGCCATGGGAGAGAATGATGAGGTTTGCAGATATGAGTCTAGATGTGATATGTAAATGGTGGCCAAGCCTACATATATATAGTGAAAAAATGGCGGGAAGACAGAGGCGGGAACCGGTGGAAAGCGCGGGAAGAAAATAGGCGGGAAGACGGAGGCAAACCTTTAGTACCGGTTGGTGGGTGCAACCGGTACTAAAGCTGTCGGTGGGATAAGGACGCGTGGGTAACCTTTAGTACCGGTTGGTGGGTGCAACCGGTACTAAAGCTGTCGGCGGGATAAGGACGCCCTGCTCGATGAGATAAAGTATGTAGCGCACGACGCCTGTCGGTGGGATAAGGACGCGTGGGTAACCTTTAGTACCGGTTGGTGTCTGCAACCGGTACTAAAGCTGTCGGCAGGATAAGGACGCTCTGCCTATAAAAGCAGCATCGATACACCATGGGAAGCAGCTCAACAAGCCAACATGGATGGAGAGTTTCATCACCATGGATGGAGGAAAGGGTTGGGAAATCTCCCGTGGCGGAACTTGTCGAAGATGCCCTTGGTGCACACACCCTATGGCATCTTCGGAAGTTCCGCCTCGGAAAAATTTCCCTGCAAGCCCGTGGAAGACTCCATCTCCTCTAACAATGTTGGGGAAAGGGTTGGGAAATCTCCCGTGGCGGAACTTGTCGAAGATGCCCTTGGTGCACACGCCATATGGCATCTTCGGAAGTTCCGCCTCGGAATTTTTTTCCTGCAAGCCCGTGGAAGACTCCATCTCCTCTAACAATGTTGCGGAAAGGGTTGGGAAATCTCCCGTGGCGGAACTTCTCGAATATGCCCTTGGTGCACATGCCCTATATATGGCATATTCGGAAGTTTCGCCTCGGAAAAATTTCCCTGCAAGCCCGTGACTTAACTAGTAAAACAAGCCAACCATCTCCATTGTTAATATCTTACATACAGTAACATCATTACACAAAAGTGATTTCCATATTGAGATACACAAGTTATGATCCCTATATGTAGCTAGCTAGTCTTCTGAGTTTTCTTCGCCCGTTTCCCTTTCTTCTTACTGCGACGCAACCATGGACAATCTTCATTGTTTAAGATGATGCTTGGGTCAATTTTTACCTTGAAGGGTGGAATATCGTCAAACTTATTATAATCTTCTGACATGTCTGTCTTGTCCTCTACTCCCACGATGTTTCTTTTTCCTGAAAGAACTATGTGCCGCTTTGGCTCATCGTATGATGTGTCCTCTTGCCTTTCTTTTCTTTTTTTCGGTTTGCTAGACATATCCTTCACATAAAAAACCTGAGCCACTTCACTGGCTAGGACAAATGGTTCGGTGTCGTACCCAAGATTCTTGAAATCCACTGTAGTCATTCCGTACTGCGGGTCTACCTGTACCCCGTCTTTCAGGTTGAACCATTTGCACCGAAACAAAGGGACCTTGAAATTAGGTCCATAGTCAAGTTCCCATATATCCTCTATGTACCCATAATATGTGACCTTGTTCCCATTGCCATCTTCTGCATCAAAGCGGACACCACTGTTTTGGTTGGTGCTCTTTTTGTCTTGGGCGAAAGTGTAAAATGTGTTCCCATTAATCTCGTACCCTTGAAAAGTCGATATAGTAGAAGATGGTTGCTTGGCCAACAAGTACAGCTGCTCGTCATCGGTGACATTCATGAGACGTGTTTGCAACCAACCGCCGAAAGTCTTCATGTGTTCTCCATCAATCCAATCTTCACGTTGCTCCGGGTATTTAGAGCGTAAGATCTCCTTGTGTTCCTCTTTGTACGGAGCCACCAAGATGGAATTATGTAGAACTGTGTAGTGTGCTTGAGTGAAAGAATGTCCGTCCATACACGTTGCTGATTTCTTTCCTAGCGTGCCTTTTCCATGCAGTCTCCCCTCATAGCGCGATTCAGGAACACCGATCGGCTTAAGGTCAGGAATAAAGTCAACACAAAACTCAATGACCTCCTCTGTTCCATAGCCCTTGGAGATGCTTCCTTCTGGCCTAGCACGGTTATGAACGTACTTCTTTAAGACTCCCATGAATCTCTCAAAGGGGAACATGTTGTGTAGAAATACAGGACCGAGAACACCAATCTCTTCGACCAGGTGAACTAGGAGATGTGTCATAATATTGAAGAAGGATGGTGGGAACACCAACTCGAAGCTGACTAGACATTGCACCACATCCTTCTGTAAATTTTGTAGAGTAAGTGGATTGATCACCTTCTGAGAAATTGCATTGAGGAACGCACATAGCTTCACAATGGGTACTCGAACATTTTCCGGCAGAAGCCCCCTCAATGCAACCGGAAGTAATTGTGTCATAATCACGTGGCAGTCATGAGACTTTAGGTTTTGAAACTTTTTCTCCGACATGTTTATTATTCCCTTTATATTCGACGAGAAGCCAGACGGGACCTTGATGCTACTCAGGACTTCAAAAAAGATCTCCTTCTCCTCTTTGGTAAGAGCATAGCTGGCAGGACCTTGATACTTCTCTGGATTCAGGTTGTTTCCTTCGTGGATACTTTGCTGGTCCTGCCGTGCATCCGGTGTATCTTTTGTCTTCCCATACACGCCCAAGAAGTTTAGCAGGTTCACGCAAAGATTTTTCGTCACGTGCATCACGTCGATTGCAGAGTGAACCTCTAAGAATTTCCAGTAGGGTAGCTCCCAAAATATCGACTTCTTCTTCCACATGGGTACGTGTCCGTCAACATCATGCGGAACAGATTGTCCGCCGGGACCCTTTCCAAAGATCACTTTTAAATCCTTGACCATATCATATATAACTTCCCCATTAGGGCGGGTAGGCTTCGTTCGGTTATCTGCCTCACCTCCGAAATGCTTTCCTCTCTTTCTTACGTGATGTTGTTTTGGAAGAAATCGACGATGCCCCAGGTACACATTCTTGTTTCCCAAATAATTACTATCAGTCTCACCTAAATAGTGTGTGCATGCATTGTATCCCTTGTTTGACTGCCCTGAAATGTTACCAAGAGCAGGCCAATCATTGATGGTTACAAATAACAACGCTCGTAGGTTAAATTCCTTTTGTTCGTGCTCATCCCACACAGGTACACCTTCGTCACGCCATAACTCTAAAAGTTCTTCAACCAATGGCCTCAGGTACACATCAATGTCGTTGCCGGGTTGCTTCGGGCCCTGGATGAGCACTGGCATCATAATGAACTTCCGCTTCATGCACAACCAAGGAGGAAGGTAATAGATACATAGAGTCACTGGCCAGGTGCTATGACTGGAGCTCTGCTCCCCGAAAGGATTAAAGCCATCTGTACTTAGACCAAATCTTAAGTTCCTTGCGTCATCTGAAAATGACTTGAACTCTCTGTCGATTTTTCTCCACTGCGACCCGTCAGCGGGGTGTCTCAACATCACATCTTTCTTACGGTCCTCTTTGTGCCATCGCAACAACTTGGCATGCTCTTTGTTCTGGAACAAACGTTTCAACCGTGGTATTATAGGAGCATACCACATCACCTTCGCAGGAACCCTCTTCCTGGGGGTGGACTCACCCTCAACATCGCCAGGGTCATCTCGCCTGATCTTATACCTCAATGCACTACATACCGGGCATGCATTCAAATTCTCGTACTCCCCGCGGTAGAGGATGCAGTCATTGATGCATGCATGTATCTTCTGCACCTCTAATCCTAGAGGGCAGACAACCTTCTTTGCTTCGTACGTGCTAGAGGGCAACACGTTCTCCCCTGGAAGCATCTTCTTTATTATTTTCAGCAACTTTTCAAATCCCTTGTCAGAAGTACCATTCTCTGCCTTCCACTGCAGCAATTCCAGCGTGGTACCCAGCTTTTTCTGACCATTTTCGCAATTTGGGTACAACAGTTTGTTGTGATCCTCTAACATTTTCTCCAACTTCAACCTCTCCTTTTCATTTCCGCAGTTCATCTTCGCATCAAGAATGGCCCGACCCAAATCGTCATCCGGGTCATCAAAAATCGGCTCATCGAAAATGGGCTCTTCTTCAGCTTCGTCTTCCCCCATTCTACTACCACCGTCTTCAGTGAATAAGGGATAGTTGTCACTATCCTCTTCTTCTTCGTTGTCTTCCAATATAACCCCTCTTTCTCCGTGCTTGGTCCAACAATTATAGCTGGGCATGAAACCATTCTCCAGCAGGTGGACGTGAAGGGTCTTCGAGGTAGAGTAATCCTTCATATTCTTACAGGAACTACATGGACAATACATGAAACCATTCGACCGCCTGTTTGCCTCAGCCACGTTGAGAAAATAATGCATGCCAGTAATGAACTCGGGATGGCACCGGTCACCGTACATCCATTGTCGACTCATCTGCATTTTATATGTATATCAAAAATCATTAAGTACACAACATCATGGATATATGAGTGACCAACTTAATTAATATTCAAGTTCATCACATAAAACTAAGTTTTTTTATAAAAAAGAAGAGGCTCACCGAGGTTGTACGGTGCCGGCTAGGGGACGACGCTAGCGATCGACGGCGGTGAGGACGGGGATGATACTAATTAAAACCTACAAAATATACCATAATTTCAGCTCAAATTGATTATAAAAAAGTAAAATCCCTAACTTAGGCATTTCATCAAACACCTTGCTAGCACTAGAAAAATAGTACGAGTTAAACTACCAAAGAAATGAGCTAAATTAGGAACGCCGAAAGAAAGGATGATATTGCTAACCCTTGGATAGATGGAGGTCGTTAATCTTGTTAAAATGGTGGAGAAAGAATGAAAATTTGTTGGAGTGTGAGAGGTGCAAAAGTTTTAGAAATGTGAGAGAGATGAAAATGAGAATGGATCGGGGGCGGGGGAGGGGCAGTGAGCATATGAGGCACCCTTTAGTACCGGTTGCTAACACAAACCGGTACCAAAGGTCCAACCTTGGCCCCATCCTCACCTGCCATTCTGGCCGAAGACCTTTCGTACCGGTTCCTAACACGAACCGGTATGAAAGCTCGTAACGAACCGGTACGAATGCCTGAGCGTCCGAACCGGTACAAATGCCACCTTTAATACCGGTTCGTAAGGGAACCGGTATTAAAGTCGATGGATGAGAGGTTTTCTACTAGTGCTTCTCGCAAGTTGGTGCAGGTTAATTAACATAGCATAATACATGTGATGTGGAGCTAATCTCTCTCTCTCTCTAGTTTTGTGAGGCTTTTTATATTTGAATATATATGGGAGAGGTGCGGCTGCTTTAGAAAATTATAGCTTGAGGTACGGCACAGGACACCGGCTTTGTCCCGTTGAAGCCAGTTGAAATGCAAATGCATTTGCACTTAGGACCACAACAGTCTACATCTACCTAGATCCTTGTAATGTTGTGTCTAGATAATCTTAGGTTGTTAGAATTAGCCGTTGCCACAATCTTGTACACCGAATTCTTTATCATCCATATAAGCTAGGCAAGAATCGGTATTAGGAGGCAACGTCTTAAACCTGGCACTATCACGTATGAGTGAGTCAATCAACGTGATTTGGGCCGGTGTCTCCCCTTACCAAAATAAACCTTGTAACCGTTGAGGCCTTTGCCTATTTAACACGTAAACGAGCCCGAGAACAAGGGTGTCGCTTCCCACAAAAATCTCGATATGGTATCAGAGCCCACCCTTCCTTGACATCATCGACAAACACACACACAAAAATGAGCGACAAGAAACAGCGAGCAAGAGAGATCGATGGCCTCCTCCTCTTCTACCGTGGGAAATCCCCTCGGAAATCTGCCGGGAGAGAAGCTCACCCATGCAAATCACCTCCTATGGAAGGCACAAATCATGCCAGCACGTACTACATGGCACCCGCATGCTAGGCCTCGTCGACGGCGGAGACCCTTGCAGTCGAGAAGGACAGCAAGGTCTCGGCTGCGCCTAACACGGTGTATGATGCGTGGCTGATGAGGGACCAGCAGGTACTGAGCTATTTGCTCGGTGCTCTGTCGCCGGAAATCCTCTTGCAAGCCGTCAGTCTTGAACACACCGCCGACAGATGGAGCCTCGTCAATGGCCTCTTCGCCTCAAGATCGAAGGCCAACGTCTCGCACCTCTGAGGTGCGCTATCAAACACAAAGAAGCTGAACATGACCGCCAACTAGTACATAGCCAAGATGAGGGGATTCTCCACCGAGCTCGTCGCCGCTGGTCTCACCATTGAAGAGGATGAACTGGTCAACCTCATCCTCAACAGACTCAACGGCCTTGTTGCATCCATCAATGCAATGACAACCCCATGCTCAGTGAGCGATCTTCATGGTCTCTTAATTATCTGCCTTTAATACTCGTCAAAATATGTTGTCAGGTGGTAATGCTTAAAAGAGGTTCGAGTCCTCGGCAAATTCTGCAAGCCGCAGTCGTGATAGACGTGACGGCTACTACAAGAAAAATTATCAGGGCCATGGTCACCCTCATGGGCATGAAGAAGAAAGAGGAAGAGATGGTGGTGGTGGCCGCTGTCCCCCACAAGGAGGACGTGGGCATGGATGTGGTGGTTATACTCCACCACCGCGGCCGCGCGATGACATATTGTGCCAAATCTGCAAGAAAGAGGGCCATAGTGCCCTTACATGTTGGTGGCACTACGCGAACAACGACAATAACGACGACTCCTCAGAGAGAGTAGCAAACGCTGCCTATGGCGTCAATACCAAGTGGTACTCCAACACAGGGGCAACCGACCACATCACCGGCAACCTCGAGAAGCTGATGGTCCCTGATGCCTATCATGGTAAGGATAATATCCACACGGAGAATGGTGAAGGTATGCATATTAGTCATATTGATCATTCATCAATTCAAAACCCAAATCGCGGTCTTCACCTTAAAAATATTCTTCATGTTGCTAGTGCGACTAAAATTCTTCTCTCCGTTCACAAACTTGCTATTGATAATGATGTGTTCCTTGAGTTTCACCCTTGTTTTTTTTATTAAGGATCGAGCCACGAGGAGAGTTCTTCTTAAAGGATAGTGTGAAGGAGGTCTATGTCCCATCATATCATCATCATCATCATCTTCAGTGCCTAAGCAAGTTTGCGTCGCCACCAAGCCTACTACAGAGAGGTTGCATAATCACCTAGGCCATCCATCAAGTTTAGTCCTTCAACAAGTCCTAAATAAATTTTCTCTTCCTTATTCAACACATTCTAGTGTTGCGACTATTTGTGATTCATGTCGAAAAGCTTAGAGTCATCAACTTGCATATCCCATCTCCACAAGTGTTTCTACTGTTCCTCTACAACAAATTTTCTCCGATGTTTGGGGACCTGCACCCACTTCAGTAGGTCGCTATAATTACTATGTGACTTTTATTGATGACTTTAGCAAATTAAACTGGATCTATCTCACTAAAAAGAAATCCAATGTGTTCAATGTTTTCCAAAACTTCATGAATTTTATTGAACGAAAATTTGATAAGAAAATTGTTACTATGCAAACTGATTGGGATGGAGAATATGAGAAATTAAACCCATTCTTTCAAAAACTTGGCATTACTCATCATGTATCATGCCCACACGTCCATAAAAAAATGGCTCCGCTGAACGTAAACATCAGCATATAGTTGAAGTTGGCCATGCACTCCTTGCTCATGCATCCATGCCGGTAAAATTTTGGGACGAAACTTTTCTTACTGCCACATATCTTATAAATCTTGTACGAAGAAAAGTTATCAACAATACTACCTCGGTGGACCATCTTCTTGAAATTGTCCCGGATTACAAATCTCTCCAAGTGTTTTGGTGTGCATGTTGACCAAACTTGCGCCCATACAATTCTCGAAAGCTATCCTTCACTACAAGAAAAGTTGCCATGGCCGACGAAGTTGAAGTCGCGCCGTGGTTGCTGGTGTACCATGGCCGACGATTTTGGTCCCTCCGTGGTGCATGTCAAAACTTTTTTTTTCGTTTTTGAGGCCACCTAGCCCGACGAAAGCGGCCAAAACGTGGCGTATGGTGGCCCGGGACGTGGTGCATCTCGAAATCTCGGGTTCGCCGGCCGAGTCAACGCAAATCCGCACCGCCGAGGGATGTAGGGCCCAGATGGCAGCCTCTCTGGCATTGTTTTTTTCTAGATCGCGCCATCTCGTTCAACGTTCTCCGATCGAGCCGTTTACGATGCAGGATCATGGGTCCCGCATGTCATCCTCTATGAACCAAAATTCTTTCTATTCTTGGATTTTTTTGACCCCCTGATTTCTGGCTACTTCCTTTTTCTTTTGATCCCTTGCCGCCTTGGAAACGTTGAGACCGCTGCTGCTAAATGGGACACGCATGTCATCCTCTATGTGCAATCAACTTTCTTTTCTTGGAGTTTTTTTGGCACCTCAAATTTGGTCACTTGCCTTTTTCTTTCGATCCCCTGCCGCCTCTCAAACGGTGATACCGCTGCTGCTAAATGGGACCCGCATGTCATCCTCTATGTACTATAAAACTTTCTTTTCTTGAATTATTTTTGGCACCTCATATTTGGTCACTTACCTTTTTCTTTCGATCCCCTGCCGCCTCTCAAACGGTGATACCGCTGCTGCTAAATGGGACCCGCATGTCATCCTCTATGTACTATAAAACTTTCTTTTCTTGGATTTTTTTGGCACCTCATATTTGGTCACTTGACTTTTTCTATCGATCTCTTGCCTCTCAAACGGTGATACCGCTGCTGCTAAATGGGACCCGCATGTCATCCTCTATGTACTATAAAACTTTCTTTTCTTGGATTTTTTTGGCACCTCATATTTGGTCACTTGACTTTTTCTTTCGATCCCCTGCCTCTCGGTGATACCGCTGCTGCTAAATGGGACCCGCATGTCATCCTCTATGTACTATAAAACTTTCTTTTCTTGGATTTTTTTGGCACCTCATATTTGGTCACTTGACTTTTTCTTTCGATCACCTGCCTCTCAAACAGTGATACCGCTGCTGCTAAATGGGACCCGCATGTCATCCTCTATGTACTATAAAACTTTCTTTTCTTGGATTTTTTTTGGCACCTCATATTTGGTCACTTGACTTTTTCTTTTGATCCCATGCCGCCTCTCAAACGTTGATACCGCTGCTGCTAAATGGGACCCGCATGTCATCCTCTATGTACTATAAAACTTTCTTTTCTTGGATTATTTTTGGCTCATGATATTTGGTCACTTGCGTTTTTTTCTTTCGATCTCATGCCACGTTTGAAACTTTGAGGAACCTGCTGGCTCATGGGACCCGCATGTCATCCTCTATGTGCTATAAAAGTTTATTTTCTATGGTTTTTTTCACTCTCTGATTTTTGTCTATTTCCTTTTTCTTTTGATGCCCTGCCGCCTTGGAAACGTTGAGTAAGCTGCTTACTCATGGGACCCGCATGTCATCCTCTATGTACAATCAAGTTTCCTTGAATTATTTTTGGCTCCTGATATTTCGTCACTTGCCTTTTTCTTTCGATCTCATGCCACGTTTGAAACGTTGAGGAACCTGCTGGCTCATGGGACCCGCATGTCATCCTCTACGAACAATAAAAGTTTCCTTTATTGGAGTTATTTTTGACCCCTAATTTCTGGCTATTTGCCTTTTTCTTTTGATCCCCTGCCCCCTTTGAAACGATGAGGACGCTGTTGGCAGGTCGGTCCCATATGTCATCCTCTATGAACAATACAAGTTTCCTTTGGTGGATTTATTTTTTACCCCTAATTAATTTCTGGCTATTTCCTTTTTTTCTTTGATCCCCTGCCGCCTTGGAAACGTTGAGGATGCTGCTGCCTCATCGGTCCCGCGTGTCATCCTCTCAGAACGATAAATGTTTTCTTTTCTTGGATTTTTTTACCAACTGATTTTTGGTTTTTTTTATTTTCGATGCCGCCTTTGAAACGTTGACGACCTGCTGGCTCATGGGTCCCCGATGTCAGCCTCCCCGTACAAGAAACATGTGATATCTTGATTATTTTGCAGACAATAAACAGTGTATTTCGCTCTGAGCTATTGCAAACGCATAAATTAAATCTTTATTTTTACAACATATATCTTGAATCTCCTTGTTTTTTGTTTTGGCGAAGCATAGGACTTTCCTGTTTTTTTTTTGAGAAAAATCCGAACTATCATGTTTGGAGTGGGCTGAAATTGTACGTGTCAAAAGGCCCAGAAGGATAGTTCGAAGGCCCAGATGTCCAGATGCAGCCCAATTGAAATCTTTCTTTTCTTGGATTTTTTTCACCCCCTGATTTCTGGCTACTTCATTTTTCTTTTGGTCCTGTGCCGCCTTGGAAACGTTTAGACCGCTGCTGCAAAATGGGACCCGCATGTCATCCTCTATGTACAATAAAGTTTCTTTTCTTGGATTATTTTTGGCTCCTGATATTTGGTCACTTGTCTTTTTCTTTCGATCTCATGCCACGTTTGAAACGTTGAGGAATCTGCTGGCTCATGGGACCCGCATGTCATCCTCTATGTACAATAAAAGTTTGATTTCTTGGATTTTTTTCACCCTCTGATTTTTGGCTATTTCCTTTTTCTTTTGATCCCCTGCCGCCTTTGAAACGTTCAAGCTGCTGGCTCATAGGTCCCACATGTCAGCCTGTATGAACGATAAAGCTTTCCTTTCTTGGAGTTTTTTTGACCCCCTAATTTCTGGCTACTTTCTTTTTCTTTTGATCTCAAGCCGCATTTGAAACGTTGGGACCGCTGCTGCAAAATGGGACCCGCATGTCATCCTCTATGTACAATAAAGTTTCTTTTCTTGGATTATTTTTGGCTCCTGATATTTGGTCACTTGCCTTTTTCCTTCGATCCCATGCCACGTTTGAAACGTTGAGGAACCTGCTGGCTCATGGGACCCGCATGTCATCCTCTATGTACTACAAAAGTTTATTTTCTTGGGTTTTTTTCACTCTCTGATTTTTGGCTATTTCCTTTTTCTTTTGATCCCCTGCCGCCTTGGAAACGTTGAGTAAGCCTGCAAACTCGTGGGACCCGCATGTCATCCTCTATGTACAATCAATTTTCTTTTCTTGGAGTTTTTTTACCCCCTAATTTCTGGCTACTTTCTTTTTCTTTTGATCTCAAACCGCATTTGAAACGTTGGGACAGCATGTCATCCTCTATGTACAATAAAAGTTTCTTTTTTGGATTATTTTTCACCCTCTGATTTTTGGTCACTTGCCTTTTTCTTTCGATCTCATGCCGCCCTTGAAAACGTTGAGGAACCTGCTGGCCCATGGGACCCACATGTCATCCTCTATGTACTATAAAAGTTTCTTTTCTTTGATTTTTTTCACCCTCTGATCTTTGGCTATTTCCTTTTTCTTTTCATCCCCTGCCGCCTTGGAAACGTTAGTAAGCTGCTGACTGGTGGGACCCGCATGTCATCCTCTATGTACAATCAAGTCTCTTTTCTTGGATTTTTTTACCCCCTTATTTTTGGTCACTTGCCTTTTTCTTTCGATCTCATGCAGCCTCTGAAACGTTGAGAAGCTGCTGGCTCATGGGACCCACATGTCATCCTCGATACTATAAAAGTTTCTTTTCTTAGATTTTTTTCACCCTCTTATTTTTGGCTGTTTCCTTTTTCTTTTGATCCCCTGCCGCCTTGGAAACATTGATTAAGCTGCTGACACAAGGGGCCCGCATGTCATCCTCTATGTACAATCAACTTGCAAGATCTTGGGGCGGAAGAGCTTGTATAAGTGGGACCCATATGTCATCCTCTATGTACAATAAAAGTTTCTTTTTCTTGGATTATTTTTTGCTCCTGGTATTTGGTCTCTTTCCTTTTTCTTTCGATCTCATGCCGCCTCTGAAACGTTGAGTAAGGTGCTGGGTCATGGGACCCGCATGCCATCCTCTATGTACAATCAACTTTCTTTTCTGGGAGTTTTTTTACCCCTAATTTCTGGCTACTCTTTTTCTTTTGATCTCAAGCCGCATTTGAAACGTTGACACCGCTGCTGCAAAATGGGACCCGCATGTCATCTTTTATGTACAATAAAGTTTCTTTTCTTGGATTATTTTTGGCTCCTGATATTTGGTCACTTGTCTTTTTCTTTCGATCTCATGCCCCCTTTGAAACGTTGAGGAAGCTGCTAGCGCATGGGTCCCGCATGTCATACTCTATGAACAATAAAAGTTTCCTTCCTTGGAGTTATTGTTTACCGCTAATTTCTGGCTACTTCCTTTTTCTTTTGATCCCCTGCCGCCTTGGAAACGTTGAGTAAGCTGCTGACACAAGGGGCCCGCATGTCATCCTCTATGTACAATCAACTTGCAAGATCTTGAGCGAAAGAGCTTGTATAAGTGGGACCCATATGTCATCATCTATGTACAATAAAAGTTTCTTTTCTTGGATTATTTTTTGCTCCTGATATTTGGTCACTTTCCTTTTTCTTTCTATCTCATGCCGCCACTGAAACGTTGAGTAAGGTGCTGGCTCATGGGACTGTACAATAAAGTTTCATTTCTTAGATTTTTTTTACCCACTGATTTTTGCTAACTTGCCTTTTTCTTTTCGATCATATGCCGCCTTTGAAATTGAGGTCGCCGCTGGCTCATGGGTCCCACAAGTCAGCCTCTATGAACAATAAACCTTTCCTTTGTTGTATTTTTTTACCCCTAATTTCTGGCTATTTGCCTTTTTCTTTTGATCCCCTGCGGCCTTTGAAACGATGAGGACGCTGCTGGCAGGTCGGTCCCACATGTCATCCTCTATGAAGAATATAAGTTTCCTTTTTGGATTTATTTTTGACCCCTAATTTCTGGCTATTTGCCTTTTTCTTCTGATCCCTGCCGACTTCGAAATGATGAGGATGCAGCTGGCAGATCGGTCCCACATGTCAGCCTCTATGAACTATAAATGTTTCCTTTGTAGGATTTATTTTTTACCCCTATTTTCGGGCTACTTGCCTTTTTCTTTGAAACGTTGAGGACGCTACTGTCTCATGGGTCCCACATGGCATCCTCTCTGAACGATAAACCTTCATTTCTTGTTAACGACAGGTTTATCAGTATTATTTTCGCAGACTAATACAAGCTCTTTGGCTCCAAGATCTTGCAAGTTGATAGATTAAATCAAGGAATTATTAGGATATGTTTTAAATTTCAAATCCACTTTATGAATTTTTAAAAATACCGTTATCCATGTGGGTATGGAGCGATCAAGGATTTTCATATTGGGCATGAGCAGTTTCAAAAATTGGAACCCTATAATTCAAAATAAATAAAAACAACTTTTATGTAGAATCTCCGTGTATTTTTTTTTGCCAATCATAGGATCTGTGTTTCATTAGAAAAGGGCCGAAATTGCATGAGCAGAAAGGCCCATTTGAAGTTATTGGGCTTCGACGGCCGGAGCAAGTAGACCGATAACAATTACCATGTAGATGTTCCTTGGCAACCCAAAAGTGAAATATTGGGCCCAACAGGGGAAGGTTGAACAGTACTTTTTCTATTGGGAAGGTGGTACATGGGGTTATCCTGACAAAAAAAAATGGAACATGGGTTACTGAAGGTTGCCCATTTGTGCCTAATATGTTTGTCAGCAGGAGCTTTACCTTCCGCCGCCGCCGCCATGCCTCGTCGCGGGTCGAGCTACCGGTACGGCGGCGTCTCGAGCTCGGGGTACCGCAGCGTCCGCGCGCGCCCCAAATTAAGGTACTTCCTCCTCGGGACGGCACCTACGATAGGCTCGGCTGGCCTTGGGGCATTTACCCCTAGCCTCTTCCATGCTCAAGTTTTTGAAATGTTTCTGGCTCTGTTCAACACTGGATCAAATTTGTCAACATGACCATTCTTATGGAGTAGCAACGAGTTGAATCTCTCAAAACTCTTTAAGTTCTGCAATATAACGACTAATTGGTACTACCTTATACAAAATGATTACATATCCTTATTTTGGAAGCAAGCAATCACACACTTATAGTTTGCTAGTCAGCTGCACGTAACGTTAAAAATCGGCAATTATAATGAATAAACCTGTAATTTTCACTTAAAATGCATTAAGGAGCATCAAATTTGACAAATCAAACCATGTCGTACT
The DNA here is from genome assembly GCA_030979885.1 of Lolium multiflorum. Taxonomy (NCBI): domain Eukaryota; kingdom Viridiplantae; phylum Streptophyta; class Magnoliopsida; order Poales; family Poaceae; genus Lolium; species Lolium multiflorum. The sequence continues at coordinate 278,653,352 of CM061753.1, read as the reverse complement.
GAAAATTGACATGTCTTTCTCATGCAGAAATGTAAAATTATCCATGCATGTGCGTTTATACAGGTTAAGTTTTGCACGTATTATTTTTTGTAACTTTTCTGACTACCTTCAAAGCTCCAATCCTTCTTCATCATCTTTGTTGTACCGCACTGATGCAAGTGAATGCGAGCTGCTCGCCAGACGCGACTTCGTGTCCGATATGTGTACTATGCCTTCTCCATCTAGTGCTAGTTACGCCTCTGTGCTAATTAATTCAGCACAAACCTCTGTCATTGCAGCTGTGACTCACCTCGACCATTGGAGCCCAATCACAAGAGCGAGCTCAGTCTCAACCAGAGAGGCATGTGTCTCATGGTTAGCTATCTACAACTTGCTGTCTTACTAAAACCGTGCCTATCATATAGAGATCACCTCGCTGGTGTAGCAATGGCTGCAAGTAGCTGCTAGCATGAGCGAAGGGGATAAGGAAGAAAAGATTAAAAAAATGGGGTGGGGCCAACAAGCAGGAAAGCTATCTACTAGCTTTATGGATGTTTCTGGAATTGGGTAGAAAATAGTACTCGATGACACTGTAGCAGCGAATCCCAGAGACCAAAGGCCGTTGGATGATGTCTAATGAACGGCAGAACAAAATCGGCGAAATTAGCTTGAATTTTGATAATAAATCTTGGGCATTTTCCCTCGAACATGATTTATCAACTTTGGGTAGTCTCTGGACTAGTCTCCCTCGTCCACCAATTATTATCATAAACTACTGCGGAAAGTTGAGGGCAGTCCCTAGTCCCGAGCACTTCGCCCACTTCCCCTGGCCTCATCCCAGAGATCTCACACCAACCACCTCACCGTCGACTAGCCGCCAGTCTACAGCCCTCCGAAGAATCCCCAATGGCGGCGACGCCCCTACTAGAGCGCTCCTCACGCGAGCGCATCATCGAGTCTGGCCCACATGTCTTCCGTGCCTGCCGTGTGTCGGCAAGCACGACCGACTTCTCCGTCGGCGAGCCGCCGGCCGTGGGCGAGGGCGAGGCGTCCCCGTACACTATGACAGTGCACATCTTCTTCTCGAGGACGTACGAGCTCAGGAGGATGGCCGGCCCCCTCCCTGCCCCACTGGATGAGGACGATATCACCACTACACCCTGCGAAGAGGTGGTGCTGGATCTTGGCTTGCCTCCGAGGAAGCTGCGTAGTGGGGGCAATGTCGTGCGAACTATGCGCGAGATTCTTGCCCGTGTATGGCTGCTCAAGAACCTGAACCTCACGGAGGAGGAGTGGGACATCATCATGCCTTACGATGTTATGCACCTGATGTGGCAGCAGGCGTGTCGTCGGCTCGGTGGCCTCCACTTCGACCTCACCCTTAGGGTGGACCACCGGCTCATCGTCAACTTGCCGGCGCTGCAGGACAGTTGGGTCCTAGTTGCGCCGGAGGACGGCCACTGCAGCATATGCATGCTGGGGCTGTCGCAGCGCACAACGGTGCGTCTCCGGGGATGCAAACACCCGTTCCATAGGAAGTGCATCTTCTCCTGGTTTGTAACGAACGCCAGCTGCCCTATCTGCCGCGATAAAGTGCTGACCCATCTTATTTTCGATTTGTAGCATAGTATGAATAAAAACCCTGTATGATAGGGATGCCATGCCAACTTGAATCCTATGTCAAGAGAAATTCTATTTGATTGTGGTTATAAGATATTCTGCATTAGTTTGATCTATTATCATTCTATTTTCCTATGGGATATGACCCTATGAATCAAACAGCATGTGATTACTTCCACACAATTAAGTTTGACCAACTTTTAGTAGGACAACAAACATAAATAATTAGTCATCATGGGATTACAATCCAACAGATAATTGTCTTCAGGACTCATACATTTTCCAAATAGAAAAATCAAAACAAATCATGGTTCTTCATCTCACAGCATGATACAGAGACAAGAGTCTCATCATCATCATCATCATCATCATCATCATCATCATCATCATCATCATCATCATCACCTCCGTCTTCATTCTGATATTCGTGCATGGTCTCATCCTGCTCGTCCTGTCCATTCTCCTCCTGAGATTCACCAGGTAGCTTCAGTTTATCCATCTCTTTGTCGACTATGCTAACCTCAACAGTGAAATCTACTTCTCCATCATGTGCAGGGATACCTGTATCCAACGAGGTTTCATCAATGTCAGCAACTTTAGTTTGCATACAACCAGCGAAATCATCTTGCTGGGCACCAATTATTGGATCCGCATTCTCATCCAAATCATATATGTTCCTTGCCACAAACTTTTGCACATACTGCCATCCTTTTCTAGATCTGTCTTCCAAGAAAAGTACCTTGGCCGCTTGAGGTACCAAAATATAAGGATCATCCTTGTACCACTGAGCAGTAGTATCGACTGATATGAAATACCCATCATTTCTGGCACCTTTGCCCTTGTTTGGATCTTGGTTGTACCAATAACACTTAAATAGAACCACAGATCGGACAGTAACCTTATCACTATAGAACAACTGAATAACCTCTTCTATGTGACCATAATGGTCAAATGACTCTGATCTCTTTTTTCTGGTTGTCAAGTGATCTCCACTGGTTGTGATGCCACTATTTCGTGTCTTCAAATGTTGTTCACGCTCATAGGAGCTGTAATGGACACCATTGGCATTGCAAGCTGCAGCTACCAACACCCTCTTATCTGGACCACGTGATAGGACAAGGAGATCAGCACTAACAGCGCCTGGATTCTCCGCATGGAGTTTCGAGATCTACGATTACAAAATAGACAAGAGGTCATCTCATGTGAAAACACATAGACAAGTCAGAGTGCAATTGAACATCTTACATATTTCTCAAACCAGTCCTGAAACCCACTCCCACGTGCCGATAGCTTTCCATTCGTTTCCATGTACAACCTGCAAAACATAGCCAAGTCAGCTGAATATATTTCATTTTGATACAAGTTCATAGTATATGCGAGGAACTGAGTAGTTCGTGTGCATAGTACTCACTTAACATATTCATCAGCCTCTGTAGCATTATTCAGCACATACCAAGACAGCTGTTCAAATTCAGACTGCTCTAATGTTTTTTCGGTCCTCTTTCCTATTAGCTCAACACCATGTTTAAAAACAGATCCTCCAACTTCCAAAATTCTGCGACCCCGATTGAATCTGGTCTCAATATCAGGAATATATCTTGAGGCAAATGTATATGCTTCAGCAGCAATATACGCCACTGCAATGCAAGCCTCCGGTCTAGCTTTGTTCCTAACTGTATTCTTGAAAGTGCACAGTCGACGTTCTATAGGGTACATCCATCCATACTGTACCGGACCTCTTAAAAGTGCCTCATCAGGTAGATGAACAGCCAAATGCACCATCACATCAAAGAAGGCTGGAGGATATATCAGCTCCAGCTTGCACAGGATTACTGCTATGTCCACCTTAAGACGTTCTACAACAGCTCTGCTTAGAGTTTTACTACATATTTCCCTAAAGAACCTTCCCAACTCTGCAATCACGTTGTACATATTTGGCTTCACTAAATCTTTAATGCCAATAGCTAAAAGCCTTTGCAGCAGGATGTGACAATCGTGAGTTTTCAACCCTTGGAGCTTGTTTCCTTCAGCATTGAGACAATTTGCAATGTTGGAAGCAAATCCGAACGGGAACATCACACCTCGGAGGTACTCACAAAATAATCTCCTTTTAGGCATCGGCAATGTGAATTCCGCGCCTCGAAATTTATAATGTTTTTCCTTGCCTTTGTTCACTTTGTCATTACGATCCAGTTGCAAGTGCCTGTTAACATTCAATGTTGCACAATCAATCCTAGCATTTGAGCTATCTTTTGTCTTGGATGGAATGTTGAGTAATGTGCCGACAATGCTGTCACATATATTCTTCTCCATGTGCATGATATCAATATTATGCCGAAGCTTCTTACCAGCCCAATACGGCAAGTCCCAAAGAGTGGTCCTGCGCTTATAAAATATTCTCGGTCTATCATTTTCCATTTCCTTCCTCTTGGTACGTGCTGCTATTTCACCTCCCATCTTCCTTTTGGTAGCTGCTAGACTCAGTTCATCTCGTCTCTTCTTCCTTTTTCTATCTGCTACTACTGCTGCTGCATCTTCTGTATTCTTCTCTGCTGTACCTGCTGTGGCGGCTGGTGGTTTTCCTGGTTTAACATTTCTGACCGCTTCTAGGTGCGCCTCCAACTCGTGACTCTTAAAGTGCTGCGGTTTAGTCTTTTTACAGGCCTGATCACCAATAAATTGCAATTTTTTTCTATTTTTTCGGAAACTGTGATCTAATGGAAGGAAACGGCGATGGCCCATATAGCATATCTTGTTTATTATCCTCACTGCCAGCTGATCAGTATCACAGTGAACACATGCATTATAACCTGATGTTACTCTGCCTGACATAGTGCCCAAAGCTGGATAATCATGGGTGCAATACAGTACAGCAGCACGTAATAGAAAATTTTGTTCTTTAGGTTGACACACATCCCGTGTAGGGACACCCTCCCATAATGTTTGCAAGTCTCTAATAAGAGGCTGCATGAACACATCAAAATCCTTCCCAGGAGATTTGGGACCTGGGATGAGTAAGGCCATCATACAGTTCGACTGATCGGTGCATGTCCAGGGAGCCTGGTTGTAAGGTGTAACTAGTACTGGCCACATGCTATACGAGTTGCTCATGTTGCCAAATGGGTTGAATCCATCTGTAGCAAGGCCAAGTCTCAGGTTCCTTGGATCTGCAGCAAAATCTGGATGATCCAGGTCGAATTGCTTCCATTCATCGCCATCAGCAGGATGCCTCAGTAAATCAGGGTCGGGCGTGAGAATCTCTTTGTGCCATCTTGTTTCCCGAGATGTTTGTTCTGAAGCAAACAACCTCTGCAATCTTTGTACAAGTGGAAAGTATCTCAGAACCTTCCAAGGAATCTTTTTCTTACCACCAGCTCCATCATGTTTCCATCTTGATTCCTTACATACTGGACATTCATCGAGGTCATTATACTCCATCCAAAACAGTGCACAGTTATTTTTGCAAAAATCAATCTTCTCATATCCAAGTCCCAGTACCTTGATGTACTGCTTCACCTCATAAAAGGATTTTGGCAGTCCAGCCCCAGGGAGTGCATCGCTGTATGTCTTCGCAACTGCATTGAACGCTTTATTGGTAATCCCCTGGTATGACTTGTCATGAAGTAATTTCACAATTAATTCGAATCTTGACACAACAGAACCAGGGGCCACTAAGCGCTTAGCATCTTCTATCAGGTCATGGAAAAGAGGCTTTTTGTGATAACCATGGGGCTGTTGGCTTGCATATGGATACAGATCCCGTAACAAATTAGCAGTAGCCTCATCCTGGACGAGATCTTCAGGCTGATAACCATCAGAATAAAGAGGATCAATAATGTCAGGCTGATCATAGTGTTCACCATGGTTAATCCACCTGATATATGTCTGGTCCATCCCATAAACGAATAAATGATCTGAGACTACATGTTGAGGCTTGGACCCAATATTCAAACATACGCGGCATGGACAAATCACTTCCTTTGTCTTGTCGCCGTCAGTAAAATCACTAACGTGCTTCATGAAGTCTTCAATACCACTCAAATATGTTGGTGTGGTTAATGAGTCAAATAATATCCAAGTTCTGTCCATCTGTTGAGGAGATAGATGGTCAGAGAAGCGATAAGCTATTTCAACAAACAGGTCACCTACGAATGTAAGCAAGCATACCTGAGCAAACAGGTCGAATATAAAACTATAAATGCTACATTATTTGAGCCGATTTCAGCAAACAAACTGAGTGCAAAACTACGGCTACCTAGCGAACAGATTTTTTTAGGCTGACCACTGGGTTTCCCCACTTATTATTTTTTTATTAATAAAAAGAGGGAAATATGTACAAAAGTTGCTGGAGAGCAGCAACTAAAAGGATCATAGATCCCAAGCAGCAAAATATATATATAATGTTCTACCCATGATATGATTTCCTCTTTGCCTTATGAACAAGGAGAGCAATTTCATCCTTGAATCTCTTGTGCCATCTATAAATGCTTGGGGGGGAGGGGCGAACAGATCTATCGAAAGCAATACAATACCAACACATTCTTTCTTCTTTTTTGCCGTAATTCCGCCGATCTATTAGCAGTGCAAAGAAGCCAAAAGTAATAAGATTACATACAGGTTCATAGACCACCAGGGCCGTACCTGAGAATACGGAGGGCCTGAGCAAAACAAGAAATAGAGGCCCTCAACATGATCATTGGCAACTAAAATGATTTTATATATACTACTCACTCCATTTCAATAAACAATGCACCCTTGTTTTTCGTATTTTATCTTCGAAAAAATATTAATCTATATCTCTCTATTTAAAAATGATGTTTCAATTTTATGTAGATATACATGTATTTAGATGAGTTTAGTTTGCAGATACATGCAAGTTTTGATGAAGTTGAAACATATTTTTCAGGATGAAGTATATAAAAAAATTGATATAAAACTGGTATCATTAGAAAGTATTTTCCAACACGATTCTAACAATGCTGCTTATGTATTATATGATCGTGATATTGTTGTCCTATTTATTTGGTCAAGGTTCACATTGAAATGTGGTAAAATAAATTAAAAGAAGTGCATCGTGTGAAAAGGCAATCTAAGAATTCAAAAGTGCTAATTGTTAGTCGAAACATGACATCATTGAGACAAAATATTAATATTCATTGGAAGACTAACTGAATTAGCTGCACTCGCGATGAAAGAGAAAGAGAAGATACGGGTAAGAGCAAGTACAATAAGGTACAGTCTTTTTTTTGTTTGTTTGGGTTGCTCATCAAGCTTATCGCTCGATACAATAAGGTACAGTCAGCGGGAGTGGTGTTTGGAACATGGGTGCATAGTGGGTGGTATCATAGAGTACTATCATAGATATGCTATATTTATTATAGTGGAGTATTGAGGGAAAATCGGCTAAATCAATTTGAAGAAAATCGACAAAGTCAAATTAGAGGAAATTCTTCATCGATGATCAGATTTCTTACATAGAAGAGCTGATTGCCCTCAAAAGGAAGAATCTATCCATCTTCATTGATTTAAAAGGGGATTTCTTACAAGGAGAAGCTGATTGCTCAACAAAAGGGGAACAGATTGCTACGGCTAGTCTTATGCTAGTAAATCCCTACTCTAAGGGCTGTTGCCGTCTTCGTCGTCGCTGGGGTAGCTGCCGTCATTGCTACTGTCGACGAATTCCTCGTCGCTGCTACTGTGACCTTCAGCGGAGGCCTCTTCCTCTTCATCATCATCCTCCTCATCGGACCAGGCCCAGCCACGGATGCGCTTTGGTGGCGGTTCATCGGAGGAGGTGTCGTCCTCTGGTTCCTTCTTCGTGTCGGAGGAGATGTCTTCGTCTTCGTCGTCCTCTTCTTCTTCTTCTTCTTCTTTGGTGGAGGAAGTGAATTTACCCCGGAAGAGAGGGTCGTCGTCGTCGCTCTCCGCCTCCAGTTCTCCGTCAATCAGGAATCGGAGGTCATCTTCCCCGTCAGTCAGGGGCATGTCGCCATCCGACCAGACGAGGTCCTCGGGTCGACCCTCTGGTACGAAGTCGAAGTCGAACTCTTGCTCGTCCCAATGCTTGGGAGCGCGCCTATTGTACGCTTCCATCTGGCTGACCTCTGGCTCCAGCTCACTCGAGGAAAAGGATTGGGAGGAGGAAGAGGAAGACATGGTTACAGAGGAGGAGGGTTTTTGGGCCGATGGCTGGTTTGAAGCAGGAGGATGAAGAAGTGAACTGTTCGATGCGGTTAAATAAAAAGAGACATGTGGTGGTCATGTGGCAAATAATAGACACTTTTAAGAAAAGTGTGGCAAATCATAAAATATTCAAAACTGTCAAATCGTGCAGAGAAGTTGAGAAGGCAAGGCGTCATGATGAAGAATACTGCGACGGTTCTGCTCTGCCACGACATGACCCCTCGAAGGAAAAACAGATGGTTTTGATATTATCATTACCAAAACCAGGGGGGCATGTGTTATCACCGGATTTTGGCCAAATCAATCGGATGTCTAATCAATCGGTTACATGCACTAGCTCAGTGTTCGCATGGCTGCACGCCACATGTATTAGCACCGCATGTATACATATACATCACTCATCTTGATTAATTGCTCAGCTCATTAAACTATCAAAGATCTTGCACGGCTTGGACGCAGGGTATGCCGTGGCATATACGGCATACCCTGTAGATCCGCCACCGCAAACAAGGAGAGCCATTTCATCCTTGAATCTCTTGCGGCTTCTGTAAAAGCTTGGGGGCGAACAGATCAATCGAAAGCAATATAATACCAACAAATTCTTTCTTCTTTTTGGCCGTAAATCCACCGATGTATTAGCAGTGCAAAGAACCCAGAAGTAATAAGATTACAAACAGGTCCATAGAGGACTGGCACCAAGCGACGACTACAGACATTGGGCAATGGTGAGCAGTACAGTGTACAGTACGAACGAATTCGAGCAAATAGGTAAAGCGGAAAACAATGTCAAACAAACACATCGAGAGGAAAACAATATCAACCGATCGATTCGAACGAACTAACGAACTTATAAGGGCTGGGCGACGGCGACTGACTTCGATTGAGCTATAATGAATCGTACTTGCCCAGGCCTGAAGATAGCATGCATACCGTGAGGATCTACCAGCTGACCGCGCCTGCCGGTGCGGCTGGAGAAGAACGGCGCCACCAGCAGTCGCCGGCTGACGCGGCTGATAGACAGCGTGGGGAAGTTTTGGTGCGCGGCCTGGTTCACCGAGGGTGTGTCTAGAGAAGAACAGGGCGCCGAAGGAGGTGTCTAGAGAAGAACAAGGTGGGCTGGGTGCTGAGTTAAAGGCGAGCGTTCGAAATATTGGGCGCGCGTTCGAAAGTTTAGGTGCGCGAGGGAGGTGTCTGCTGTGCTGAGTTAAAGGCGAGCGTTCGAAATTTCCCCGTCCTCTTCTTTTTTGGGCTAATCTATCTATACCTCTATTCTATCTACATGTTTTTTATTTTTTTTCTATTCTATACATGAGTTTTTGAAATTGAATTTTTTCACTCTGTCAGCCTTCCGGCCAATGCTCATTTGAAGTAATTGAAGCTGTTGATTTGCAGCTTAGAGGTGCTATCTACCGCTCATCATACAAGGACTCTTCAGATCTAAACGGCTGTGAATGCACGGATTCGTCACCCATCCTTCCCTTGGACTGGCGATGCTGAAAGCCTGAAACACTGGAACCCTCTAGATACTTCGGGATACCTCACTGCCCCACATTATTAGACAGGCCTTTTCCGACACGGGAAGTCAAAAGTTGGGGGCTCCATGCAGTACATATGAATACTCGCTAGCTGCATGGTCTAGAAGCAGACTAGAGTAAATCATCAATTCGTCAAATCAATTGGTGTATAATTTTTTTTAGGAGCTAAGACGCCTGCATGAACCATTTTATCAACTTGAATGCTTACTACATGACATAAGAAGACTATGTACTTTGGTTTTTCATTTTTCTGATTTTTTAAATTTTGTGCCCACTTGAATCTTGGTCAAATCCTAGGTTTGACCAAGATTAAACAAGTTTAAAACATGAAAATGAAAAGGTAATCATGGATCCTTCTTAGTCACTCTAAAATGAAGCTTTTGGGATGTTCTTGAAATTTCCATGTTTGAAACCCAAAACGACTTCTCTTCATGCTTGACTTCATAAGACAGAGTTTAGGGGTTAGGGGGTAGATACATGATTTGTCTAGTTTGCATATGTCTAGACCTTTTTTGTCAACTTTAATGCTTACTATATGACATAAGAAGATTATGTGCTTTGGTTTTTCATTTTTCTATTTTTTTTGAATTTTATGCCCATATATTTGAATCTTTGTCAAATCCTAGGTTTGACCAGGATTTAAACAAGTTTAAAACATGAAAATGAAAAGGTAAGCCTGGATCCTTCTTAGTCACTCTAAAATGAAGCTTTTGGGAGGTTCTTGAAATTTCCATGTTTGAAACCCAAAACTCAAGCTAGTTGATAAACAAAGTCTAGACATATTCAAACCAGAAAAATCATGTATCTACCCCTAACCCTAAACTTTGTCTTAATTATGAAGTCAAGCACGAAGAGAAGTCGTTTTGGGTTTCAAACATGGACATTTCAAAAACCCTCCCAAAAGCATTGTGGTGTGACGTACTAAGAAGGATACATGCTTACATTTTCAACAACCCCCCTAAAAGCTTCATTATAGAGTGACTAAGAAGGATCCAGTCTGGCGGGCTTACCTTTTATTTTCTTGTTTTAAACTTGTTCAAATCTCGGTCAAACCTAGGATTTGACCAAGATTCAAAATGTGCATCAAAATTTAAAAAAATAAAAACCAAATTAAAGCACATAGTGTTCTTATGTCATATAGTAAGCATTAAAGTTGATAAACAAGGTCTAGACACATATTCAAACAAGACAAATCATGTATCTATACCCCTAACCCCTAAACTCTATCTTATGAAGTCAACAACATGAAGAGAAGTGGTTTTGGTTTCAAACATGGAAATTTCAAAAACCTCCCAAAAGCTTCATTTTAGAGTGACTAATATATATAAGAAGGATCCATGCCTGCTTACCACCTTTTCATTTTCATATTTTAAACTTGTTTAAATCCGTGTCAAATTAAACCAAGGATTTGACCAAAAGATTCAAATGGGCATAAAATTTAAAAAAATCAGAAAAATGAAAAACAAAAGCATATAGTCTTCTTATGTCATATAGTAAGCATTCAAGTTGATAAACAAGGTTTGGACATGCATATTCAAACCTAGGCAAATCATGTATCTATCCCCTAGCCCCTAAACTCTATCTTATGAAGTCAAGCATGAAGAGAAGTGGTTTTGGGTTTCAAACATGAAAATTTCAAGAACATCCCAAAAACTTCATTTTAGAGTGACTAAGAAAGGATACAGGCTTCCCTTTTCATTTTCATGTTTTATACTTGTTTAAATCTTGGTCAAACCTAGGATTTGACAAAGATTCAAATGTGCATCAAAATAAAAAAATCAGAAAAATTAAAAACCAAAGCACATAGTTTTCTTATGTCATATAGTTAGCATTAAAGTTGATATAAACAAGGTCTAGATATATTCAAACAAGAAAAATCATGTATCTACCCCTAACCCTAAACTCTGTCTTATGTAGTCAAGCATGAAGAAAAGTGGTTTTGGGTTTCAAACTTGGAAATTTCAAGAACCCCCCAAAAGCTTCATTTTAGAGTGACTAAAGGATCCAGGTTGGGCTTACCTTTTATTTTCATGTTTTAAAATTGTTCAAATCTTGGTCAAACCGTACCTAGGATTTGATCAAGATTCAAATGGGCATAAAATTTCAAAAAAAATGAAAAACCAAAGCATATAGCCTTCTTATGTCATATAGTAAGCACTCAAGTTGGTAAACAAGGTCTAGACATATTCAAACCAGAAAAATCATGTTTCTACCCCTAGCCCTAAACTTTGTCTTATGAAGTCAAGCACGAAGAGAAGTCGTTTTGGATTTCAAACATGGAAATTTCAAAAACCTTCCCAAAAGCTTCATTTTGGAGTGACTAAGAAGGATACAGGCTTACCTTTTCATTTTCATGTTTTAAACTTGTTTAAATATTGGTTAAGCCTAGGATTTGACCAAGATCAAATGGGCATAAAAATTCAGAAAAAATCAAAAAAAAATGAAAACCAAAGCACATAGTATTATTATGTCATATAGTAAGCATTATATTCAAGTTGATAAACAAGGTCTAAACAACAAACTAGACAAATCATGTATCTACCCCTAACCCTAAACTCTGTCTTATGAAGTCAAGCATGAAGAGAAGTGGTTTTGGGTTTGAAACATGGAAATTTCAAAAAACTCCCAAAAGCTTCTCATTTTTGAGTGACTAAGAAGGATTCAGGCTTACCTTTTCATTTTCATGTTTTAAACTTGTTCAAATCTTGGTCAAACTTAGGATTTGACCAAGATTCAAATGGGCATAAAAATTGGGAGGAAGGGTATGAATTACAATTCAAAAAAACAAGGTAACTTAAATACTTGGATGCCCCAAAGATGTGTGGAAGCCCAGAACAATGGCAAAACATGTGCGCACGCTGCATCCAATTCAAGTAGAACACATAGTAGGCATCGATAGTTTGACCTAAATTTGAAATCAAAGAGAAGGTGGTTAGAAAAAATCGAAATTGGCAAAGCAAAGCATGAAATCATAAATTTGTGATGCACTATAGCTATGAAAAGTATCAAACAATGCATACCAAAATGTTTATCAACTTGAATGCTTACTATATGACATAAGAAGACCATGTGCTTTTGTTTTTCATTTTTCTATTTTTTTAAGAATTTTATGCACATTTGATTCTGGTCAAATCCTAGGTTCAACCAAGATTTAAACAAGTTTCAAGCATGAAAATGAAAACGTAAGCCAAGATCCTTCTTAATTAGTCACTCTAAAATATATGAAGCTTTTGGGACGTACTTGAAATTTCCATGTTTGAAACCCAAAACCAATTCTCTTCATGATTGACTTCATAAGACAGAGTTTAGGGTTAGGGGTAGATATACACATGATTTTTCTGGTTTGAATATGTCTAGACCTAGCTTGTTTATCAACTTGAGTGTTTACTATATGACATAATTAAGAAGGCTATGTGCTTTGGTTTTTCATTCTTTAGATTTTTTGTCTGAATTTTTATGCCCATTTGAATCTTGGTCAAATCCTAGGTTTGACCAAGATTTAAATAAGTTTAAAACATGGAAATGAAAAGGTAAGCATCGATCCTTCTTAGTCGCTCTAAAATGAAGCTGAATTTTGGGAGGTTTTTGAAATTTCCATGTTTGAAACCCAAAACCACTTCTCTTCATGCTTGACTTCATAAGACGAAGTTTAGGGTCGATAGGGGGTAGATACATGATTTGTCTTGTTTGAATATGTCTAGACCTTGTTTATCAACTTGAATGCTTACTTTATGACTTATAAGAGGACTATGTGCATTGGTATTTCATTTTTTGATTTTTATGCCCATTTGAGAATCTTGGTAAAATCCTAGGTTTGTTGAGCAAGATTTAAACAAGTTTAACATGTGAAAATGATAAGGTAATTAAGTCTGGATCTTTCTCTTAGTAACTCTAAAATGAAGCTTTTGGGAGGTTCTTGAATTTACCATGTTTGAAACCCAAAACCACCGTACTTCTGTTCATGCTTGACTTCATAAGACAGAGTTTAGGGTTAGGGGTAGATACATGATTTTTCTGGTTTGAATATGTCTAGACCATGTTTATCAATTTGAATGCTTACTATATGACATAAGAAGGCTATGTGCTTTTGTTTTTCATTCTTTCGATTTTTTTCTGAATTGTTATGCCCATTTGAATCTTGGTCAAATCCTAGGTTCGACCAAGATTTAAACAAGTTTAAAACATGACAATGAAAAGGTAATTAATCATGGATCCTTCTTAATTAACCAGCCGGTCTAATTAAAATGAAGCTTTTTGGGAGGTTTTTGAAATTTCCATGTTTGAAACCCAAAACCACACTTCTCTGCTTCATGCTTGACTTCATATATAATTAAGACAAAGTTTAGGGTTAGGGGGTACATGATTTGTCTGGTTTGAATATGTCTAGACCTTGTTTATGAACTTTTGAATGCTTACTATATGACATAAGAAGAATATGTGCTTTGGTTTTTTATTTTATCTATTTTTTTATTTTATGCCCATTTGAATATTGGTCAAATCCTAGGTTTGACCAAGATTTAAACAAGTTTAAAACATGAAAATGAAAAGGTAAGCCTGGATCCTTCTTAACTAGTCACTCTAAAACGAAGCTTTAATTTTGGGAGGTTTTTGAAATTTCCATGTTTGAAACCAAAAACCACTTCTCTTCATGCTTGACTTCATAAGACAGAGTTATTTATGGTTTTAGAGGGGTAGATACATGATTTGTCTTATTTGAATATGTCTAGCTAGACCTTGTTTATCAACTTTTGAATGCTTACTATATATATGTATGTGACATAAGAAAACTATGTGCTTTGGTTTTTCATTTTTCTGATTTTTTTTGGAATTTTGATGCACATTTGAATCTTGGTCAAATCCTAGGTTTGACCAAGATTTAAACAAGTATAGATCATGAAAATGAAAATGGAAGCCTGTATCCTTCTTAGTCACCCTAAAATGAAGTTTTTGGGAGGTTTTTGAAATTTCCATGTTTGAAACCCAAAACCACTTATCTTCATGCTTGACGTCATAAGACAGAGTTTAGGGGTTAGGGGGTAGATACATGATTTGTCTAGCTAGTTTGAATATGTCCAGACCTTGTTTATCAACTTTAATGCTTACTATATGACATATAAGAAGACTATGTGCGCTTTGGTTTTTCATTTTTCTGTTTTTTTATTTTATGCCCATTTGAATCTTGGTCAAATCCTAGAGATTGACTTCACAAGACAGAGTTTAGGGTTAGGGGTAGATATACACATGATTTTTCTGGTTTGAATATGTCTAGACCTTGTTTATCAACTTGAGTGTTTACTATATGACATAATTAAGAAGGCTATGTGCTTTGGTTTTTCATTCTTTAGATTTTTTGTCTGAATTTTTATGCCCATTTGAATCTTGGTCAAATCCTAGCTAGGTTTGACCAAGATTTAAATAAGTTTAAAACATGGAAATGAAAAGGTAAGCATCGATCCTTCTTAGTCGCTCTAAAATGAAGCTGAATTTTGGGAGGTTTTTGAAATTTCCATGTTTGAAACCCAAAACCACTTCTCTTCATGCTTGACTTCATAAGACGAAGTTTAGGGTCGATAGGGGGTAGATATATCTAGACCTTGTTTATCAACTTGAATGCTTACGATATGACATAAGAACACTATGTGCTTTTTTTATTTTTTTGTGCCCATTTGAATCTTGGTCAAATCATAGGTTTGACCAAGATTTAAACAAGTATAGAACATGAAAATGAAAAGGGAAGCCTGTATCCTTCTTAGTCACCCTAAAATGAAGTTTTGGGAGGTTTTTGAAATTTCCATGTTTGAAACCCAAAACCACTTCTCTTCATTCTTGACTTCTTAAGACATAGTTTAGGGGTTAGCGGGTAGATACATGATTTGTATGGTTTGAATATGTCTAGACCTTGTTTATCAACTTTAATGCTTACTACATGACATAAGAAGACTATGTGCTTTGGTTTTTCATTTTTCTGTTTTTTTTTGAATTTTCTGCCAATTTTGTTTGACCAAGATTTAGACAAGTTTTACACGTGAAAACGAATAAGTAAGCCTGGATCCTTCTTAGTCACTCCAAAATGTACCAATTGATAGGTGCGTTAACTTTGCTTCATGGAAAAAATAATGTCATGTAAATGAGTTAACTTGGATTTCCTACCCTTGAATCCATAGGAAACTTTGTTCTAATGCACTATAATAATCAACCGAGTTTTTACACCAACAGGTCTGTCACTTACGTGTGGTGCCCATGCGTGAGGTCCCACACTTCAGTGAGCACAAGTCACGTGCAATAGGTACGCAAACTCCCAGACATTTTCTTTGTCAAGAGAAGACGCATCAGGATGCGTATTGGAAGTCTGTGGGTCCTTCTGGATCCTTCGGTCGTCCCTCTCAAAAAAAAACAAATCTCTCTCATTCTCGGCCTCGCTCGACTCGCTCGCTCGCTCGCACCTCCTGCTCACTGACAAACCCTGCACAAAAGTCAACATCATCACCCGAAAAAGGGGAGACACCATAATTCTCTCCCTTCTTCTCTCCTTCCGAGTGATCCCTCTTCCTCCGAGTTTCACTCGACGGGCAAACACACATGTGCTGCATAGTAATAATAAAAAGGTAGAAAAATCGACCTACGAATATATAATTAAATAGGTTAAACTAGGGTTTTGCCCAGTACTACAGATCAAGGTTCAAAAAATCCAACTACGGGGTTCGAACAACCCCATTTCTAATCCAAGATTTTTTTCGACCTCATCCAATGGCCTCAAACTATAGGCCGGGTTAGCATCTAGTGCAGTATGTGTGAGAATGTATGCACTATGTGTGCTATAACTTGTGTGTCTTTCAAATTTGAACCAAATTTGAATAAGTTTGAAATATTTGAAATGGGGCTTTTGGCTTAAACGTTTGAAACCCAAAACGACTTCTCCTCATGCTAGACTTCATAAGACCGAGTTTAGGGTTAGGGGGTAGATACATGATTTGTCTGGTTTGAATATGTCTAAACCTTGTTTATCAACTTGAATGCTTACTATATGACATAAGAAGACCATGTGCTTTTGTTTTTCATTTTTCTATTTTTTTTAAGAATTTTATGCACATTTGATTCTGGTCAAATCCTAGGTTCAACCAAGATTTAAACAAGTTTCAAGCATGAAAATGAAAACGTAAGCCAAGATCCTTCTTAATTAGTCACTCTAAAATATATGAAGCTTTTGGGACGTACTTGAAATTTCCATGTTTGAAACCCAAAACCAATTCTCTTCATGATTGACTTCATAAGACAGAGTTTAGGGTTAGGGGTAGATATACACATGATTTTTCTGGTTTGAATATGTCTAGACCTAGCTTGTTTATCAACTTGAGTGTTTACTATATGACATAATTAAGAAGGCTATGTGCTTTGGTTTTTCATTCTTTAGATTTTTTGTCTGAATTTTTATGCCCATTTGAATCTTGGTCAAATCCTAGCTAGGTTTGACCAAGATTTAAATAAGTTTAAAACATGGAAATGAAAAGGTAAGCATCGATCCTTCTTAGTCGCTCTAAAATGAAGCTGAATTTTGGGAGGTTTTTGAAATTTCCATGTTTGAAACCCAAAACCACTTCTCTTCATGCTTGACTTCATAAGACGAAGTTTAGGGTCGATAGGGGGTAGATACATGATTTGTCTTGTTTGAATATGTCTAGACCTTGTTTATCAACTTGAATGCTTACTTTATGACTTATAAGAGGACTATGTGCATTGGTATTTCATTTTTTGATTTTTATGCCCATTTGAGAATCTTGGTAAAATCCTAGGTTTGTTGAGCAAGATTTAAACAAGTTTAACATGTGAAAATGATAAGGTAATTAAGTCTGGATCTTTCTCTTAGTAACTCTAAAATGAAGCTTTTGGGAGGTTCTTGAATTTACCATGTTTGAAACCCAAAACCACCGTACTTCTGTTCATGCTTGACTTCATAAGACAGAGTTTAGGGTTAGGGGTAGATACATGATTTTTCTGGTTTGAATATGTCTAGACCATGTTTATCAATTTGAATGCTTACTATATGACATAAGAAGGCTATGTGCTTTTGTTTTTCATTCTTTCGATTTTTTTCTGAATTGTTATGCCCATTTGAATCTTGGTCAAATCCTAGGTTCGACCAAGATTTAAACAAGTTTAAAACATGACAATGAAAAGGTAATTAATCATGGATCCTTCTTAATTAACCAGCCGGTCTAATTAAAATGAAGCTTTTTGGGAGGTTTTTGAAATTTCCATGTTTGAAACCCAAAACCACACTTCTCTGCTTCATGCTTGACTTCATATATAATTAAGACAAAGTTTAGGGTTAGGGGGTACATGATTTGTCTGGTTTGAATATGTCTAGACCTTGTTTATGAACTTTTGAATGCTTACTATATGACATAAGAAGAATATGTGCTTTGGTTTTTTATTTTATCTATTTTTTTATTTTATGCCCATTTGAATATTGGTCAAATCCTAGGTTTGACCAAGATTTAAACAAGTTTAAAACATGAAAATGAAAAGGTAAGCCTGGATCCTTCTTAACTAGTCACTCTAAAACGAAGCTTTAATTTTGGGAGGTTTTTGAAATTTCCATGTTTGAAACCAAAAACCACTTCTCTTCATGCTTGACTTCATAAGACAGAGTTATTTATGGTTTTAGAGGGGTAGATACATGATTTGTCTTATTTGAATATGTCTAGCTAGACCTTGTTTATCAACTTTTGAATGCTTACTATATATATGTATGTGACATAAGAAAACTATGTGCTTTGGTTTTTCATTTTTCTGATTTTTTTTGGAATTTTGATGCACATTTGAATCTTGGTCAAATCCTAGGTTTGACCAAGATTTAAACAAGTATAGATCATGAAAATGAAAATGGAAGCCTGTATCCTTCTTAGTCACCCTAAAATGAAGTTTTTGGGAGGTTTTTGAAATTTCCATGTTTGAAACCCAAAACCACTTATCTTCATGCTTGACTTCGTCATAAGACAGAGTTTAGGGGTTAGGGGGTAGATACATGATTTGTCTAGCTAGTTTGAATATGTCCAGACCTTGTTTATCAACTTTAATGCTTACTATATGACATATAAGAAGACTATGTGCGCTTTGGTTTTTCATTTTTCTGTTTTTTTATTTTATGCCCATTTGAATCTTGGTCAAATCCTAGAGATTGACTTCACAAGACAGAGTTTAGGGTTAGGGGTAGATATACACATGATTTTTCTGGTTTGAATATGTCTAGACCTTGTTTATCAACTTGAGTGTTTACTATATGACATAATTAAGAAGGCTATGTGCTTTGGTTTTTCATTCTTTAGATTTTTTGTCTGAATTTTTATGCCCATTTGAATCTTGGTCAAATCCTAGCTAGGTTTGACCAAGATTTAAATAAGTTTAAAACATGGAAATGAAAAGGTAAGCATCGATCCTTCTTAGTCGCTCTAAAATGAAGCTGAATTTTGGGAGGTTTTTGAAATTTCCATGTTTGAAACCCAAAACCACTTCTCTTCATGCTTGACTTCATAAGACGAAGTTTAGGGTCGATAGGGGGTAGATATATCTAGACCTTGTTTATCAACTTGAATGCTTACGATATGACATAAGAACACTATGTGCTTTTTTTATTTTTTTGTGCCCATTTGAATCTTGGTCAAATCATAGGTTTGACCAAGATTTAAACAAGTATAGAACATGAAAATGAAAAGGGAAGCCTGTATCCTTCTTAGTCACCCTAAAATGAAGTTTTGGGAGGTTTTTGAAATTTCCATGTTTGAAACCCAAAACCACTTCTCTTCATTCTTGACTTCTTAAGACATAGTTTAGGGGTTAGCGGGT
The DNA here is from genome assembly GCA_030979885.1 of Lolium multiflorum. Classification (NCBI taxonomy): domain Eukaryota; kingdom Viridiplantae; phylum Streptophyta; class Magnoliopsida; order Poales; family Poaceae; genus Lolium; species Lolium multiflorum. The sequence continues at coordinate 278,634,192 of CM061753.1, read as the reverse complement.
AGATACATGATTTGTATGGTTTGAATATGTCTAGACCTTGTTTATCAACTTTAATGCTTACTACATGACATAAGAAGACTATGTGCTTTGGTTTTTCATTTTTCTGTTTTTTTTTGAATTTTCTGCCAATTTTGTTTGACCAAGATTTAGACAAGTTTTACACGTGAAAACGAATAAGTAAGCCTGGATCCTTCTTAGTCACTCCAAAATGTACCAATTGATAGGTGCGTTAACTTTGCTTCATGGAAAAAATAATGTCATGTAAATGAGTTAACTTGGATTTCCTACCCTTGAATCCATAGGAAACTTTGTTCTAATGCACTATAATAATCAACCGAGTTTTTACACCAACAGGTCTGTCACTTACGTGTGGTGCCCATGCGTGAGGTCCCACACTTCAGTGAGCACAAGTCACGTGCAATAGGTACGCAAACTCCCAGACATTTTCTTTGTCAAGAGAAGACGCATCAGGATGCGTATTGGAAGTCTGTGGGTCCTTCTGGATCCTTCGGTCGTCCCTCTCAAAAAAAAAACAAATCTCTCTCATTCTCGGCCTCGCTCGACTCGCTCGCTCGCTCGCACCTCCTGCTCACTGACAAACCCTGCACAAAAGTCAACATCATCACCCGAAAAAGGGGAGACACCATAATTCTCTCCCTTCTTCTCTCCTTCCGAGTGATCCCTCTTCCTCCGAGTTTCACTCGACGGGCAAACACACATGTGCTGCATAGTAATAATAAAAAGGTAGAAAAATCGACCTACGAATATATAATTAAATAGGTTAAACTAGGGTTTTGCCCAGTACTACAGATCAAGGTTCAAAAAATCCAACTACGGGGTTCGAACAACCCCATTTCTAATCCAAGATTTTTTTCGACCTCATCCAATGGCCTCAAACTATAGGCCGGGTTAGCATCTAGTGCAGTATGTGTGAGAATGTATGCACTATGTGTGCTATAACTTGTGTGTCTTTCAAATTTGAACCAAATTTGAATAAGTTTGAAATATTTGAAATGGGGCTTTTGGCTTAAACGTTTGAAACCCAAAACGACTTCTCCTCATGCTAGACTTCATAAGACCGAGTTTAGGGTTAGGGGGTAGATACATGATTTGTCTGGTTTGAATATGTCTAAACCTTGTTTATCAACTTGAATGCTTACTATATGACATAAGAAGACCATGTGCTTTTGTTTTTCATTTTTCTATTTTTTTAAGAATTTTATGCACATTTGATTCTGGTCAAATCCTAGGTTCAACCAAGATTTAAACAAGTTTCAAGCATGAAAATGAAAACGTAAGCCAAGATCCTTCTTAATTAGTCACTCTAAAATATATGAAGCTTTTGGGACGTACTTGAAATTTCCATGTTTGAAACCCAAAACCAATTCTCTTCATGATTGACTTCATAAGACAGAGTTTAGGGTTAGGGGTAGATATACACATGATTTTTCTGGTTTGAATATGTCTAGACCTAGCTTGTTTATCAACTTGAGTGTTTACTATATGACATAATTAAGAAGGCTATGTGCTTTGGTTTTTCATTCTTTAGATTTTTTGTCTGAATTTTTATGCCCATTTGAATCTTGGTCAAATCCTAGCTAGGTTTGACCAAGATTTAAATAAGTTTAAAACATGGAAATGAAAAGGTAAGCATCGATCCTTCTTAGTCGCTCTAAAATGAAGCTGAATTTTGGGAGGTTTTTGAAATTTCCATGTTTGAAACCCAAAACCACTTCTCTTCATGCTTGACTTCATAAGACGAAGTTTAGGGTCGATAGGGGGTAGATACATGATTTGTCTTGTTTGAATATGTCTAGACCTTGTTTATCAACTTGAATGCTTACTTTATGACTTAAGAGGACTATGTGCATTGGTATTTCATTTTTTGATTTTTATGCCCATTTGAGAATCTTGGTAAAATCCTAGGTTTGTTGAGCAAGATTTAAACAAGTTTAACATGTGAAAATGATAAGGTAATTAAGTCTGGATCTTTCTCTTAGTAACTCTAAAATGAAGCTTTTGGGAGGTTCTTGAATTTACCATGTTTGAAACCCAAAACCACCGTACTTCTGTTCATGCTTGACTTCATAAGACAGAGTTTAGGGTTAGGGGTAGATACATGATTTTTCTGGTTTGAATATGTCTAGACCATGTTTATCAATTTGAATGCTTACTATATGACATAAGAAGGCTATGTGCTTTTGTTTTTCATTCTTTCGATTTTTTTCTGAATTGTTATGCCCATTTGAATCTTGGTCAAATCCTAGGTTCGACCAAGATTTAAACAAGTTTAAAACATGACAATGAAAAGGTAATTAATCATGGATCCTTCTTAATTAACCAGCCGGTCTAATTAAAATGAAGCTTTTTGGGAGGTTTTTGAAATTTCCATGTTTGAAACCCAAAACCACACTTCTCTGCTTCATGCTTGACTTCATATATAATTAAGACAAAGTTTAGGGTTAGGGGGTACATGATTTGTCTGGTTTGAATATGTCTAGACCTTGTTTATGAACTTTTGAATGCTTACTATATGACATAAGAAGAATATGTGCTTTGGTTTTTTATTTTATCTATTTTTTTATTTTATGCCCATTTGAATATTGGTCAAATCCTAGGTTTGACCAAGATTTAAACAAGTTTAAAACATGAAAATGAAAAGGTAAGCCTGGATCCTTCTTAACTAGTCACTCTAAAACGAAGCTTTAATTTTGGGAGGTTTTTGAAATTTCCATGTTTGAAACCAAAAACCACTTCTCTTCATGCTTGACTTCATAAGACAGAGTTATTTATGGTTTTAGAGGGGTAGATACATGATTTGTCTTATTTGAATATGTCTAGCTAGACCTTGTTTATCAACTTTTGAATGCTTACTATATATATGTATGTGACATAAGAAAACTATGTGCTTTGGTTTTTCATTTTTCTGATTTTTTTGGAATTTTGATGCACATTTGAATCTTGGTCAAATCCTAGGTTTGACCAAGATTTAAACAAGTATAGATCATGAAAATGAAAATGGAAGCCTGTATCCTTCTTAGTCACCCTAAAATGAAGTTTTTGGGAGGTTTTTGAAATTTCCATGTTTGAAACCCAAAACCACTTATCTTCATGCTTGACTTCGTCATAAGACAGAGTTTAGGGGTTAGGGGGTAGATACATGATTTGTCTAGCTAGTTTGAATATGTCCAGACCTTGTTTATCAACTTTAATGCTTACTATATGACATATAAGAAGACTATGTGCGCTTTGGTTTTTCATTTTTCTGTTTTTTTATTTTATGCCCATTTGAATCTTGGTCAAATCCTAGAGATTGACTTCACAAGACAGAGTTTAGGGTTAGGGGTAGATATACACATGATTTTTCTGGTTTGAATATGTCTAGACCTTGTTTATCAACTTGAGTGTTTACTATATGACATAATTAAGAAGGCTATGTGCTTTGGTTTTTCATTCTTTAGATTTTTTGTCTGAATTTTTATGCCCATTTGAATCTTGGTCAAATCCTAGCTAGGTTTGACCAAGATTTAAATAAGTTTAAAACATGGAAATGAAAAGGTAAGCATCGATCCTTCTTAGTCGCTCTAAAATGAAGCTGAATTTTGGGAGGTTTTTGAAATTTCCATGTTTGAAACCCAAAACCACTTCTCTTCATGCTTGACTTCATAAGACGAAGTTTAGGGTCGATAGGGGGTAGATATATCTAGACCTTGTTTATCAACTTGAATGCTTACGATATGACATAAGAACACTATGTGCTTTTTTTATTTTTTTGTGCCCATTTGAATCTTGGTCAAATCATAGGTTTGACCAAGATTTAAACAAGTATAGAACATGAAAATGAAAAGGGAAGCCTGTATCCTTCTTAGTCACCCTAAAATGAAGTTTTGGGAGGTTTTTGAAATTTCCATGTTTGAAACCCAAAACCACTTCTCTTCATTCTTGACTTCTTAAGACATAGTTTAGGGGTTAGCGGGTAGATACATGATTTGTATGGTTTGAATATGTCTAGACCTTGTTTATCAACTTTAATGCTTACTACATGACATAAGAAGACTATGTGCTTTGGTTTTTCATTTTTCTGTTTTTTTTTGAATTTTCTGCCAATTTTGTTTGACCAAGATTTAGACAAGTTTTACACGTGAAAACGAATAAGTAAGCCTGGATCCTTCTTAGTCACTCCAAAATGTACCAATTGATAGGTGCGTTAACTTTGCTTCATGGAAAAAATAATGTCATGTAAATGAGTTAACTTGGATTTCCTACCCTTGAATCCATAGGAAACTTTGTTCTAATGCACTATAATAATCAACCGAGTTTTTACACCAACAGGTCTGTCACTTACGTGTGGTGCCCATGCGTGAGGTCCCACACTTCAGTGAGCACAAGTCACGTGCAATAGGTACGCAAACTCCCAGACATTTTCTTTGTCAAGAGAAGACGCATCAGGATGCGTATTGGAAGTCTGTGGGTCCTTCTGGATCCTTCGGTCGTCCCTCTCAAAAAAAAAACAAATCTCTCTCATTCTCGGCCTCGCTCGACTCGCTCGCTCGCTCGCACCTCCTGCTCACTGACAAACCCTGCACAAAAGTCAACATCATCACCCGAAAAAGGGGAGACACCATAATTCTCTCCCTTCTTCTCTCCTTCCGAGTGATCCCTCTTCCTCCGAGTTTCACTCGACGGGCAAACACACATGTGCTGCATAGTAATAATAAAAAGGTAGAAAAATCGACCTACGAATCTATAATTAAATAGGTTAAACTAGGGTTTTGCCCAGTACTACAGATCAAGGTTCAAAAAATCCAACTACGGGGTTCGAACAACCCCATTTCTAATCCAAGATTTTTTTCGACCTCATCCAATGGCCTCAAACTATAGGCCGGGTTAGCATCTAGTGCAGTATGTGTGAGAATGTATGCACTATGTGTGCTATAACTTGTGTGTCTTTCAAATTTGAACCAAATTTGAATAAGTTTGAAATATTTGAAATGGGGCTTTTGGCTTAAACGTTTGAAACCCAAAACGACTTCTCCTCATGCTAGACTTCATAAGACCGAGTTTAGGGTTAGGGGGTAGATACATGATTTGTCTGGTTTGAATATGTCTAAACCTTGTTTATCAACTTGAATGCTTACTATATGACATAAGAAGACCATGTGCTTTTGTTTTTCATTTTTCTATTTTTTTTAAGAATTTTATGCACATTTGATTCTGGTCAAATCCTAGGTTCAACCAAGATTTAAACAAGTTTCAAGCATGAAAATGAAAACGTAAGCCAAGATCCTTCTTAATTAGTCACTCTAAAATATATGAAGCTTTTGGGACGTACTTGAAATTTCCATGTTTGAAACCCAAAACCAATTCTCTTCATGATTGACTTCATAAGACAGAGTTTAGGGTTAGGGGTAGATATACACATGATTTTTCTGGTTTGAATATGTCTAGACCTAGCTTGTTTATCAACTTGAGTGTTTACTATATGACATAATTAAGAAGGCTATGTGCTTTGGTTTTTCATTCTTTAGATTTTTTGTCTGAATTTTTATGCCCATTTGAATCTTGGTCAAATCCTAGCTAGGTTTGACCAAGATTTAAATAAGTTTAAAACATGGAAATGAAAAGGTAAGCATCGATCCTTCTTAGTCGCTCTAAAATGAAGCTGAATTTTGGGAGGTTTTTGAAATTTCCATGTTTGAAACCCAAAACCACTTCTCTTCATGCTTGACTTCATAAGACGAAGTTTAGGGTCGATAGGGGGTAGATACATGATTTGTCTTGTTTGAATATGTCTAGACCTTGTTTATCAACTTGAATGCTTACTTTATGACTTAAGAGGACTATGTGCATTGGTATTTCATTTTTTGATTTTTATGCCCATTTGAGAATCTTGGTAAAATCCTAGGTTTGTTGAGCAAGATTTAAACAAGTTTAACATGTGAAAATGATAAGGTAATTAAGTCTGGATCTTTCTCTTAGTAACTCTAAAATGAAGCTTTTGGGAGGTTCTTGAATTTACCATGTTTGAAACCCAAAACCACCGTACTTCTGTTCATGCTTGACTTCATAAGACAGAGTTTAGGGTTAGGGGTAGATACATGATTTTTCTGGTTTGAATATGTCTAGACCATGTTTATCAATTTGAATGCTTACTATATGACATAAGAAGGCTATGTGCTTTTGTTTTTCATTCTTTCGATTTTTTTCTGAATTGTTATGCCCATTTGAATCTTGGTCAAATCCTAGGTTCGACCAAGATTTAAACAAGTTTAAAACATGACAATGAAAAGGTAATTAATCATGGATCCTTCTTAATTAACCAGCCGGTCTAATTAAAATGAAGCTTTTTGGGAGGTTTTTGAAATTTCCATGTTTGAAACCCAAAACCACACTTCTCTGCTTCATGCTTGACTTCATATATAATTAAGACAAAGTTTAGGGTTAGGGGGTACATGATTTGTCTGGTTTGAATATGTCTAGACCTTGTTTATGAACTTTTGAATGCTTACTATATGACATAAGAAGAATATGTGCTTTGGTTTTTTATTTTATCTATTTTTTTATTTTATGCCCATTTGAATATTGGTCAAATCCTAGGTTTGACCAAGATTTAAACAAGTTTAAAACATGAAAATGAAAAGGTAAGCCTGGATCCTTCTTAACTAGTCACTCTAAAACGAAGCTTTAATTTTGGGAGGTTTTTGAAATTTCCATGTTTGAAACCAAAAACCACTTCTCTTCATGCTTGACTTCATAAGACAGAGTTATTTATGGTTTTAGAGGGGTAGATACATGATTTGTCTTATTTGAATATGTCTAGCTAGACCTTGTTTATCAACTTTTGAATGCTTACTATATATATGTATGTGACATAAGAAAACTATGTGCTTTGGTTTTTCATTTTTCTGATTTTTTTGGAATTTTGATGCACATTTGAATCTTGGTCAAATCCTAGGTTTGACCAAGATTTAAACAAGTATAGATCATGAAAATGAAAATGGAAGCCTGTATCCTTCTTAGTCACCCTAAAATGAAGTTTTTGGGAGGTTTTTGAAATTTCCATGTTTGAAACCCAAAACCACTTATCTTCATGCTTGACTTCGTCATAAGACAGAGTTTAGGGGTTAGGGGGTAGATACATGATTTGTCTAGCTAGTTTGAATATGTCCAGACCTTGTTTATCAACTTTAATGCTTACTATATGACATATAAGAAGACTATGTGCGCTTTGGTTTTTCATTTTTCTGTTTTTTTATTTTATGCCCATTTGAATCTTTGTCAAATCCTAGAGATTGACTTCACAAGACAGAGTTTAGGGTTAGGGGTAGATATACACATGATTTTTCTGGTTTGAATATGTCTAGACCTTGTTTATCAACTTGAGTGTTTACTATATGACATAATTAAGAAGGCTATGTGCTTTGGTTTTTCATTCTTTAGATTTTTTGTCTGAATTTTTATGCCCATTTGAATCTTGGTCAAATCCTAGCTAGGTTTGACCAAGATTTAAATAAGTTTAAAACATGGAAATGAAAAGGTAAGCATCGATCCTTCTTAGTCGCTCTAAAATGAAGCTGAATTTTGGGAGGTTTTTGAAATTTCCATGTTTGAAACCCAAAACCACTTCTCTTCATGCTTGACTTCATAAGACGAAGTTTAGGGTCGATAGGGGGTAGATATATCTAGACCTTGTTTATCAACTTGAATGCTTACGATATGACATAAGAACACTATGTGCTTTTTTTATTTTTTTGTGCCCATTTGAATCTTGGTCAAATCATAGGTTTGACCAAGATTTAAACAAGTATAGAACATGAAAATGAAAAGGGAAGCCTGTATCCTTCTTAGTCACCCTAAAATGAAGTTTTGGGAGGTTTTTGAAATTTCCATGTTTGAAACCCAAAACCACTTCTCTTCATTCTTGACTTCTTAAGACATAGTTTAGGGGTTAGCGGGTAGATACATGATTTGTATGGTTTGAATATGTCTAGACCTTGTTTATCAACTTTAATGCTTACTACATGACATAAGAAGACTATGTGCTTTGGTTTTTCATTTTTCTTTTTTTTTGAATTTTCTGCCAATTTTGTTTGACCAAGATTTAGACAAGTTTTACACGTGAAAACGAATAAGTAAGCCTGGATCCTTCTTAGTCACTCCAAAATGTACCAATTGATAGGTGCGTTAACTTTGCTTCATGGAAAAAATAATGTCATGTAAATGAGTTAACTTGGATTTCCTACCCTTGAATCCATAGGAAACTTTGTTCTAATGCACTATAATAATCAACCGAGTTTTTACACCAACAGGTCTGTCACTTACGTGTGGTGCCCATGCGTGAGGTCCCACACTTCAGTGAGCACAAGTCACGTGCAATAGGTACGCAAACTCCCAGACATTTTCTTTGTCAAGAGAAGACGCATCAGGATGCGTATTGGAAGTCTGTGGGTCCTTCTGGATCCTTCGGTCGTCCCTCTCAAAAAAAACAAATCTCTCTCATTCTCGGCCTCGCTCGACTCGCTCGCTCGCACCTCCTGCTCACTGACAAACCCTGCACAAAAGTCAACATCATCACCCGAAAAAGGGGAGACACCATAATTCTCTCCCTTCTTCTCTCCTTCCGAGTGATCCCTCTTCCTCCGAGTTTCACTCGACGGGCAAACACACATGTGCTGCATAGTAATAATAAAAAGGTAGAAAAATCGACCTACGAATCTATAATTAAATAGGTTAAACTAGGGTTTTGCCCAGTACTACAGATCAAGGTTCAAAAAATCCAACTACGGGGTTCGAACAACCCCATTTCTAATCCAAGATTTTTTTCGACCTCATCCAATGGCCTCAAACTATAGGCCGGGTTAGCATCTAGTGCAGTATGTGTGAGAATGTATGCACTATGTGTGCTATAACTTGTGTGTCTTTCAAATTTGAACCAAATTTGAATAAGTTTGAAATATTTGAAATGGGGCTTTTGGCTTAAACGTTTGAAACCCAAAACGACTTCTCCTCATGCTAGACTTCATAAGACCGAGTTTAGGGTTAGGGGGTAGATACATGATTTGTCTGGTTTGAATATGTCTAAACCTTGTTTATCAACTTGAATGCTTACTATATGACATAAGAAGACCATGTGCTTTTGTTTTTCATTTTTCTATTTTTTTTAAGAATTTTATGCACATTTGATTCTGGTCAAATCCTAGGTTCAACCAAGATTTAAACAAGTTTCAAGCATGAAAATGAAAACGTAAGCCAAGATCCTTCTTAATTAGTCACTCTAAAATATATGAAGCTTTTGGGACGTACTTGAAATTTCCATGTTTGAAACCCAAAACCAATTCTCTTCATGATTGACTTCATAAGACAGAGTTTAGGGTTAGGGGTAGATATACACATGATTTTTCTGGTTTGAATATGTCTAGACCTAGCTTGTTTATCAACTTGAGTGTTTACTATATGACATAATTAAGAAGGCTATGTGCTTTGGTTTTTCATTCTTTAGATTTTTTGTCTGAATTTTTATGCCCATTTGAATCTTGGTCAAATCCTAGCTAGGTTTGACCAAGATTTAAATAAGTTTAAAACATGGAAATGAAAAGGTAAGCATCGATCCTTCTTAGTCGCTCTAAAATGAAGCTGAATTTTGGGAGGTTTTTGAAATTTCCATGTTTGAAACCCAAAACCACTTCTCTTCATGCTTGACTTCATAAGACGAAGTTTAGGGTCGATAGGGGGTAGATACATGATTTGTCTTGTTTGAATATGTCTAGACCTTGTTTATCAACTTGAATGCTTACTTTATGACTTAAGAGGACTATGTGCATTGGTATTTCATTTTTTGATTTTTATGCCCATTTGAGAATCTTGGTAAAATCCTAGGTTTGTTGAGCAAGATTTAAACAAGTTTAACATGTGAAAATGATAAGGTAATTAAGTCTGGATCTTTCTCTTAGTAACTCTAAAATGAAGCTTTTGGGAGGTTCTTGAATTTACCATGTTTGAAACCCAAAACCACCGTACTTCTGTTCATGCTTGACTTCATAAGACAGAGTTTAGGGTTAGGGGTAGATACATGATTTTTCTGGTTTGAATATGTCTAGACCATGTTTATCAATTTGAATGCTTACTATATGACATAAGAAGGCTATGTGCTTTTGTTTTTCATTCTTTCGATTTTTTTCTGAATTGTTATGCCCATTTGAATCTTGGTCAAATCCTAGGTTCGACCAAGATTTAAACAAGTTTAAAACATGACAATGAAAAGGTAATTAATCATGGATCCTTCTTAATTAACCAGCCGGTCTAATTAAAATGAAGCTTTTTGGGAGGTTTTTGAAATTTCCATGTTTGAAACCCAAAACCACACTTCTCTGCTTCATGCTTGACTTCATATATAATTAAGACAAAGTTTAGGGTTAGGGGTACATGATTTGTCTGGTTTGAATATGTCTAGACCTTGTTTATGAACTTTTGAATGCTTACTATATGACATAAGAAGAATATGTGCTTTGGTTTTTTATTTTATCTATTTTTTTATTTTATGCCCATTTGAATATTGGTCAAATCCTAGGTTTGACCAAGATTTAAACAAGTTTAAAACATGAAAATGAAAAGGTAAGCCTGGATCCTTCTTAACTAGTCACTCTAAAACGAAGCTTTAATTTTGGGAGGTTTTTGAAATTTCCATGTTTGAAACCAAAAACCACTTCTCTTCATGCTTGACTTCATAAGACAGAGTTATTTATGGTTTTAGAGGGGTAGATACATGATTTGTCTTATTTGAATATGTCTAGCTAGACCTTGTTTATCAACTTTTGAATGCTTACTATATATATGTATGTGACATAAGAAAACTATGTGCTTTGGTTTTTCATTTTTCTGATTTTTTTGGAATTTTGATGCACATTTGAATCTTGGTCAAATCCTAGGTTTGACCAAGATTTAAACAAGTATAGATCATGAAAATGAAAATGGAAGCCTGTATCCTTCTTAGTCACCCTAAAATGAAGTTTTTGGGAGGTTTTTGAAATTTCCATGTTTGAAACCCAAAACCACTTATCTTCATGCTTGACTTCGTCATAAGACAGAGTTTAGGGGTTAGGGGGTAGATACATGATTTGTCTAGCTAGTTTGAATATGTCCAGACCTTGTTTATCAACTTTAATGCTTACTATATGACATATAAGAAGACTATGTGCGCTTTGGTTTTTCATTTTTCTGTTTTTTTATTTTATGCCCATTTGAATCTTTGTCAAATCCTAGAGATTGACTTCACAAGACAGAGTTTAGGGTTAGGGGTAGATATACACATGATTTTTCTGGTTTGAATATGTCTAGACCTTGTTTATCAACTTGAGTGTTTACTATATGACATAATTAAGAAGGCTATGTGCTTTGGTTTTTCATTCTTTAGATTTTTTGTCTGAATTTTTATGCCCATTTGAATCTTGGTCAAATCCTAGCTAGGTTTGACCAAGATTTAAATAAGTTTAAAACATGGAAATGAAAAGGTAAGCATCGATCCTTCTTAGTCGCTCTAAAATGAAGCTGAATTTTGGGAGGTTTTTGAAATTTCCATGTTTGAAACCCAAAACCACTTCTCTTCATGCTTGACTTCATAAGACGAAGTTTAGGGTCGATAGGGGGTAGATATATCTAGACCTTGTTTATCAACTTGAATGCTTACGATATGACATAAGAACACTATGTGCTTTTTTTTATTTTTTTGTGCCCATTTGAATCTTGGTCAAATCATAGGTTTGACCAAGATTTAAACAAGTATAGAACATGAAAATGAAAAGGGAAGCCTGTATCCTTCTTAGTCACCCTAAAATGAAGTTTTGGGAGGTTTTTGAAATTTCCATGTTTGAAACCCAAAACCACTTCTCTTCATTCTTGACTTCTTAAGACATAGTTTAGGGGTTAGCGGGTAGATACATGATTTGTATGGTTTGAATATGTCTAGACCTTGTTTATCAACTTTAATGCTTACTACATGACATAAGAAGACTATGTGCTTTGGTTTTTCATTTTTCTGTTTTTTTTTGAATTTTCTGCCAATTTTGTTTGACCAAGATTTAGACAAGTTTTACACGTGAAAACGAATAAGTAAGCCTGGATCCTTCTTAGTCACTCCAAAATGTACCAATTGATAGGTGCGTTAACTTTGCTTCATGGAAAAAATAATGTCATGTAAATGAGTTAACTTGGATTTCCTACCCTTGAATCCATAGGAAACTTTGTTCTAATGCACTATAATAATCAACCGAGTTTTTACACCAACAGGTCTGTCACTTACGTGTGGTGCCCATGCGTGAGGTCCCACACTTCAGTGAGCACAAGTCACGTGCAATAGGTACGCAAACTCCCAGACATTTTCTTTGTCAAGAGAAGACGCATCAGGATGCGTATTGGAAGTCTGTGGGTCCTTCTGGATCCTTCGGTCGTCCCTCTCAAAAAAAAACAAATCTCTCTCATTCTCGGCCTCGCTCGACTCGCTCGCTCGCTCGCACCTCCTGCTCACTGACAAACCCTGCACAAAAGTCAACATCATCACCCGAAAAAGGGGAGACACCATAATTCTCTCCCTTCTTCTCTCCTTCCGAGTGATCCCTCTTCCTCCGAGTTTCACTCGACGGGCAAACACACATGTGCTGCATAGTAATAATAAAAAGGTAGAAAAATCGACCTACGAATCTATAATTAAATAGGTTAAACTAGGGTTTTGCCCAGTACTACAGATCAAGGTTCAAAAAATCCAACTACGGGGTTCGAACAACCCCATTTCTAATCCAAGATTTTTTTCGACCTCATCCAATGGCCTCAAACTATAGGCCGGGTTAGCATCTAGTGCAGTATGTGTGAGAATGTATGCACTATGTGTGCTATAACTTGTGTGTCTTTCAAATTTGAACCAAATTTGAATAAGTTTGAAATATTTGAAATGGGGCTTTTGGCTTAAACGTTTGAAACCCAAAACGACTTCTCCTCATGCTAGACTTCATAAGACCGAGTTTAGGGTTAGGGGGTAGATACATGATTTGTCTGGTTTGAATATGTCTAAACCTTGTTTATCAACTTGAATGCTTACTATATGACATAAGAAGACCATGTGCTTTTGTTTTTCATTTTTCTATTTTTTTAAAGAATTTTATGCACATTTGATTCTGGTCAAATCCTAGGTTCAACCAAGATTTAAACAAGTTTCAAGCATGAAAATGAAAACGTAAGCCAAGATCCTTCTTAATTAGTCACTCTAAAATATATGAAGCTTTTGGGACGTACTTGAAATTTCCATGTTTGAAACCCAAAACCAATTCTCTTCATGATTGACTTCATAAGACAGAGTTTAGGGTTAGGGGTAGATATACACATGATTTTTCTGGTTTGAATATGTCTAGACCTAGCTTGTTTATCAACTTGAGTGTTTACTATATGACATAATTAAGAAGGCTATGTGCTTTGGTTTTTCATTCTTTAGATTTTTTGTCTGAATTTTTATGCCCATTTGAATCTTGGTCAAATCCTAGCTAGGTTTGACCAAGATTTAAATAAGTTTAAAACATGGAAATGAAAAGGTAAGCATCGATCCTTCTTAGTCGCTCTAAAATGAAGCTGAATTTTGGGAGGTTTTTGAAATTTCCATGTTTGAAACCCAAAACCACTTCTCTTCATGCTTGACTTCATAAGACGAAGTTTAGGGTCGATAGGGGGTAGATACATGATTTGTCTTGTTTGAATATGTCTAGACCTTGTTTATCAACTTGAATGCTTACTTTATGACTTATAAGAGGACTATGTGCATTGGTATTTCATTTTTTGATTTTTATGCCCATTTGAGAATCTTGGTAAAATCCTAGGTTTGTTGAGCAAGATTTAAACAAGTTTAACATGTGAAAATGATAAGGTAATTAAGTCTGGATCTTTCTCTTAGTAACTCTAAAATGAAGCTTTTGGGAGGTTCTTGAATTTACCATGTTTGAAACCCAAAACCACCGTACTTCTGTTCATGCTTGACTTCATAAGACAGAGTTTAGGGTTAGGGGTAGATACATGATTTTTCTGGTTTGAATATGTCTAGACCATGTTTATCAATTTGAATGCTTACTATATGACATAAGAAGGCTATGTGCTTTTGTTTTTCATTCTTTCGATTTTTTTCTGAATTGTTATGCCCATTTGAATCTTGGTCAAATCCTAGGTTCGACCAAGATTTAAACAAGTTTAAAACATGACAATGAAAAGGTAATTAATCATGGATCCTTCTTAATTAACCAGCCGGTCTAATTAAAATGAAGCTTTTTGGGAGGTTTTTGAAATTTCCATGTTTGAAACCCAAAACCACACTTCTCTGCTTCATGCTTGACTTCATATATAATTAAGACAAAGTTTAGGGTTAGGGGGTACATGATTTGTCTGGTTTGAATATGTCTAGACCTTGTTTATGAACTTTTGAATGCTTACTATATGACATAAGAAGAATATGTGCTTTGGTTTTTTATTTTATCTATTTTTTTATTTTATGCCCATTTGAATATTGGTCAAATCCTAGGTTTGACCAAGATTTAAACAAGTTTAAAACATGAAAATGAAAAGGTAAGCCTGGATCCTTCTTAACTAGTCACTCTAAAACGAAGCTTTAATTTTGGGAGGTTTTTGAAATTTCCATGTTTGAAACCAAAAACCACTTCTCTTCATGCTTGACTTCATAAGACAGAGTTATTTATGGTTTTAGAGGGGTAGATACATGATTTGTCTTATTTGAATATGTCTAGCTAGACCTTGTTTATCAACTTTTGAATGCTTACTATATATATGTATGTGACATAAGAAAACTATGTGCTTTGGTTTTTCATTTTTCTGATTTTTTTGGAATTTTGATGCACATTTGAATCTTGGTCAAATCCTAGGTTTGACCAAGATTTAAACAAGTATAGATCATGAAAATGAAAATGGAAGCCTGTATCCTTCTTAGTCACCCTAAAATGAAGTTTTTGGGAGGTTTTTGAAATTTCCATGTTTGAAACCCAAAACCACTTATCTTCATGCTTGACTTCGTCATAAGACAGAGTTTAGGGGTTAGGGGGTAGATACATGATTTGTCTAGCTAGTTTGAATATGTCCAGACCTTGTTTATCAACTTTAATGCTTACTATATGACATATAAGAAGACTATGTGCGCTTTGGTTTTTCATTTTTCTGTTTTTTTATTTTATGCCCATTTGAATCTTGGTCAAATCCTAGAGATTGACTTCACAAGACAGAGTTTAGGGTTAGGGGTAGATATACACATGATTTTTCTGGTTTGAATATGTCTAGACCTTGTTTATCAACTTGAGTGTTTACTATATGACATAATTAAGAAGGCTATGTGCTTTGGTTTTTCATTCTTTAGATTTTTTGTCTGAATTTTTATGCCCATTTGAATCTTGGTCAAATCCTAGCTAGGTTTGACCAAGATTTAAATAAGTTTAAAACATGGAAATGAAAAGGTAAGCATCGATCCTTCTTAGTCGCTCTAAAATGAAGCTGAATTTTGGGAGGTTTTTGAAATTTCCATGTTTGAAACCCAAAACCACTTCTCTTCATGCTTGACTTCATAAGACGAAGTTTAGGGTCGATAGGGGGTAGATATATCTAGACCTTGTTTATCAACTTGAATGCTTACGATATGACATAAGAACACTATGTGCTTTTTTTATTTTTTTGTGCCCATTTGAATCTTGGTCAAATCATAGGTTTGACCAAGATTTAAACAAGTATAGAACATGAAAATGAAAAGGGAAGCCTGTATCCTTCTTAGTCACCCTAAAATGAAGTTTTGGGAGGTTTTTGAAATTTCCATGTTTGAAACCCAAAACCACTTCTCTTCATTCTTGACTTCTTAAGACATAGTTTAGGGGTTAGCGGGTAGATACATGATTTGTATGGTTTGAATATGTCTAGACCTTGTTTATCAACTTTAATGCTTACTACATGACATAAGAAGACTATGTGCTTTGGTTTTTCATTTTTCTGTTTTTTTTTGAATTTTCTGCCAATTTTGTTTGACCAAGATTTAGACAAGTTTTACACGTGAAAACGAATAAGTAAGCCTGGATCCTTCTTAGTCACTCCAAAATGTACCAATTGATAGGTGCGTTAACTTTGCTTCATGGAAAAAATAATGTCATGTAAATGAGTTAACTTGGATTTCCTACCCTTGAATCCATAGGAAACTTTGTTCTAATGCACTATAATAATCAACCGAGTTTTTACACCAACAGGTCTGTCACTTACGTGTGGTGCCCATGCGTGAGGTCCCACACTTCAGTGAGCACAAGTCACGTGCAATAGGTACGCAAACTCCCAGACATTTTCTTTGTCAAGAGAAGACGCATCAGGATGCGTATTGGAAGTCTGTGGGTCCTTCTGGATCCTTCGGTCGTCCCTCTCAAAAAAAAAACAAATCTCTCTCATTCTCGGCCTCGCTCGACTCGCTCGCTCGCTCGCTCGCACCTCCTGCTCACTGACAAACCCTGCACAAAAGTCAACATCATCACCCGAAAAAGGGGAGACACCATAATTCTCTCCCTTCTTCTCTCCTTCCGAGTGATCCCTCTTCCTCCGAGTTTCACTCGACGGGCAAACACACATGTGCTGCATAGTAATAATAAAAAGGTAGAAAAATCGACCTACGAATATATAATTAAATAGGTTAAACTAGGGTTTTGCCCAGTACTACAGATCAAGGTTCAAAAAATCCAACTACGGGGTTCGAACAACCCCATTTCTAATCCAAGATTTTTTTCGACCTCATCCAATGGCCTCAAACTATAGGCCGGGTTAGCATCTAGTGCAGTATGTGTGAGAATGTATGCACTATGTGTGCTATAACTTGTGTGTCTTTCAAATTTGAACCAAATTTGAATAAGTTTGAAATATTTGAAATGGGGCTTTTGGCTTAAACGTTTGAAACCCAAAACGACTTCTCCTCATGCTAGACTTCATAAGACCGAGTTTAGGGTTAGGGGGTAGATACATGATTTGTCTGGTTTGAATATGTCTAAACCTTGTTTATCAACTTGAATGCTTACTATATGACATAAGAAGACCATGTGCTTTTGTTTTTCATTTTTCTATTTTTTTAAGAATTTTATGCACATTTGATTCTGGTCAAATCCTAGGTTCAACCAAGATTTAAACAAGTTTCAAGCATGAAAATGAAAACGTAAGCCAAGATCCTTCTTAATTAGTCACTCTAAAATATATGAAGCTTTTGGGACGTACTTGAAATTTCCATGTTTGAAACCCAAAACCAATTCTCTTCATGATTGACTTCATAAGACAGAGTTTAGGGTTAGGGGTAGATATACACATGATTTTTCTGGTTTGAATATGTCTAGACCTAGCTTGTTTATCAACTTGAGTGTTTACTATATGACATAATTAAGAAGGCTATGTGCTTTGGTTTTTCATTCTTTAGATTTTTTGTCTGAATTTTTATGCCCATTTGAATCTTGGTCAAATCCTAGCTAGGTTTGACCAAGATTTAAATAAGTTTAAAACATGGAAATGAAAAGGTAAGCATCGATCCTTCTTAGTCGCTCTAAAATGAAGCTGAATTTTGGGAGGTTTTTGAAATTTCCATGTTTGAAACCCAAAACCACTTCTCTTCATGCTTGACTTCATAAGACGAAGTTTAGGGTCGATAGGGGGTAGATACATGATTTGTCTTGTTTGAATATGTCTAGACCTTGTTTATCAACTTGAATGCTTACTTTATGACTTAAGAGGACTATGTGCATTGGTATTTCATTTTTTGATTTTTATGCCCATTTGAGAATCTTGGTAAAATCCTAGGTTTGTTGAGCAAGATTTAAACAAGTTTAACATGTGAAAATGATAAGGTAATTAAGTCTGGATCTTTCTCTTAGTAACTCTAAAATGAAGCTTTTGGGAGGTTCTTGAATTTACCATGTTTGAAACCCAAAACCACCGTACTTCTGTTCATGCTTGACTTCATAAGACAGAGTTTAGGGTTAGGGGTAGATACATGATTTTTCTGGTTTGAATATGTCTAGACCATGTTTATCAATTTGAATGCTTACTATATGACATAAGAAGGCTATGTGCTTTTGTTTTTCATTCTTTCGATTTTTTTCTGAATTGTTATGCCCATTTGAATCTTGGTCAAATCCTAGGTTCGACCAAGATTTAAACAAGTTTAAAACATGACAATGAAAAGGTAATTAATCATGGATCCTTCTTAATTAACCAGCCGGTCTAATTAAAATGAAGCTTTTTGGGAGGTTTTTGAAATTTCCATGTTTGAAACCCAAAACCACACTTCTCTGCTTCATGCTTGACTTCATATATAATTAAGACAAAGTTTAGGGTTAGGGGGTACATGATTTGTCTGGTTTGAATATGTCTAGACCTTGTTTATGAACTTTTGAATGCTTACTATATGACATAAGAAGAATATGTGCTTTGGTTTTTTATTTTATCTATTTTTTTATTTTATGCCCATTTGAATATTGGTCAAATCCTAGGTTTGACCAAGATTTAAACAAGTTTAAAACATGAAAATGAAAAGGTAAGCCTGGATCCTTCTTAACTAGTCACTCTAAAACGAAGCTTTAATTTTGGGAGGTTTTTGAAATTTCCATGTTTGAAACCAAAAACCACTTCTCTTCATGCTTGACTTCATAAGACAGAGTTATTTATGGTTTTAGAGGGGTAGATACATGATTTGTCTTATTTGAATATGTCTAGCTAGACCTTGTTTATCAACTTTTGAATGCTTACTATATATATGTATGTGACATAAGAAAACTATGTGCTTTGGTTTTTCATTTTTCTGATTTTTTTTGGAATTTTGATGCACATTTGAATCTTGGTCAAATCCTAGGTTTGACCAAGATTTAAACAAGTATAGATCATGAAAATGAAAATGGAAGCCTGTATCCTTCTTAGTCACCCTAAAATGAAGTTTTTGGGAGGTTTTTGAAATTTCCATGTTTGAAACCCAAAACCACTTATCTTCATGCTTGACTTCGTCATAAGACAGAGTTTAGGGGTTAGGGGGTAGATACATGATTTGTCTAGCTAGTTTGAATATGTCCAGACCTTGTTTATCAACTTTAATGCTTACTATATGACATATAAGAAGACTATGTGCGCTTTGGTTTTTCATTTTTCTGTTTTTTTATTTTATGCCCATTTGAATCTTTGTCAAATCCTAGAGATTGACTTCACAAGACAGAGTTTAGGGTTAGGGGTAGATATACACATGATTTTTCTGGTTTGAATATGTCTAGACCTTGTTTATCAACTTGAGTGTTTACTATATGACATAATTAAGAAGGCTATGTGCTTTGGTTTTTCATTCTTTAGATTTTTTGTCTGAATTTTTATGCCCATTTGAATCTTGGTCAAATCCTAGCTAGGTTTGACCAAGATTTAAATAAGTTTAAAACAAGGAAATGAAAAGGTAAGCATCGATCCTTCTTAGTCGCTCTAAAATGAAGCTGAATTTTGGGAGGTTTTTGAAATTTCCATGTTTGAAACCCAAAACCACTTCTCTTCATGCTTGACTTCATAAGACGAAGTTTAGGGTCGATAGGGGGTAGATACATGATTTGTCTGGTTAATTTGGATATATCTAGACCTTGTTTATCAACTTGAATGCTTACGATATGACATAAGAACACTATGTGCTTTATTTTTATTTTGTGCCCATTTGAATCTTGGTCAAATCATAGGTTTGACCAAGATTTAAACAAGTATAGAACATGAAAATGAAAAGGGAAGCATGTATCCTTCTTAGTCACCCTAAAATGAAGTTTTGGGAGGTTTTTGAAATTTCCATGTTTGAAACCCAAAACCACTTCTCTTCATTCTTGACTTCTTAAGACATAGTTTAGGGGTTAGCGGGTAGATACATGATTTGTATGGTTTGAATATGTCTAGACCTTGTTTATCAACTTTAATGCTTACTACATGACATAAGAAGACTATGTGCTTTGGTTTTTCATTTTTCTGTTTTTTTTTTGAATTTTCTGCCAATTTTGTTTGACCAAGATTTAGACAAGTTTTACACGTGAAAACGAATAAGTAAGCCTGGATCCTTCTTAGTCACTCCAAAATGTACCAATTGATAGGTGCGTTAACTTTGCTTCATGGAAAAAATAATGTCATGTAAATGAGTTAACTTGGATTTCCTACCCTTGAATCCATAGGAAACTTTGTTCTAATGCACTATAATAATCAACCGAGTTTTTACACCAACAGGTCTGTCACTTACGTGTGGTGCCCATGCGTGAGGTCCCACACTTCAGTGAGCACAAGTCACGTGCAATAGGTACGCAAACTCCCAGACATTTTCTTTGTCAAGAGAAGACGCATCAGGATGCGTATTGGAAGTCTGTGGGTCCTTCTGGATCCTTCGGTCGTCCCTCTCAAAAAAAAACAAATCTCTCTCATTCTCGGCCTCGCTCGACTCGCTCGCTCGCTCGCTCGCTCGCACCTCCTGCTCACTGACAAACCCTGCACAAAAGTCAACATCATCACCCGAAAAAGGGGAGACACCATAATTCTCTCCCTTCTTCTCTCCTTCCGAGTGATCCCTCTTCCTCCGAGTTTCACTCGACGGGCAAACACACATGTGCTGCATAGTAATAATAAAAAGGTAGAAAAATCGACCTACGAATATATAATTAAATAGGTTAAACTAGGGTTTTGCCCAGTACTACAGATCAAGGTTCAAAAAATCCAACTACGGGGTTCGAACAACCCCATTTCTAATCCAAGATTTTTTCGACCTCATCCAATGGCCTCAAACTATAGGCCGGGTTAGCATCTAGTGCAGTATGTGTGAGAATGTATGCACTATGTGTGCTATAACTTGTGTGTCTTTCAAATTTGAACCAAATTTGAATAAGTTTGAAATATTTGAAATGGGGCTTTTGGCTTAAACGTTTGAAACCCAAAACGACTTCTCCTCATGCTAGACTTCATAAGACCGAGTTTAGGGTTAGGGGTAGATACATGATTTGTCTGGTTTGAATATGTCTAAACCTTGTTTATCAACTTGAATGCTTACTATATGACATAAGAAGACCATGTGCTTTTGTTTTTCATTTTTCTATTTTTTAAGAATTTTATGCACATTTGATTCTGGTCAAATCCTAGGTTCAACCAAGATTTAAACAAGTTTCAAGCATGAAAATGAAAACGTAAGCCAAGATCCTTCTTAATTAGTCACTCTAAAATATATGAAGCTTTTGGGACGTACTTGAAATTTCCATGTTTGAAACCCAAAACCAATTCTCTTCATGATTGACTTCATAAGACAGAGTTTAGGGTTAGGGGTAGATATACATGATTTGTCTTGTTTGAATATGTCTAGACCTTGTTTATCAACTTGAATGCTTACTTTATGACTTAAGAGGACTATGTGCATTGGTATTTCATTTTTTGATTTTTATGCCCATTTGAGAATCTTGGTAAAATCCTAGGTTTGTTGAGCAAGATTTAAACAAGTTTAACATGTGAAAATGATAAGGTAATTAAGTCCGGATCTTTCTCTTAGTAACTCTAAAATGAAGCTTTTGGGAGGTTCTTGAATTTACCATGTTTGAAACCCAAAACCACCGTACTTCTGTTCATGCTTGACTTCATAAGACAGAGTTTAGGGTTAGGGGTAGATACATGATTTTTCTGGTTTGAATATGTCTAGACCATGTTTATCAATTTGAATGCTTACTATATGACATAAGAAGGCTATGTGCTTTGGTTTTTCATTCTTTCGATTTTTTCTGAATTTTTATGCCCATTTGAATCTTGGTCAAATCCTAGGTTCGACCAAGATTTAAACAAGTTTAAAACATGACAATGAAAAGGTAATTAATCATGGATCCTTCTTAATTAACCAGCCAGTCTAATTAAAATGAAGCTTTTTGGGAGGTTTTTGAAATTTCCATGTTTGAAACCCAAAACCACACTTCTCTGCTTCATGCTTGACTTCATATATAATTAAGACAAAGTTTAGGGTTAGGGGGTACATGATTTGTCTGGTTTGAATATGTCTAGACCTTGTTCATGAACTTGAATGCTTACTATATGACATAAGAAGACTATGTGCTTTGGTTTTTTATTTTATTTATTTTTTATTTTATGCCCATTTGAATATTGGTCAAATCCTAGGTTTGAACAAGATTTAAACAAGTTTAAAACATGAAAATGAAAAGGTAAGCCTGGATCCTTCTTAACTAGTCACTCTAAAATGAAGCTTTAATTTTGGGAGGTTTTTGAAATTTCCATGTTTGAAACCCAAAACCACTTCTCTTCATGCTTGACTTCATAAGACGAAGTTTAGGGTCGATAGGGGGTAGATACATGATTTGTCTGGTTTGAATATGTCTAGACCATGTTTATCAAATCCTAGGTTTGACCAAGATTTAAACAAGTTTAAAACATGAAAATGAAAAGGGAAGCATGTATCCTTCTTAGTCACTCTAAAATGAAGTTTTTGGGCGGTTTTTGAAATTTTCATGTTTGAAACCCAAAACCACTTCTCTTCATGCTTGACTTCATAAGACATAGTTTAGGGGTTAGGGGTAGATACATGATTTGTATGGTTTGAATATGTCTAGACCATGTTTATCAACTTTAATGCTTACTATATGACATAAGAAGACTATGTGCTTTGGTTTTTCATTTTTCTGATTTTTTTAGAATTTTGATGCACATTTGAATCTTGGTCAAATCCTAGGTTTGACCAAGATTTAAACAAGTATATATAGAACATGAAAATGAAAAGGGAAGCCTGTATCCTTCTTAGTCACCCTAAAATGAAGTTTTTGGGAGGTTTTTGAAATTTCCATGTTTGAAACCCAAAACCACTTATCTTCATGCTTGAGCAAGATTTGACCAAGATTTAAACAAGTTTAAATCATGAAAATGGAAAGGTAAGCCTGGATCCTTCTTAGTCGCTCTAAAATGAAGCTTTTGGGATGTTCTTGAAATTTCCATGTTTGAAACCCGGCCAAAACGACTTTTCTTCATGCTAGACTTCATAAGATCGACACGGGGTACATATATACATGATTTGTCTGGTTTGGATATATCTAGACCTTGTTTATCAACTTGAATGCTTACGATATGACATAAGAACACTATGTGCTTTTTGTTTTTCATTTTTTGTGCCTATTTGTATCTTGGTCAAATCCTAGGTTTGACCAAGATTTAAACAAGTTTAAAACATGAAAATGAAAAGGGAAACATGTATCCTTCTTAGTCACTCTAAAATGAAGTTTTTGGGAGGTTTTTGAAATTTCCATGTTTGAAACCTAAAACCACTTCTCTTCATGCTTGACTTCATAAGACAGAGTTTAGGGTTAGAGGGGTAGATACATGATTTGTCTTATTTGAATATGTCTAGCTAGACCTTGTTTATCAACTTTTGAATGCTTACTATATATATATGTGACATAAGAAGACTATGTGCTTTTGTTTTTCATTTTTCCGATTTTTTAATTTTATGCCCATTTAAATCTTGGTCAAATCCTAGGTTTGACAATGATTTAAACAAGTTTCAAATATGAAAATGAAAAGGCAAGCATGGATCCTTCTTAGTCACTCTAAAATGAAGCTTTTGATAGGTTTTTGAAATTTCCATATTTGAAACCCAAAACCACTTCTCTTCATGCTTGACTACATAAGACAAAGTTTAGGGTTAGGGGGTAGATACATGATTTTTCTTGTTTGAATATGTCTAGACCCTTGTTTATCAACTTTAATGCTTACTATATGACATAAGAAAACTATGTGCTTTGGTTTTTCATTTTTCTGATTTTTTTGGAATTTTGATGCACATTTGAATCTTGGTCAAATCATAGGTTTGACCAAGATTTAAACAAGTATAGAACATGAAAATGAAAAGGGAAGCCTGTATCCTTCTTAGTCACCCTAAAATGAAGTTTTTGGGAGGTTTTCAAAATTTCCATGTTTGAAACCCAAAACCACTTAATCTTCATGCTTGACTTCGTCATAAGATAGAGTTTAGGGGTTAGGGGGTAGATACATGATTTGTCTAGTTTGAATATGTCTAGACCTTGTTTACCAACTTTAATGCTTACTATATGACATATAAGAAGACTATGTGCGCTTTGGTTTTTCATTTTTTCATTTTTTTATTTTATGCCCATTTGAATCTTGGTCAAATCTAGGATTTGACCAAGATTTAAACAAGTTTAAAACATGAAAATGGAAAGGTAAGCCTGGATCCTTCTTAGTCGCTCTAAAATGAAGCTTTTGGGATGATTTTGAAATTTCCATGTTTGAAACCCAAAACCAATTCTCTTCATGCATGCTTGACTTCATAAGACAGAGTTTAGGGTTAGGGGGTTAGATACATTATTTGTCTAGTTTGAATATGTCTAGACTTTGTATATCAACTTGAATATATTATTGTACCATGTCTCCACACAGCCCAAAATGCACATATTTTCAAAAGTTTTCATGCATGAGTACTTGTAACTAGTAAAAATAGAAAGTAAAAATAGGAACCCCATGTATGAAGGATACTAAAAAGAACTCTTTCACATTTTTTTGGTATAGATTATGAGTTTGCTTGGCTTCATACACAAGTGAGTACATGTCATGCAAAAATTAACACGAAATTTAGTTATCATGACCCATTTTTGGCAGGCATTGTGCATATCGCCTTGAGAAACATCTTTGCGAGCTAGTGTATTAAACGTTTATTCACATATAATGGATTTTTTACTTTATTAGTGCACACAATGACAGAATCGGCCAAATGTGTATGATTTTTGTGAAGGTGCTAGAAAAACAAGATGCACTACGATGAAGCATGAAAGGAGGCAAGGGGAGGGATAGTGAAGAGGTGGGAGAGACCGAGAGATGAACCGCAAGGTAATTAAAAAATTGGGGCCAAAACGATTCCAACTTCCTAGGCATTGACCAACTTTGCCCCTCTTAACCCAACGTGGCAGTGAACCCGTATAAGCAACAACTTCCTCTTACTCCGCTTCTCCGAAATGGTAAGAGAACCTCTCCAGCTTAAGTGACCAATCGACATATCTATGGCCTTCCGACTTGGCTCTGGTCGCCGCGCGCGTAGTCCTACCACCGACGAGGAAGCGGAGCATCAGCGCCGCCTTCGCTTCGTCCATCGCGCACCAAGGCATAACCCGCCCGCTCTGCACTGGCCGGTTGTTCAGCCCGCGGCGGCGGCGCTGGCCGTGGAGCCCCTCGCCAGCCGCTTCCCGTGCGGGCCGATGGATGCAGAGGCAGGGATCTCCCACGCAACCCCGCATGCGACGCCCGCTCGGCCCTGGCCGGCTTTTCCGCCCGCGCATGCCGCATGGTTTTCTTTGCCAGCAGGTGAGATCCCCTTCCCGGCCGGCGCGAACGATGCGGAGGCAGGGAGCTCCCGTGGCCAGCCGCCTAATCCGACCGCACTTCAGGCGGTGCCGGCCGTGGAGCCAGGCCGTTCTTTCGAAGCGCATCACGGCGACGCCCTTTGCAGGAGCAACACCGCCAAGGAGCTCGTATATAACGTGATGTTCCCGGCACTCTATAGATGCCGGGATGCTCTGCAAGCTTTCGTGCAGGCTAAGAATGCGGCGGCTGCAAATCCCAGGGACGCAGCATTGCAGCGGCGCGCCGATGAGGCTAAGGTGGCGCACGCTTTCCACCAGGCGTGCCTCGACAGGCTTAACATCCAGCACGGCTTCGTGCAACCGCCAAACGCCGCTCCAGCTAAGATCCAAAAATACTCCGGTGAGCATATCACTCCGGAGTAGAACAATCCAATTTCTAGTACTGTAGGAGTACTTTATTAGTGCACAAACCTGGCGAAATTAAAGGTGTGTTCTTTGTGTGTGATGTAAATCTAAAAATTTGAAGGTTCTAGCAAAAACATTTCTTCACAAATATTCGATGTGTTTGCTTGGCCTTATCTATATATCCGGTGAGCATATATGGATGCCAAATCCTTTACAAACTTTATATTTTTTAAGTGATCGATGTGCATGCATCTATCTCGCCATGGTAAATTAATGAAACAAGTTGCATATTTGCCAGAATTCCAAACTTCGTGAGCAGTATAGAGATCGAGACCTTAATTAATTATTATGAGTAGGATGCATGCATGCATGGCCATTTTCTAGGGTTTTAAAGGATACTAGAGCTTTTCTAGGTTAATTTGCAACTATATGTATATTTGTTTTCTAGTTCTGGGCTGATCATTAAACTCAACGTTGAGTTGTAGATTATGTGAAATTAGTACATGCCATAAAATATAGTATAATTTTTTATGTACCCTACGAGGCAGTACGTGTGGTGTACCCTTAATTATTAATTGGTAGACATGTACCGTTGGCATGTTTGAAGAAAATTTGAATTTGGAAGAAGTTTTTAAAGTAAAATTAACGCAAGCACAAAATCATGTGTGATGGTGAAATTTCTTGAACAAATTAATACAAACCTAGTAATATGAGTTTGTTTGGCTTTCTGCCCACAAGTGAGTATTGTGCGCATGTACTTTGATGCAAAATCCCGCCATACAAAACTTTTTAGTTATCATATGACCTCAAGTTTGGAAGAGATCGTATTTTAAGCAACTTCACAAACAAGAGATTCTAACAATTATATGCATGCATGAAAGAATGATTTCCCTTTTTTATTACTGTACAAAAATGGCTAGATGTGTGTTAATTGTGAAGGAGGGCTACCAAATTTTAACAGTTGCACATTATTGTCATAATTCCACCTTTTGGAAGCAGTAGGGTAGACATGCTTTCCGCTTGGTAGGATGTGTTAGTGCCATCAATTTTGTAGATATAGGTTCAAGGATTTGTTCATCTTAATCTGGAACTATATATGGATTTTTAAGCTTTTGCCTAGTAATTAAACTCATAATTGAAATAATGTAGGTTATTTAACTACATACATGCCATAAATTCTGACAGGAAATACTTGGACGTGCCTTGCGAGGGTGGTAACAAACAAGAACACAATGACCAAACTTCAAATGCCAATCCACCCACCAAGCTATACGATTGGCATGTACAATCGATCGACTCCTTCTAATCAAATTTGAATACAATAGAAGAAGTTTTAAAAAATTTCAAAATGAGATCAACTTGTGCATTGAGTCATCCTTTGTTATTTATTTGCTTGTAAAAATAGAAACATAGGCATATGAATGTATTCGAAACACTTCACTTTTCAACGGGGAAGGGACCCGAAGGTCCCAGAAAAACAAAAAAAAGATTACAATAGTAGTACTCCTTTGAGAAGGCAGTAGAAGAAGGATCCTCGAAGAGCCAAATGCTTTTATTATCCACAGCTGTTCGGCTCTTTTCCTTCTCGTGTAAGCTATCGCGCAATGATTATACTAGGCTGCTCGATTATACTAATGGTCGGATGGTAGTACAACCATTTTCGCAAACTTCTGCGCCCTTCGTCATGTCAGCATCGTATCCCAGTGTGCAAGCAGTCTGCTCGAATGAAATACTCCTAAGTACGTACGGTATTCCCTCCAAAGACACACCACACGGTATTCCCTCCAAAGACGCACCGTCGCCCCGATCTGCTCGAATGAAATACTCCAAAATACTTCTGCGCCCTTCGTCATGTCAGCATCGTATCCCAGTGTGCAAGCAGTCTCCTATGAAATGGAGACGACATTTTGTTGAAAAGTGTCGGTGCATGCTATATATACCACACTAGTATGAGAGTTTTTACAGCATTATTCCGATTTCCACAGAATGCATTAAATTTGGACGCGATGCCACACTGACAAGAGTGGTTTAAACAAGGCCATTATTTTTATTATGTTATATTACTACAATACTCCAAGGTAGCACTAGTAGCCTTCGGTTGTACTCTGCCGGTCGCGCTGCCTCATTCGACCAGACTTTATTCTTCTTCTCATATATATATACAAAATACTGTCTGCCGAGGTTCGATGACCGCACCGTCGCCCCTCTCCGCGCCGCCGTCTTGGGCCGCGCCACCATTCTCCCCGCCGAGTTCTCCCCCGTCCCCGACGCACCACCGTCAAGCACCACCGGACCGATCTTCGCAGGTATGTACATCTCCAACCTCCGGCGAGTACAGAGGTTCATCGGTCATTGTGTTCGATATAACCTTAATTTGGGGATTGCAATGTGAGTAACTTACTGGGTTTTCTAGGAAATGAAAACGGCGTCGCTCGATGCCTACACTGCGTCGGCGGATACATGGAAAGCGGAGACGGATGCTCTGCATGCATCGGCGGAGACATGTAAAGCGGATGCGGAGGCAAAGGCGAAGGCGGTGGCTAGGACGGGCCCGGGCGCTGTGGCGCTGGCAAATGCTCGTATCGAAGCTGCATTTTGTTGGAAAGTCTTGGCGCGTGCTTCGAGAGTTTTGGCGGCGCAGCCGGGAGAACCGTCGGAGGCTTCGAAGCTGGCTGCTTTGAACGCGTCGAGAGCTTGGATGGTGACTTCATCTAAGGCGGCGCTTGTTGCATATGATCGTGACTCGTCAACCCCTTTGTAAGTTCTACCTTCCCCAACTGCAATGAGGTTAGATCTGGTGGATTGGGGTTTTTTGCCCAAACCAGACGTGATGATGCATTGAGATGTTTTTGTATTTTTGATGATGCATTCTGCTTCTTTTGTAATTTGGGTGATTCATTATGCTTTTTAGGTAGTAATTTTTCTGATGCACTCACCTCTTCAGGAATTTTTCATGGTTTTTTTTGTTTTTGTTTTTCTGTCAACCTAGCTAATGCTCTCTGCTGTTTAGCCAAAAGTTGGATGATGCATTGTACTGTTTACATATATTTTACTCTGATGATGCATTTTGCTCTTTTAGCCTTTTAGGTAATTTTTCTGATTCCTTGAACAGTGTGGGAAATTTCGATGAAGAATTTTGCTGTCAACTTAGATGATGTATTGTGCTGTTTACATTTTATTACCTATATCAAAGCTAACCCCATCTGATGTTACCACAGCGTTTTGGGTCCTGTAGAGGTCTCTTTTTCCTCCAATCGTGTTGACACGTTAGCAATTATTACTGTATATGCGAGATTGCCTTCCGTTGGTGCGTCCTATTTTTGTGGTGTTTTTTTTTTTTTTGCAAATTAAGGGCTTCATTGATTATGCAACAGGATTACAATTGCATTGTCCTGTTTACAATATTTTGATTTTGCTGATGCATTGTGCTGTTCACATTATTTTGATTTTGCTGATGCATTGTCCTGTTTACATTATTTTGATTTTGCTGATGCATTGTGCTGTTTACACTATTTTGATTTTGCTGATGCACCGTGCAGTTTAGGAAACTTTGATGATGAATTAGATGATGCATTTTGCTGCTTAGTCAAATTAGATGTTGCATTTTGTTTTAAAAAATAGATGATGCAGTGTGCTGTTTACATAATTTTGACGATGCATCGTGCGATTTGCATAATCCTACCAGCTTCAGTCGAAGGACACCCACAACAATCAACGATCTGCCTGGAGATGTAGTCTCTCAGATTCTTGTCAGGCTTCCTCCCCATCCAACCTGCTTACTAGCTGCATCAGGCACCAAGAAAGCATGGAGGCAATGTATGGGAAGCAATTATTTCAGAAAGCTAACTGTGTCACACAACGGAGGAAACCCGTTGCTAGGGTTTTTCACCAACAACTCCGAGGACAATCGATTCATCACAGAGCATGATCTTCACCCGGCCATCTTGAAGATGCTGGCAATCCCGTCTCAAGTGAACGGTCCCAAAATCTATGTCCTGGGATGCCGCGATGGTATGGTGCTACTCCATTCTAATGTATCCAGAGGGTATATATCAGTCTGGGATCCAATTAGGCAAGTTCTCACAGCGATACCAGAACCACCATTGTGGCGCAATCACACAATTGAAAGCAGCGGCTCAATTCTCTGTTCGAGAAACAACTCTGAACCGTTTACACATTGTGGCAAGTTCTCGGTTGTTTGGATAACAACTAAACGTTACGATGCACAGGCTCATATCTACTCACCAGATTCAAAAGAATGGGAGTTTCTAGCTCGATCAACTCCGATGCTGTCAGAGATTGACCGTAGACCGGCAACTCTCATAGGGGGTATTTTGTACTGGCCAACGAAGTCTAGATATATCATTGAGCTTGACCATGCAAAGAAGACTCTGAAATATATTCAGTGCCCTCATGAGACGCATGATATATTCATGCTTAACATTCACATCTTCAAGGGACATAATGGAGATGTTGCCCTTGCTGTTATAAGAGACTTCACCCTACAAACATGGACCAGTACAAGATCATCAACAGGCGATCACGAGTCATGGACATGTCATATAAATTTTGAATTGGATACTTTTTTTGGCCTTGACACATCATTTCCATACAATTGGAAACATGCAGTAAGGTTACTCTGCGTATTTGAGGACAAAAATGAGCTGGTTGTACGGGCAAAGGAGGGAGTATTCCAATTAGATATGAGCAACTGGCAGTGGAGAAAGTACAATTCTGCTAGACGTTGGTGCACTTTACATCCCTACTCAGTTAGACCGGGTTAGTCATTCATATGTAACCTTTGCATTCATTTACATATGACTTTTGCTGATCAATTTGTTCATTTCCTGACAGTAACCGACCTGATCCAGAGTGCAACATCAAGGACACGAAAAAGAACGCGCTGTCAGGAACCCATCTAATTCAAAGTTCAACATCCATAAGAGAAAAGGAAGTCGCATATGAAGGAGCAAGGCTTGTTTGGGCAAGAAGTGATAGCCCAGCTTTTGTTTGGTCTGATGTCTTTTAGTTTTCGTTCTGGTGGAAATGTCGCTGCACCATTTGTTTGTACTGCAGCTCCATAGTGCTAGCTGCTAGTACGTTGGCGCTGTCCTACGTCTGCTTGTTTTGGGGGCATAAATATGCCACGAAACCTTTGTTTTATGTGATCAAACGGTCATTTCTGCATGTATATGTTCGGGTTCTGATGAAACCTTTTTTGTGATCTGTACATATATTTGAGTCAGTCTGTGTTTTGTTTTATGATGGGCAGGAGTATTTGTTTTACTACACCATTGTTTATCCGAATTGTATTACTCACTCTATTCAAAAAGTTAGCGGCTCACCTTTTTCCTTCAAGATACGGATGTATCTACACACTAAAAACATATATAGATGAAACATCTTCAGACAAAGTTTAGTCACTTATGTATGGACGGGGGTAGTATTATTTATGTTGTGCTCCCAAACAAGCAGACATCGGACAGCGCCTGTTTAAAGTTCATATGTGTAATCTTATTCCCTTTGGAAGTTAAGCATTAAACTCTACTAGTACAACCGTGGTGGTCTTGTGATGTAGTACTCTTTTGATGCATTTGTGATGTAGTAGTACAGTACTTTTTTTTGAACTGGTATAGTACTATCTAAGAAGAGTACTCCCTCCGATTCACATTCATTTTACACCAATAAATATGGATCGGAGCGAGGGAGTAAATTAAACATGGCATCTCGTGCATGAAGCTTGACAGATCGATCAGGTTGGCTAGAATGGCAATACAATGCTCCTCATTAGGCAAATGCATGCCATGTACGATAGTATACATCCAGTAAAGAAGTCTATACTGACATAAAAAAGACTACATTGGGGATGAGAGTCAATTGGGGAATCTACAATACATAAAATCTTGCTCGTAGCTGATTTTGGCTAAGAGGGTTTTACTCACATTACACGTGCCACTTTCCTTGTCTGCAAAACAAGTTCCAATAAAGGAAGAGGAAAGAAGAGGACATTGTGGGCGAGATTGAACACCTTTTTATGTGTTAAGCTGAGGCCTTGTTTAGCTGAGGATTTCGACTTAGGCCTAACAGCTCAGCACACCCAGAAATAAATTTCCTTGCGCGCACCACTGTCAGCAAAAATAACAAAATTAGCACGCAAGATTAAGAACGAAGTGAATTTAAGTAACTTGGTTAGCTTTTCAAGCAATATATTCAGAGAAAGAGCACACATGTCCGGCAAATAATCGTAAGAGAAGAACAATAAATCTAAGGCATTCCACTTCATATGCAGAAGGGACGCGACAGCGCATGGATTCATACCTTGAGTCGACTCTGGCTCGTAGAAGGGCGGTCGCGCCTCGAGGATGCCGGCGACGTCTCCACCTCGATCTCACATATGACTGCTTCTCGGTGGGCGGTGCGCCACGCCATGTAGAAGATCTATCAAAAGAGGAGAGCCCGATGACGCTACCGACGCCTCAACCTTGATAGCACCGGCTTGTTGCTCCGCACCGAGATGCGCCACGTGCAAGATTTAGCGGATGCGCCAATTTTAGAGATATGTCATGATCGTTGTAACAAATTTCAACATGATGATGATTTGATCCTGCACTCGGCCTTGAACATAAGTACTAGTACAGTCTCACAATTTTTTTATCATTATACTTTGCGAGATTTAGCGGATGCGCCAAATTCAGAGATAGATCATGATCATGGTAACACAATTTTCAATGTAATGATGATTTGATGTTGCACTAGACCTTGAACATAAGTACTAGTACGGTCTCACAATTTTGTATCATTATACTTTGCAAGTTTTAGCGGATGCGCCAAATTAGAAGATAGATCATGATCATGGTAACACACTTTTCAATGTAATGATGATTTGATGTTGCACTCGACCTTGAACATAAGTCCTAGTACGGTCTCACAATTTTGTATCATTATACTTTGCAAGTTTTAGAGGATGCGCCCATTTTCAGAGGTAGATCATGATCATGGTAACAAATTTTAAACGTGATGATGATTTGATGTTGCACTCGACCATGAACAGAAGTACTACTACTGTCTCACAATTTCTTTATCATTATAGTTTGCCAGATTTAGCGGATGCGCCAAATTTAGAGATAGATCATGATCATGGTAACAAATTTTCAACGTGATGATGATTTGATGTTGCACTCGGGCTTGAACAGAAGTACTAGTACGGTCACTAATTTTTTTAGCATTATACTTTGCAACGAATGCACCAATTTCAGGTGCATGTCACCAGATCTGTGTCCGATGATGATCATGGTAGTAACCGATGTTCAACTTGATGATGATTTGATTTTACAGTCGGCCTTGAACAGAGGTACTAGTACGGTCTCACAATTTTTTATCATTATACTTGTACCTTAGCGAAATTCAAAATCTCATAGCGGCAAAACTTCCCGCCCACAAAATACAAAAATTTCACACGCTTCCAAATTCCGATTCTACCCCTGTGGAGATGACAGCAAAGTCGGTTGGTGGGGGGGTCTGGCCGTCATTTTTTGGATCACCACCTCCCTAGCCCCGGATACCCTCCCAAAAAAATTCATTTCCCTCAGTCTCTCATCTGAGACCACCCACCGGAACTTCTCAAGTCCCTCTCTCTACCACCTCCACGACCACCGCACCGGAACATCCCCGCCGGACTTCCCTGGCCTACCCGAGCCCTCGCGATCCTCGTCATCCGGCTGCCTGCCGGAGCCGCTTCATCGACGCCGTCATCAACCGGACCGGATCATCCCCGCCGAACCTCGAAACCATATGCTCATCCAGCAGTCTACCGCAGTCGCTTCAGCTGCGGTATCGTCCACCCCGCCGGAGCCGCTTCGCCGGATCCATCGTCCACCGCATCGGATCTTGCTCACCGACACCGCTGTGCATGAACCGGATCTGCTTCACCGGCGCCGTGCATGATCTAAACTCTTCTACTGTCGCTTTTCTATTGCTTGCCTGCAAGTTCTTGTTTAATCTTGGGGGAACCTGTTTGTGCTAACGACGCGCCGTTACGTTTTTGCAGATGAGATGAGTAATCATGAAGTGTAATGGCCGTCTCTCCAACCCCAAGTAGCACATGTAGCGTACTTCATCACCGGATCTATCAACCCCAGGAAGATCTGCTGTGACTCCCACAGAGTGCTTCTCCTAATGTAAGTCCCTTGTTTTAGCGCCATGTTCTGGGTTCAGATGCTTGTTTGTCTGAAGCTCTTTTAGTTCATTCCTAGCTATGACCGTAACACGTTGCTATTTTCTACTTCATTGCTAACTTTAAGCGATTGAACATTTTGGTTTGCATTCCCTGCTCTGTAGATGTAGCCATCATAACTTCTATCTTGCTCAGTCGTTGTTACAAAAATTATACTGTAGGTATTATAGTAACATCCTGCTATTATTTAGTTCATGGCCAATTTTAAGTAATTGCACATGTTGGTTCGCATTC
Source organism: Lolium multiflorum (assembly GCA_030979885.1). Lineage (NCBI taxonomy): Eukaryota > Viridiplantae > Streptophyta > Magnoliopsida > Poales > Poaceae > Lolium > Lolium multiflorum. The sequence goes on along the minus strand of CM061753.1, from coordinate 278,599,932 downwards.
CCTGCTCTATAGCTTTTGGCATCGTAACTTCTATATTTGGTTTACATTCCCTGCTCTGTAGATCTAGCCATCATAACTTTATCTTGCTCAGTCGTTGTTACAAAAATTATGGCCTGCTACTATGTTGTTTGTGCCAATTTTTTACTCCATGAACATGTTGGCTTGCATTCCCTGTACTACAGGTGATGCCATTGTTTTGTATCTAGTTCATTGTAAGCTAACAAAGTAAGGACTTAGTTTGGCATGCTATCACTCTGCTATCTAGCCTGTAGTACAAATAAACTTGTCATACTACTAGATAATAATTTTGCGTGCCATCTTGTTCTTCAAAAGCTGCATTATTGACTTGTTTCTCTGACTTGGCATGACGCTCACATATGGAAAGCTGAACATATTGGTTTGCATTCCCTCTTATACAAGTTCACAGGTGATCCCACTATATTCTGTATCTGGTCCATCCTAAGCTCCAGCATTAACTATCCTCCATGTGTTGCTCATTACAAGTTTATATCCCGAAACATCTTGATTTGCATCCCCTTCACTATAAGTTCAGGAGTATTATTTAGTTCACGGCCAAAATGAAGTAATTGCACTTGGCACATGTTGGTTCACATTCCCTCCTCTTTAGCTTTTGCCATCGTAACTTCTATTTTTGGTTTACATTCCCTGCTCTGTAGATGTAGCCATCATAACTTCATCTTGCTCAGTCGTTGTTACAAAATTTATAGCCTGCTACTATGTTGTTCATGCCAATTTTGTACTCCCTGAACATGTTGGTTTGCATGGGACTCGACAGTAGTAAGTCTGTTTCATTCTAACATGCTCTGTTATATTGGCTGTTGGTATGCGGCATGCACTCTTTGTTTGCTTATTGTGCGCATTACAATGATCTTGTTATAACGACGAAATGATGAGTTCCAAATTCTTTGGCAAACAATATTGTAGTGTCTTTGCCTTTCCATTGTTGTTGTCTTAACTTGTAATGTCTTTGTTTCAGATATAGGTGCTGCATGGACAACTTAAAAGATTGCCGGATCGCTTCATTGTATTGCTAGGTTTAATTACCATTCAATTTCTCTGGGTTCTGTAATATTTTTTTCAATGCCTTGCAGCTGATGTAATATTTAGTTAGTTTTTATAGTTCTTTCGCGCATTTTTTCTTTGGTGCTTGTGGTAAGTGAGGCTATCCGACAGAAATCAACTAAATCACGAATTCCCATCCCTTAAACGGCCCAATTAAGCGAAATCACATATGTGCCTGCCCGCAAAATCCTAAAGCGCATATTATGCCGGCATATAAACAACACCTAAACGGGCTGGCCCACTTACTTCTTGGGCCAGCCCATTTGATTTACGGTGGACCCCACACACTAATTGGGCTGGCCCACTTGCTTTAAGGTGGACCCCACCAACTGGGCCGGCCCACTAATTAGTTGGGCCAGCCCATTTGCTTTTGGGGACCCCACATAATAAATGGGCGGCCCTTTAAGAGGAAAGTGGGACCCACTGTGTTTTTGGCCCGGCCCATTATCTTGTTGGGCCGGCCCATTTGCTAAATTGTGGACCCCACATACTAGTTGGGCCGGCCCTTTAACAGAAAAGTGGGGCCCACCTGCTATTGGGCGGCCACTATCTTGTTGGGCGGCCCACCTCTATGGTGGTCCCACATGGTAAATGGGCGGCCCTTTAAGTGGAAGGTGGGACCCACCTGTGTTTTGGCCCACTATCTTGTTGGGCCGGCCCACTTTCTATATGGTGGACCCCACATACCAAATGGGCCGGCCCATTAACGGGAATGTGGGACCCATGTTTTTGGCCGGCCCACTATCGTGATGGGCCGCCCACTTGCTATATGGTGGGCCCCACACACTAAATGGGCGCCCTTTAACAGGAAAGTGGGACCCACTGTGTTTTGGCCCGGCCCACTATTTTGTTGGGCGGCCCACTTGCTATATGGTGGACCCCACGAACTAAATGGGCCGACCCTTTAACGGAAAGTGGGACCCACCTGTGTTTTGGCCCGCCCACTAGCTTGTTGGGCGGCCCACTTGCTATACGGTGGACCCCACACACTAAATGGGCGGCCTTTTAACGGAAAGTGGGACCCACCTGTGTTTTGGGCCCACTTGGTTGGCCCCGTTCTGTAAGGTGGACCCCACATGTTAAATGGGCGGCCCATTTAAGTTTTGACCAGTCAACCTTAGAGGTTAGGCCCGGCCCACTTAACTAATGGACCAGCCCAGCTATATAGTTGACCGGTCAAACTATGTCATCTGGCCCGGCCCGCTTAAGACGTGGCAGGCCTCGTGTGGGCCTACCATCTACCACGGGGTTTCAGCCGGTTAACGCCGTTAAGGCGTTAACGGCGTCGCCACGTGTCGTTTGCATGACGTCAGCAGTCAACGGGCTCCCGGAAACACTTCCGCAACGGTCCGATTTTCCGTGGCGGAAGGGCGCCCAAGCGCGACGGACCGAAAAAATCGTCGTTGGACTTTGCCTGACGCAGTTTCGACAACGGAACCCATATCGTCGGGTTAGGCCCATAGGCGACGAAAAATGCCCCTTAGTTGACGATTTTGGGACGTTGTCTATCAGAACTTTTCTTGTAGTGCTTCCGGTCGAAACAATTTGTTTATATTGGCTATAGTCCAAGACATAAGGGTGTAAAATGTCTCGATGTCTCCACTAGCTGCATCTACGTCTCTCGGGATGTTGTCTTTGATGAAAATGTTTTCCCGTTTGCATCTCTTCATCCCAATGTCTGCGCCTTTCTTCGGAAAGAAATTTTAAATCTACCAAATCATCTTGGTCTCACAAATAGGGGTGCAAATAAAGATGATCATATCCCTAATTATGTCTCGCCAACACTTGCTACTCTTGCTACTAGTCCTTTGCAGAAATGATCAAAGAATGAGCCAAAACAGTGAAGAAACACAAGGTTATTCCATGTCAGAAGAAAACGAAGAACCGATCGGTTCCGGATCCGAAGCTGCTCCTTCTGGTACCACTAATCCCGGAACAGGATTCTCCTCGTCATCAACGCCCGGGGACAACGTGTCTTCCGCCACTCCCACACGCAATTCGAGCAGGCCAACCGCGTTGCCAACCGCCTCTGCCGATCCTGCTTTGCCCCTGCGCCAATCCCGCTCATCCACGACATCGCGGGACAGAGCCGGCACAGCTGGCCCAGGAAGCGGGGCCACGCCCGGGACCGCGTGGTCCACGCCTAGGGCCCTATCGCCCATGCGTCAAGCGGACACCCGTACACCTGCGATGTCTTCATCAGCGTCAACCTAGGATCGAGCCACGCACGAGGCCCCCGCGCGAGGAGCTGGATCGACCGTGCCAGACGCGCTAGGGGCAGAATCTTCTGCGCCAGCACACCCTGCATCACCCCCTGCGGCACGCACACGGCTCCAAAAGGGAATTAGAAACGCAAAGCAATATACTGACGGGACAATTAGTTACTCTTTTATGTGTACTACAGGAGAACCAGAAAATCTAACGGAAGCCTTGGACAATGCAAACTGGCGCAAGGTGATGGACGAAGAATATGATGTTCTTATGACGAACAAGACTTGGCACCTAGTTCTGCCACACCACGGTAACAAAAATGTCATCGACTGCAAATGATCTACAAGATCAAGAAAAATTTAGGTGGCTCCATTGATCGGTACAAGGCCCGCTTGGTGGTAAAAGGCTTCAAACAACGCTACAGTATAGATTATGAGGACACATTCAGTCATGTTGTTAAATCTGCTACTATTCCTCTTGTTTTGTCTATTGCTGTCTCCAGGGGCTGGACTCTTCGACAACTTGATGTCAAGAATGTGTTTTTGCATGGCATTCTGAAGGAGGAAGTATACATGAAACAATCTCATGGGTATGAAGACGTCAATAATCCTCACCATATTTGTAAACTGGACAAGGTTTTGTATGGTCTCAAACAAGCACTGAGAGCATGGTATTCACGTTTGAGCACCAAACTTCAGCAACTAGGATTTTGGCCATCACAGGGAGAGACATCATTGTTCATCTATAAGACTATAACACATCAAGTATCATGATGTTTGTCCTTGTCTATGTGGATGACATCATAGTAACAAGCTCATCTCAACAAGCCATCTCTACTCTTGTTGGTGATTTAAATATGTATTTTGCCATTAAAGATTTGGGAGACTTACATTTCTTTCTAGGCATTGAAGTTAAGAAAATACAGGATGGTCTTGTTCTTACCCAAGGAAATATGCCTCCGACCTATTGATAAAGCTCAGCATGAACAAATGAAAGTCATCCGTCCCCAACACCCTTATCCGCATCAGCGAAATTGTTTGCCCATGAAGGAGATGCACTAGGTCCCGAAGACAGTACCAGGTACAGAAGAGTGGTAGGTGCCTTACAATACTTGACATTAACTCGGCCAGATATTTCGTTCTCGGTCAATAAGGTATGTCAGTATCTACATGTTCATACCACAGTTTATTGGACAGCGGTTAAGAGAATTTTACGATACATCAAAGACACTCTCACCACAGAACTTACATTCAAGAAATCTATGTCTACTTTAATTAGTGCTTTCTCGAATGCAGAATGGGCGGGGTGTGTGGATGACAAGTCCACTGGTGGCTTTGCTATATTTTTTGGGACCAAATCTCATATTATGGAGTGCCAAGAAACAACCAACTGTATCCTGATCAAGCCTTGATCGGAGGCTGAGTACAAATCTCTAGCAAATGCTACAGCAGAAATTATATGGGTGGAGACTCTCTCAAAGAATTGGGAATTAAAATCACGGAAGTACCATGCTTATGGTGTGATAATATGGGCGCAACATACTTATCTGCAAATCATATCTTTCATGCAAGAACCAAACATATAGAAATTAATTTTCATTTTGACCCAGAAAGAGTGGCACAAAAACTTCTTGAGATACAGTTCATCTCAACACATGATCAAGAGTCGCAGATGGATTTACGAAGGCCTTAGCTTCTAGGAAATTAGAAAAATTTAAGGTAATCTAAACGTGTACAAGCTTTGATTAAGGGGGTGTTAGAATTAGCCGTTGCCACAATCTTGTACACCGGATTCTTTGTCGTCCATATAAGGAAAGAATCGGTATTAGGAGGCAACGTCTTAAACCTGACACTATCATGTATGATTGAGTCAATCAACGTGATTTGGGCAGGTGTCTCCCCTTACCAAAATAAACCTTATAACCGTTGAGGCCTTTGCCTATTTAACACGTAAATGAGCCCGAGAACAAGGGCATCGCTTACCACAGGAATCTCGATAAGATCGGGTGAGTATTTGTCCTGTAACCTCACCTTCTCATTTGGAGCACACAACCTAGCTAATAATCTTTACCATGAACTAGGTACTCAACCTAATGGTACCCAAACGCATCATCTGCAACAGGTATATCATTTTCTTTTGAAGTTTCTATGGCATATCTGGAATAGGTTATAGCATTTTTGAATAATAGTTAGGAAACGTTATTAGAACTAATTAAGTACGGTTAGGTATCGTGTGACTTGCCTCAAAAACATGACTAACGAACCATGATTATAACTAACTAACTAATGCATGCAACATGCATTGCATAACTGTCGCAACCGGCCGTACGTTGGTCACGCGTACGGTATGGCATTATGTGTGAGCCTTTTTTTTCTTTGCGGACTATTAAGTGTGCGCCGTTGCACATGGGCACTAGGTTAGCACCGGATACAAATTGGATACAAATTATGCAGAGACAGCGGGAGCGGCCTACACGATGATAGAGCCACATGCGATGCAATGCAATGGCGCCGTAGACAAATCGTGCCCAGATCCGGCGTTGCTGCGGTTGCACCTGCACCCATGCATATAGAACCGGCGTAAAGTCCTACAAAAGATCCGGACACACTTTGTATGGATCGGAGGGAGTAGATGTCATATTGTTTTATTTTGTCTGCATATTCTCTGTAAACAAGTAGTAACTCTGTTTCACAATAATTCTCGCAGACTGGGGAACGGAGGGAGTAGGAGTATGTTATATATCGCAAAGAAAGTGCTAGATTACTTATACATCAACTGTATATATGTAGCTGATTTTTTTAAGTAAGATGCATCAAATATTAAGTATTTATGGTACCAAGTTAGTCATAATTATACGAAAGTGCTTCTTAATAGTTAGCTAAGTCTGTCACCTCAAGTCCTATTGGATCCGACCTGCGCCCGCGGAACCGATGAAAGAATCGTATGCCGCACATAGAGGAGGGTAAATAGGTGCTATCAATTTTTTAGTTTTTTTTCAATTTATACTTGAGACAAAGATAAATTCTCTAGATATACAACTATGTGAATTTACTTAGATGAAAAGCAACGCAACTAAGCAAGATATCACTAAGCAAGATACAACAATGTAATAAAGGGTACAAGTAACCGAGAGTGAAGCAAGCGGAGCCACAAGGGATGATTCCCCTTTCTTTTGAGGGGAAGTACGTCTACGCTGGAGGGGTGTAGTTGCCACAAAGGCCTAACCAACGCCACAAAGGTCTCACGCTATTCTCCGGTGAGCAACGTCATAAAGGCCCAACTCAATTGTACACTAAGGGATTTTCTCGAGACAGAAACCGGGCCTTTACAAGGTTTTTGGGCACGCATCCACAACCAAATTGGAAGCTCACATGGCCGTTACAACACAACAACAAGTTATTAATGGAGAAAACAACAACTAAGATTTCCAAAGAAAACATTAGTACAAGGGGCCCTCAAGTGAATGAGGGGGAAATGCAAATCGCTTTGGTGAAGTTGTAGATCGACGTCTTATCCTTCGATTCTCCAAAGATCAAGAGCTTTGGATGACTGAGGAAGGAGATCAAGTTATTTTGGTGGCTCAGCTTGAGGTGGTGTTCTTGAGAAAAAAACGAGTAGGTTGAGCTTGAAGATGAAGTGGAGTATTTATACCCCTTCAAGAGCCATTGGTGATATTTAGGGCCAGATTATCTGGCCTACGTTGGGGCCAGATTATCCGGCCTGCCTAAATATCTGGCATCCTCTAAATGTCTGACCAATAATCCGGGGGCTTATCAGAGAGCAAATTCCTTAAGTCCTTAGCCGATATTTAGGGTCCGGATATTTTCAAATAATCCAACCAAATATACGGGGGTTATACTAAGAGCAAATCTACCAATTTCCTAGCCGAAATTTGGGGGCTAGATTATTGCAAATAATCCGGCCCTGATTATCCGGCCTAGGGATTTTTCCTGCATTTCCTTTGTCAACATAGATTGATACAATAGATTTGTAGTTCGATGCATATGAGTCAAATATACCATGATACCATGTACACTTAACACATTGTTAAACCATCCCTTATGTTTCATCTAACACACAGAACCATAATAATAGGGAAATGTTCTTTCAACTGGTCAATGGGCAATCGGGGTCGGATTACGGTAGAACTTCAGGGTTGAGGCGACACACTTAACAAACTATCAGACCTTGAAATATGCACTTTTATATAATTAGGACTGACTTGACACTGCACTTGTACATTTAGGACCTATGATGTTTTTTCAGAGTCTGGCTCACGGACCCCGGCTTTATATACTGAAAAGATACTGCTGGCCTCATTGCAAGACCGGACTTAAGAAAAAAAAAACTCAGAACCTACGGAAGGTGAGATGCAGCTCATAACCACGAAAGTAGCTACTGTCGTATTGGAGAAATATACATCAAGCGGTCCAGGCAAAACCAAGTCTAACACCACTTCTTTCCCTGTCGCTACATCCTCGGTTCACATTCCTGAACTTCAGATCAGTCCCTGACTAGCTAGCTAGCTAGCTAGGACACTAATCTACGAGTACAATAATTCCATACTAGCAAGAACACCAGATGCTAGTCTAACGGATCGTTGTAATCCAGACTCGAGAGGATGAACGACGGCCGAGTAGCTTGGAAGAAAGTTTTTTAGAGGCACCTTTAGTTTTCCGGTTTCCAACGCGATATGATCGATGCACGTAAGAAGAGCAAGCAACAGTTAGAGAGACCACACACAACACAAGTGGGCTGCGTATGCATATGCTAGGCTAGGGATCTCATTGGTTGCTAGCAGGGTTTGCTCGCATTTACGAAATATGGCTATGTGGATGCTGTTCGAGAAAATGCAACCTCTAATTCACGTTGAGTAAGTTGTTTTGTTGCAAATAATTCCTACTATGCGCATCAGTCGTGAAGAAGATAACCTTTCGTTTGGTTGCCACAAATCACGTTTCAACAAATGCAATGGTTGTTTGGTTACAGTCTGCTTGCCGAATACGATCACCTCCTACCCTTCTTGGTGAGCTTATCTAGATCACCGTATATGCTCACAAGGTGTTCGACAAAATAGGAAATATCAGGACAATAACCATAGATCACATAATCAACAAGGCTAGCATACGGATAATAGTTCTAGCAGTGGAGTTGCACCAGAAGGTCACGATACCACCTCCCAAAATATACAGATGTGCCATCAGTGCAGATCAAAACTAGCTACTCCCAAGATATAAACCATGGATGTGATGTCATCATCATTAGCACGACAACAAGCATCCAATGCTCGGGCTCCTTAGAGGTAATTTCGTCAAAAAGGTGTTGAACTAGATCATCCTATTAGCAGGGGTCATCGCGAGATACCTTTTCTCCTATGCCTTGTGATCCATGAGGTGGCTCAGAGCATGGAGGACCGCATCGGGAGTGAGTGGAGCACCTGGAACACAATCAACATAGATTTTCTTCATCTGAGCATAGTTCTCTATGGGCTTGTTGATGAGATATGTGTCCCTAGGGTGAGTCTGCGATGATGAGGTTACTTAGTTCTTCCTCATTTTCAAGCTAACAACATCGATCATAAGTTACTTAGTCAATGAGGTGCAAGAGAAGCGCTAACCTTGGTGTAGGCATTGTATGCATCATCGTCCATCATGATAGCTAATGTGCTCTCCACCCAACGCACCCCTCTAACATTTTTAGCCTACATACATGAACCCACCTTGCTCTCCAATGCCTTAGATGGTGGTAGACCTAATCGACACCAATCTCACGGCCAGTGAACTTCAGAACAGCCTCTACAATCGCTTTTAGCTCATAGTTCCTGAAGAACTGCACTTTGATCATACCATCCTTGACCAACTCGCACACCCGGTTCGGCACGAAAGTGGACAGAGCGGCAGGCCATATCATGTTCTTATTCTTAATAGGGAAGTGCCTATCAGGCGTCGAGATGTACCGGAGTGGTAGAGCAGGCAACATAGATTTTGCTGACAGATCAGGGGAGGTTGTCTCCTATACAGACAATCAAAGTAATAAAGTGCAAGACAATGGTAATCAAGCTACTTGTTTCACACTTAGAAGCTCTCAGAACAACACCATTCACAGTGGTAAGCAAGTAAGCATGCTAAGAAGCTTCATTGAAGTACTAAACACTTGTGTGCACACAGATTGAACATAAGACAGTACTAATCTTCTGTGTCTGCTGCCATGTATAAGTGCATAGCTGGTACAAAGAGTAGTTGTACACAGCGTAGAACCAATCCGCATACCAACTATTGCGTTTATATGTGGACGGAGTAGCTTAGAAAAATGCAGAAACATGTGTTCGACAAAATAACACCCAATCAAAATCTTAGGAACACACTCTAGGCCTAAAGATCAAAGCAAGAACTAAGCAAAACTACTCTACCCTTACAGATGGAAGAAAAAACTTATAGATCGAAGCATAAACTTGACAAAAGTACACTAAAAGTACAGATCGAAGCAACATAATAAGGTAAAATACTTTATGTCTTACAAATCGAGGCAAGAAAGTAAGCAAAACTACTAGATCGAACCAAGAACTCTCTATCCCTATAGATACCAGCAGCCATAGTGTAGATCTAAGCTAGGGTTCGAAAGTACTCACAATGATCTGGCAATCGGACCCGGTGGAGGAAGACGGCGACATGTTGGCCCGGTGTACGAGGAAGAACTGATGTACCAGAAGTCCATCAGCTTGAGAAGAGACCGTCCCTTACCTTGGTCGCCGGCGAACAGCTATGGACGGAGAGATCGAAAGGTGGAAAATGGTGGCCGGCTTTCGGCAGCAAGGCGAGGAGGTGTAAATAGGGGGGAGTATCGGAGGGAGGTGACTGAATTTCTCCCGCCGTATTTTCCTCGGCGCGCGCGGGCTCCCGCCATCCCTCCCTCACATCAGCGCGGCGCATTTTTGCCCCATCGAGCGTGAGACGAGGCTGCATCGTGAGAAACGGCTGAATCGAGCGTTCCTCCTCATACAGCTTTTCGGGTGCTTTAAAGTTAATGCGATGCAAAAAATCTTTCTCGTGTGTGCATCCAAACGCCTGTTTTTCATCTTCACGCATGAGAGAAAACCCATTGTTGGTAACCAATCAGCCTCTAGATTCAGTGATGGCAAGAGACAGATTTAGATAGCCGATATGTATGCACGCGCTTCAAGGACGACGGTAGTAAAACGTACGTGCTCCTTGTTGTACTTGTGTCGACGGACTTAGATGAACGCGACACAATCGCATACAGATACACTCCTCCATGGTGGTCAATCTGTCATTCTGTGCACTTATCATCTTCTCGAGTGCCTAGCCGATGGACTATATCGATGACGAGGGTGCCCCCCCCCCCCCCGCGATCATAATACTTCTGCTAGATCGTACTCAATAAATTGAGATACTTGCAAAAAAAAAACCCACCATAATTCACTACGTTGTAGCAATAAAAAAAGACCCTAAAAATTACTGATTTTTATTTTTTCGCAAAATCCACCATTTTTCGATGGCAGTATATTCCAACTGTATTTCTGACAAAGAGGCCCACTTTAAGAGATGATGTGGCCTCCTAATCTTCACACCGTTTGATGGAAAAGTAAAAACAAGCATGGGCCTACCTATTGACGTGGGTCCCAGTCCCACATGTCAGGCCAACTAAAAAAATGTAAAAATCTAAAAATAATACTTAAATAAGCTAAGAGTAGGTCGCCTCCGCCACCTCGACCCTCGCCGTAGCTCTTGTGCCACGTTTGGCCGGAGCTAGGGACCCCGCCCGGATCGGCAGCTCCTAGGCCGCGCTTGGCTGGAGATGGGCCGTCGAAGCTCCCAGGCGCTTGTGCATGTCCCTGGCCCCGCTGCACGCACGCCCCTGCCCCTGGCCGCTACAGATCGCGTGCCCGGCTGCCCCGTACCCAGCAAACGTTGCTCGTGTCTGCCCCTGGTTGCTACTGCGCGCGCTCGACTGCCTCTGCCCCTGGCCGCTGCAGCTCGCACCCTCCCTGGCCACTGCTGCTCGCGCGAGCATGCACCCGGCTGCCCCCCCCCCGCTCCTAGTTGGTGCAGCTCACGCCCGCCCCTGGTTGCAGTTGCTGCTCGCGCACGCACCGCACCCCCCTGGCTGATGGGATTCGCAGCATAGAAAACAAAACAAAAAAATAGTACGAATATAAACAAAACGAGATCCAATCTACGAGAGCTAAGATCCAAACTACAATATGCAAGTATAGAGAGGGAGATTGATATCTAGATACGGACATACCCCCTGTAGATCGCTGAACGGAAGCGCAACATGTGATCGATGTAGTCATACTTTCTTCGCAATCCAATCCAATCCAATCCAATCGACGCCTCAATGAACGGCACCACCGAGTTAAGCACATGTGAAACAAAACATTGTATCCTCCTTCCTGATCTTGCAAGTATATGTGGAGAGGTAGATGTGATTAGATGCCAACACCATGACAACATTGAAGGCTATGATGGAGAAAAATTCCTGCAGGACTTCGCCAAACTGCTGCGGAGGAAAAGGAGGTAGGGAGTGGGGAAGAGGCATCTAGGGTTTGATGTTCCATGCCCCAACCCTCCCCTCCCTCTTATATAGGCATGGGGGTGTGTCTTGTCCCCTCCTCCAACTCCTAGGGTCGGCCAAAAAAGGGAAGGGGAAGAGTCCACTACTCCCACGATTGCCCCTCTTAATTTAGGGTTTTCTCTTGGGTTGGCCAGCTGGGCACTTGAGGGCTTGTGTGTCTGGCCCATGTAGGCCAGGAAACTCCCTCTTGGTCCCATGGAGGACTCCCGAGAGTGTGGGCTCCACCGGTGGCCCTTCCGGAACCTTCTAAACCCTTTCGAAACAATACCGAAAAATTGATACTTGTTCTGATACCCTAAAAGAGACTTTCCATATATGAATCTTATTCTACGAACCATTCCAAAGCTCCTCGTGGTTTTATGGACCCCATCCGAGACTCCAAACAGTCTCCGGTCTCACCATATATAATATCACATAACTACCCTAACGATATTGATCGTTACGTGTGTGACCCTACGGGTTTGGGAATATGCGGTCATGATCTAGACCACTTCTATGATCAATAATCAATAGCGGGACCTAGATGACCATGATGATTCCCACACGTTCCATGAATATGTTAGTCAGTTGAACTGCGATGTTAAGGATTCAAACAATCCCATATTCCATTCATGTTGTCTCGCGATATTTTTTACTTGCCGGAGATACAATCGTTGGTATCACTATAACTAGTTCAATCTCATTCACAACAAATACTCTTTACTCGTACAGTAACACAACATTCACTTGCGACTAACTCATTAGGCGCGTGCTTGCAAGGGATATAAAATATGTGTTACCTGGCGAGCCCTATGTATATTTATCTGTTACGCAGATGGATAAATTCCACTCTTAATACATACTACCCAGCAAGTACTTTCTAAGATTCCCAAAGACACATTTATGATCACCCGATTGCAAACATAGAGTTTACAACATCCGATCATCACGAGATGCTTCAAAATAATGAATTTTTGCAACGGTGCATAATAAGGAGAACATGTTATTATAAGGCTACCACCGTTCTAAGTAAAATAGGATATATAAAAAATATAAAAATCACAAGCAATTTAATGTGTGATATGGTATACCCTTTTTCTTGCGCTTTTGATCTCCATCTTCAACGCTCCGGAGTGATCTCCATCATCATGGAGACATCTCCATGGTTCTCATCACCAACAAGAGCAACTACAACTACAACTGATAAGGGGTGGCCCGATCTTCTCAGTAAGCATGGTGGTGATGATGGTCACGGGATGAACACAGCGAAGATATACGATGATGAAGTGGATGATAACTTGTATGATGCTGATGAGTCTCTCGATCGATCCATGTCGCCAACGCAACAGCTCTCAACCCTGCAAGATATTCGCAACTCCACACACTTGCGCACATAGCCACCGACCACGAAGCGGTAAGTTGCAACCGTCTAATTTCCAATGAAACAGCAGATCACACAAGACTTTCAGGGGTTGAACATCAAATCGATACAATATGGTGTAGAGATTCAATAGAGTTGCAAAGCAATCAACTATGAACTAGGGTTTTTCTTAAACGTGGTCTAAACCTAATTTGGGGGCGTCCTGGGAACTTATATAGGGGCTCAGGACGACCAGGGTTTGAAATAGTACATAGAAAACCAACCCAGATCGGATCTGGTCGAGACAGACTCGGAGTCGGCCGGTCTGGGGCCGGTCGACCGGGTCTGGGACCGGGCCATCCGGTTTCAACCGGGCGTGGCGCGGGGTGGTGACCGGGCAAGGGCTCCAGAGCCCCTGGACGGTTGCCCGGTTGGCACAAGCGTGGCGTCCGGTTTGGACCGGGCGGATCTGGCGTGGGAGCCGGTCGGACCGGGGCTGGGACCGGGTGGCCCGGCGGCACGGCCGGTCGACCAGCCTGGCGCCGGCCTGGCGCATCTCCTCTCGCGCATGCCTCCCGCTCCTCCCTCACGCATCCATGGGATGTCTTCATGTCCATCTCCATGTCCAGCTTCACGTCCAGCTTCTTGTCCAGCTGCTCCTCTCCTCCTCGTGTGATGCTTGCTTCCTCTTCATACCTGATCATACATAAGTAATACGACTTAGGCAGTATAAAGTTCTCATCGATCAAAGTATCACATAGGAACAAGTTCACCTGTTGCTTAAGTAGCTTCACACGAGCTCGTGTTATTGGTCCAATCCTGACTTCATTGGACTTGAGCTTCACATCAGCATCGTCTTCATCTTGCAATGACGGAGGTAGTGGTGTAGTAGCAGGGATGTCCTCATGAACAACTAACCTATAACAATAAATTAAAGCAATTACATGGCGTCAAAGATTGCCACGAAGGTCATTACAATAATAAAGACAACCATATCGCTCCTACCGGTTGTCGAACTCATCTACATGCAAGTCATGACAAATATTACAAAACATGATCATATCATACATCAAATATATCGCATCATATATTGTCCATACCACATCACATCTGTAACATCCCAAATGTTACACTTTGAGCTTTATCATATCATTCATAGGCATCTCATTATTTTTCCAAACCTGTCATTTAAATCCTTGCATCATTTTTTCTACAAAGCCATAGAGGCAAACTGTTACCCTCCAAAACCCACCGACGGGCAATGGCTGAGCAACACGAAGAGCCGGGAAGCTCCCAGGGCCGCTTAGTGGACCCTGGCACCTCGCGTCGTCCCGCAAATCTTCTAGCCACGTCCTGGCGGTTGCTAGGGCGTGCCACCTGACCTAGACCCGATCAGGAAGGTGTTAGAGTGCTTCGATTGTTCCTGCATGGTAGACACGTAAACATTAAATACGAGCCCTATCGGCTCTCAGGTTTCCCTGTGGATCGGCTCAAGGAGCCGATCGCCCCATGTTTCACGTTGGATTTACAATGGCATGGGGATCCTGCTTGATCAGGACAAAGCTAAAACGATCCACGACAGTTTAGGGTTTTCACCGCATAACCGGAACGTCCTACGTGTGATCGGGCCTAGCAGCTACGGAAGATGATGCAAACCACCCCTACGAGAGGCCTAAAAACCAACATAACGTCGATTCCCGGAACATCCCTCGCAGGGACGGTGAACAACATCTAACGCACTACCGGATCCTCCGACCCCAGCGTAAGGCCTAACTATGCAGATATTAAACTAATCCCTGCGGAGCAAGGAGCAACTATAACGGATCGGATCTACTAAGTAACGAACAAGCAAGATGCTGCCCTTACGTCTGGATAGACGTAAGGGCAGCTAGGTGTCGAGGGACGGCATCGCCACGCAGATATGCACGTGAAAGCATCAATGCAAGCCCCTAAACACCTAAGGATAAATAGTACTGCTCGCCATCAACAAGGCTTCAGCACGAGCAGTACAAGGTTGACGAATAAACGTATCTGCCTAGATCGCTAGATGCGATCTAGGCAGCATGGTGCTTACCCGGGAGAAACCCTCGAAGAAAGGGGTGGCGATGCGCCTGATTTGTGTTGGTTGAACGATGATTGTCCTCCTTTTCCGATAACCCTAGATACATATTTATAGTCCAAGGGACTTTCTAATCGAGGCGTGCACCTAACCGTGCATGGGCGAGACTCTACCTTTTAATCTAAATTACAATGCGATCTACTATATTACAGATACACGGGACTTAGCCCAAACTCTTAGTGCAAGGCCGCTTCGAAGATGCTCCACGTGTACGTCCTTCAAGCCCATCTTCACTTACGGCCCATCTCCTGATTTGGCCAAAATCGGGTGGTAACACATGCCCCCCTGGTTTTGATAATGATAATTGCAAAACCATCTGTCTCCTTCGAAGGGTCATGTCGTGGCAGAACCGTCGCAGTTTTCTTCATGATGACGTCTTGCCTCCTCGCCTTCTCTGCACGATTTGACGGTTCTGGCACCACGTCCTTGGGAACTGCTTAGGCATTAAATTGCTATATTCCCCTTTTTATTTGGCCACTCCTTGTAGTTCTCTTCTTCATCTCCCTGCTCCACAGTAGCCATCGGCAAACCAAAAAACCCTCCTTAGCCCCCATGGATTCATCCTCCTCCTCCGTCTCCTCTGACCTGTCTCTCCAGTCCTCCTCCTCCAGCGAGCTCGAGCAGGAGGTCGATCTGATGGCCATCTACGAGGCCCGCGCCCCAGAGCATTGGGACGCGCGGGACTGGGATTCCTCCACCGAGTCGGAAGACGACGAACCCCTCACCGACGGGGAAGAAGACCTTCAGTTCCTCATTGACGGGGAGCTGGAGGCAACAAGCGAGGACGACCTCTTCCCCTGGGAGGGGAGCTTTTCCTCCGACGAGGAGGAAGAAGAGGAGGAAGAAGACGACGACTCCCTCGAGGGTTACCCACCAGCGAAACGCCTCCGCATGTGGTGGGACGACGACGACAGCGATGATGAAGAAGAGGATGAAGCTCCCGCAGAGGGCTATGGGAGCAGCGACGAGGAGCCCGTCGGCAGCAGCGCCAATGGGAGCTCCGAAGATGACGACGAGGGTAGTGACGTCCCGTAGACTAGGATCTACTAGTGTAGGCCTAGCAGTAGTGGATTGGTCAACAGACCCTTTTGTTCTCCCTTTAAGCAATCGGCTCTTCCCTTGTAAGAAATCTGGTTTATCAATGAAGAATTTCTCCAATTTGATTTTACCGATTCTTTTTTATGCTAATTTAGCCGATTGTCAACTCAATCGATGTTTAATGAGCCGATCTCCACGCATCGATCCCCCATAATCCACTCTTCATCTTTTTGACATCGGAGTGATCGTGAACTTGGTCAATGCTCAATAAGTCAATGTCTGCGGGACCAGCCGATGACTCTCTAATCGGCTTCTAAAAACAGAGCATCCACGAGGCCAGTTGCCCCCGAGCCTAGCCGAGGTGAAAACAGTGACAAGAACCCGTAATTTAGACAAACAGTCCCGGGCTTGATCACGTCTGAAAGAGACATCACACAGGGCCAACCAGCCGATCACCTTTCTTCCATTGTTGGCCGATACTTTAGATGATCACCCATAGCTCAATGAGCAACAGGCTGTCTCGGATACCAACTCTCTCCTGGCAGCACTGCCAAACTAGCAACGAGGCAATTTTGAGCACTTGTACTAGAGTCGATGGCTGTGCATCGGCTTTGCACCATGAGACACCTCAAACAGGGTCATGACTCTTACCCACCAACCCAGCAGGCTGGTAATCTGGTTTTGGGCAGGTGTCTTCAATAGAGCTCTAGGCTTGTCGCTCAATTGACTTGTATGCGGAAACTGATATTTTTTGCGACATCAACACCATTCCTCAGACAAGTTGTGATGCAGAGCCAGCTGATTCCGAAAAAATCGGCTTCCTTTAGCAAAGGATCCTTCAGGGCAAACTGCCCCCGAGCTTCTTCCGCTCAAGTCCTGCGCCTTGCTGATCAGATTGGCTCATCATCTTTGGCAGGCTAATGCAGCTCCTGGTGAGGATGTTTCCTGATGCTCTCCCCACTTTGGTCCCAACAACCTTTGACAGTAACGCCGACCAAGTCATAGCCAAACCTTAAGCAAAAAATGCCATAGCCGATTGCTTCATCATCGACTGCCCTCCTGGTATTAGCAGAGACATGCTCCTTTGTCGGGCTCACCCTTACCCTGAACTGCATGTTTGTGCTGCTCCTGCGGTTGATCAGGGTCGTGATCCCTTAAACTTTCCCCAACCGATATCGCTAACACACGTCTGCCGCTTCTGCTAGCACTGCTGGACTTGGAGGTTTGCTAACGGAGCCAACAACAATTCCACTGAGGGGCTCCTTCAGTAGATCCTCGCCGCGTGACTTGGTGACTGCTCTATTAGGCTTCCGCTTGTAACAGTTGCCCTTGAGTCGATGGCCGTGCATCGGCTTTGAATCCTTAAGTCGATGTCTACGCATCGGCTGTGCTCAAAAATTTCTGTATTTTCGATTTTTTGCGGCCGATTTGTTTATGTATCGGCCCCCATCTTTGAGCTGTTCTGCTGGGCGTTTGGCATGCATTCTCAGCTTCGTATCCTCGTGTCTTATCCATCTATGTGCCCCCCGAGCCGATTCTGTCAAGTCATTGATGGTATCGGCTCTTCAGGCATCTGTTGGATCAATGCTGAACACAGACAAAGGGATGTTGAGGATAATTTTGGCCGATTGCGGGAATCGGCCTCCCTTTCCATTGCAATGTTTGACGATGGTTTGCAACTTCTCGGATTTCCACTATAGCTACGTGGCATGCTGGAGATAAGATCCTTTGCTTTTCATTTTTTGAGGGCCGATCTCAGGGATCGGCCTTGCCACGTACGTCCAATGTCTTGGACCTGCTACTCTACTAGGCCGGTGGATAAAACCAGCCTTACCCCATTTTTCGAGGCTTCGATGCGCTCACAACCCTCTAAACTGATTCCAGAGAGCGGCTCTTGGTTATCTGCTTCCCACACGCTCATGGCAGCTAATGATATCTCGATTGAGTCATCCGCCTGAACGACTTCCACTTCATCTCCATCCCACTGTATGATGCATTGGTGCATTGTAGACGGGATGCAACAGTTAGCATGAATCCAGTCCCTTCCTAATAGGACGGCGTAATTGCTTTTGCTGTCGACGATGAAGAACGCAGTAGGTATGGTCTTCCGGCCTACAGTAAGCTCTACATTCAGAACACCTTTCGCTTCTGACGCCTGGCCGTTGAAGTCGCTTAATGTGATGTTGGTCTTGATCAGATCGTCGCTGGAATGCCCCAAACGACGTAGCATGGAATACGGCATTATGTTGACTGCCGCTCCGGTATCAACCAACATCTTGCTGACAGGCTGCCCGTTGATGTAACCCCTCAAGTATAGGGCTTTCAGATGCCTGTAGCTTCTATCTCGTGGCTTTTCAAAGATAACTGGTCGTGGACCGCAGTCGAATTGAGCCACTGAAACTTCCTCGTCGCTTGGAGCGCGAAACTCCGACGGGAGTATAAACACCATGTTTGTGTCAGCCGATGTCTCTGCATCGGCATCAGCCGATGCCTGTGCATCGGCTTTCGCCTGTTTTGGGCGCCATACTTTCTTTGGCGGGCGCGCCTTCGTCTCCAATGTTTGCTGAATTTTCACGGCCAGATCGGGCCGTGCTCTTCTCAACGTGTACAGGTACTGTGCCTCGGCTTCTTCCAGGTTTCGCAGCCGCTGCACTCTACGCTTCGAGAATGGCTGAGTCCATCAGGGCACCACCTTGGCCGGTGATACCTATCTTCTTCTCCATCTGACTCCTCGAAGTCTTCTTCTTGAGATGACTCAGCTCGCTTGTTAATAGGTGAGGTCCTAGACGCTCGAACACTGAAACTTCGTTTGTCCTTCTCCTTTGCTGTTTGCATTCTGGGCAATTCTCGATTGTTGGCAATCGGCTCATTCCTGAATCCCAGCAATGTTTGAAGAAGGGGCAGTCCCAGTGCTTATCCAGGTCGTCTTGTTCCCTTGACCTCCCTCTAGCGCGACGTTCCTACCCGTCGTTGTTCCTGTCATGCTGACGATACCTCCTGTTTTCTGCATCAGACCGACGATATTTTTCATCGTCTTCGTCGTAGCGTCGACGTCGGTCATACTGCTGTTCATATTTGTTGAGGAGATGCACGGAGAGTGGGCGCTGATACCGTATGCTTCTCACCTCCTCCTCGGTTAGGTACCGTCTATCATCATCTTGGGGCCGGTCGCGTGGAACGGCCTCCTCTTTATCCTTGCCACGAGAGTGGCTGCTCTCGGCTTTATCTTTGCCATGGCGGATCACAAACCCTGCCATATTGACATCAAAAGAGAACCCAGGTTCCCTTATGGAGTGGCTCAGGTCCACCATATTGACGTCCGGAAACGGACGCATGTCTACCTTCATGGCAAACTGTCCGAAAGTTAATCGGCCTGATTCTATCGCCATCTGAATTTGTGCGCGCAACACTTTGCAGTCGTTGGTGGCGTGCGTGAACGTATGATGCCATTTGCAGTATGGCCTTTTGTTCATCTCCTGTGCCGTAGGGATCTTGTGGCCTTCAGGGAGCTTCAACTGCTTCTCTTTTAGTAGCAGATCGAAGATCTGTTCAGTTTTGCTCACATCGAAGTCCAACCCTCTTGGAGGCCCTGGCGGGTTCACCCATTTGCAGGACACAGGTACTGGCGTCCGAGTCCACTCGGCTACCGCAACTTCCTGATCTTCCGCAGAATCTTCATCCTCATCAGCATTGACCAGGGTTATCGCGCGCTTGAACTTGTCCTGGTACAGTTCTGGATGGCGCTGTTCATATAAGGTCAGCCTACTGACCAGGTGCGTCAACGAGTTGTACTCCACTTGGAACGTCAGATCTTTGAATGACGCTGCAAGGCCTGCCACGGCCAGCTCGACTGCTTCTTTCTCAGTTAAATGAACCGAATAGCATCGGTTCTTGACAGTTCTGAAACGCTGAATGTACTCAGCCACTGTCTCTCCTCGTCTCTGCCGAACTTGTGCTAGTTCGGCAATACCAGCTTCAGTAGCTTCTGAATGATATTGGGTGTGAAATTGTTCCTCCAACTGCTTCCATGATCGTACTGAGTTCGGCTGCAGCGAGGTGTACCATCCAAAAGCTGGACCGGTGAGGGATTGCGAGAAGCACCTCACCCGTAGCTGATCCGATGCCGAAGCCATGCCCAGCTGGGCCAAGTATCGGCTCACGTGTTCAATGGAGCTAGACCCTTCTGACCCACTGAATTTGTTGAAGTCCGGAAGCCGGTACTTAGGTGGTAGTGGGATCAGGTCGAACTCATTGGGGTACGGCTTGGAATAGCCGATTATCTTCTTCTTCGGCAAGATGCCAAACTGATCTCTCAGGACTGCGCTGATCTGATCTGCGGTGGAGGTGGTGGCAGCTGAGCTTTCCTGGACTGGTGCAGTGGTATACTTGGCTAGCCACGCCTGTTTCTCAGCTTCCGCTCCCAAACTCCCCGCTGCTGCAGTCGTTCCTCCTGCCGGAACAATGGCTCCTGCTCCGGCACTCCCTCCTGCTGGAGCCTGGATCGCCTGTGTCCAGTTGTTGCAATCCGGCACAAACGTGCACACGTACCCGTGTGGGATCTCCTTGGGCGGCTCATATAAGAACTGGTAGTCGCCCGGATCACCTCCAACCTTGTAGACAACGTATGCCGGTGAACCTTGTTGCTGTGGAGCTGCCATAGCGTACGGCAATGGTGGCCTGGTGTGGAGTTGCACCTCTCCTTGGTGAGTCCCTAGAGCAGGTCCTGAAGGGGAGTACCGACGCTCCATGATCTCTTGGACCACCCGGAACGCAACGCGCTCCAAAGAATTCACCAGGCTCTCAGAATGCCGATGCAGTGAATGGGCCACCACGTAGTTGATTTCCTGTCGCAGGGCTCTGGTACGTTCATCTGAAGGGAGGGATAAATCCAACCCATCGAGGACACCTTGTGGCGTGAATCCTTTGAACCTGATGCCGTGCGAACGGGTCTTCTCAAAGGAGCCGATGAGTTCGGCTTCAACGATGGCCTTCAGCTCATCGTACTTCTTCTTATGATCAGGAGGAAGATCCTCGTATGTGATCTGTTCCTCCGCCATCTCGGATGCCGATGTTGACGTGGATGTTGCAGAAGGTCGTCCCCGGGCGTGCCAGAATGTGTTACCCTCCAAAACCCACCGACGGGCAATGGCTGAGCAACACGAAGAGCCGGGAAGCTCCCAGGGCCGCTTAGTGGACCCTGGCACCTCGCGTCGTCCCGCAAATCTTCTAGCCACGTCCTGGCGGTTGCTAGGGCGTGCCACCTGACCTAGACCCGATCAGGAAGGTGTTAGAGTGCTTCGATTGTTCCTGCATGGTAGACACGTAAACATTAAATACGAGCCCTATCGGCTCTCAGGTTTCCCTGTGGATCGGCTCAAGGAGCCGATCGCCCCATGTTTCACGTTGGATTTACAATGGCATGGGGATCCTGCTTGATCAGGACAAAGCTAAAACGATCCACGACAGTTTAGGGTTTTCACCGCATAACCGGAACGTCCTACGTGTGATCGGGCCTAGCAGCTACGGAAGATGATGCAAACCACCCCTACGAGAGGCCTAAAAACCAACATAACGTCGATTCCCGGAACATCCCTCGCAGGGACGGTGAACAACATCTAACGCACTACCGGATCCTCCGACCCCAGCGTAAGGCCTAACTATGCAGATATTAAACTAATCCTGCGGAGCAAGGAGCAACTATAACGGACCGGATCTACTAAGTAACGAACAAGCAAGATGCTGCCCTTACGTCTGGATAGACGTAAGGGCAGCTAGGTGTCGAGGGACGGCATCGCCACGCAGATATGCACGTGAAAGCATCAATGCAAGCCCCTAAACACCTAAGGATAAATAGTACTGCTCGCCATCAACAAGGCTTCAGCACGAGCAGTACAAGGTTAACGAATAAACGTATACTGCCTAGATCGCTAGATGCGATCTAGGCAGCATGGTGCTTACCCGGGAGAAACCCTCGAAGAAAGGGGTGGCGATGCGCCTGATTTGTGTTGGTTGAACGATGATTGTCCTCCTTTTCCGATAACCCTAGATACATATTTATAGTCCAAGGGACTTTCTAATCGAGGCGTGCACCTAACCGTGCACGGGCCGGACTCTATCTTTTTAATCTAAATTACAATGCGATCTACTATATTACAGATACACGGGCAGCTTAGCCCAAACTATTAGCGCAAGGCCGCTTCGAAGATGCTCCACGTGTACGTCCTTCAAGCCCATCTTCACTTACGGCCCATCTCCTGATTTGGCCAAAATCGGGCGGTAACACAAACATGTAATAAATTTTTTATAAAGTTTAATTATGAGGAGAAACCTCCTGATGTCCTCTATGACATAACATCACTTTATAATTTTTTCTGAAATTTATTTTACCTTCTTTTTAACCTTTCTCAAATAGTTTGGAAACCAGAAAAGTAAAAGAAGTTAAACAAAAAAAACCAACTAGACCGACCCAACGGACCAAATCAGCCCAGCTAGGAAGCAACCATCGCGCATGCCCTCTCTCTTCCCTTTTCTCTTCTTCCACCGACAGGTGGGGCCCACTCGAGCTCGCCTTCAACCTATAGTGGATTCTCCTGCATGCGCCCATGTCCCCACTCGCCCACATTCCTCACTCGACTGCGACTCCCCAACGGCCCCTGAGCGTACCCCTTTAAAGCCCTGAGCCCCTCGTTATTTTCCCCTCACACCACACCCAAAACCACGCCACCGGGCTGCCGAGATTCCTCACCAAAGTCCGCTGCCGCCGGCATTTGACTTTGAAGGAGGAGGTTCTGAGCCATCCCACGCCTCCTTTTTTCGTCCGAGACCTCCCTCTATTCACCTGCTCATGCTCACCTTTTTCTTCTCATGCGCAGGGCACCATAGCGACCACCCGAGGCTGCTGGAGCACCACCATCAGCATGGGTCTTCAACTGAGGGATGTCGCCGACTAAGAGCCCCTGAGCCGATGTTGCGTATGCCGTCAAGCTCGTTGCCTTCATCCGCTTCACGTCCACCTTGTCGCCGCCGCTGGAGACAACCAGAACGCCGGGAACAGCCGCCACCACCTCTATCATCGTAAACCACATCTATGCCTCATCATCACCACCTCAGCGCCACGTAGGTCAACCCCTATGGTCAAGTTTTACCGTCCAAAATATTCTTTAAATCTTGGTCGTATGGTAAGTTTAGATCCGACCGTTTATAATGACAATCCGCGTGACATAGGTATTAGCCAATGGAACTGCGCCACTTGTCCAGTACAAGCCTTATTTTTGTTTATGCAAAATTCTCTACAGCTTGCGCATTGCAAAAATCATAGCTAGAGTTCTGTAACTCTATAAATTACAAATTTTATATCTATGGAATCGTGGAAACATAAAGAATAGTATGGAACAGTAAATGTTGAATTTGCAGAGGTCAAAAACATATTCAAATTTAAAATCCTAGTTTGAACGTTTTTCACTATAATAAAAGCCATAATCTCAAATGAGTATTTCTTTTTTGCATTACTTATGTTTAATCATCTAGCATCCAAAGATGCCTTAGATATGCTGGTTCAAAGTTTCTAAAATATTAATTGCATTTATTTGTAGAATTCCCTTGTTAAACCATATAGAGTATTATACAAAGTTCATTTTAAATACTTATTGCACCAAATATTTTGCAAATTGGATCTTGGAGAGAAATGACTTGATTAGACAATCTTAACAGAAAACAAACTTTGTGCATACATGGCATTGATATTCTTTGATTGAGTGGCAATCAAGACTATCTCTATGAGGCCATTTATAAGATTCGCAACACCATTTATATGGTGGCCGTGGCTATGGGGCCATGTCTATGGTCTGCTCCTGTCGTATGCACAGCCGTGGAAAGAATCCAGGAACTAAGGAGGTTGGATAGGTTTCTACTTTAGTAGTTTCTATGTATGGCCACATGTCAAATAGGCTCTGTCCTTATCGAGTAAGTTGTGGGAGCCCCGCCTGACGTGACTAGCAGGTAAAATTGTGTAGGTGGTATAGTCTGTCTGGTGGTTTGGGGGACTACTTCTGCAAGGTCTTGTCTTTAATTTGTTGGCATTCTCTCGGCCATTTCATACATGAGTGTTATCGAACTACGGGGATGACTGAGTCATGTGGGTGAAGTGTACAAAACTCTCGAGAGTGTTAAAAGTAAGTACATAGCCAGGTCCCCAGTTATGGACAACTATGAGCAACTAGCCTTGGAACTGTTGGAAGATCTTGTCATCCCAATTTCTTTAAATTAAAAATTGACGGGTTTAACATGGGTTTAGGAGCACTTTGGATGACTATCCAAGTGTCTGGAAAGGTTTCTAAAATATGAAAAATTATTTTATAAATAGGATAAAACTTGCTTTCTGCGAATTAAGCCCGAAACCCACCTAGCCAAATATGCATGTAACTGGTAGGTCTTTTGGTCACCCTCTTGTGAACTTGCCAATACATTATAACTATTGACCAAATCCATTTGGATGTAATTTTTCATCTTGCATACTTCTCTGAAGAAGAGTGAGGTATGATGTTCGGGTTGCGAGTCTCCACTCAATGCGAGTCTCCACTCAACATGCTTTGCTTGTGGCACTGAATGGGGCTCCTTATTATTTTATTTCTATCGTTGAACTCTGTTTGGTGTTGAGCTAGCACTTTGGCTATGCAAGTTGTGTCAAACTATTTTATTTATGGATCATGCGATGTAATAGAATATAACCTTCATTTCTTGATATTACATCTTTAACTATGTTTGCTTGCGAGTCGATTCAGGGACTAGCACAGGGAAGCACAGAGGCTGGACCCCTAACGGGTCCGATCTCTTTAGATGGTATCATAGCATTGTGTTGGTTGTAGGTTCGTGACCCTAGGTTTGGATTAGATTAGGAAAAGCCTTTAGGATGAAAATATATTTAATCTTGATGTTGCAAAGTTTTGTTTACTTTTACTTTTACCTTTTTGTTTTTCCCCATATAATCTTCTCCTTGATTCCTTGCTTACAAATTCTCGTTTCAATTTTTTTTAAATGGCCAAGTTCACAAAGAAGAAGACTCTGCATGACGGCGATGAG
This sequence comes from Lolium multiflorum, assembly GCA_030979885.1. Lineage (NCBI taxonomy): Eukaryota > Viridiplantae > Streptophyta > Magnoliopsida > Poales > Poaceae > Lolium > Lolium multiflorum. The sequence continues at coordinate 278,574,469 of CM061753.1, read as the reverse complement.
TGCCGCTTAAGAGACATGTTGTCCCGTGTTTGTAGGATGTTGGAAATGGGCCCACCCATGTTTAGGGGAAGAGTTTTGTCATCTGTTGTACCTGCGGTCATTCGGTGGGAGATCGAGACAACGATTGAGGGATGCCCTATCCAGCCAGTCACCGAGACAGTGATCTACATGAAGAAGTTCCCATACCGGGAGGGTGGGATTGAGATGGCGGCATAGGAGGCACTGGATTGCATTTGTGACACGTACTTCAAGGCCCTACCACTAGCATCCACTAGTCGTATCATTGGGAGATGCAATCAACATAGAGTGCCCATGAGATCAAGGGGAAACCGTGCGGGTAGTCCTTGGAGTGAGATTCAGTTGGAGTACCTAGAGACTCACATCTTCAAACTGGAAAGGATGCTCTATACTGAGATGGAGGATATGGACTAGCTAGGCGAAGAACTTCTTCAACAAAACAAGAAAAAGACTATCTAGACTGAGGCAACAGTTGAGTAGTTGGGAGACTAGAGAGATCAACTTAGGGTTGCCGACCTTAAGTTGGAAAACATCAAGGAAAAGTTGTTGGGAAAGATGCTAGATCATGAGGCAAAGATTTTCGGACTCCAAGACAGTGTGCCCACTTTTCCCAGCAGATACAGAGGCTACAGTTGCAGCTTGGGAAGAAGACCCCATCACTAGGCCCTAGCAGTCCAGGAGGCTCCATCCAGTCCGAAGGACTAGGAGATGGAGGAGGATGAGGAAGACTCGCATGAGGTCATGTTCATCATGCCTGATAGAGAGAAACGCCTTATCATTCCTGAGGAACAGGACACCCCAGCCACAAACACTCTTTCCCACTTCATGAGGATCAGCTCCAAGAAGTATGTGGCATTCTTCAAGATCTAAGTAGTAGATGCCAACCATATCCGATCATGTGTTATGGCAATATATTTTCTTAGGTACTTCCTAATTTGATAATACGTAATGCTTTGGATTTTCGTGTGGTTTCGTCCCTTTATTGATGGCATTTTCTAAAAGTTTCGTTTTTAGACGACTCTACTAGGAAAACGGCTATAGCTGCAAATTATGCTGCCGGCGCACCAAAATTAGCGTGCGCCGATGGTAAATACTTCCGGCGCGCCAGGAACTCGCCGCGCCGGAGAAGAGCGAACACTGACGGCGCACCAGACCGTGGCTGCGTCGGCGACAAAAGTAGGACGTGGCTCCGCCCGCTCCAGGCCTGGCCTAGGATTTACTGCCGGCGCACCAAGCCACGGGCGCGCCGGCCCTAATTTACTATTACCAGCGCATCCCTAGCTTGGTGTGCCGGCATTAAATCCTAGGCCAGGCCCGGAGCAAATACACCCACATTATTGCTGGCGCACCCATACCTTGGTGCGTCGGCAGTAACCTGGGAAGTTATTACTGACACGCACTCACCCCGCTACTCCTCCCACACATTCAACCCGATCCTTCTCCCAATCCAGCTCATTTTTTGCCCATTTCAATCCTAAATTTAGCTAATTTTACTAAATAAATTTATATTTTTTAGCAAATCTTACCGTCCTACATGCATCCCACATCCTCTATGTAGATCTAGATCTATCTATCCTACATTGACCGCTCAATCTAGATCTAGATCAAGAAAATAGGAACCCATACGTCGTGGTCGGCGTGACGTCTCAATCTCGTCTACTAATATATCAATTAAATAGGTGAATAATAAACAAATTGCCAAATCAAATCGTATATCGGAACTTTGAAGCAAAGCATGTGTGTGTTTGCGACCGAACGATTTGATGAGATAAAAATGAGTTGCCAATGTTGCGCTGAAATGTTGATTCTTTAATTTTCCGTTTCGCCACATTTCTGGCGGCCCTAGGTCCTAATGTGTAGGAAGGTGATGTCTATGCACGTATTCTTGTGGACAGTGTTGGGCCTCCAAGTGTAGAGGTTTGTAGAACAGCGGAAAGTTCCCCTTAAGTGGATTACCCAAGGTTTATCGAACTCAGGGAGGTAGAGGTCAAAGATATCCCTCTCAAGCAACCCTGCAATTACGATACAAGAAATCTCTTGTGTCCCCAACACACCCAATACACTTGTCAGGTATATAGGTGCACTAGTTCAGCGAAGAGATAGTGAAATACAAGTAATATGGATGGTTGCGAGTGTTAATTGCAATCTGAAATAAAAATGGCAGCAAGCAATCATGTAGCAGAACTGGATGTAAACGGTGTTTCAATGCTTGGAACAAGGCCTAGGGATCATACTTTCACTAGTGGACACTCTCAACAATGATACCATAATTGAATACATAGATATTATCACTTCACTATGCTACTCTGAACCACTCTCCAGTTTGATAACGAACACAAATTCACTGCGTAGGGTTGCATAAGCATTCCTTAAAGTTCGTATTCCCAATCTATGGATGCCCCACGCTGTCACTTTGAGCATACAAAGATGGTACTAACTAGACACCACAATTCATAAGTATTTCTGTAAATTAAGCTTAAGAAACAAACACGGTGTGCACACTGTCACCTTCACACCGTTGGACAAGGTGTCCCCGGAGATCACATAATAAAACCACTTGAGTAGCACAATAGTTGAAGAATAACATCTACTTATTCAACTAGATTATAAAGCTCATGATCACATAAAGATCATACATGGAGAGATAGATAGATCACATAGATACCGGTAAATCCCTCAGACAGGGGGGGGGAACTACTCACTCCCCATCGTGGGAGTCAGCAATGGCGATGGAGATGGCGGTGGATGAAGTCTACGCACGCTTATATTCTTGTAGACAGTGTTGGGCCTCCAGGTGCAGAGGTTTGTAGAACAGCAGCAAGTTTCCGTTAAGTGGATCACCCAAGGTTTATCGAACTCAGGGAGGTAGAGGTCAAAGGTACCCCTCTCAAGCAACCCTGCAATTATGATACAAGAAGTCTCTTGTGTCCCCAACACACCTAATACACTTGTCAGATGTATAAGTGCACTAGTTCGGTGAAGAGATAGTAAAATGCAAGTGATATGGATGAATATGAGTGGTAATAACAATCTGAAATAAATATGGCAGCAAGTAAACATGCAGTAAAACAGTAAATAAATAGTGATTTGATGTTTAGAAACAAGGCCTAGGGATCATACTTTCACTAGTGGTCACTCTCAACAATGATATCATAAAGGAATATAAATATAAGCACTTCATATGCTACTTTGAAAGACTCTCCGGCTGGATAACGAACACTAATCCACTGGGTAGGTCTGCAAAAGCAAACCTTAAAAATGTATTCCCAAGTACTAATGAACACCCGCGCTGCACTTTGAGCGTTCATAGGCGGTACTAACACACCACAATTTCATAAAGACATCCAACTCAAATCATAATTCAGTGAACATGTATTCTGTGAAATATAGCCTAAGAGACCCACACGGTGCACACACTCGACCTTTACACACGTGGGACAAGGAGTCTCCGGAGATCACATAAGTAAAGTTCACTTGAATAGCATAACGACATCTAGATTACAAATCTCATGGTCACATAAAGATCACACCATGGAAGAGAGAGATAAACCACATAGCTACCAGTAGAGCCCTCAGCCCCGGGGGAGAACTACTCCCTCCTCATCATGGGAGTCAGCAACGGTGATGGAGATGGCGGTGGAGTCAATGGAGATGGCTCCGAGGCAATTCCCCGTCCCGGCAGGGTGCCGGAACAGAGACTTCTGTCCTCTGGATCTTGTATGCAACAGCGGCGGAGCTAAGGAACTTTCCATGGACGAAGGCTTGTATATTTAGGGTTTTCTCGTCGAAGGCTTTATATAGGCGGAGGATTTAGGTCGGTGGGGCGCCTGGTGGCCCACACCATGTCTAGGCGCGGGCCAGGGCCAGGCCGCGCCTAGGGCAGGTGTGGCCACCCTGTGGCCCTCCTCTGTCTCTGCTCTAGACTCCGTCTTCGCTCCGGGAAAAATAGGAACTTTGGCTTTTGTTTCGTCCAATTCCGAGAATATTTCCTATACAACTTTTGAAATACAAAAACAACAGAGGGGACGCCTGGCATCTTGTCAATAGGTTAGTTTCGAAAAATGCATAAAAGTGCCAGGAAGTGTAAACAAAAACATATAGAAATTGGTGTAGAACAAGCATGGAGCATCAAAAATTATAGATACGTTTGCAAAGTATCAACATCCCCAAGGTAAACTCCTGCTCGTCCTCGAGTAGGTAAGTGATAACAAAATAATTTTTGAGGTGACATGAAGCCAACACAATCTTGATCAAGCATATAAAGCATTGTGAGCTGGGATCTAAGTATTCTAACATAGGCATGATAGATATAATTCAATAGAACTTAGCAACTATGTTATAACATGAAGAGTAACTCAAACAAAGGATCATGAATAATAGTGCATTGAAAGCAACTGTGTGTTTATAAGCATAGAGTAAACATAATAAAGTAGTACTCAACATGTCCTTATGGAATAGCAAAACATAAATGCAAGGACACCTTCAAAGTTCAAAGGGTGACTAGATACAAATAATTTAAGAGCAAGCAATAGCACAATCATGAATCAATCAATAATAATTTTGGGACTATGCACATTGCACTAAAAATGACAACTATGTTCTCTTAATTGGTGCATAAAGTAGAAGATGAAGACTCAACATGAAAATAAAAGAAAGACCCTTGGCTGAGGGAAGCAGGGATTACCCATGTGCTAGAGATTTTTTTTTTTGAAAGCAATAAGAGTGTTGAAAATATTTATTTTGGGAGGTGCTACTTATGTCAATGGTAGTGATAAATAATATGGCTTATTCATAACCGGAAGAAGCTCGGTGATCACATGGGTACGTGAGCACGCGCTGCATATCCGACACGTGTCTAACGGCGTTTGTTTGTCCGTTTGGTAGAATCTTTCACTCCTCACGACACGACCCCACCACCACGAACGACTCCCCGTCCTGCCATCCAACCTCTTCTATCCTCTCGTTCCTATCCATCTGACCTCATCTCCAGTTCTCCACACCTAATCCTCTCCCCTCATCGCCACCGCCATGCAGCACCACGCCGGGCGTTGTCGCCGACTCTCCAACCCCACTTGGTTCTCCGCTACAGGCTGCAACTCCTCATCACCCGGCCTCCCCTACCTCGAGCTCCTTCGCAGCTGCCCTGCGACCATGCATGGTGGCCTCCCCTACCTCAAGATCCTCAGCGCCGCCCTCCGACAAGGAGGTTGGCTGGTGGGGAACAGATGCTTCCATACGCATCTCAACATCGCGCGTGGAGCCGAGCTGAGCCCAGGCCGGCGGCGCTGGTACGTTCGCCAGTCTAGGCGAGGCCCCGTTTCAGGTGACGCCGGGTCGTAGTCCTCAAAATCGGCCGCTCTATTTGATCCAGACTCTGATGTGAGCCTCCCTTTTTTGGTCCCGCTCGAGCGCCGCTCGTCCTCTGGAGTAGCGACCATGGGAGACACAGATCGACAGTTCAGTCTTGATTCACAGAGCCCTTTTTTCTTTTATTTAATGAATGGCTGCAGTAGTGTTCAGTTGAGAGAATTAGTGTTGGAGATTGGGCGAGCTCTAGATTTGGTACGAGAAAGAATTCTCAATCCATGCTTCCGCCTCTCTTCTCAATTTGCAAAATACTAATTAGATTCTCGATGTATTCGTTTGTAAGTTTCCTGTCCTGCATAGCAGTAGCAACTATAGAATCCATCATTTGCCCAGAATGTCAGGGTACAGGAATTCATGTTGAGGGAGAAGAGCTTGAAAATCCAACTATTTCTTTATCTGAGGTGTGGAGGAGCACATGATCCTCTGCCTACACTTTCTTCCATATAACTTGTTTTGACTCTACTTTTTTCTGTGCCAATGAAACACTCATGAAAATTGGGCCTGTTTTGGCAGATGTTTCGCTACAAGCTGAAATCCATTGAAGCACACAAGGCATGGATGAAGAGCCCTGAGGTGCTCAAGAACTGTTCCACTGGGCTTCATTTCCCTTCAGAGCAACTGGAGGACTCCGAGGTACCTTCAGTTACACCGATTCCTATTTCTTAATGGGACTTGGTTTATGTCCAAACTGACAGTGGCCGCATCACATCCTTTGTTGCAGGAACATAGCGAGAGAGCAAACACAAAGCGAGAGAGAGCAAACACATAGCCCCAGACTTAGCCATGCACAGAAAACTTCATATTATATTCATTCGTGAACCGTTTGTCAGGCGCCAAATGAAAGAGACCCACACGCATAGTGGTACAACGCTGAGTGTGCGTGCCCACTTTCTCGTCAGAAGGCAGAGCCAAATTGAATAATCAAGTTTCACGCCGTTTGACTGCCGTGTGTGAAATCACAATCCTAAAGCAAATCCAACGTTAGAGAGAGGGTGCACACCTACCCATGTGATCACCAAATCCACTCTTAATAACTACTTCCTGTAAGTTTGTTTGCCTCATGCATAATATACCAATAGTGCTCACACCTTGTCCTAATTAGCTTGGACTTCCATGGATTTCATCGCATACATATGTTTTAACCAAGTGTCACAAAGGGGTACCTCCTTGCCTCCTGTACAAAGGTCCTTAGGAGATGGATCTCATTTGATTTCTCAATTTTGATGAATCTCAACTAACTTTTTTTTGGACATCCTTACCGGCAAAGCAAAGACAACAGATATTTAGACTTTTGCCCAGCTAAAATTTCCACCATGTGAACATGGCTTTAGTTGGCGGTCCAATGTTACTCTCTAACAATATGCATACTCCAATGTTTAGAACTCATGGTAAATCTCCCTTACTTCAAACAATATGAGCATGCATAGTATTTCACATGATATTCAACAAAAGCATATTGATGGTGTTCCCCATGATAGCATGGTTATCACGCAACAAGCAACTTATAAGAACTAAAAATGCATAAAACATAGTACTTGCCACAATAGTTTTTAGACTACTTTCCCATGAGATATAATTTACACAAAACAGGTGATTATTTTTGAAGGTTTAAAGGTAGCACATAAGCAATTTACTTTGGAGTGGCGGTGAAATACCACATATCGGTAGATATGGTGGGACTCAATTGGCAAACTTTAGTTTATGGTGGTTGGATGCACGAGTAGAGATCATACTCAGCACAGGCGGAGGCTAGGCAAAGACTGGAAGCGACCAACTAAGAGAGCAATAATGGCCATAATCATGCATAGCGGCAAAACATTATCAATCAAAGCATAAAGTGATATTACAAATCAAAAGCTAACTGATCATAGAGGCTTTAGTTGACTGATTATAGTCATAACATGTTATAAGCATGTGCCAAGTCAACCCAATAAAGCATCAAAGGAGAATACCACAATACTATGCTTTTATGATAGAAACAACACATGATTCTTTTAATGACACATTATGCACTCTCAGCCATTTGAAACAAGTCATGCTACAACAATAAACACTACGCATATGATAAGAATAACATCTAGCATGAAATGCCAAAGTCTATGCCACAGTCTAGACAAGCTTCCTTTTGCATCACTGTAGTCATGAAATATTTTACTCCTATCCAACAACAATCAACTTATTTGAAACTAGAAGGATACCCCGCATGTTGCAGTGGAAATTTCTCCAATAACTCTATTTTGTAAAAAAACAAAAGGATATAAGTTGATTGGAATATGATGTTGTTTGTAGGAACATGCAGGATTCAATTGGCGTAAATAATCAAGAGGCTAACTTAAAAAACTGACTTGAAATGGTTATGTAGTTGGCGGCTAAAAGTTGATGATGTGGATAATTGGATGGCTTAAAAAATAGATGATGTGGCTTGCATGTAGAGTATTAATGAATGTTAGTGGGGGATGACATGGACAATTGGATGGCTAATAGAATGGATGATGTGGATAGCTTGCATGTTGAGATAGACAACTTAAATGACCTCTAGTGGGGTTTTGGTTTATAAGAGATATAGATAACTCTCAGAGATGAAATAAAATATGGATCAGAGAGCTAATCATACACAAATAAAGAATACTAAATTACTCTGAACAAAATTCAAGTGAAAGAATAAGAGCTAAACGCAATACCAGAAAACTAGAACACTCGCAGAACAATAAGACAAAAACTAGAGTGTTCTATGCAATTAAAACGGAACGTGTCTCTCTCCAAAAAAAAATATACCGGATCCAACCATATGCTACAGCAAACTAAACTAAACTAAAAACAAAAAATAAAGACACTCCAAGAACAACACATAGTGTATGAAGCAATAAAATATAGCGTCTAGAAAGATGACCTGATGCTTTGTTGATGGAGAGGGGATGCCTTGGGCATCCCCAAGTTTTGACGTTTGTAACTCTTGGATATTTCTTGGGGTGCAGGGCATCTCCAAGCTTGAGCTTTTGTCCATTCTTCATCTCATCACATCATTCTTCTCTCCCTACATTTGAAAACTTCCTTCATACAAAATTTCACACAATTCTCTATTAGAAGCATTAGTACAATCAAAATAAACAAATGCACTTGTGTTCAGTAATAACATATATCAAACATCTATTAAAGCATAAGCTACTGTAGAAACATTTCAAATAGTTCTCTGATCAAAAGAACTAAAAAAGAAGAAACCCAGGCCCGGAGCAAATACACCCACATTATTGCTGGCGCACCCATACCTTGGTGCGTCGGCAGTAACCTGGGAAGTTATTACTGACACGCACTCACCCCGCCACTCCTCCCACACATTCAACCCGATCCTTATCCCAATCCAGCTCGTTTTTTGCCCATTTCAATCCTAAATTTAGCTAATTTTACTAAATAAATTGATATTTTTTTAGCAAATCTTACCGTCCTACATGCATCCCACATCCTCTATGTAGATCTAGATCTATCTATCCTACATTGACCGCTCAATCTAGATCTAGATCAAGAAAATAGGAACCCATACGTCGTGGTCGGCGTGACCTATCAATCTCGTCTACTAATATATCAATCAAATAGGCGAATAATAAACAAATTGCCAAATGAAATCGTATATTGGAACTTTGAAGCAAAGCATGTGTGTGTTTGCAACCGAACGATTTGATGAGATAAAAATGAGTTGCCAATGTTGCCCAGAAATGTTGATTCGTTAATTTTCTGTTTCGCCACATTTCTGGCGGTCCTATGTCCTAATGTGTAGGAAGGTGATGTCTACGCACGTATTCTTGTAGACAGTGTTGGGCCTCCAAGTGTAGAGGTTTGTAGAACAGCGGAAAGTTCCCCTTAAGTGGATTACCCAAGGTTTATCGAACTCAGGGAGGTAGAGGTCAAAAATATCCCTCTCAAGCAACCCTGCAATTACGATATAAGAAATCTCTTGTGTCCCCAACACACCCAATACACTTGTCAGGTATATAGGTGCACTAGTTCAGCGTAGAGATAGTGAAATACAAGTAATATGGATGGTTGTGAGTGGTAATTGCAATCTGAAATAAAAATAGCAGCAAGCAAACATGTAGCAGAACTGGTTGTAAACGGTGTTTCAATGCTTGGAAACAATGCCTAGGGATCATACTTTCAGTAGTGGACACTCTCAACAATGATACCATAATTGAATACATAGATATTATCACTTCACTATACTACTCTGAACCACTCTCCGGTTTGATAACTGATACATCTCCAACGTATCTATAATTTCTTATGTTCCATGATAGTTTTATGACAATACCAACATGTTTTACTCATACTTTATAATGTTTTTATGCATTTTCCGGGACTAACCTATTAACAAGATGCCGCAGTGCCAGTTCCTGTTTTCTGCTGTTTTTGATTTCAGAAAAGTTAGTTTACGAATATTCTCGGAATTGGACGAAACAAAAGCCCACGGTCTTATTTCCACGGAGCCTTCCAGAACACCGAACAAGAGACGGAGAGGGGCCACGAGGCGGCCACCCCATAGGGCGGTGACATAGGCATCCCCAATGGGCCTGCCAAAGATGGTACCCGGGGTTTATTAAAGGCCCAGGACTCGAGGAATAAGAAGACTCGGAAGCCCATTTAGTGTTAAGGAAAGATAGTTTGTATTAGGAAAGATAGAGATTTATAATCTTACGGGTTGGGTACGAAACCCTCCCGAACTCTGTAACTTGTGTATTACGAAACCCTCGGCTCCACCCTCTATATAAGGGGAGACGAGGGACGAAGAAAGGATCGAATCTATTGTCAACAGAACCCTAGTTTTCATAATCGTCGAGTACTTTTCGGCTGAAACCTTCGAGATCTACTTGCCCTCTACTTCTAACAAAACCCTAGTCTACAATCTGTAGGCATTGACAAATTAATCCTTTGTCAATTGGCGCCGTCTGTGGGGATTAGAGGTTGCAAGGAGCTGATCTCGATGGCACGTCCAGAATCGTCGACTTCGTCGGTGGCTAGCAATGCGATGGATCGAGGTAAACGGGAAAAAACTGATCTAGTCGATTTTATTCCTCACCCGCCCTCCCGTGTGGATGCATGTGCCTATCTGGAGGAGCCCATCGTCATGACGTTCGGAGAATTCCAATTTGGCGTCAACAAGGAAGGATCTTACCGTCTCGAAGTTCCGATCTCGTCGGAATTTTCAGCGGTCGATTCTGACTTTTCGTCGAGTGACGAGGAGTTTTCGTCGCCACGCTTCGTCGACATCAAGGCAAACGGAAAGCTCGTCAAGATCTTCAGCGATACATCTTTCGAGTCGTCTGCGGACTCCGTTATAAGCAGCGACTCCGATAGCGTCGACAGCTTCAACTTCATCGACAAGTCTGCTGCCATTGGAAAGGTCTTCACCAATCTTTACGATGGTGTCACCTATCCTGATAAAAATCAATGCTCAAAATATCATCAGATCTATGCGATAGAAGAGGCAGGACGATCAGAACCAGAAACGTCAGAGGCTTTCGATGATTTGGGAAATCCATACATCGATCCCGCTGATCTCAGAAAAGGCTTAGGCACTAAATATGCTGGGTCCTCAACTCGCGCAAGAGTTCAACTCCCGCAGGCAGCATGGGATAGGGCTGCAAAAGCCATGGATGGTTCAGAACCAATGACCACCACTGCTACTGTACCAGTGATGGGGTTCGTAGCATAGAAAACAAAAATTTTCCTACCGCAAGACGAATAAATCCAAGATCTAATCTATGGAACACCCAAGATCTAATCTACAAGATCGAAGCAACGAGATTGATATTGGACTAACCCTTGAAGATTTCCAAAGCCTACGAGATCAGATCTCGTTGTTGGTGTAGACGATCATCCCCAGTGCTGCAATCCGGCAGCACTTCCGTACTCGGTCGCGCGTACGGTGTCGATGAAGCCCGTCCTCTCCCCGTTCCAGCGGGCAGCGGAGGTGTGGTAGATCCCCTCGGAATCCCAGCAGCACGACGGCGTGGTGGTGGTGGTGGAGGAGAAAAGCTGCAGGGCTTCGCCAAGCCGGAGCAGACTAGCGGTGGAGGAGAGAGGGGGCGGCAGACTTTGGTGTGTCGCGGGGGCAATGGTGGGCTGCCCCTCTCCTCTATTTATAGAGGGAGGGGCGGCCAAGGCAGCCCCTTGGGCCCCACCAGTGCACAGAAGGAAAGGGGGGATCCTGAATCATCCCCTTCCAAGTTTGCTTCCCCTTCCAAAGTTGCTCCCTCGATTTTAGGGATTTGATCTTATCCTCCGGGATTTGATCTTATCCCTAGGGGGGCTGGCCGGCTGGGCCTTGAGGGCTTGGTGCCCCTGGCCCATTAGGCTAGGCTGCACTCCCTTGGCCCATGTGGTCCCTCCCGGGGTGGTGGGCCCACCGGTGGCCCTCTAGAACCTTCTAGAAGCTTCGGTCAAACACCGAAACTTTTTCCGAACCCCGGAAAATAACTTCCCTTATATGAATCTTATTCTCCGGACCATTCCGGACCTCCTCGTGATGTCCTGGATCCCATCCGAGACTCCGAACAAATTTCGGTCTCCATCTCATATTCCGAATCTACTTATGCGACATCGAACCTTAAGCGCGTCACCCTACGGTTCGCGAACTATGCAGACATGGTCGAGACTCCTCTCCGAGCAATAACCAATAGCGGGATCTGGAGATCCATAATGGCTCCCACATATTCAACGATGACTTAGTGATCGATTGAACCATTTACATACGATGCCGATTCCCTTTGTCACGCGATATTTTACTTGTCCGAGGTTCGATCATCGGTATCTCCATACCTTGTTCAACCTCGTTACCGACAAGTACTCTTTACTCGTACCGTGGTATGTGATCTCTTATGAACCATTCATATGCTTGCAAGCTAATCAGATGACATCCCACCGAGAGGGCCCAGAGTATATCTATCCGTCATCAGGATGGACAAATCCCACTATTGATCCATATGCCTCAACTCACACTTTCCGAATACTTAATCCCACCTTTATTGTCACCCATTTACGCAATGACGTTTGATGTAATCAAAGTACCCTTCCGGTGTAAGTGATTTACATGATCTCATGGTCGAAGGACTAAGGCAACTATGTATCGAAAGCTTATAGCAAATTGAACTTAATGACTTGATCTTATGCTACGCTCATTTGGGTGTGTGTCCATTATATCATTCACCTAATGACATAACCTTGTTATTAATAACATCCAATGTTCATGATCACGAAACCATGATCATCCATTAATCAACAAGCTAGTTATACAAGAGGCTTACTAGGGACTCCTTGTTGTTTACATAACACACATGTATTAATGTTTCGGTTAATACAATTATAGCATGGTATGCAAACATTATCATAAACACAAAGATATATTATAATAACCATTTTATTATTGCCTCTTGGGCATATCTCCAACAGTCTCCCACTTGCACTAGAGTCAATAATCTAGTTTACATATGTAAAGATATAACACCTTGGCCTTCTGGTGCTAATCATGTTTTGCTCACGGGAGAGGTTTTAGTCAACGGATCTGACACGCTCAGAAACGTATGTATTTTGCAATTCATTTGCGTCTCAACGCATCACTCATTTTCCAAATGAGACGGCATTAATTGTATATGCTTAGTCCTCTGGTGGAACCTTAATTCCGCGGTCTGACATAAGTCACTAATATTGTCACACACAATATAGCTTCAAAGTTCTGACACTATCGGAACTACACCAAGTTCTCAAAGAACTCTTCGACTTAACATCCTCAGTCATTGTCAAAACAATGACATACTCTGCCTTTGTTTGTAGAATCCGTCACAATATTTAGAACTCATCCAAATCTAGCATAGACTTGTTCTAGCTCATTGTGCTACCTTTTAAATAACTCTTAGCCTAATTGAGATTGAAATTTTATTTTTATATGTGACCAAACTAATATCGGTGCAACACCTTACAGCGATTTGTTTGTCATTACCCCATATAAAAACTATATTTATATATCCTTGGTTCTTCTAAAGCACTCAGGGATATTCTTACTGTTGTCCAATGATCATTATATGAATCATTCTGGTATATGCTCGTAACAAGTTAGAGCACAGGACATCTGACTTTGTACATATTATTTGTGATCTAAAATCACTCATGTGCTTTTACTCATCGAGTGTCAAATACACCGAAGTATTGTTAAACCTTCACATGGAAAAGAACACCTTCTTAACATTTTTATATTGAACCACTTCAATATCCATTCTATGTACCTTGACTTAAACTTATTATGTGTTTCAATCTATCTTCATAGATCTTGACACTAAATATGTTTCAGTCCATATCCTTTCATTGAAATTAATTCTCAATGAAACCTTTTAATCACATCAAGTACATGATTACATTATTTTTAATCAACGATATGTCATCTACATAAAGTATTATAAATATGTCTCAGCGCTCCCACTTAATTTCTTGCAAATGCAAGCATCTTCATCGTTTCTGATGAAATCAAAACTCTTTGATTATTTCATCCGGTGAAGATTCCAACTCCGCGATACTCACTTCATCCAATTGAAGTTTGTATACCTATCTAGTATTCCACGGACCAGCAAAACTCTTGGTTGTATCTAGTATACATCCTTCATACACACTTCTGGTAAGGAATGTATTTCTGCCATCCTACTATCATATCTCATAAAAGAAATATGTAGCGATTACTAGAATAATCCACATAGACTATAAGCATTGCCACGGAAGATCTAATCTTATCGTAGTCAACTCTTTGAACTTTTTCGTAAACTGCTTTTCGATAAGTCAAGCTTCTTTAAGGATATTCCATCCAAGTCCATCTACTTTATAGATCCATTTACTTTCGAAAAGTATTCACCTATCTTGGATTTCATGGCGCATAGCCATTTTAACGGAGTCAGGGCCCATCATAACTTCTTTGCATGTAGTTGGTTTATCATTGTTCAAAAACAATCCTTTGTCCACAAATCATTTATTTGATTACAAAATAAACCATATCTACAATGTTCAATAAGTACTTTGATCTCCATGACTATAACACTTTGTAGACATGGGAGCCATGATCTTCGTAGCTGCTTCCGGAACCATTTCCGATGTTGTGCTACTCTGATCATCATGCTCAGGTTCATAAACCTTATCAAGTTCTATTGTCCTCCCACTCAAATAGTTCGCTAGAAACAATTTCTTTGAAATAAGTAAGAAACATTGACAAACACTTTTGTCTTTGACTTCATAGTGGAAAGAATTCCCAATCAATTTCATGGGATAATCAACAAAGACATTTATCCGATTTTGGTTGTAAACTCATTTACTTATGCTATGCATACCAAAATTTATGAAAGGACTATTTAGGGTTTATACCCATGCCATAACTCGTATGGTGTCATTTCAATGGATCATGATGATGCTCTATTCAGTGTAAAAGCGATAGTCTCTAAAGCATAATCCACAAAAAATATAATGGCATCATTTTATATTATCTCATCATTAATCCAACAAGGTTTGGATACGTCTCTTGGATACTCCGTCATCATTATGATACTCCAAGAAACGTGAGGTTGTAGAATAATTTCATAACTCTCTTAGATGTTCGCTAAAACTCGTAATTCAAATATTTCCACCATGATCCAATCATAGATATTTGATTTTTCTATTACGATGATTTCCACTTCATGCTGAAATTTATTTGAATCCATTCAAATGTTTCAAACTTCTTCCTTATCGAATATATCCACATATATATACTCAATTCATTGTTAGAAGTTTTCATGAAGTAGAAGAATCTCCCGCACACAACTATGCCCAGTGAACCATATACATCACTATGTATGTTTCCACTAAGTTAGTTGCCCGTTCAACTCTTGGCCTATGAACGGTATTTAAGTCATTCTCTTTTAGAAGAGATTTGCAAGCGCCAAACGATTCCAAGTCGAATGACTCCAAAAATCCATTCAAATGGAGTTCCTTCATGCGTTCCTTTCTAACATGACCTAAATGGCGGTTCCACTAATGAGTGGAATTCACATCATTTGCCTTATGGCATTTTAGCGTCAGTGTTATGTATGTGTGTTTCACCATAAAGATTTATAATAACTATCCATCGTACATGGAATGCTGTTACAATTTGAACAACTCATTGTTTTCATTTAACCAGAACAAGAATAACAATTATAAAGTTCTTTATTATAAATCTGAATGGCTAGATAGAATGCCAACGACGAACATAATAACACTTTATTTTTGTTCCAGACGTGCATTCCTATCACATTCCTTTTCAGTCACTTAGGCCAATGTATTCTTGTATTGCATTGTTTTGTATGACACCTCATACCAACCAATATGGTACTAATACCCAAGAATTCCATTTTGTGACCAAACAAGGAATACATTCATAACATGTATATCATCTATATACACCTGAGCTAGACTTTCTAGTCTTTTCTTTCTTTCTGCCAAAATATCTTTTGTAGTTTCTCTTTTAGTTTTCCTCATTCTTAGAAAACACTTCACTTTCAATGACTTCTAAGTCCATTGGTCAAATACCAATAACCTTGAGGTTCTTAATTTGAAGTTGATCATCATATGACAAGTGTTCCAGATTTTACTATTAGTAACTTTGTAATATGATGAACAATTTCACTCATAATTTTATCCATCATATTATGACTACTTTCCGAGACCATGTCTGTACATGCTAGGCTCGTAAAGTTTAACCTCAGTATTCGCATGTGCAAATCTGGCTTGTACCCGTTGTATGCACACGTAGAATCTATCACACCCGATCATCACGTGATGCTTCGAAACGACGAGTCTTAGCAACGGTGCATACTAAGGACGATCACTTCATGGATATGCGAATATCGTTAGTGCCCAACTAGTTGGAGGATTGGGACGCCTGGCGTCTTCAACCTTCTTACATTCCCATAAAACTTATGAGTTTATGTAGTCTCACTAGATTATATTCTATCATCTTGCAATAAGGTCTTAGATATCACATATATCTCATACCTTGCTTATTTTTGAAAACAAAATTTCCAGCTCCTTACTTTTCAAACAGATTTGAACTTCAAGTTTCACGGAGGCAAGATGATTCTAGGTACTAATTGAAACCATTGTTCTTTGAATCATTAATGAGAGGTTTACTAAAATTTTGCAATAGGACTTAATCATTTCTTGATTCTTTAACAATACGGTACCAGTCCGTAGAGTTACTTGTCAGACTTAACAGTATTTCTATCTCAATTACAAGACTAGCGCATGGTAGATAACGGATGCCAATTCTACAAATTTAATTCAAAATACTATTCAGACTATGTTCATGATAATTAGTTCATGTTTTAATCTAATTACTAATGAACTCCCACTTAATACAACATCCCTCATAGTTGTTAAGTGGCACACGATCCACATCCACTACACCAAAACCGATCATCACGTGAGATGATGTAGCTTCAATGGTGAACATCAACATGTTGATCATATCATCCATATGACTCGTGTTCAACCTTTCGGTTTCCGTTGTCCCGAGGCCATGTCTGTACATGCTAGGCTCGTCAAGCAAACCCAAGTATTCCGCGTGTGCAAACATGGCTTACACCCGTTGTATGTGAACGTAGAGTCTATCACATCCGATCATCACGAGATGCTTCAAAACGACGAACTGTAGCAACGGTGCATACGAGGGGAGAACACTTTATTATCTTGATATTAATGTGAGGGATCATCTTATAATGCTATCGTCGCGATCTAAGCAAGATAAGATGCATAAAGGATTAACATCACATGCAATTCATAATATGTGATATGATATGGCCTTTCTTCTTGTGCTTTTGATCTCCATCTCCAAAGCACATGATCATGATCTCCATCATCACCAGCATTGCACCAAGGTCCGTGGCGCCGCTTCATGGTTGTCCATCACTTATAGCTACCATAACAACTACTTGAAATAAAGCTATTACATGATGAATAGACACGCAGGTCTTTAACAAAAATTAAAAACAACCATTAGGCTCCTGCCGGTTGCCATAATACAACAATGAACATCTCATACATCAAATATAATCATCATCATATCATGGCCATATCACATCACCAAACCCTGCAAAAACAAGTTAGACGCTTCTAATTTGGTTTGCATATTTTACGTGGTTTAGGGTTTTCGAGTAAGATCCAATCTACCTACGAACATGAACCACAACGGTGATACTAGTGTTGACAATAGAAAGTGCAAATTGGAATCTTCACTATGGTGGGAGAGACAGACACCCGCAAAGCCACTTATGCAATACAAGTTGCATGTCAAGCGTGGAGCAAGTCTCATGAGACGCGGTCATGTAAAGTTAGCCCGGGCCGCTTCATCCCACCATCCCGCAAGATGCAAAGTACACAAACTAAAGCAACAAAAGCATCAACGCCCACAAAACCATTGTGTTCTACTCGTGCAACAGATCTATGCATAGACATGGCTCTGATACCACTGATGGGGTTCGTAGCATAGAAAACAAAAAATTTCCTACCGCAAGACGAATAAATCCAAGATCTAATCTATGGAACACCCAAGATCTAATCTACAAGATCGAAGCAACGAGATTGATATTGGACTAACCCTTGAAGATTTCCAAAGCCTACGAGATCAGATCTCGTTGTTGGTGTAGACGATCATCCCCAGTGCTGCAATCCGGCAGCACTTCCGTACTCGGTCGCGCGTACGGTGTCGATGAAGCCCGTCCTCTCCCCGTTCCAGCGGGCAGCGGAGGTGTGGTAGATCCCCTCGGAATCCCAGCAGCACGACGGCGTGGTGGTGGTGGTGGAGGAGAAAAGCTGCAGGGCTTCGCCAAGCCGGAGCAGACTAGCGGTGGAGGAGAGAGGGGGCGGCAGACTTTGGTGTGTCGCGGGGCAATGGTGGGCTGCCCCTCTCCTCTATTTATAGAGGGAGGGGCGGCCAAGGCAGCCCCTTGGGCCCCACCAGTGCACAGAAGGAAAGGGGGGATCCTGAATCATCCCCTTCCAAGTTTGCTTCCCCTTCCAAAGTTGCTCCCTCGATTTTAGGGATTTGATCTTATCCTCCGGGATTTGATCTTATCCCTAGGGGGGCTGGCCGGCTGGGCCTTGAGGGCTTGGTGCCCCTGGCCCATTAGGCTAGGCTGCACTCCCTTGGCCCATGTGGTCCCTCCCGGGGTGGTGGGCCCACCGGTGGCCCTCTAGAACCTTCTAGAAGCTTCGGTCAAACACCGAAACTTTTTCCGAACCCCGGAAAATAACTTCCCTTATATGAATCTTATTCTCCGGACCATTCCGGACCTCCTCGTGATGTCCTGGATCCCATCCGAGACTCCGAACAAATTTCGGTCTCCATCTCATATTCCGAATCTACTTATGCGACATCGAACCTTAAGCGCGTCACCCTACGGTTCGCGAACTATGCAGACATGGTCGAGACTCCTCTCCGAGCAATAACCAATAGCGGGATCTGGAGATCCATAATGGCTCCCACATATTCAACAATGACTTAGTGATCGATTGAACCATTTACATACGATGCCGATTCCCTTTGTCACGCGATATTTTACTTGTCCGAGGTTCGATCATCGGTATCTCCATACCTTGTTCAACCTCGTTACCGACAAGTACTCTTTACTCGTACCGTGGTATGTGATCTCTTATGAACCATTCATATGCTTGCAAGCTAATCAGATGACATCCCACCGAGAGGGCCCAGAGTATATCTATCCGTCATCGGGATGGACAAATCCCACTATTGATCCATATGCCTCAACTCACACTTTCCGAATACTTAATCCCACCTTTATTGTCACCCATTTACGCAATGACGTTTGATGTAATCAAAGTACCCTTCCGGTGTAAGTGATTTACATGATCTCATGGTCGAAGGACTAAGGCAACTATGTATCGAAAGCTTATAGCAAATTGAACTTAATGACTTGATCTTATGCTACGCTCATTTGGGTGTGTGTCCATTATATCATTCACCTAATGACATAACCTTGTTATTAATAACATCCAATGTTCATGATCACGAAACCATGATCATCCATTAATCAACAAGCTAGTTATACAAGAGGCTTACTAGGGACTCCTTGTTGTTTACATAACACACATGTATTAATGTTTCGGTTAATACAATTATAGCATGGTATGCAAACATTATCATAAACACAAAGATATATTATAATAACCATTTTATTATTGCCTCTTGGGCATATCTCCAACAACAAGAACTACAAGCATACCAATATAGACTTGCTCGGGTAAGTAGAGAGCTGGAAAAACAGACAACATCCTTGAATAGGAGAAAAGAGGCAGCTTCCGCGTCCAGCAGGCGTCGAGCAGAGCTCAGTCGACAATCAGAAACTTCGGCAGATAGCCATAGAGAGGCTCGAAGGAGAATGAGATCTCGGTTGCAAAACATACCTGAAGAAGAGAGAGGAAACATAATTCAAAATCTCGATATGTCCTTCATGTCGATTGATACAAGGGGAAATATCATCCCGAAAACACCAGAAGCAGGTTACATGGCAACGCAAGCTTACATCCTCGCGTCCAGACCACCTCCTGGAGACCCGAGAGAACCATTGTTCAATATGGCAATGGCTGGAGTAGGAGTTATGGGAACAGCGTTTGCCACGCCTCCCGAAGCAAATCCTAGGCAAAATAGTCCACGACCCACCACAACGGTGCAAGACCCACCAAGAACAAGTGGAGCAAGAGACACAGCAGTTCAAGTAAGGGTGGACAGAGCGCGACAAGAAAGAAGAGAACGTCAGCACTCACCAGAAGTTGCCGACGAAGATATGTGTGGACTCCCGTGCTTTACGAGAAGAGTTCGAAAAACTCGAGTCCCAAAAGGGTTCAAGTTACCCGAGAATTTCAAGAAATTCGACGGCCTGCAGGATCCCGAGGATTGGCTCGTTGATTATCTCGAGATGGTGAAGCTGGTAGGAGGAACCAGAGCAACAGCTATGCAAAGTATCCAAGTTCACTTGAGTGGTGCCGCAAGATCTTGGATAAAGAAACTTCCCCCAGGCTCCATCGACAGCTGGGATAATTTCGAGGACATCTTCGTGAGAAATTTCCGATCCACCTGCAAAAAACCTGCATCATTGGAAGAGTTGAGGGCATGTCGACAGAAACACGATGAGTCGATGAGGAAATATATACAGAGGTGGAATATCATTAAAAACTCGGCAGAGGATATATCTGACGAGAGAGCAATAGACGCGTTCGTGGCAGGAATTCGGCGGGGAGATTTCGTCGAAGACTTAGGGAGAACTAACCCTAAGACAATATCAGCACTGATGGAGATAGCCAACAAGTGGGCAGATGGAGAAGACGCAATATATAACAAGCGACACAGGTCGCCAGAAGAGGATCGCGGTCGAAATTTTCAAAATAGAAGGCGATTTTCTCGCCAGTTCTACAACAACGACGCTCCTGGCCATATATCGGCTGGTTTCCGGGGAAATCCTGGAGGGAATAGTCGAGATGACTACCAAAGGAGTAATGAGCAACAAGGCGACAATAGAGGTGATTCTCGCGGCAACAGGCAAAATAGCGGACCAAGGTTTCAAAGACCTTATGTGTCCCCCGAGGAAATGATGAACGGTCCGTGTCAAATGCATTTTTATCTCGACAACAACGGAAAGAGGCAGTCAGGACATCTCCAGAAAGACTGCCGAAATTTTCAGGCAATGTTGCGAGCCGCAGGAATTGCAAATGCCCAAGCAATGAATAGAAACCCCCAGGGGCCAAGGAGTGAGATCCACCTTCCACCTCCTCCCGCAATCACGGACGAAAATCGGCACCAGCTCAGAATAGCGGCAGCACCACACCCACCACCGTATGTTGATCCTAATTCCAACGGTGCGGTCTCGATGATTCAGAAAGCTAGGCCATCCAACAGGGCGCAGAAGGTAATCTCACGACAAGTGTTCATGGCAGAGAAGATGCCTCCACCAACAGTTGAGTACTTAAATTGGTCGGGGCAAGACATTGGCTTCACAATCGCGGATCATCCGCAGCAAGTTCCTCGACCAGGACAATCGGCACTCATCTTACCCGCAGTAATTGCTGGTTTCGACGTGTCGAGAGTTTTCATAGATGGCGGCAGCAGCTTAAACCTTATGTATGCAGATACATTGAGGAAAATGAACATATCCCTGGCAAACCTGAAACCAACTGATACACGTTTCCATGGGATCACACCAGAGAAGCCAAGTTATCCGTTGGGCAAGATCAATCTCGACGTTCAGTTTGGAACCCGAGAAAATTACAGGATAGAGAATTTGGAGTTCGAAGTTGTGGATTTCCCGTCGCAATATCACGCTCTGTTGGGACGACCAGCATATGCCAGGTTTATGGCAGTGCCACACTATACGTACCTGTTGTGGAGGTTGCCCGGGCCCAAGGGACCTATCACAATCAAGGGAAGTTTCGCGTTATCTGATAAATGCGACAAGGATTTTCATCGACTGTCAGAAACTTTCGGGATGCAAGCAGAATATATGGCGCCAAGGCTCACTGATTATGATGTGCTACCAGATGCAGGGAGGTCTCTCAGGGAGCCAACCTTCAACACTGCCAAGGATTCGAAAGAGGTGCAGATCCACCCGACGGACCCAAAGAAAACGACATCCATTGCAACAAACATGGATATCGCATAGGAAAGCGCGCTCGTCGAGTTCCTCCGTGAGCACTGGAAAATCTTCGCATGGTGTCCAGCTGACATGCCAGGAGTACCCAGGGAACTTGCCGAGCACCACCTCAATTTGGATCCTCTCGCGAGACCAATCAAGCAACCTTTGCGGCGTTTTTCGGAACCAAACCGCAAAGCTATGTTATCAGAAATAGATCGACTCAAAGATGCTGGTTTTATCAAAGAAATATCTACAGAAGCCACGTGGGTAGCTAACCCAGTGATGGTGCCGAAGAAACACACGAAAGTCCTTCGCATGTGTGTCGACTTTACGTGTCTCAATAAACATTGTCCTAAGGATCACTTTCCCCTCCCAAGGATCGATCAAATCATCGACTCCACGGCAGGATGCGAACGTCTTTCCTTCTTGGACGCATATTCTGGTTATAACCAGATCAGACTAAAAGAAGAAGATGAAGCCAAGACAGCGTTCATAACACCTTATGGCGTGTTTTGCTACAAAACAATGCCCTTTGGTTTGAAAAACGCGGGAGCAACATATCAGCGGATGATGCAGAAGTGCCTTGCAACACAGATTGGAAAAAATGTGCAAGTCTACATTGACGATGTCGTGATAACATCAAAGAAGGGGTCAACATTGATCGAAGATTTGAAGGAAACCTTCGACAACCTCGACAAGTTTTGCCTAAAGCTGAACCCGACAAAGTGCTCTTTTGGAGTTCCTGCGGGAGAACTTCTCGGGTTCCTAGTATCAGCAAGAGGGATTGAAGCTAATCCCGAAAAAATACAGGCCATCGTCACTATGAGGAAGCCAACAAAGTTGAAAGAAATACAACAGCTGACGGGGCGAGTCGCAGCTTTAAGCAGATTCGTCGCCAGGCTAGGAGAAAAGGCGTTGCCGTTCTATGCATTGATCAAACAGGGGGAGAAATTTCAATGGAACGAGGAAGCAGACAGAGCTTTCGAAAATCTCAAACGCACAATTTCGACACCACCAATCTTGGTGGCGCCTAAAGAGAAAGAACCTCTCCTCCTATACATTGCAGCCACACCTCAGGTGGTCAGCACGGCCCTAGTAGTTGAAAGAGAAGAAGAAGGAAAGCTCCATGGAGTTCAGAGGCCAGTATATTTCATCAGCGAAGTACTGTCGCCTTCAAAACAGCGGTATCCGCAATACCAGAAACTGGCGTATGGAGTATTCACGACAGCAAGAAAACTGCGACACTATTTTTCGGCGCACCCGATAATAGTGGTCAATGAAGCTCCTTTGTCAAACATATTGAACAACCCAGAAGCTACGGGTCGTGTCTCCCTTTGGGGAATAGAACTTTCCCCTCGGGACATCACGTATGAAAAAAGAAAGGCAATAAAATCGCAGGTTTTACCAGATTTCATTTGGATGGAGCTACAAAACACGGGGCCTCCAGATTTATCGAGAACCTGGACCATGAACTTCGACGGGTCCAAAAGGTTGGAAGGTGCTGGAGCAGGCGTGATATTGGTATCACCTGAAGGCGACAAGTTGAAATATGTCTTGCGGATGACGTTCCCAAACGCGTCTAACAACGAAGCAGAATATGAAGCTCTCATACACGGGATGAAGATGGCGAAAGCTTGCGGTGCAACCCGATTGAAAATCTTCGGCGACTCACAATTGGTGGCACAGCAAGTTATGAACCAATGTGATGCAGTCAACGAAAGTATGATAGCATACAAGGAGGTGTACAATGAGCTGGAAAAATTGTTTGATGGATGCGAGGTAAACCACATCAGCAGGTGATACGTCCAATTTGCATCACTATTTTGTATCATAATTTGCTGTTATTCATTGATATATTTCATATTGGGACACAATACTTATGTTATTTCATCTATTTTGCATGTTTCATCATCATTGGAGGATCAAGCACCGGAGCCAGGATTCTGCTGGAAAAAGCACCGTCAGAACGCAATATTTCGGAAGATCAACTGTGGAAGGGAATTTCACGTAAATTCCTATTTTTCCAGATGACGGAGGGAGCCAGAAGGGGAAGAAGAGGGGAGCCACTGTGGGCCCAGACCATAGGGCGGCGCGGCCCATGGCCTGGCCGCGCCACCCTATGCTCTGGGGGCCCCACTGCCCCTTTCGCCTCCTTTTCTTCGCGTACTCCTTCGTCCCGAAAACCTAAGCCACAGAGAGGACCTCACGAAGGGTTACAGCCGCCTCTGCGGGGCGGAGAACACCAGAGAGAAAAGAGCTCTCCGGCGGGCAGGAATCCGCCGGGGAAATTCCCTCCCGGAGGGGGAAATCGACGCCATCGCCATCGTCATCGAGCGGGACATCATCTCCATCATCATCATCATCATCTCCACCATCTACACCGCCATCACCACCGCTGCACCTCGTCATCGCTGTAGCAATTCGGGTTAAATCTTGATTGTTTGATAGGGGAAACTCTCCCGGTGTTATTCTATACTTGTTGTAGATGCTATTGAGTGAAACCATTGAACCAAGGTTTATGTTCAGATTGTTATTCATCATCATATCACCTCTGATTGTATTCCATATGATGTCTCGTGAGTAGTTCGTTTAGTTCTTGAGGACATGGGTGAAGTCTAAATGCTAGTAGTGAATTATGGTTGAGTAATATTCAATGTTATGATATTTAAGTTGTGGTGTCATTCTTCTAGTGGTGTCGTGTGAACGTCGACTACACGACACTTCACCATTTATGGGCCTAGGGGAGTGCATCTTGTATTCGGTTGCTAATTGCGGGGTTGCCGGAGTGACAGAAACCTGAGCCCCCGTTAGTATATCGATGCAGGAGGGATCGCAGGATCTCAGAGTTTAAGGCTGTGGTTAGATTTATCTTAATTACTTTCTTGTAGTTGCGGATGCTTGCAAGGGGTATAATCACAAGTATGTATTAGTCCTAGGAAGGGCGGTGCATTAGCATAGGTTCACCCACACAACACTTATCAAAACAATGAAGATTATTTAGCTACATGAAGCGAAAGCACTAGACTAAAATCCCCGTGTGTCCTCAGGAACGTTTGGTCATTATAAGTAATCAAACCGGCTTGTCCTTTGTGCTAAAAAGGATTGGGCCACTCGCTGCAATTATTTCTCTCGCATTTTATTTACTTGTACTTTATTTATCTGCAATATCAAAACCCCCTGAATACTTGTCTGTGAGCATTTACAGTGAATCCTTCATCGAAACTGCTGCCAACACCTTCTGCTCCTCGTTGGGATCGACATTCTTACTTATCGAAGATACTACGATACACCCCCTATACTTGTGGGTCATCAAGACTATTTTCTGGCGCCGTTGCCGGGGAGTGAAGCGCTATTGGTAAGTGGAATTGGTAAGGAAAACCTTTACTGTTTGTGCTGATTTTATTTCTGCCTGCTGCTATAAATCATTATGGAGAGATCTTCTCTTCAATTTCTATTTGGGAAATCTACTACTACTGCAACGGTAGTGGATGAAGCGCCAGGTGAGGAAGTAGTACCATATAAAATACCTATGAAAATTATTGAACGTGTTATGGATAACCGCTATGAAGGGGATGGAACTGTCCATCCTGGTGATCATTTACTGTTTTTGCATGAATTATGCGGTTTATTCAAATGTGCAGGTATTTCTATGAATGAAGTTAGAAAGAAACTATTCACTATATCGCTGTCTGGTAAAGCGGCGCACTGGTATAAATTGCTGAAGAATGGTGATTCTATTGATTGGGAGGACATTGTGCCTTTATTTTATTCCAAATTTTATCCTCCAAGTGAAATTCACAAAGATCGGAACCGCATATATAATTTCTGGCCTCATGATGGAGAGAGTATTGCCCAAGCTTGGGGGAGATTGAAGTCTTTAATGCTCAAATGCCCCATTCATGAGCTTCCTGGTAATGTTATTATTGATAATTTCTATGCAAGACTTTCTTTTCAAGACAAGACCTTGCTGGATACTTCTTGTTCTGGATCATTTACACGCAACAAAGAAGAGTTTAAATGGGACCTTCTTGATCGGATCCAAGAAAATACTGAAGGATGGGAGAATGACAAAGATAGAGAATCAGGTATAATTTATGATTATAAATGCATTGAAGCTTTTATGGATACTGATAAATTTCGTAATATGAGTGCTACATATGGTCTTGATTCCCAAGTTGTTGCAAATCTTTATAAAGCTTTTGCCTCTCATTATGAACTGCCTAAGAAGAATTTTGATAAGTATCATGAACCGTATAAAGATAAAATTGATTCATCTGTAAACAAATGTGTAGTGGTTGAAACTGTTGATAATATTATTCCTGAAGCTTATATTGAAAAAACTCCTTTCCCTGCTAAAATGAAGGAGTACTCTGTCATATCTAGTGCGGTTAATAAAAGTGAAAAGAAACCTAAAGAACCTGAAGAACAAATTAAAATTGAACCTGCTGTTGCAATAGTTAAAGATCTTGTGACTGAAAATGTGGAGGATGGTCATATTATTTTCTGTGAAGATGCTTCTAATATTGTTTCACATCCTAATAAATCCAAACAAGTTAGTGTTCCTATGCTATCTGTTAGAATTGGTGATCATTGCTATTATGGTTTATGTGATATTGGTGCAAGTGTTAGTGCTATTCCTTATGAGCTTTACACGGAGATTATGCACGAAATTGGTTCTTGTGAACTTGAAGATATTGATGTGGTTATTCATCTGGCTAATAGAGAAACTATTTCTCCAATTGGTATTGTTCGAGATGTGGAAGTTCTATGTGGTAAGATTAAATATCCTGCTGACTTTTTGGTACTTGGTTCTGCTGCTAGTGATCATTGTCCTATCATTTTTGGTAGACCTTTTCTAAATACTTGTGGAGCTATTATAGATTGTAAGAAAGAGAAAATTTTGACTAGATTTGCTGGTGAACCTTATGAATTTAACTTTTCTAAATTTACCAAAACTCCTTATAAAGTTGACTTGCCTAGTAATGATTTTAAAATGGAGCAGTGTGCATCTATTGTTCTTGTTCCTAATAATCCTTTGCAGCAACATTTGGAGAATAGTGAAAGTGAAGCTTTTAGGAAAGAAAGAGATGAGCTTGAGGAAATTTTTCTTCGCCAACCTATTCTCAAGCATGATTTACCGGTGGAAGATTTGGGTACAACACCGCCACCAAAGGAAGATCCTGTTTTTGATTTAAAGCCTTTACCTGATAATCTTAAATATGCTCATATTGATGATAAGAAAATATATCCTGTTATTATTAGTTCTAAGCTTTCAGAAATTGAGGAAGAAAGGTTATTGGAAATATTGAAGAAACACCGAGGAGCTATTGGCTATACTCTTGATGATTTGAAAGGGATTTCTCCTTCTATTTGCCAACATGCTATTAATATGGAAGAAGATGCAAAGCCTGTTGTTGAACATCAACGTCGTCTAATTCCGAAGATGAAGGAAGTGGTAAGGAACGAGGTATTAAAACTCCTTGAAGCTGGTATTATATATCCTATTGCTGATAGTAGATGGGTTAGTCCTGTGCATTGTGTTCCTAAGAAAGGAGGAATGACTGTTGTGCCTAATGATAATGATGAGCTTATTCCTCAAAGAATAGTTGTAGGGTATAGAATGTGCATTGATTTTCGTAAAGTTAATAAAGTTACTAAGAAAGATCATTACCCTTTACCCTTTATTGATCAAATGCTAGAAAGGTTGTCTAAAAATACTCATTTTTGCTTTCTTGATGGATATTCTGGGTTTTCACAAATTGCTGTTAAAGCTAAAGATCAAGAGAAAACCACTTTTACTTGTCCTTATGGAACTTATGCTTATAGGCGTATGCCTTTTGGTTTATGTAATGCTCCTGCTACTTTTCAAAGATGCATGTCTGCTATTTTTCATGGTTTTTGCGAAAGTATTGTAGAGGTGTTCATGGATGATTTTTCTGTCTATGGGAATTCTTTTGATAATTGCCTGCGAAACCTCGATAAAGTTTTGCAGAGATGTGAAGAAACTAACCTTGTTCTTAATTGGGAGAAATGCCACTTTATGGTTAATGAAGGAATTGTATTGGGACATAAAATTTCCGAGAGAGGTATTGAAGTTGATAGAGCTAAAGTTGAAGCAATTGAGAAGATGCCCTACCCGAGGGATGTTAAAGGTATTCGTAGTGTTCTTGGTCATGCTGGGTTTTATAGGAGATTTATTAAAGATTTCTCTAAAATTTCAAAGCCTCTTACTAATCTTCTTCAAAAAGATGTACCTTTTGTTTTTGATGATGATTGTAAGGAAGCTTTTGAAACTCTAAAGAAAGCCTTAACAACTGCTCCTGTAGTCGAACCTCCTGATTGGAATTTGCCTTTTGAAATTATGTGTGATGCTAGTGATTTTGCTGTAGGCGCTGTTCTTGGACAGCGGGTAGATAAAAAATTAAATGTTATTCATTATGCTAGTAAGACTCTTGATGCTGCTCAAAGAAATTATGCTACAACTGAAAAAGAATTGTTAGCTGTAGTCTTTGCTTGTGATAAGTTTAGACCCTATATTGTTGATTCGAAAGTCACAATTCATACTGATCATGCTGCAATTAGATACCTTATGACAAAGAAAGATGCTAAGCCAAGGCTTATTAGATGGGTACTTCTGTTGCAAGAATTTGATTTACATATTATAGATAGGAAAGGTGCTGATAATCCTGTTGCTGATAATTTGTCTAGATTGGAAAATATTGCTTATGATCCTGTTCCTGTTAATGATAGTTTTCCAAATGAACAATTGGCTGTAATAAAGGTGAGCTCGCGAGAGAGCCCTTGGTATGCAGATTATGCTAACTTTATTGTTTCGAAGTATTTGCCTCCAACCTTTTCAGCTCAGCAAAGGAGGAAATTCTTTTATGACTTGAGGCATTATTTTTGGGATGACCCACACTTATATAAAGAAGGAGTGGATGGTATTATGCGAAGATGTGTTCCTGAATATGAACAACAGGAGATATTGAATAAATGTCATGGAAGTGTTTATGGAGGACATCACGCTGGAGATAGAACCGCGCAAAAGGTTCTACAATCAGGTTTTTATTGGCCAACACTCTTCAAAGATGCAAGGAAATTTATTTTATCTTGTGATGAATGTCAAAGAGTTGGTAATATCTCTAGACGCAATGAAATGCCTATGAATTATACTCTTGTTATTGAACCATTCGATTGTTGGGGATTCGACTTCATGGGTCCTTTCCCTTCTTCAGACGGTAATACTCATATACTTGTCGCTGTTGATTATGTTACTAAATGGGTAGAAGCTATACCTACAAGGAGTGCTGATGGTGAGACCTCTATAAAAATGCTTGTAGATGTTATATTTCCTAGATTTGGAGTACCTAGATATATTATGACTGATGGAGGTTCTCATTTTATTCATGGAGGTTTTAGAAAAACTCTTGCTAAGTATGGTATTAATCATAGAATTGCTTCCGCTTATCATCCTCAAACTAGTGGTCAAGTAGAATTATCAAATAGAGAGATTAAAGCTATCTTAGGAAAGACTGTTAATAAATCTAGGAGGAATTGGGCTAGCAAATTGAAAGAAGCACTATGGGCTTATAGAACTGCTTATAAAAATCCTATGGGAATGTCACCTTATAAAATGGTTTATGGAAAAGCTTGTCATTTACCTTTAGAACTAGAGCACAAAGCTTATTGGGCTGTTAGAGAACTAAATAAAGATCCTAAATTAGCCGGTAATAAAAGGTTGCTGCAATTAAGTTCTCTAGATGAATGGAGAAGTGAAGCTTATGAAAATGCTAAACTCTTTAAAGAAAAAGTTAAGAAGTGGCATGATAGAAGGATCATTAAAAGAGAATTTAATGTTGGAGATCAAGTTCTATTGTATCGGTCTCGTCTCAGATTCTTTGCAGGGAAATTACTCTCGAAGTGGGAAGGACCATATGTTGTTGAGGAGGTGTATCGTTCAGGAGCAATTAAAATTAGCTCTCTCCAAGGCAATGCCACGCAAGTGGTGAATGGACAAAGACTCAAGCATTATATCTCGGGTGATTCTTATAATGTTGATGTTGATATTATTCAAGTGGAAACACCGGAGGCTTTCATCAAAGGACAAATTGACAGTCCGCCAGAACTGGACTTTGAATAGGTAACAGTACAGGTAATAAAAAGTCCGCGTTTACCTTTCCGAACATTATTTCTGCTGTTTTTAGAAAATATGAAAAATTACGAGTTCGAAACGGAGTGGAAAGGACGCACGAGGGCGTGCCACCATAGGCCGGCGCGGCCTGACCTGGGCCCGCGCCGACCTATGGTCTGGCCGCCTCGTTGCCCCTTTCCGACTCTGGTTCGATCTGGAACCTTCCTTTTGTCGTAAAAATATTTGCTATATAATCCCCCGGACCCCTGGAGGTCCGTAATATCGTTTTCTCGTCGTGTTTTGTTTCGAGCTGTTTTCTGCCAGGATCTGCTTCGGATCTAGATCCATCATGTCTTCGTCGGGAACTCAGAAGGACAGCTTCTTTGAGGACGTCGTCAACCCGTACATGAACGAGCTGAAGATGCACCCCAAAGAGTTGCAGCTCGTGGATGGAGAGTTGCAGATCAAAGATGTCCAGGGTCCTAAGGGAGAAGGGAGTTTGGAAGACAGGATGGAGAAACTGGAACAAGAGGTTTTCAACTACAAGAAGATGGCTGAGCGTGAAGTGGATATCTTTCACAAGATTGTGTCTGAACTCATTGATGGGCACAAGAAGGAGACTGCAAAGCTGTGGGACGATATCTTCTCACTTCACGACACCACCAACAAACTCCAAGCTCAACTCTATGATGTTCATAATCAAAACTGTGAGTATGAAAACAGGTTTAAGCGCATAAGTCATGCTGCTAGTTTCAGGTTTCCGGAGACCAAGATGTCTTTTGTTGATGGAGGGCCTCTTCCATGGAAGTCTGATGACGACAAAGATTCACCATCATCATCGAAGGAGTAATTCATCATCGGTATTGGCATCCCCTTGGTTTGTTCCAAGCTTGGGGGAGTGCCGCGGTATCACATCATCACCACCTTTATCTTTTACTATCAAGTAGTGTCATATCATGAGTAGGGAAGTTATCATATAGAATAGTATGCAATGTGGAAGTATCTCTCTTAGTTAGTTATCTATGTATCCGTTGGTGTGAGTTATCGTTATGAAATATTAATGAGAAGTCTTATCATTTACTTTTTGCACACCTTATTTTAGTTTGCAATCTCCATTATATGATTACTCTTGACATGAGTATTGATATCACTTTGGGAGCATCAAGTAAATCTATTTGGTTTTGGCAAACTTAGCATTGGTCAATAGCAACAACATCTTGATGTTTAATAGAAGAGAGAAATACACTTAGATATATTACTATTATCTCTATGCTTAGTATTCTAAAGTTAAAATTGCTTGTGCTTATGAGAAAGATGCATGATTGTTTCTATCATATGTATATTTGTTTGTTTCCCTCAACCTTTATGCTTGCTATCAAACCTTGCTAGCCAAAGACCTGTATCGAGAGGGAATGCTTCTCATACATCCATAACTTTAGACCAAACCTATGCCATTTGTGTCCACCATACCTACCTACTACATGGTATTTTCTGCCATTCCAAGTAAATACTTCATGTGCTACCTTTAAATTATTCAAACTATACTACTCCTTATTTGTGTCAATGTTCTATAGCTCATGAGGAAGTATGTGGTGTTTTATCTTTCAATCTTGTTGGGCGGACTTTCACCAATGGACTAGCGGCACATCCGCTTATCCAATAACTTTGCAATAAGAGCTGGCAACGGGGTTCCCAGCCCCAATTAATAACTTTCATTAATAATTCTCTTCACATGTTTTGCTCTGACTTATCAGTAAGCAACTTAATTTTGCAATAGACACTCCTCCATGGTATGTGAATGTTGGAAGGCACCCGAGGATTCGGTTAGCCATGGATTGAGAAAGCCAAGGTTGGGGGGAGTGTCATCCTTAATAAAACTAAAACACATGTGTAAACAAAAGAGAAGGGGGATGATCTACCTTGCTGGTAGAGATGCCGTCCCTCATGGGAGCCGCTCTTTGAAGGTTCGTTTGGCAAGGGGGTTAGAGTGCCCGCTACCATTCGTTGACAACAACAAACACCGCTCAAAATCTTACTTTTATGCTCTTTATATGATTTCAAAACTTGAAAAGCTCTAGCACATGATTTAATCCCTGCTTCCCTCTGCGAAGGGCCTGTCTTTTACTTTTATGTTGAGTCAGTAAACCTATTTCCCTCTATCTCAAGCAAGCAATTGAGTTGTTGTGAACCAATCATTTATGCTATGATTCAGTTAATCATGTCTTTTATACTTTCTTGTTTAGTACCAATTTTATCTGAATGAATATGACTTTGAAGTTATCAATGATTATGAAGAGATTGTTATGCTTGAATATGAAAGCTCAGCTATAAAATCTAATATGAAAGCTTTGCTTAGAAGTACAATCCGTTAGCAGTTCTCTGACCAAGAACAAAGTTTGCCATCACCAATTATGATTTCTTATGCACCTTTACTTGTGATTTCTCTTTACTTATTTCGAGATGAGTTATATGAGGAAGTTGTTTACTAGAATGTCTTGTGTGAATGAATATGATGCTTCTTGTCCGTATTTTATTTATCGACTCTTCACTCCATAAACATGTGGTCTTGTTTATCGAGCTCAGTTTCGCTTGGGGACAAGCGAGGTCTAAGCTTGGGGGAGTTGATACGTCCAATTTGCATCACTATTTTGTATCATAATTTGCTGTTATTCATTGATATATTTCATATTGGGACACAATACTTATGTTATTTCATCTATTTTGCATGTTTCATCATCATTGGAGGATCAAGCACCGGAGCCAGGATTCTGCTGGAAAAAGCACCGTCAGAACGCAATATTTCGGAAGATCAACTGTGGAAGGGAATTTCACGTAAATTCCTATTTTTCCAGATGACGGAGGGAGCCAGAAGGGGAAGAAGAGGGGGGCCACTGTGGGCCCAGACCATAGGGCGGCGCGGCCCATGGCCTGGCCGCGCCACCCTATGCTCTGGGGGCCCCACAGCCCCTTTCGCCTCCTTTTCTTCGCGTACTCCTTCGTCCCGAAAACCTAAGCCACAGAGAGGACCTCACGAAGGGTTACAGCCGCCTCTGCGGGGCGGAGAACACCAGAGAGAAAAGAGCTCTCCGGCGGGCAGGAATCCGCCGGGGAAATTCCCTCCCGGAGGGGGAAATCGACGCCATCGCCATCGTCATCGAGCGGGACATCATCTCCATCATCATCATCATCATCTCCACCATCTACACCGCCATCACCACCGCTGCACCTCGTCATCGCTGTAGCAATTCGGGTTAAATCTTGATTGTTTGATAGGGGAAACTCTCCCGGTGTTATTCTATACTTGTTGTAGATGCTATTGAGTGAAACCATTGAACCAAGGTTTATGTTCAGATTGTTATTCATCATCATATCACCTCTGATTGTATTCCATATGATGTCTCGTGAGTAGTTCGTTTAGTTCTTGAGGACATGGGTGAAGTCTAAATGCTAGTAGTGAATTATGGTTGAGTAATATTCAATGTTATGATATTTAAGTTGTGGTGTCATTCTTCTAGTGGTGTCGTGTGAACGTCGACTACACGACACTTCACCATTTATGGGCCTAGGGGAGTGCATCTTGTATTCGGTTGCTAATTGCGGGGTTGCCGGAGTGACAGAAACCTGAGCCCCCGTTAGTATATCGATGCAGGAGGGATCGCAGGATCTCAGAGTTTAAGGCTGTGGTTAGATTTATCTTAATTACTTTCTTGTAGTTGCGGATGCTTGCAAGGGGTATAATCACAAGTATGTATTAGTCCTAGGAAGGGCGGTGCATTAGCATAGGTTCACCCACACAACACTTATCAAAACAATGAAGATTATTTAGCTACACGGATGCTTGCAAGGGGTATAATCACAAGTATGTATTAGTCCTAGGAAGGGCGGTGCATTAGCATAGGTTCACCCACACAACACTTATCAAAACAATGAAGATTATTTAGCTACATGAAGCGAAAGCACTAGACTAAAATCCCCGTGTGTCCTCAGAACGTTTGGTCATTATAAGTAAACAAACCGGCTTGTCCTTTGTGCTAAAAAGGATTGGGCCACTCGCTGCAATTATTTCTCTCGCATTTTATTTACTTGTACTTTATTTATCTGCAATATCAAAACCCCCTGAATACTTGTCTGTGAGCATTTACAGTGAATCCTTCATCGAAACTGCTGCCAACACCTTCTGCTCCTCGTTGGGATCGACATTCTTACTTATCGAAGATACTACAATACACCACCTATACTTGTGGGTCATCAGCAGGCTGAGTAACGATGAAGCCGATGTTCTTGCAAACATCGGGTCACAATGTCTCGCGATCCCTCCAGGCGTGTTTTGGGAAGAAATAAGCGAAAGATCAACAAAGCCAGTGAAAATAAAGAAGAAGGAGAAAGAAGAGAAATCTTCGGGTACCACCAAAAACTTAGTGGAAGAAGAAGAGAACAGGAGCTGGTAATGATGGTGCAAATTCCGTGGATGCAGGCTTACATATCATACATCCTAAGGAAAACAATACCCGACGATCCAGTTGAAGCAAGGCGAATAATCAGGCGATCTAAAGCTTTTACTGTGGTAAAAGGGGAGTTGTACAAACGAAGTATTTCGGGCGTGCTACAGAGATGTGTCACACCCGAAGAAGGAAGAATCATCCTGAAAGATGTACACGAAGGAATATGCGGGCACCACGCGAGCAGCCGAGCTATCGCGGCTAAAGTTTTCAGAGCAGGATTTTATTGGTTAACAGCAATCGAGGACGCGAAGGAAATAGTGCGAACTTGCGACGCGTGCCAAAGATTTGCCGCCAAACCTCACTCTCCTGCAGCAGAACTGATGCCAATCCCGCTGTCGTGGCCTTTTGCTCAATGGGGTCTCGACATGGTGGGAAAACTACACAAAGCTTCGCCAGGAGGATATGAGTATATGCTTGTTGCTGTCGATAAATTTACAAAGTGGATAGAAGCAAAGCCGATAAATTCACCGGACGGCGCGTCGGCGATTAAGTTCGTGAAAAGTATCGTCTTTCGATTTGGAGTACCACACAGCATCATCACAGACAACAGCAGTAATTTTACGTCCGATGAGTTCAAGGCATATTGCGCAGAAGTGGGCATCAAATTGAGTTTTGCGTCTGTCGCACATCCACAGACCAACGATCAAGTCGAGAAGGCCAATGGCATCATCTGCAATGGTATCAAGAAGCGCCTGTTAGGACCATTGGAAAAGGCTCGGCATACTTGGCCAGAGGAGCTGCCAAGCGTGTTGTGGAGCATTCGAACAACACCAAATACAGCGACACAGGAGACGCCGTTCTTTCTGGTCCATGGAGCCGAGGCAGTCCTGCCGATAGAAATAGAGCATGATTCTCCAAGAGTTACAGAATATGATGAAGAAACTTCGAGAAAAGCTTTGGAGGATGATGTCGACGCACTTGATGAAGCTCGAGACGAAGTCCTGTCACGAGTCGCCAAATATCAACAGGACCTGAAAAACTACCACAGTCGACGATTGCGGCCAAGATCCTTCCAAGTTGGTGATTTGGTTTTGCGACTCAATCAAAAAAGTCATGAAAAACTCGAGTCACCATGGCTTGGACCCTACATCGTCACAGAAGTAATCGAAGGAGGAGCATACAGAATCAAGGACAAGAAGACGGGGATTGCCGAGCCAAATCCTTGGAACGTGGCGCAGCTCAGGCGTTTTTACGCTTAGATGCCGAAATATAGTCTCCTCTGTAAACATACAATGTACTGAAACGCCCGCGAGTTTTCAGACGCACTCTTTTCCTTTTTCGGGGCACCGAGTGGGGCCGGAAAAGGTTTTTAATGAGGCGGGCTCGCGGTGCTGCAATATAATAAAGATAGTGGAATTATATATCTTTTCGACAGGCTCGGGGGCTTCCTCCTAGACGATACAATATATATATATACACAGTGTCGACAAATACAACTCGCAAAAATATCTCGCCTTGGTATAAAGTACCTCGCCAAAATAAAAATATCGACAAAATAGCGGTCAACATAAAGCTCGGGGACTCATACCCGCAAAAATAGTACACAGTATAATTTATTTTGCCTTGGGACAACCTCGCATTATAAAAACAAAAATACTGCAATCAAAACGCCCGGGGGCTTGGCGGTAAAAATAAAAATATAGTGACTTTACAATACAGATCATATACACAAGAAACAATCTTCGGAACAAGTTTATCTTCAAGGATTTCCCAATATATTGTCTATTGTTAAGCGCTCATTATTTACAGCACGAGTGCTATGCTCAGCGTAGCTGCCCTTCACGAAGAATTCGGCATCCATCCGAAGAAGTTCATCCATCATATCTTCGGCAACAGGAGTAACAATATCATCATATTTGCCGAAGTTTCTCTTCCTCTTCGACATCTTGGCCAAGCACTTTGGAACAATCTGCCCCACGTCTAACTTCGGGTAGCAGATCTTTATCATAATCATAGCAAATCTTGCGCCAGCAGCCAATTGGGCCCGCACAAAGCCGTGGATTCGAGGAGCATCCCGAAATTTATCCATTAAAGCAGGAAGAGTCTCTGGCATCTTGTTGCGAGGAAACATGGTGCCATAGACCAGAGACAGAGTCCTTGTACAGAAGTCGAGATAATCGCGAACCTGGAGTGCGCGATCTTGAAACCTGACAATCTGGCGAGTTCGTTCAGGTGTGCCCCAAAAACTTGAACCATGATCTTTGGCAAGACGAAGAAGTACATTGGATCGAGCTTCGACACGCTCATCTTCAGTAGTAGCATCCAAAAAAGAACCTATTTTTTACAAGAACCAGTGAGCAATGAGAAGACAAGTAAAAAGGAAAAGAAAAAGCACGACAATGATAATGAAGCACACCTGCCATATCCAAGCTAGCATCTGTCAGCAGTTGAAGCATAAAATTTTCGCGGGTTGTAGCTGCAGCAGCTTCAGCAACGGCGGCGTCCTTTTCAGTTATGGCATCTTGAGCTTGTTGGAGCGCAACCTTTTCCCTTTCCGAAGATTTTCGAGATTGTTCCATGAGCATAAGTGATTGCTTCTTCGTGGATTGGAGTTGTCGTCGAAGTTCTTCCAAATCTTCTGCCGAATCCTTACTCGCAGAATCTTCAACAGCGACAGGGGTTTTCTTCGGAAGGAACGAAGGGAAAACTTCGGAAGGACCAGGAGTTGACGTATAGTTGTCAAAAATTAACTGAAAAAAGAAATTTCGACATCAATCATTGAGAAAAAGATAGATTTCCATTCATTCTCATAATATATACATGTCTGTTACAAAAGAAGGACCTCTAGAAGACCTAATCATCGCCAGGAGCACTATGGCGGCAGTACCAAAAGAAGGAGGTAAACTAAGAAGAAAAACAAAGCAAAGGGGCATTCAACTAGACCTCCGGCCTTGATGAGCTAGGAGTTGAAGATGGCTTGATCCCGAGATAAGACAGGATTTTCTTCGTGTTGGCTTTGCCGCCTTGATCAACGATCGCCATTTTGCTTGCTCTATTTTCCGTGTCGCCTACTTTCGCCCAGTCGATTGTCTGTTGACTATCAGCAACCAAGGCAACAGTGCTTTCAACGGCAACCTTCATATTTTCATGGCGCATCTTCAGCCCAAGATCTTCGGGTGGATTAAAGCACTTGGCAAGAGCAAGGAAAGTCGCGGGTTCCTCTTTCTTCGGGAAGAAGTAGGGGAAGAGCCGCGACAGCCCTGCTTTGGCTTGATCAATGCCCTCGCGTGCTTCTGTCCCATGAAATTCAAGGAACGAAACGGCGTCAAGAAGAGGATCATTGTCGGGATCTTCAAGCTCAAATTCTTGAGAGGTTTTACCTGTCAAAGATAAAATTAGATCAACAAACGAGTGCAGGAAAGAAAGTCCAAAGGATGAAGTGGTTCAGATACTTACTGACAAAGCGACGATTTTGCGACCTTAGACGCTTAAGGATCGCTTCTTCACGAGCAGATTGTGCAGTTATATGCTCGCTTAGCGAAGTCTCGGCATCGTGAAGTCTCTTCCTAAGATCTTCGACACCAGCAGCATCGGCCTTGGCCTTGTCAGCTTCTCGCCTAGCTTGAACGGCATCTGACTCGGCCTTCTTACGAGCCTCTTCACTTTGCTCTAATTTTTGAGCAAGTGTATTGGCACGCTCGTTGACCTCCGCCAGTTTTTCTACCAAGAAAGTTGAAATCAGTTAAAAACATCGACAACAAAGGAGTAAAACGCAGGAGCAAAAAGAAGCAGCCAGGCATTACCTTCGGTCTTACTGGCATAATCACGGTACCCAATGAATTGGGCACCGATACGAAAAGCTCTTTCATCATAGGCTGTTAAAGAAAGATAAATGAAGAAAATGTCGGTATGGGAAAATATGAGGGCACGCAGAAACAAACGGAGGAAATATAGACAGTGACAAGCAAATTAAGAACTTACATCATCCAAGAGAGGGTTAGAGGAGCTACTCAATTGGAGAGTAGGCTCCGGGATTGTTTCAACCCTTGCCCTTTTTGGTGAAAGGACAAGGGGGCTTGAAGGAGGAGTAGCAGTTGATGGCGTGTAACTCACACGTTCGTTGGGAACCCCAAGAGGAAGGTATGATGCGCACAGTAGCAAGTTTTCCCTCAGAAAGAAACCAAGGTTTAATCGAACCAGGAGGAGCCAAGAAGCACGTTGAAGGTTGATGGTCGCGAAATGTGATGCGGCGCAACACCAGGGATTCCGGCGCCAACGCGGAACCTGCACAACACAACCAAAGTACTTTGCCCCAACGAAACAGTGAGGTTGTCAATCTCACCGGCTTGCTGTAACAAAGGATTAAACGTATCGAGTGGAAGATGTTTGCAAAGAAAACAGTAAAACACAATTGCAGTAGATTGTATGCTATGTAAAGAATAGGACCGGGGTCCACAGTTCACTAGAGGTGTCTCTCCCATAAGATAAAGCATGTTGGGTGAACAAATTACAGTCGGGCAATTGACAAATAGAGAAAGGCATAACAATGCATATACATGATATGATAAATATAGTGAGATTTAATTGGGCATTACGACAAAGTACATAGACCGCCATCCAACTGCATCTATGCCTAAAAAGTCCACCTTCAGGTTATCATCCGAACCCCCTCCAGTATTAAGTTGCAAAGCAACAGACAATTGCATTAAGTATGGTGCGTAATGTAATCAACAACTACATCCTTAGACATAGCATCAATGTTTTATCCCTAGTGGCAACAGCACATCACAACCTTAGAACCTACTGTCACGATCCCAGATTCAATGAAGGCATGAACCCACTATCGAGCATAAATACCCCCTCTTGGAGTTAAGAGCAAAAACTTGGCCAGAGCCTCTACTAATAACGGAGAGCATGCAAGATCATAAACAACACATAAACAATAGATTGATAATCACCATAATCATAGTACTCTCTATCCATCGGATCCCGACAAACACAACATATAGTATTACAGATAGATGATCTTGATCATGTTAGGCAGCTCACAAGATCCAACAATGAAGCACAACAAGGAGAAGACGACCATCTAGCTACTGCTATGGACCCATGGTCCAGGGGTGGACTACTCACTCATCACTCCGGAGGCGACCATGGCGGTGTAGAGTCCTCCGGGAGATGAATCCCCTCTCCGGCAGGGTGCCGGAGGCGATCTCCAGAATCCCCGAGATGGGATTCGCGGCGGCGGCGTCTCTGGAAGGTTTTCCGTATCGTGGCTCTCGGTACTGGGGGTTTCGCGACGGAAGCTTTAAGTAGGCGGAGGGTCAACGCGGGGGCCACACGAGGGGCCCAGGAGGTAGGTCGGCGCGGCCAAGGCCTGGGCCGCGCCGGCCACCCTCCGGCCTCCTCGTGGCCCTACTTCGTTATCTCTTCGGTCTTCTGGAAGCTTCGTGCAAAAATAGGACCCAGGCGAAAGTTTCGTCCAATTCGAGAATATTTCTTTACTAGGATTTCTGAAACCAAAAACAGCAGAAAACAGCAACTGGCTCTTCGGCATCTTGTTAATAGGTTAGTTCCAGAAAATGCATAAATATGACATATAATGTGCATAAAACATGTAGGTATCATCAATAAAGTAGCATGGAACATAAGAAATTATCGATACGTTGGAGACGTATCAGCATCCCCAAGCTTAGTTCTGCTCGTCCCGAGCAGGTAAAACGATAACAAAGATAATTTCTGAAGTGACATGCCATCATAATCTTGATCATACTATTTGTAAACATATGTAATGAATGCAGCGATCAAAGCAAAGGTAATGACATGAGTAAACAAGTGAATCATATGACAAAGACTTTTCATGAATAGTACTTCAAGACAAGCATCAATAAGTCTTGCATAAGAGTTAACTCATAAAGCAATAAATCAAAGTAAAGGTGTTGAAGCAACACATAGGAAGATTAAGTTTCAGCGGTTGCTTTCAACTTATAACATGTATATCTCATGGATATTGTCAACATAAAGTAATATAACAAGTGCAATATGCAAGTATGTAGGAATCAATGCACAGTTCACACAAGTGTTTGCTTCTTAAGGTGGAAGGAGATAGGTAAACTGACTCAACAATAAAAGTAAAAGAATGGTCCTTCAAAGAGGAAAGCATCGATTGCTGTATTTGTGCTAGAGCTTTTATTTTGAAAACATGAAACAATTTTGTCAACGGTAGTAATAAAGCATATGAGTTATGAAAATTATATCTTACAAGTTGCAAGCCTCATGCATAGTATACTAATAGTGCCCGCACCTCGTCCTACTTAGCTTGGACTACCGGATCTTTGCATGCCATGTTTCAACCAAGTGTCACAAAGGGGTACCTCCATGCCGCCTGTACAAAGGTCTAAGGAGAAAGCTCGCATTTTGGATTTCTCGCTTTTGATTATTCTCAACTTAGACATCCATACCGGGACAACATGGACAACAGATAATGGACTCCTCTTTAATGCATAAGCATGTAGCAAAGTTATTATTCTCATATGAGATTGAGGATATATGTCCAAAACTGAAACTTCCACCATGGTTCATGGCTTTAGTTAGCGGCCCAATGTTCTTCTCTAACAATTTTGCATGCTCCAACCACTAAAATGATAGACCTTCAGACAAGACGGACATGCATAGCAACTCACATGATATTCAACAATAGTTGATGGCGTTCCCCAGAAGCATGGTTATCGCACAACAAGCAACTTAATAAAATATAAAGTGCATAAGTACATATTCAATA
Source organism: Lolium multiflorum (assembly GCA_030979885.1). NCBI lineage: Eukaryota > Viridiplantae > Streptophyta > Magnoliopsida > Poales > Poaceae > Lolium > Lolium multiflorum. Next base: position 278,533,045 of record CM061753.1, on the reverse strand, counting down.
CTACGATAGTTTTTAAGGCTATTTTGTCCCATGAGCTATATATTGCAAGGTGAATGATGGAATTTTAAAGGTAGCACTCAAGCAATTTACTTTGGAATGGCGGAGAAATACCATGTAGTAGGTAGGTATGGTGGACACAAATGGCATAGTAGTTGGCTCAAGGATTTTGGATGCATGAGAAGTATTCCCTCTCGATACAAGGTTTAGGCTAGCAAGGTTATTTGAAGCAAACTCAAGGATGAACAAGTGCAGCAAAACTCACATAAAAGACATATTGTAAACATTATAAGACTCTACACTGTCTTCCTTGTTGTTCAAAACTCAATACTAGATATTATCTAGACCTTAGAGAAACCAAATATGCAAATCAAATTTTAGCAAGCTCTATGTATTTCTTCATTAATGGGTGCAAAGCATATGATGCAAGAGCTTAAACATGAGCACAACAATTACCAAGTATCACATTATCCAAGACATTTTAGAATTACTACATGTAGCATTTTCCAATTCCAACCATATAACAATTTAACGAAGAAGAAACTTCGCCTTGAACATTATGAGTAAAGCCTAAGGACACATGTGTCCATATGCAACAGCGGAGCGTGTCTCTCTCCCACAAAGTGAATGCTAGGATCCATCTTATTCAAACAAAAACAAAAACAAAAACAAACCGACGCTCCAAGCAAAGAATACAAGATGTGATTGAATAAAAATATAGTTTCAGGGGAGGAACCTGATGATGTTGTCGATGAAGAAGGGGATGCCTTGGGCATCCCCAAGCTTAGACGCTTGAGTCTTCTTAGAATATGCAGGGGTGAACCACGGGGGCATCCCCAAGCTTAGAGCTTTCACTCCTCTTGATCATAGTATATCATTCTCCTCTCTTGACCCTTGAAAACTTCCTTCACACCAAACTTCAAGCAAACTCATTAGAGGGTTAGTGCACAATTAATAATTCACACATTCAGAGGTGACACAATCATTATTTTCACTTCTGGACATTGCATAATGCTACTGGACATTAATGGATCAAAGAAATAAATCCAACATAGCAAAAGAGGCAATGCGAAATAAAAGGCAGAATCTGTCAAAAACAGAACAGTCCGTAAAGACGAATTTAGAGATGGCACCAGACTTGCTCAAATGGAAAAACTCAAAACTAATGAAAGTTGCGTACATATCTGAGGATCACGCTCGTAAATTGGCAGATTTTTTCGAATTTTCTACAGAGAATTGTGCCCAGATTCGTGACAGACAGCAATGCTGTTTCTGCGCAGCAATCCCAAATATAACATCAACTTTGACATAGAAACTTTACTTGGCACAAAAACATGATAAGGAGAGGTTGCTACAGTAGTAAACAACTTCCAAGACTCAACAAAACAAAAAATTGCTGTAGGTAAAAACATGGGTTGTCTCCCATAAGCGCTTTTCTTTAACGCCTTTCAGCTAGGCGCAGAAAGTGCAAATCAAGTAACATCGAGAGATGGAGCATTGACGTTCTTACCAGAGGCTTTGAGCCTACTCTTCTTACTTTTTGGTTTAGGGAATACATGACCGCATCCTGGTGAAGAGGTAAAATTTAGAGTGCCCTTCCCCATATCTATGATTGCTCCCATGAGTTTCAACAGGGATCTTCCAAACGTAATTTGTCCTGTCCCTACACATTCAATGACAAGATAATCAGTGGATACCGTTCTTCCAAGAAAGGTTGTGAAAACACCTTCAGCTACTCCCTTAGGAATTATAACAGAATTATCAGTAAGAGTTATTCCTTCTCCTCCTTCAGTAAGTTCCCAAAGTGGCAAAGATTCATAAATGCTTTTAGGCATAAGGCAGAATTCAGACATAATATCACAGCGGGCATAAAAAATTTCATCACAAATGGTAACTTTTATAGTAGGCACCCACATTGAAGGTTCAAAGCTTAGTGGAACATAATCATAAAATTCGCGAATATGGTTGTACCCTTCTTTTAAACAAGACATATTTGTTTCAAGAGTGTTCAATCTATCAAGAATGCTAGCTAGAGATAAATCAAAGTTACTAGCAGAGCCAGATGATGTGACTAATTTTTTTATGGCATTAAAAGCTTGATCTCCATCACAATGGAGGAAATCTCCTCCTACTACAGCATCTAGGGCGTATCTATAACGAAGAGTAAGACCAAAATAAAAGTTACTAAGAAGCAAACTTAGAGGCATTTTAGGTTCAGTTCTACTATATGAATCAAAAATTCTAGACCAAGCTTTCTCAAAACTCTCCTCACCCCCTTGTTTAAAGGTAAAGATCGATTCCTCAGGTGATAGAGTAACAACTACAGGACTAGTCATGATAATAAAATAAATGCGAGTAACTAATTTTTTTGTGTTTTTGATATAGAGAGCAAGACAGTAAATAAAGTAAAACTAGCAACTAATTTTTTTTGTGTTTTGTTTTAGTGCAGCAAACAAAGTAGTAAATAAAATAAAGCAAGACAAAAACAAAGTAAAGAGATTGAGAAGTGGAGACTCCCCTTGCAGCGTGTCTTGATCTCCCCGGCAACGGCGCCAGAAAAAGAGCTTGATGGCGTGTAACTCACACGTTCGTTGGGAACCCCAAGAGGAAGGTATGATGCGCACAGTAGCAAGTTTTCCCTCAGAAAGAAACCAAGGTTTAATCGAACCAGGAGGAGCCAAGAAGCACGTTGAAGGTTGATGGTCGCGAAATGTGATGCGGCGCAACACCAGGGATTCCGGCGCCAACGGAACCTGCACAACACAACCAAAGTACTTTGCCCCAACGAAACAGTGAGGTTGTCAATCTCACCGGCTTGCTGTAACAAAGGATTAAACGTATCGAGTGGAAGATGTTTGCAAAGAAAACAGTAAAACACAATTGCAGTAGATTGTATGCTATGTAAAGAATAGGACCGGGGTCCACAGTTCACTAGAGGTGTCTCTCCCATAAGATAAAGCATGTTGGGTGAACAAATTACAGTCGGGCAATTGACAAATAGAGAAAGGCATAACAATGCATATACATGATATGATAAATATAGTGAGATTTAATTGGGCATTACGACAAAGTACATAGACCGCCATCCAACTGCATCTATGCCTAAAAAGTCCACCTTCAGGTTATCATCCGAACCCCCTCCAGTATTAAGTTGCAAAGCAACAGACAATTGCATTAAGTATGGTGCGTAATGTAATCAACAACTACATCCTTAGACATAGCATCAATGTTTTATCCCTAGTGGCAACAGCACATCACAACCTTAGAACCTACTGTCACGATCCCAGATTCAATGAAGGCATGAACCCACTATCGAGCATAAATACCCCCTCTTGGAGTTAAGAGCAAAAACTTGGCCAGAGCCTCTACTAATAACGGAGAGCATGCAAGATCATAAACAACACATAAACAATAGATTGATAATCACCATAATCATAGTACTCTCTATCCATCGGATCCCGACAAACACAACATATAGTATTACAGATAGATGATCTTGATCATGTTAGGCAGCTCACAAGATCCAACAATGAAGCACAACAAGGAGAAGACGACCATCTAGCTACTGCTATGGACCCATGGTCCAGGGGTGGACTACTCACTCATCACTCCGGAGGCGACCATGGCGGTGTAGAGTCCTCCGGGAGATGAATCCCCTCTCGGCAGGGTGCCGGAGGCGATCTCAGAATCCCCGAGATGGGATTCGCGGCGGCGTCTCTGTAAGGTTTTCCGTATCGTGGCTCTCGGTACTGGGGGTTTCGCGACGGAAGCTTTAAGTAGGCGGAGGGTCAACGCGGGGGGCCACACGAGGGGCCCAGGAGGTAGGTCGGCGCGGCCAAGGCCTGGGCCGCGCCGGCCACCCTTCTGGCCTCCTCGTGGCCCTACTTCGTTATCTCTTCGGTCTTCTGGAAGCTTCGTGCAAAAATAGGACCCTGGGCGAAAGTTTCGTCCAATTCCGAGAATATTTCTTTACTAGGATTTCTGAAACCAAAAACAGAAAACAGCAACTGGCTCTTCGGCATCTTGTTAATAGGTTAGTTCAGAAAATGCATAAATATGACATATAATGTGCATAAAACATGTAGGTATCATCAATAAAGTAGCATGGAACATAAGAAATTATCGATACGTTGGAGACGTATCAGCAGACGTTTTGTTTGAGGAGGCGAGGATTCCTCTCCTTCAACTGGCGTCTCCGAGGCGACTAGAGTATGTGACGTGCTCGTTCGAGCAGCCACATCAGAAGCTGGTACTTCTTCCTCATCATCACTACGAGTAAATGTCGACAACATAAAAAGCAAGATAGACAAAAATCTTCAAGTACAATAAAAAAAGAGGGGACTTACGAACTGATGAGGGTCTCGAGATATGGATCATAAGCTGCCTTCTGGCGTGAAGGAACAGCTTCTTCGGGTTTGGAGGTGCCGGAATCCTCGACATCATTCCTTTTCCTTTTGTTTTTTGGAGAAACAGCAGGAGGAGGAGATTGTGCCGATGCAGTGGCTTCAGAGGCAGCCTCCTTTTCATAAGATCCCGCAGATTTTCGAGAATCTGCGGGTTCATTCACAAAAGAGGGGGCATCTTGGTTATCGTCAGAGATAACGGCCCTTTCCTCGACTTCCCCACCTTCAGGAAGGGGAGGAAGCGAGACAAGATTTGGATGGTTCTATATAAAAACAAGGGAAGATGTCAATAAAGGAGTTACAAAAAGATAGCAAGGCAATAACAAATTAAGCGACAATGTTTACCTTGGGAAGCGCATTGGTGGCGCTGTATGGTTTTACACGACAAGAGGAAGGACAGGATCTTTTTTGTTGAGAGAGGAGATTTTTCGGACAAGCTTTTCCAAGTCCTTGACCTCCAAATTCGTCGACAACCGATCTGTGTCCTCGTCGCCAGCATAATTCCAGAGAGGGTTTTTGCGAGCCTGAAGAGGCTGCACTCTGGCTCTAAGGAAATACGCTGTAATTTGGATACCTGACAACTCTTTGCCGCGAGTATTTTGCAATTCATGGATGCGAGTCATCAAGGCCTCTGTCGAAGTTTTTTCTTCTTCGGTAGCCTCTGCATCCCAAGAACGGCGGCGAAGGATTTTCTCGGCACCATCAAAAGGAGGGATGTTGTCTTCAGCACATCCATGGTTCTCCTCCTGAATGTACAACCACTTCTTGCGCCACCCTTGAACGGAGTCAGGGAGTTTGACGTCGAAGTAATGACAGTGGAGCGAATAGAAATAACAACGCCGCCTATATTATAGGCGACATTGGGAGAGCGACAAAAGAAAATGCGCTTCCATAATGCCCAGTTAGGCTGGACACCAAGGAAGGCCTCACAGAGGGTGATGAAAATGGAGATATGGAGGATTGAGTTGGGCGTAAGGTGGTGAAGTTGAAGACCGTAAACAAAAAGCAATCCACGGAGAAAAGGATGAATGGGGGCGGAAAGACCGCGGATGAGATGATCGACGAAACTTACCCGATACCCCATTGGAGGGGTTGGGTAGCTTTCTTCACTAGGGAAGCACACCGCCTTGGGTTTCTTGCTAATCCCCAGCTTCTTCAAGAGATTGATGTCCTGGTTGGTAATCTTGGACCTTTCCCATTCCGCGGTCCCCAGATCTGCGGCAGCCATTGATGATTCAGGCGTGTTGTGCTTGGTCAACCGACGCGGTGGCATCAACAATGGCGCAGGAGTACAGCTTGGAGAAGATGAGCTTAAGGAGTTGTGGGGCACAGGAGAAGATTTTGCAGAGGAGAGTAGGAGAACGGCGCGAGCGGAAGTGCTCGAGGAAGAAGAAGGAGATCTTATATAGAGGTGCGGCGAAGCGTTGGACCGTTGGATGGAAAAGAGGTGCGGTAGATGATAACCACGTAGACACAAGGGTAAAAAAACACACTGGAGAAGTTACGGAACGTGCGCCAGAAAAAGTGGAGAACGTGTGTCCCCCACTTGCACGACGTGTCAATCAGATGAGGAATTTGGACCCACAGGGCAGTGAGCGGAGTGGTTTTCGTATGCTTCCAATATAGAAATCGTGGCTACCATCAGCAATGACGTCATGGTGGTAACAGAAAAATTCGACTAGGAAGCCAGGCGAGAATATCGACAACGTAAGATTATTTCGAGAGCCTTTGATCAAATACAAGTTTTTGCCCAAACGCTCGGGGGCTACTTTGGAAAAATAGAAAATTTCGAGTATGACAAGATAGAAATGGCGAGAGCCTATGACCAAATGCAAGCATTTGTTCATAGCCTCGGGGGCTACTCCCATCGGGAGCGCTGGTCGCGCACCCGATAGATATGAAAATATCGAGAAGGATTATAAATATAGCTGCAGAGGATATAATCTGTGGAGCCTACACCCAAGCACAAGTTCTTGGCTGTAGCCTCGGGGGCTACTCCCATCGGGAACGCTGTTCGCGTGCCCGATGAATTTTTTCAAGATAAAGAAACAGAAGTGAGTATATTTCGAGTTACACAGATAACTCTACATATACTCCCATCGGGAAGACAAAATAAGTCATCAAATATGACTCGATAAAATGTGCTATTCCAACAGCCGAAAAGCACTCGACAATATATTCTCAGAGCGCTAAAAGTCGCGAATAAATCTCTGAATGCCGCAAAACTTTGCGAAGGTAAGACCCCAGATCCGTTCTGAGCGGCGTGGCACCGTCTCTGACGGCGGATTGCTACTTTTTTCCGTATCAACAGATACGAAGAAAAATCCTAACGGACGCGTTAGGTACCCGATAAAATATGACTGGGACTCGACAGAATGGTAAGACCTTAAGCGGCACCTGTCGAAGTTTACACCAGTATCCCGAGATCATGTCCAGGGACGTGATCTTGAAGTAGGTTTTTGCGGATTGCCACTAGAGCAGTTAACTAGTACCTGATCCGTCAGATGAACTAGCCCCAACTACCGTTATCCCTGTACAAAATAATATTTGCATATCGAAAGATTATGTAATGAGTAAAGTTGGAGATTTTCCCTGATTCTTCGATTCAAGAAAAATCTCGGGGGCTACTGACATAGGCATCCCCAATGGGCCTGCCAAAGATGGTACCCGGGGTTTACTAAAGGCCCAGGACTCGAAGAATAAGAAGACTCGGAAGCCCATTTAGTGTTAAGGAAAGATAGTTTGTATTAGGAAAGATAGAGATTTGTAATCTTACGGGTTGGGTACGAAACCCTCCCGAACTCTGTAACTTGTGTATTACGAAACCCTCGGCTCCACCCTCTATATAAGGGGGAGTCGAGGGACAAAGAAAGGATCGAATCTATTGTCAACATAACCCTAGTTTTCATAATCGTCGAGTACTTTTCGGCTGAAACCTTCGAGATCTACTTGCCCTCTACTTCTAACAAAACCCTAGTCTACGATCTGTAGGCATTGACAAATTAATCCTTTGTCGGCGCCGTCTGTGGGAACTCGAGGGTGTGCAGGAGCTTGGGGATGCTGATACGTCTCCAACGTACCTATAATTTCTGACGTTCCATGCTTGTTTTATGACAATACTTACATGTTTTGCTTGCACTTTATGATGATTTCATGCGTTTTCCGGAACTAACCTATTAACAAGATGCCACAGTGCCAGTTCCTGTTTTCTGTTGTTTTTGGTTCCAGAAAGGCTGTTCGGGCAATATTCTCGGAATTGGACGAAATCAACGCCAAAGATCTTATTTTTCCCGGGAGGCTCCAGAACACCGAAGGGGAGTCGGAGGAGAGCCAGGGGGCCCCCACACCATAGGGCCGCGCGGGCACCCTGGCCGCGCCGGCCTATGGGGAGGCCACCCTGTCCCCTCGCGCCTCTTCGCCTATTTAAGCCCTTTCGACCTAAAAACGCAGTACCAATTGACGAAACTCCAGAAAGACTCCAGGGGCGCCGCCACCATCGCGAAACTCCAATTCGGGGGACAGAAGTCTCTGTCCCGGCACCCTGCCGGGACGGGGAAGTGCCCCCGGAAGCCATCTCCATCAACGCCACCGCCTCCATCATGCTCCGTGAGTAGTTCCCCCATGGACTACGGGTTCTAGCTGTAGCTAGTTGGTATTCTCTCCCCCATGTACTTCAATACAATGATCTCATGAGCTGCCTTACATGATTGAGATTCATCTGATGTAATCGGTGTTGTGTTTGTTGGGATCCGATGGATGATACATTATGATTAGTCTATCTATAAAGTTTGTGAAGTTATTGTTGCTGCAATCTTGTTATGCTTAATGCTTGTCACTAGGGCCCGAGTGGCATGATCTTAGATTTGAGCTTTATAATTATTGCTTAGATTGTATCTACAAGTTGTATGCACATGTCACTGTCCGGAACCAAAGGCCCCGAAGTGACAGAAATCGGGACAACCGGAGGGGATGGCGGTGATGTGAGGGACACATGTTTTCATGGAGTGTTAATGCTTTGCTCCGGTGCTCTATTAAAAGGAGTACCTTAATATCCAGTAGATTCCCTTGAGGCCCGGCTGCCACCGGCTGGTAGGACAAAAGATGTTGTGCAAGTTTCTCATTGCGAGCACGTACGACTATTATTGGAAAACATGCCTACATGATTAATGAATTGATGTTCTTTCTTAATGCCTTATCAATCCTATCAATTGCCCAACTGTAATTTGTTCACCCAACACTTGTTATTGGAGAGTTACCACTAGTGTAGATAGCTGGGAACCCCGGTCCATCTCGCATCATTATATACTCGTTCTACATGTCATTGGAAGTAGTATCAACTATTCTCTGGTGCCATTGCTCTCATATTGCTATTACTGCTACTGTGTTACTGTTACTACTGCTCTCATATTACTGCTACTTTCACATCACCCCTGTTACTAGTGCTTTTCCAGGTGCAGCTGAATTGACAACTCAGTTGTTAAGGCTTATAAGTATTCTTTACCTCCCCTTGTGTCGAATCAATAAATTTGGGTTTTACTTCCCTCGAAGACTGTTGCGATCCCCTATACTTGTGGGTTATCAAGACTATTTTCTGGCGCCGTTGCCGGGGAGGCATAGCTCTACTCATAAGTTCACCTGGGGAGTACACTCTACCTCTCTCTCCGCTTTTATTTTATTTTGTCTTGCTAGTTTATTTTTGTCTAGTTTATTTGTGCTTAGTTTATTTCTGTCTAGTTTTATTTTGCTTAGTTTACTTTTGCTTAGTTTCTTTTTGTCTTGTTTTATTTTCCCTATATACCCGAAAATCCATAAAAATTTGAAAAACCTAAAAATTAAAAACTGCTGTTATGGGAGAACCTACAACCTACTTGGAGCTTATAGAATGTTATAATAATTATAGAGAATCAAGAACTGGTAAAATAATGAGTGCTATGATAGAAAAATTGAATACAATTGCTGAAATCTTGCTTAGACGCCATGATATAAACTGTTGCTCTCAACAGGATACTAAACATCTGAAATTTCAATGTTGCTTTAGTGAGGAAGTTTTAATTAAGAACTATAATTGGAATAGCTATATTCATTTTGGGTTCGAAGAGGTAGAACAATTTGTCTTATTTATGGGAGCCTCCGAGATAGAATCCTTCATGGTTGAGAATTATGAAACTTGTGTTGTTTGTAAGGGCCTTAAAGATTATGTCTCTACTATCCTTAATTCTTGCATAGAATGCTACAGTAGGAATCCTTATATCCTTGATTATAAAGAGAGACACATTAATGCACAAGAATGCACTCACAATTTGCAGGAACCGGTGGAAGAAGAAATTGATGAACCTGAAAGCTCATTGGATGAAAAAGAGGAGGAAATTGATGAACTTGAAAGCTCATTGGATGAAAAAGAAGAAGAGAGCGACGAACAAAAGGAGGAAGAATGGATTAGCTACCCATGTCAACCTTCTAATGAGAGTAACTCTTTATCTCTTACACTATTTGATTGTCCTCCATGCTTACCGGAAGAGGTTGAATGTTATGTTCCTGTGGATTCTCTTGAAATAGTACCTATGAGTAATACTTGTGAGAATGATTATGCTACTGTTATTTATGATAATCCATGCTACTTTGATAAATCTTATGATAATGCTTTGTTTGTGCCTGATGTCGAAATGCATGGTACTAAAGAATTTTGCTTGGCAAATGTTTATGATAAAGCTCTAGATGATGGTCCTATGTTACTTGATAATATTAATTGTACTACTAATGAAAATGGGATTGGAGAGTTCTTGACTTATTCTATGAGTCCCATATCTATTGAGATTGATCACCTACCTTGTTATATTATTAATAAAAGTAAGTTTGAAAGTTTTAATTCCACTATTCTTGAACTTGATAAAAATTATGTGTTTGGAAATCATGAAAAGTATGCTGCATGTGATAGTTATATTGTTGAGTTTATTCATGAAGCTACTGAAAATTATTATGAGAGAGGAAAATATGGTAGTAGAAATTTTCATGGTGCTAAAACACCTCTCTATATGCTTAAAATTTTGAAGTTACTCTTGTTTTATCTTCTTATGCTTATCACTTTGTTCTTCATGAATTTATTTGTGTACAAGATTCCTATGCATAGGAAGTGGGTTAGACTTAAATGTGTTTTGAATTTGCTTTTTGATGCTCTCTTTTGCTTCAAATACTATTTCTTGCGAGTGCATCATTTAAAACTGCTGAGCCCATCTTAATGGCTATAAAGAAAAAACTTCTTGGGAGATAACCCATGTGTTATTTTGCTACAGTACTTTGTTTTATATTTGTGTCTTGGAAGTTGTTTACTACTGTAGCAACCTCTCCTTATCTTAGTTTTGTGTTTTGTTGTGCCAAGTGAAGCCTCTAATCGAAGGTTGATACTAGATTTGGATTTCTGCGCAGAAACAGATTTCTATCTGTCACGAATCTGGGCTTATTTCTCTGTAGGAAACTCAGAAAAATCTGCCAATTTACGTGCGTGATCCTCAGATATGTACGCAACTTTCATTAGTTTTGAGTTTTCTGATTTGAGCAACGGAAGTACCATTTTAAAATTCGTGTTTACTGGCTGTTCTGTTTTGGCAGATTCTGTCTCTGTTTTTTGCATTGTCTCTTGTGGACTTTAAGTGAGGCTTTCTAGACGTGGAGAGCTGTAGCTAATGTTTTATTGAGTTCTTGCAATGTGTCACTACAGGACCAAGGTGGATTAAAGTTTTTTGAGTACTAACCCCTCTAATGAAGTTTATGAGAAGTTTGGTGTGAAGGAAGTTTTCAAGGGTCAAGAGAGGAGGATGATATATGATCAAGAAGAGTGAAAAGTCAAAGCTTGGGGATGCCCCCGTGGTTCATCCCTGCATATTTCAAGGAGACTCAAGCGTCTAAGCTTGGGGATGCCCAAGGCATCCCCTTCTTCATCAACTTATCAGGTTCCTCCCCTGAAACTATATTTTTATTCGGTCACATCTTATGTGCTTTACTTGGAGCGTCTGTGTGCTTTTATTTTTGTTTTGTTTGAATAAATTCGGATCCTAGCAATCCTTGTGTGGGAGAGATACACGCTCCGCTTTTTCATATGAACACTCGTGTTCTTCGTTTTACTTTTAATGTTCAATGATAAAAGTTGGAAGCTATTGCACTTATTTATATTTGGTTGAAAACAGAAAATGCCTCATCATGTCTTGGATAATCTGACACTTGGCAATTGTTTTGAGCTCTCAAGTAGATCATGATTAAGTTTTTTCATGTAGTCTAAGCCTATTAGTGGAGAGCTACTGTAGAGCTTGTTGAAATTGGTTTGCATAATTGATCTCTCTTAAGGTCTAGATATTTTCTGGTAAAAGTGTTTGAGCAACAAGGAAGACAGTGTAGAGTATTATAATGCTTGCGATATGTTCTTATGTAAGTTTTGTTGTACCGGTTCATACTTGTGTTTGCTTCAAACAACCTTGCTAGCCTAAGCCTTGTATCGAGAGGGAATACTTCTCGTGCATCCAAAACCTTGAGCCAAAACCTATGCCATCTGTGTCCACCATATCTACCTACTATGTGGTATTTCCTGCCATTCCAAAGTAAATTGCTTGAGTGCTACCTTTAAACAATTCAAAATTTATCACCTCTGATTTGTGTCAATGTTTTATAGCTCATGAGGAAGTATGTGGTGTTTATCTTTCAATCTTGTTGGGCAACTTTCACCAATGGACTAGTGGCTTCATCCGCTTATCCAATAATTTTGCAAAAAGAGCTGGCAATGGGATTCCCAGTCCCAAATTAATTAACAAAAATAGACACTCCTCCATGGTATGTGATTGTTGGACGGCACCCGAAGGATTCGGTTAGCCATGGCTTGAGAAAGCAAAGGTGGGGAGGAGTGTCATCTAAATAAAACTAAAATAAAAAGGCACTCCTTCATGGTATGAGATTGTTGGCAGGCACCCGAGGATTCGGTTAGCCATGGTTTGTGAAAGAAAGGTTGGAAGGAGTGCCACCCAAAAATAAAATAAAATGGGAGCCGCTCTTTGAAGGTTTGTCTGGCAAGGGGGTTAGAGTGCCCACTACCATTCGTTGACAACAACAAACACCTCTCAAAACTTTACTTTTATGCTCTCTTTATGTTTTCAAAACCAAAGCTCTAGCACAAATATAGCAATCAATGCTTCCCTCTGCGAAGGGCCATTCTTTTACTTTATGTTGAGTCAGTTTACCTACTTCCTTCCATCTTAGAAGCAAACACACTACAAGAAAAGTTGCCATGGCCGACGAAGTTGAAGTCGCGCCGTGGTTGCTGGTGTACCATGGCCGACGATTTTGGTCCCTCCGTGGTGCATGTCAAAACTTTTTTTTTTCTCGTTTTTGAGGCCACCTAGCCCGACGAAAGCGGCCAAAACGTGGCGTATGGTGGCCCGGGACGTGGTGCATCTCGAAATCTCGGGTTCGCCGGCCGAGTCAACGCAAATCCGCACCGCCGAGGGATGTAGGGCCCAGATGGCAGCCTCTCTGGCATTGTTTTTTTTCTACATCGCGCCATCTCGTTCAACGAGCCGTTTACGATGCAGGATCATGGGTCCCGCATGTCATCCTCTATGAACCAAAATTCTTTCTATTCTTGGATTTTTTTGACCCCCTGATTTCTGGCTACTTCCTTTTTCTTTTGATCCCTTGCCGCCTTGGAAACGTTGAGACCGCTGCTGCTAAATGGGACCCGCATGTCATCCTCTATGTGCAATCAACTTTCTTTTCTTGGAGTTTTTTTGGCACCTCAAATTTGGTCACTTGCCTTTTTCTTTCGATCCCCTGCCGCCTCTCAAACGGTGATACCGCTGCTGCTAACTGGGACCCGCATGTCATCCTCTATGTACTATAAAACTTTCTTTTCATGGATTATTTTTGGCACCTCAAATTTGGTCACTTGCCTTTTTCTTTCGATCCCCTGCCGCCTCTCAAACGGTGATACCGCTGCTGCTAAATGGGACCCGCATGTCATCCTCTATGTACTATAAAACTTTCTTTTCTTGAATTATTTTTGGCTCCTCATATTTTTTCACTTGCCTTTTTCTTTCGATCCCCTGCCGCCTCTCAAACGGTGATACCGCTGCTGCTAAATGGGACCCGCATGTCATCCTCTATGTACTATAAAACTTTCTTTTCTTGAATTATTTTTGGCACCTCAAATTTGGTCACTTGCCTTTTTCTTTCGATCCCTGCCGCCTCTCAAACGGTGATACCGCTGCTGCTAAATGGGACCCGCATGTCATCCTCTATGTACTATAAAACTTTCTTTTCTTGAATTATTTTTGGCACCTCATATTTGGTCACTTACCTTTTTCTTTCGATCACCTGCCGCCTCTCAAACGGTGATACCGCTGCTGCTAAATGGGACCCGCATGTCATCCTCTATGTACTATAAAACTTTCTTTTCTTGGATTTTTTGGCACCTCATATTTGGTCACTTGACTTTTTCTTTCGATCCCCTGCTGCCTCTCAAACGGTGATACCGCTGCTGCTGGGACCCGCATGTCATCCTCTATGTACTATAAAACTTTCTTTTCTTGGATTTTTTGGCACCTCATATTTCGTCACTTGACTTTTTCTTTCGATCCCCTGCTGCCTCTCAAACGGTGATACCGCTGCTGCTAAATGGGACCCGCATGTCATCCTCTATGTACTATAAAACTTTCTTTTCTTAAATTATTTTTGGCTCCTGATATTTTTTCACTTGCCTTTTTCTTTCGATCTCATGCCACGTTTGAAACGTTGAGGAACCTGCAGGCTCATGGGACCCGCATGTCATCCTCTATGTACTATAAAAGTTCTTTTTCTAGGTTTTTTTTCACCATCTGATTTTTGGCAATTTCTTTTTTTCTTTTGATCCCCTGCCACCTCTCAAACGCTGATACCGCTGCTGCTAAATGGGACCCGCATGTCATCCTCTATGTACTATAAAACTTTCTTTTCCTGGATTATTTTTGGCACCTCATATTTGGTCACTTACCTTTTTCTTTCGATCACCTGCCGCCTCTCAAACGGTGATACCGCTGCTGCTAAATGGGACCCGCATGTCATCCTCTATGTACTATAAAACTTTCTTTTCTTGAATTATTTTTGGCTCCTCATATTTGGTCACTTGCCTTTTTCTTTCGATCTCATGCCAAGTTTGAAACGTTGAGGAACCTGCTGGCTCATGGGACCCGCATGTCATCCTCTATGTACTATAAAAGTTTATTTTCTTTATTTTTTTCACCCTCTGATTTTTGGCTATTTCCTTTTTCTTTTGATCCCCTGCCGCCTTGGAAACGTATGGTAAGCTGCTGACTCATGGGACCCGCATGTCATCCTCTATGTACAATCAACTTTCTTTTTCTTTTGATCTCAAGCCGCATTTGAAACGCTGAGACCGCTGCTGCTAAATGGGACCCGCATGTCATCCTCTACGTACAATAAAGTTTCTTTTCTTGGATTATCTTTGGCTCCTGATATTTTGTCACTTGCCTTTTTCTTTCGATCTCATGCCGCCTTTGAAACGTTGAGTAAGCTGCTGGCTCATGGGTCCCGCATGTCATCCTCTACGAACAATAAAAGTTTCCTTTATTGGAGTTATTTTTGACCCCTAATTTCTGGCTATTTGCCTTTTTCTTTTGATCCCCTGCCCCCGTTGAAACGATGAGGACGCTGTTGGCAGGTCGGTCCCACATGTCATCCTCTATGAACAATAAAAGTTTCCTTTGGTGGATTTATTTTTGACCCCTAAATAATTTCTGGCTATTTCCTTTATTTTTCTTTTGATCCCCTGCCGCCTTGGAAACGTTTGAGAATGCTGCTGCCTCATGGGTCCCGCATGTCATCCTCTCAGAATGATAAATGTTTTCTTTTCTTGGATTTTGTTACCAACTGACTTTTGGTTTTTTATTTTATTTTCGATCCCCTGCCGCCTTTGAAACGTTGACGACGCTGCTGGCTCATGGGTCCCCGATGTCAGCCTCCCCGTACAAGAAACATGTGATATCTTGATTATTTCGCTCTGAGCTATTGCAAACGGATAAATTAAATCTTTATTTTTACATAAACAAACTTATATGTTGAGTGTCCTTGTTTTTTGTTTTTGCGATGCATAGGACTTTCCTGTTTTTTTTAGAAAAATCCGAACTTTCCTGTTTTGGAGTGGGCTGAAATTGTACGAGACAAAAGGCCCAGCAGGATAGTTCGAAGGCCCAGATGTCCAGATACAGCCCAATTGAAATCTTTCTTTTCTTGGATTTTTTTCACCCCCTGATTTCTGGCTACTTCATTTTTCTTTTGGTCCTGTGCCGCCTTGGAAACGTTGAGACCGCTGCTGCAAAATGGGACCCACATGTCATCCTCTATGTAACATAAAGTTTCTTTTCTTGGATTATTTTTGGCTCTTGATATTTGGTCACTTTCCTTTTTCTTTCGATCTCATGCCACGTTTGAAACGTTGAGGAACCTGCTGGCTCATGGGACCCGCATGTCATCCTCTATGTACAATAAAAGTTTCTTTTCTTGGATTTTTTTCACCATCTGATTTTTGGCTATTTCCTTTTTCTTTTGATCCCCTGCCGGCCTGCCGCCTTTGAAACGCTGAGTAAGCTGCAGGCTCATAGGTCCGACATGTCAGCCTGTATGAACGATAAAGCTTTCCTTTCTTGGAGTTTTTTTACCCCCTAATTTCTGGCTATTTTCTTTTTCTTTTGATCTCAAGCCGCATTTGAAACGTTGAGACCGCTGCTGCTAAATGGGACCCGCATGTCATCCTCTATGTACAATAAAGTTTCTTTTTTTCTTGATTATCTTTAGCTCCTGATATTTTGTCACTTGCGTTTTTCTTTCGATCTCATGCCGCCTTTGAAACGTTGAGTAAGCTGCTGAATCATGGGTCCCGCATGTCATCCTCTACGAACAATAAAAGTTTCCTTTTTTGGAGTTATTTTTGACCCCTAATGTCTGGCTATTTGCCTTTTTCTTTTGATCTCCTGCCCCCTTTGAAACGATGAGGATGCTGTTGGCACGTCGGTCCCACATGTCATCCTCTATGAACAATAAAAGTTTCTTTTGATGGATTTATTTTGAACCCCTAATTAATTTCTGGATATTTCCTTTTTTTTCTTTTGATCCCCTGCCGCCTTGGAATCGTTGAGGATGCTGCTGCCTCATGGGTCCCGCATGTCATCCTCTCAGAACGGTAAATGTTTCTTTTCTTGGATTTTGTTTACCAAATGATTTTTGGCTTATTTTATCGTTCGATCTCGTGCCGCCATTAAAACGTTGAGGACGCTGCTGGCTCAGAGGTCCCACATGTCAGCCTCTATGAACAATAAACCTTTCCTTTGTTTGATTTATTATTGACACATAATTTCTGGCTATTTGCCTTTTTCTTTCGATCTCATGCCGCCTCTGAAACGTTGAGACGCTGCTGGCTCATGGGTCCCACATGTCAGCCTCTATGAACAGTCAAAGTTTCCTTTGTTTGATTTTTTTTACCCTAATTACTGGCTATTTGCCTTTTTTTTATCCCCTGCCGCCTTTGAAACTAAGAGGACGCTGCTGGCCCATGGGTCCCACATCTCAGCCTCTCTGAACGATAAACCTTTCCTTTCTTTTTTTTCGATCCCGTGCCGCCTTGGAAACGGTGAGACGGCTCCTGCAAAACGGGACCCATATGTCATCCTCTATGTACAATAAATTTCTTTCCTTGGATTATTTTTGGCACCTGATATATGGTCACTTGCCTTTTTTTCGATCCCCTGCCGCCTTTGAAACGTTGAGGACGCTGCTCGCTCGTGGGTCCCATATGTCAGCCTCTAGGAACAATAAACATTTCGTTTCTTGGATTTATTTTTGACCGCTGATTTCTGGCAACTTTGCTTTTTCTTTCGATCCCCTGCCGCCTTTGTTAAAGTTGAGGACGCTGCTGCAAAATGCGTCCCACATGTCAGCTTCTCTGTACGATAATTGTTTCCTCTCTTTGATTTTTTTTCCACTGCTGGCCAATGGGTCCCCGATGTCAGCCTCTATGTACAAGAAATATGTGAATTCTCGATATATTTTAAGCCGAGATATGTAGGATGCTTTTTTTTCGATCCCTTCTGTTTGTTTTTACCTTCAAATGTTGAGGGACGCTACTGGCAAATGGGTCCTGCTCTAGCATTCTCAACTGAAGGAAAAATTGAAATATTGCCTATTCATTTGTTTTTCGTACTCCATGCATCTAATCCATACTAATTGTTGATCCGGGTTTTAGTTCAACTTAATTAGATCAAATTTGATCTACGAGGGAGTATGTAATATATTTTGGGTTCACAACACTGCACTTGTTAACAACAATCTGATGAAGAGGTTTGTCATTTTTTTTAAACTACAAATACACTCTAAGATCTTGCACACTAATAGAATAAATCTTGGAACTTTATATAATTAATGACAATTTTGAAATCGACTATATGAATATATCAAAATATAGAGCCCATGTAGATGCGCATACTGGCTATGCGCATTTAAAAAGAATCATAATCATAATTGATACGAAATAAAAATAACTTTATATGTAGAATCTCGGTTTCTAGAGGGCCAATCATAGGATATCCGTGTTTAAATTAGGAAGGGCCCCAATGGCATGAGTCGGAGGCCCATTAAGTGTTTTTGGAATGTTATCAGCGAAGTAAGCAGGCTGACAGCAATCACCATGTACATGGCCGGCGGCAGCCCAAAAGTACAAACAATTGGCCCATGCAGGGAAGGTAGTACTTTTTTTTATTGGGAAGGTTGTCTGGCTAACCCAAAAAAAAAGTGGTGCTACATGGGGTAATACTTGAACCCGGAATGAGATCGAGTGCCTTGATGAAAGCGAGGCACACATAAATAGTACTCCGTACCATGCCTTGCCCCTCCCTTTCAACCGTTGGATAAAAAATAATTAGACAGATGACTATTAACTAGTAACTGCTACAGTACCAACCAATGTACAGGACATGTGCTACAGTACGTCGTCCACAGTGCATGTGCTTTAGAACCATGAACAGTACATATGCTACATGCTACAGTACTTTGATCTTAGCTATCTATTTTCAATCCAACGGCCAAATCTACAAGTCACCGTACTGTTCATCTGTGCCTTGCTTATGTCAAGGCACTGGATCCTGGACACTTGAACCCATGATCGTTGCTGAGGGTTGCCTATTTGCGCATAATATGTTTTGTCAGCGGTCACTTCACTAGTTTGTGCAAAACATATCCAGCGCAGGATTCAAAAAAACATCACGTTTTTTTCTTTACGTAAACAACAAAACATCTCATGTTCATCACAATCCAGCCAACATAAGCACATAATAATTAATAGTACAACTAGAGAGCTGTACACATAAATAAGGTTTGTCAAGCTTCATGCACTAGCCAACGCAACCAAAAGTCCGAACTAATGGAAAGGGCTAGGCAATCCAATTATACATTTCAACATCCCCCCTCACATGTGACCACAATCCAGTAATGGTACCATCATGTTCACCACAATGCATCATTAAAGAGAGCAGTATACTATTATAGACCAGCTCTCTCTAAAGAACATTTGTAAGACAACTTAATACAGCTGTGATTGATATTGTTGCCCCAGCGATGGGTGATAACCTGAACACCATATAACCTTCTCACAGCAATTGTAACCAAATATGAGCACCTGCAATGATTTGGTGTCAAGCTTCTTGAAGGTCAGGAGGTATCCTACCTTCAAGTCATGTGCTTTGACAAACTCTGGCCATCCTTTGTCCATTAAAACATTGCCATCTTGTTGCTTCAGGTCCACAATCCAGGTGCATGCAGTGGACATCTTCAGGTTGATGGACTCTGGACACCCACCGTAAAACCAGGGTAGAACACGACTGGGGATGGAAATCACCTCTAACTCCGATGTACATAGTACCTTGCAGAAGCTGTCAGGGGTATTCTCCTCATCGATGCGCCCAAACACCTTGCACACTGGGGCTGGCTCTACAGATGTCTCCTTCCATGATAAGCTCTCTCCAAGCTTGAGCTTCTTGTTTGAACACTGCAAAAAAGAGGCCTCAATTAGATAATGCCTCTAGCTTCTGACCGTAATTCCAAGCAAATGCATAATAAAAGGCACCTAGCAAACTCAGCGGATCATTGTTCTTATCAAACACACAGTCTGAACAATAAGCTTCTGAATCTAGCTAGGCTGATATGTACAACCTTGTATCATCAAATTATTCAGCATAGTGTATCATTGTATCGCAGAAGCCAAATCGATATAAATAGTAGCTATGAGAATAGAAATCAAGCTAGCATGAGCCATGCATGCTTGCTGGCTATGTCTAGCATCAGAATAATGCATCTGCAGTTCATCATCCGCCAGTACAGATTGACCAAGCAAACAAAAAAAAATCAGCGTCGGCCTAAAGAGTCCACAAGCCAGACATGCATGCTCGGTGTCCTCATATGTGATCATCGGCCGTGGATTGACCAATAGCATATTTGAACGATTATTACTGCACACATTAGATCCAGTCCCAACATAGCTAGCATGGGTGCATGTGTAACCCGAGTCTTTACCAGAGGATTAATATATACACTGGCTGAGAGAAGTACTGTATATCAAACAATGCTAAGCAACCGGCAATACAGCTTAGATATAATAAAGATGTGACCGGCAACGCTAGTGATTCGGGGGAAACATACCGCCATTGCAGCCATGGACCGAGAGAATCGGGGATGCCGCGCCGCCTTAGTGGAGTTTTTAGATGCGACGTCGCCGCATCCGTAGAGGACGGAGTCCAAGCCGCGTAGTCCGAGCGGTGGTGGACGCCGGTGGTGTAGAGAGAGGACTCAGGGGAGATGGACGGCGAGGGATCTGGGGAGATCTGAAGTTCTGAACATGAGGGGGCTGTGAGAAACTGAGAATGATACATCAGCAATCAGCAAGGGAATAAATGCGCGTGTCCCCCGGTCAAAAAAAATGCGCGTGTCTAGGAGGAACGAAGCCAGGTACGCAGGAATCCACACACAAAACTTCACCCGGCGGGTCACTGGGCTTTATCAGTATCTGGTGGGGTCCGGACCTACAGACCAGTGAGACATGTCGTGTGGGTTATGATCCGTTCAGTGTGCACACAGAAATTGCATTCAGAGCTCAGGGCTTCAGGCTACGTTGTACTATACAGTAATATATCCATTTCTTTTGGTAAAATGAAAACGATACTCCATCTGATCCTCATTACATGATGATAAAATGGACGTCTCTACAACTAATATGTGTCTAGATACATCTATATGAGAGCGTCTGTGTTTGTACTGTGTATCTAAAAAAAATATGGATCGGAGGGAGCATTAAGAGGTGTCCAAAAAAAACTGCAAACAAACATGGATGTAAGCAGTTGAGTATTAAACCAGTGCGTGAAATACCTTTATATCTCGACCATGTAACAATGAATATGAGAAGTTTTTGGGGTTTGACCATCTGCACTTGTGTTTGCTACAATCAGATCAAAAAATTGGTCACTTTTACACTTTCTAAAATAAAATGTATTTTTCCCTGAGATTTTACAAGTTCGTACAAGATAGCATTGACTACATCTGGGATATATCACATTTACACTTACAAATCTATGAATATTTCAAAATATTGAGCTCCGTGTACCTACATATAATACAAATCATCAGACCGCACATTGAAACTACCGCAGCATATCACAGTAAATTAAAATAAAATAAAACAAGTCTAACATATACTATATTAGCTAATTAACAAAGTCTCATCACAGTGTATCTGATCCCCAGTTCAGCTTAATACAAAAACCAAGTTCAGCTTGAACATCAGCAGGGGAGTAACCCAGGTCCAAAAGCAGCATCTAGTTAATTCAATAAAATATTGAGGTTATTCTGATCCCCTCTTCCTAAAAACACTGCAGATCATGCATGCAACTAAGGGTGATCAGCACAAAAGATTATCCTCTGGGTGGAGGTGTTACTGTCGTAGATCAACACATTCATCAAGGAAGTGTCTTTCACCTCGAAGACGAGAAGGTCATCAAGCTGCAGTTCATGCGCCTCTGCAAACCCGAACCAACCATCCTTCAAGACCAGTTCACCCTGGTACTCATCGATGTGCACATACCAGGCGCAGCCTACGCTGGTCTTGAGCTTGATAGGCCTGGGAAGAATCCCTTTCAGACATTGCTTGAATTCTCTGGGGATGACCAACATATACATGTCATCGTTGCCGTCCAGTTGCACATAGAAGCGCGAGGGCTGAGGAGGGTCCGCCGAGTGACCAACCCGTTTAGGGCGGCCTTTCCCTCGCCCTTTTAATATACAACGTTGAAATGCTGCATCACGCCTGCCCGTCACCTTTGGCTTTTTGGCTAGTGAATTTCTTTGAATTCTGAACTCGGGGCGGTGCAGAGGACATGTACAATCGACAGTCCTAAGACGTAGTTGCTCATTGACGTTGGAGCGAGTTTGCTTCTGCATCTAGTTAAGCACGGTATATATCAATCAACAGCATATAAATCAGAACGTAGCATACATGGAGAAAATGCATCTAGCTATCTCTTTAATTAGTTTGCACAAAATCTAGCAGCAGCAAGACAATTTGATTTTACAGGTACTGAGCAAGCTTTCAGACTTTCTGAAACAGGTAACATGGAGCATATATTTGTATGTTCAGACTGCGAAACCCTGCTCTGTGATGGATAATATTACTAAACATCTTTTTTTGCCAGAACTAGTACTTAACATCTACTGTTTCCCGTCATTAAAATTTTTTTGCAGAAGAATACTACGGTTTCCCGTCATTAAATTTTAAAGAAAAAAGAACTTGTTTAAGATCCCAACTATCATTGACTACTTACACCTGCATCCTAGTGAGTTCAGGACAACTTACAGCATCTTTTGGTGGTGCCGCCACCGGAGAAGACCGTGCCGCGGGGGTTGGGGTCGGCGCAGCCGGAGAAGCTGGTGCCGCCGCCAGGGAAATCAGTGCCGAGCCAGATGGTGCTTCCAGCGGAGAAGAAAGTACCGCGAGAGATGGAACCGACGCTGCCAAAGGGTAAGAAACGGATGTACTCGTAGATCCTTCTCTAGTCACGATCTGGATAGAAGAGACTGGACGTCCATCAAGCTGCTGGAGGATGCGGTGGATCAAATCGGCTGAGTTCAGGAAATATCGGTGATGTTCATCTGTGTCGGCGAAGCAGCTGCCGGTGGAAGGAGGAGGCGAGCCGTTCATGGCAGTCATTAGTGTAAAAGAGGAGAAGTGGGTGGGAGTATGGGTGGGAGAGAGAGGGTTCGGGACTGAAGTAATTGTAGTCTGCTCTCTCTTTTTTACAAGCATGCGTCCTCAGGCTGATATTTTTTTTAGATACGTACTCAGGCTGCTTTGTCAAACCAGGGCCTCAATGAAGCTAATAGCACGCTATAGCATATCTAGAGGGTCCACGCTTAGTAATTTTGCTCGCTGTGGCGCTATTTGCGAAACAGCATGCTATATCGCCCTAAAACTTCATATCGTTAGCGCGCTATTTTTTTCAGGCAAGTTGCTTTCACTTTTTCGTGGTGATGAACTAATCTGTTGGTTCCACTTCTAAATCAGAAAATAATATCGCTAATGCTAATTTTTTTAATAAATAATTTATACTATGTTGTTGCCTTGTGAAATGTTGATGTTAGCCTTCTAATATACTTGAGATCTATTTCTATATGTGGTTATGTATGTATGATTCAGTCACTTTTGGACTATATATATCTATTCGTTCTAGTAAAATTATTTATTTTTAGGCTATATTTAGTATTATTTTGAAAATGCTATTTAAAATATACCACACTATTACCACGATATAGCGTCCATATCGTTTGAAGGTGGCTGCCGCTAATTCATTTAGCACGCTATTTTAAACCTTGGTTAAGACGCGTTTGGCGGCCTGCATCCAGGCTGGTGGGGAAATACCGTACCCAAGTGCTTAAAAGATTGCATCTTTTAGCTGGAAAACATTAGGGCATGTCCAACACAGGCGCTACTGCAAGGGCGCTAGGAATTATTTCCTCGTCGTTTGGCGGTTGGAGAGGCTAATCCCAGCGGTAGTCCTAGCGTCGACGCAAAAGAAAGCAGGGGCGTGAAACTCTTTTCACCTGTCCTAGCTAAAGCACCGGAACCAACAGGAAGTCAGTCTGTCATCAGCAATTAGCGCTGCAAGGAGAGTACCTGGAGGATTTTACAATCTTTTGACATTCATTTGTTCTCTATTAGCGCCATATAGTATATAGCATTGTAATGCCCTTATACTCCTCTCAACATTAAAAAAAAGGTGTGCATATACTAATAACAGTTGCTGAAATGAAACTAAAAATAAACAGACATGCACGGTTTACGAAGGATGGAAATACAGAGTTCATCACCATCCGTTTTAAATTATAAGATTAGATTACTTCAATGTGGGTTTACATACGCACTAAAATGAGTAAACAGACACACTGAAATGGGTCCAGGTATATAAGATTCAGAAAAAAGGAAGAGCATCTTAAGATACAGAACAGGTTACTAAATTGTTCAAACATATCGTACAAAAAAGATTATTTGCTCCAGAAAGATTCATGGCTCAGTTTAGGGTTGCATCAACATGCGGATATTTTTCAGACTAGGCTTAAACCACATTGTCGCCTGTCGGGGAAATCCCCAACCATCTTCTGGAAGGGTGATAACTCCCATGAGCTCATTTTCCCCTTGCTGCAGGTTACAACGACAAATACAACTAAATGCTGGTTCCCGAAATGCATAGTACGCGATGTACACACAATTTGACCTCATGAATGGAGTCAATGTTCCATCAGGAGCATTGCCATCATTTATCTTCAGGTTCAATGGATAATTCAGTCCAATGAACAGAGAGTGTGTGCCAAGGCTGTCAACTCGACTCCAATTGGGTCCAATCAGGGATAGATCTTTCTCAAAAACATGTATGACAGGGGCAGGACACTCCCGCAGGATAAGGCCATTACCATGATGCAGAACTTCTGCTGGCTCAAGGTGATCATTGCTACGTATATACCGATCTTCATGGATGATCATCAAGCGCTTGCCATCGGCTGATCGAGCTAAAAACCATCTGCCAGATGGTTCCTTCATCGGTGATGGGATCACGAATGGCGGGGCAAGGTGTGCATCTGCATTGTAAACGGAGACAACAAAAAATAGTGTTTGAATGGCTCGGGAAGACAATAATACCAGTAGCTGCAACTTCACATTTGTAGGATCAAATGGAGGATGCAGTCATTATACTTGTATAAAATCTCGAAGAAATAAAATTGTTCCCATTTGAGATGTATGTTAATTACACTCATATTCATTGATGGTAGATACATGTCTCAACCTTATCTGATCCATGATTGTAATGCTTTGAGTACATCGAATATTGAAATAAATTGAAAGTTTGCATGCATCAATTGATGAAGAGGCCAGGGCTAAGCTCCTTATTCATATTCTGACAAGAGCATGCAGTAACTAATTCAGGAATGCATTCATATACTGCAATAATCTGGTTTGGGTTGACAGATTAGTGCACAGCATATACTACTGTAATTCGTTTGTAGCAATGGTTCAGTCAGGTTAGGATAATTTAATGGTGCACAGTCATTTGAAAGGTGAAAAAAAGTCTTAGTGAGCAATTAGTTATTTCAGTTACAATATATCATGAATGGGCTTGATATTAAAATTTATTGCGAAGTATATCATATGGATTGAAGAATTACCAGCCTGTGATTGATCCCAGCAATATGTGGTGCCGGTCCACCCATCCACCGCAACAATAAAGCCGTTGTGCTCGATGGCATCACTGTAATCTACACCCCAACTAGCAAGAGAGAATAACCTCCACTCCTGGCTACCATTAGCCAGGTAAGCGAGTCCAGAATTGAATAGAGCGATGAGCTTGTAATCTGAGTAATGTCCAGCTTTTGTGGGCACTTCGCAAATTACAATCTTCAACAAAAACATGGCACGCCCATACGTCATGTACCTTTCAGGAGGCAAGTCGGGGAAGCCAATCCATTCCTCCCGAAAAATGTTGCAAGTTTCCGACGATGGTAGGGAGATTTCTTGGTGCGTGTAGATGTTCGCGAGGAACCAGTTCCCACCACTGTCCACGCCGGCGATCCAGTCGCCATTCATGCCAACCCAGAATCTATTGTCCATGAACGGCAGGATGGCTGTGCGCCGAGGATGGTCGAGGGGCACAACGTGGTACACCGTGTGGTGCGCACTACTATCATCATAGTGCCAATGGGCAGAATCGGGCATCAGCAAGCAGGGTCCATCCCAATGGTGTAGATTCATGTTGTCGGCGACATGGCGGCACAGCGTTTTGGAGCATGCGGCCAGCCGGACGTCGACTGTAACGTCCAGACTCTGGGCAATGAGATTGAACAGCTCGGCGGGGAGCTTCCCCCAGTCGCCATCCAGCTGGTCGTCGTTCGATGCCGCCATGGAGACGAGATGGATTTAAAAGGGCGGATGCAAGTATGTGTGATTGGAGTTTTGTAGGAGAGTCGAGCGGGAAGGAGGAGTGCTGCGGTTCTGCGGAGGGGTGAGGAGAGAAAGCTATGCAAATGGGAGATCTAGAGGATGAAAAAACTTCTAGCAGCGGTTGGCGAGTGGAGAACGATGATGGAAGTGGAGAGCCAAGGATGGAAACGATGGACATGAAGAGTAGGAGTGGATATGACTTTTTTTATTCTTCAGCAGCTGCATCGAGGCGCCGAGTAAAACTTCGGCTAGGATAGCACGCCACTACGTCCTGGTGCAGTTACTGTCCCGTCAAATCAGTTTGACCACAGAAATGGTTTCTTTATTACAGTATAACTTAATTTTTTCGAACAATATATACTAGTACTCCATTTAATATAATCACTCCGATTCATATTACTTGTCAAATGATATGGATGAATCTAGAACTAAAATGTGTCTAGATATATCTATATTATAGTCAACTAATATGAATCCGAGTTTGTTTGGTTCAAAGGATTTCTAAAGGTATCTTGTACGGAGTAGGATTTTTACACATAGGGATTTTTCCTATAGAGCTTGCTTGATTCAAAGGATTGAGAACCCTCCAAAATACCTATGGATTGCTTTCTCTACAATCCTATCTCTCGGTAATATTGCTATGTGTCTATAACAACTATGAAATGAACTCAATCTCAATAGAAATTTCCTTTGTCTTTCCTAATCAAACAACTAGTTATTTTATGTCTTCGTTTACAAATTAAGATAATTTTTAGGTTATAGGTAATCGTCGAGCTTATGTGATCATCTTTTATGATCAAACTTACTTGATCAGCCGCGGAGGCGCAAAGGAGCAGTGGTGTGCATTAATACGGCCGCATGGGGAAGGCACAGCTAGCGACGATGAGACGTATCGCCAGCATTGGCCTAGGGAACCGTCGCCACCATTAATAAAAGCTATCCCTTTGGGCACCATGTCTCCCACTACTCGTGTCACGCGCGCATGGCTGGGGAAGCCGGACAGAAAACATGACAACCAGGGGGAAAATGAATAAAAATAATACAAAGTCGAAAATATTTCGAAAAATAAACTTTGTACTTCGTAAGAAACTCCATGCGTTTAGCAAATGCGAAGGCAATATGTAGAAACACGTCTAGACCACGTCTAGAACCACTTCCCAAAGCTTAAGGATTATATTGATTTTTAGAAAGTCAAACTATGTTAAGTTTGACTAAGTTTTTACCAAAAGCATTAATATGCAAGATACAAAATCAACATTATTAGATAGAAAATAAATTATATTTTCATATGGTGTCTACAAAATATTATATGTGCTGATAGATTCTTCTAAGAGTTTGGTCGAACTTTACTTGGTTTGACTTTTCAAGAAAAATATACAAAGCTTTAAGCATTGGAACGGAGGTATTTTTCGAAGCACCTACTTGTCTTTAGAAGACAAAAGAAAACATGGAGTAAGGTTGTTTTTTGTGCAAAAGTTTACGTCAAAATCTGGTTATTTGTGTAAAAAGAATCTCAAATTGTGTTATGTGCAAAAACTGCACCAAGAAGTGGTGGTATGTGCAATTTCCTCCATCACACAAAAGGCAAGCCATTGATACATATATAATTGTGAATAATTACAAAAGTAGTAGGCAGCTAATAAGCGCACATGATTAAACTGCTATGCGAGATCTTCAGCCACCAGAAGTCGTTCCCGCGCCTCTCTAGCATTGAAAATCACGCGTTCTGCGACTTCCATCAAAGAGACAAGCTGAGCTTTGATCCGTTCTCCCAGATGAATGGCCTCGTCACAACTCCTACGAGCACAGGCCGTGATCTCATCCACTTCTAGGAAAGACACCGCCTGCCTGTACCGAAATATCTTGATCCCTAACTCTCTGTTCTCCTCCCGCATGCTGGCAAGATCCAACTTCATCCTCCGACAAGATAAGCAAGGGGAGTGATCCTGCCAAAGGTAACAACAAACATATCGAGCGTTACCGGCAAACGAAGGGCACAAATTGGCTGATTAACGAATATGGTCACTAACATGTAGGACAGACTTAAGTGGTGTCTACATGTCAGTGACTCGAAGTACCCAAAAACCAGCAACCCAAAGTCAGCTAGTAATATTAACCTCCGTCTTCAGCTCCTTCATCCTCTTGAACGGCGGGGAAGCTGGCAACTTATCTTCTTCTACGACCTCTCGCTGGAACCTGACGTCGAAGGATGAGAGATCCTGCGAACGGATGTGCTGCGCCTGCGCGTGCGATTCCCCAGGGCGCTTCTGGCGTAACTCGGAGTTCTCCGCGCCGAGATGCGGAAGTTCCGCTCCCGGGGCCTTGTTGACCCTAAGCCGAGATAGCTCATGTGTAAGCCGACGAAAAATGTTCAAAATGTTACAGATCAGGCATATCATTACCAGTGCAAACGAGGTAAGTGAATCTCCGGGATCTCGCCCAAAGACCGCGGTTGGTCCAATGCCACCACATCTTCTCCGAGATTGACTAACTCCTTTACATCATCTTCTCCGACATTGACTATCTCCTTTACATCATCTTCTGCTCCGAGCTTGACCATCTCCTTTACATCATCTTCTCCTGCGAGCTTGATCATCTGCCTCACATCATCTTCTCCGGCGATATCGACCCTCTCCTGCGGAAGATAACAGATATAAGTCCGAGTATTACCAGCAAAACGAAGGTAATTAAAAGAGGCGTAGTAACCCTTGTGTCCTGGCCAATCAACGGCGGGGACGCTGAGCCCGCATCGTCTCCTCCGAGATCTCCCTTCGCAGGCAGGATTGTTAGAGACAGTGTACTTCTGGTAGTAGTATTTATGCGTGGGGCGCCAGGGGGTCGAGAAGCTAGGACTGCATCTTCTCCTCCGAGCTCTTCCTTGGTAGACATGACAAATGAAACGAGGTGTGGGGGGCGTAAAAGGTATAAAATGGCGGACGGCCGCCCCGCCTCGGCCCTCCAAGGCTTAATTTTTTTGCCTTACTAAACTAAAAACCCTATTTTGCGTCTCACACGGACTGCCCTCAGAGGGCTGCAGGGTCCCATATGCGTGCAGGTCCCACACTTTAGGTAGGCAAACTTCCAACAATCTTCTTTGTCAAGTGAAGACACGTCGTCAAGACTCTCTCTCTCTCTCCCCCCTTTTGTCATTGAAAAAAAAAGAATATTAGACGGGCGCGTAGCCTGCACTGCAGGGGGGCGATTTTGACAAAAGTAATCCTTTTGGCGAAGAAAAACACAGAAAGCCACACAAAAAGGTTAGTCCAGTGAAATAGATTGCTCAGAGGGTCAGTCCGTAATTTTCTTTGCCAAAAGGGTTATTTCTGTCAAAATCGCCGCACTGCAGGTTTGCAGCACTGAAAAACCTTGCGTGCCAGTCAACATCACTTCCCGGATAGGGGGAAAATATCTAGTGATACCATCCCTTACATGATACCATGATACCACTTCATAATATTTGAATTCTAAGTGTCGAAAAATTTAGAAAAAAAACCTTGTGATGCTACCCTAAATTTGTGGGACCCCAAAAAACTTGCAAATCAAGCCAAAGAAACACGATCTTGTACCCCCCCCCCATGATTTTGACCTAAATTTGAAATCAAGCCAAAGGTGGTTCAAAAACGGCAATCGGAAATCATGGATTGTTCATCATTTTTCTATATAGCTAGGGAAAATAGCAGACATGCCATACCAATGTTTTAGAAAAGAGCCCTTCAAAAAAGTGTGGCAACATATATGTTGGAATTCGACCATCTTAATTTCTTCCCACGTGTGAGCTTTGGTACTACTACTACACAAGAACCATGTCAAACTTTTGAATCATGGCCCATTTTATGTATATATTTGCAACTTTTCATGCACGCATGAAAACTTTGCAAAATATGTGCATTTTGGGTTGTCGCACATAAATGTGTGTTTACTTGTCTGCCACCAATTAATCCAATTCTCATTTGTGGGGAAACATGACACGAGATGGCCATTTCCAAAGTTTCATGAATTATCTCAAAGTGAATCCATATATGTACAATTTTTGGGGGCTAAATTTCATGTTTTAAACCTAGCTAGTATTTGACCAAGATTCAAATGGGCATAAAATTCAAAAAAAAACAGAAAAATGAAAAACCAAAGCACATAGCCTTCTTATGTCATATAGTAAGAATTCAAGTTGATAAACAAGGTCTAGACATATTCAAACTAGAAAAATCATGTATCTACCCCTAACACTCTAAACTCTGTCTTATGAAGTCAAGCATGAAGAGAAGTGGTTTTGGGTTTCAAACATGGAAATTTCAAAAACCTCCCAAAAGCTTCATTTTAGAGTGACTAAGAAGGATCCATGCTTACCTTTTAATTTTTAGATTTTAAACTTGTTTAAATCTTTGTGAAACCTAGGATTTGACCAAGATTCAAATGGGCATAAAAAATCAGGAAAAAGCCAAAAGAATGATAAACCAAAGCACATAGCATTCTTATGTCATACTGTAAGCATTCAAGTTGATTAACAAGGTCTAGACATATTCAAACTAGAAAATCATGTATATATCTGTCCCTAACCTTAAACTCTGTCTTATATATGAAGTCAATCATGAAGAGAAGTGGTTTGGGTTTCAAACATGAAAATTTCAAGAACATCCCAAAAGCCGCTTCATTTTAGAGTGACTAAGAAGGATCCAGGCTTACCTTTTCATTTTCATATTATATACTTGTTTAAATCCAGGTCAAACATAGGATTTGACCAAGATTCAAATGGGCATAAAATAAAAAAATAGAAGAATGAAAAACAAAAGCACATAGTCTTCGTATGTCATATAATAAGCTTTCAAGTTGATAAACAAGGTTTAGACATGTTCAAACCAGACAAATCATGTATCTAGCCCCTAACCATAAACTCGGTCGATCTTATGAAGTCTAGCATGAAGAGAAGTCGTATTGGTTTAAAACATGAAAATTTCAAGAACCTCCCAAAATCTTCAAATGGGCATAAAATTCAAAAAAACCAGAAAAATGAAAAACCAAAGCACATAGCCTTCTTATGTCATATAGTAAGAATTCAAGTTGATAAACAAGGTCTAGACATATTCAAACTAGACAAATCATGTATCTACCCCTAACACTCTAAACTCTGTCTTATGAAGTCAAGCATGAAGAGAAGTGGTTTTGGGTTTCAAACATGGAAATTTCAAAAACCTCCCAAAAGCTTCATTTTAGAGTGACTAAGAAGGATCCATGCTTACCTTTTAATTTTTAGATTTTAAACTTGTTTAAATCTTTGTGAAACCTAGGATTTGACCAAGATTCAAATGGGCATAAAAATTCAGGAAAAAACCAAAAGATTGATAAACCAAAGCACATAGCATTCTTATGTCATACAGTAAGCATTCAAGTTGATTAACAAGGTCTAGACATATTCAAACTAGAAAATCATGTATATATCTGTCCCTAACCTTAAACTCTGTCTTATATATGAAGTCAATCATGAAGAGAAGTGGTTTGGGTTTCAAACATGAAAATTTCAAGAACATCCCAAAAGCCGCTTCATTTTAGAGTGACTAAGAAGGATCCATGCTTACCTTTTCGTTTTCATATTATATACTTGTTTAAATCCAGGTCAAACATAGGATTTGACCAAGATTCAAATGGGCATAAAATAAAATAAAATAGAAGAATGAAAAACAAAAGCACATAGTCTTCGTATGTCATATATATAGTAAGCTTTCAAGTTGATAAACAAGGTTTAGACATGTTCAAACCAGACAAATCATGTATCTACCCCCTAACCATAAACTCGATCGATCTTATGAAGTCTAGCCTGAAGAGAAGTCGTATTGGTTTCAAACATGAAAATTTCAAGAACCTCCCAAAATCTTCAAATGGGCATAATATTCAAAAAAACCAGAAAAATGAAAAACCAAAGCACATAGCCTTCTTATGTCATATAGTAAGAATTCAAGTTGATAAACAAGGTCTAGACATATTCAAACTAGACAAATCATGTATCTACCCCTAACACTCTAAACTCTGTCTTATGAAGTCAAGCATGAAGAGAAGTGGTTTTGGGTTTCAAACATGGAAATTTCAAAAACCTCCCAAAAGCTTCATTTTAGAGTGACTAAGAAGGATCCATGCTTACCTTTTAATTTTCAGATTTTAAACTTGTTTAAATCTTTGTGAAACCTAGGATTTGACCAAGATTCAAATGGGCATAAAAATTCAGGAAAAAACCAAAAGAATGATAAACCAAAGCACATAGCATTCTTATGTCATATAGTAAGCATTCAAGTTGATAAATAAGGTCTAGACATATTCAAACTAGAAAATCATGTATATATCTGCCCCTAACCCTAAACTCTGTCTTATATATGAAGCAATCATGAAGAGAAGTGGTTTTGGGTTTCAAACATGAAAATTTCAAGAACATCCCAAAAGTCGCTTCATTTTAGAGTGACTAAGAAGGATCCAGGCTTACCTTTTCGTTTTCATATTTTATACTTGTTTAAATCCAGGTCAAACATAGGATTTGACCAAGATTCAAATGGGCATAAAATAAAAAAATAGAAGAATGAAAAACAAAAGCACATAGTCTTCTTATGTCATATAGTAAGCCTTGCAAGTTGGTAAACAAGGTTTAGACATGTTCAAACCAGACAAATCATGTATCTAGCCCCTAACCATAAACTCGGTCGATCTTATGAAGTCTAGCATGAAGAGAAGTCGTATTGGTTTCAAACATGAAAATTTCAAGAACCACCCAAAATCTTCAAATGGGCATATAACATTCAAAAAACTAGAAAAATGAAAAACCAAAGCACATATATAGCCTTCTTATGTCATATAGTAAGCATTCAAGTTGATAAACAAGCATGTCTAGACATATTCAAACCCGACAAATCATGTATCTACCCCCTAACCCTAAACTCTGCATGTCTTATGAAGTCAACCATGAAGAGAAGTGGTTTTTGGGTTTCAAACATTGAGATTTCAAGAACCCCCCAAAAGCTTCATTTTAGAATGACTAGCTAGGAAGGATCCAGGCTTACCTTTTCATTTTCATGTTATAGACTTGTTTAAATCTTGGTCAAACCTAGGATTTGACCAAGATTCAAATGGGCATAAACATTCAAAAAAATCAAAAACCAAAGCTAGCACATATAGTCTTCTTATGTCATATAGTAAGAATTGAAGTTGATAAACAAGGTCTAGACATATTCAAACTAGACAAATCATGTATCTACCCCCTAAAGCCCTAAACTAGCTTTGTCTTATGAAGTCAAGCATGAAGAGAAGTGTTTTTGGGTTTCAGACATGGAAATTTTGAAAACCTCCCAAAAACTTCATCTTAGAGTGACAAAGAAGGATCCAAGCTTACCTTTTCATTTTCATGTTTTAAGCTTGTTTAAATATTGGTCAAGCCTAGGATTTGACCAAGATTCAAATGGGCATAAAAATTCTGGAAAAATAAAAAAAAACCAAAGCACATAGTCTTCTTACGTCATATATATCTATAGTAAGCATATTCAAGTAGATAAACAAGGTATAGACATGTTCAAAACAGACAAATCCTGTATCTACCCCCTAACCCTAAACTCGGTCTTATGATGCCTAGCATGAAGAGAAGTCGTTTTGGGTTTCAAACGTTTAAGCCAAAAGCCCCATTTCATATATTTCAAATTTGGTTCAAATTTGAAAGACATACAAGTTATAGCACACATAGTGCATACATGTTCACACATTCTGCACTAGATGCTAATTAACCCTATAGTTTGAGGCCATTTGGATGAGGTCGAAAAAAATCTTGGATTAGAAATGGGGTTGTTCGAACCCCGTAGTTGGATTTTTTATGAACTTGATCTGTAGTACTGGGCAAAACCCTAGTTTAACGTATTTAATTATAGATTCGTAGGTTGATTTTTCTACCTTTTTATTATTATTACTATGCAGCACATGTGTGTTTGCCCGTCGAGTGAAACTCGGAGGAAGAGGGATCACTCGGAAGGAGAGAAGAAGGGAGAGCATTATGGTGTCTCCCCTTTTTCGGGTGATGATGTTGACTTTTGTGCAGGGTTTGTCAGTGAGCAGGAGGTGCGAGCGAGCGAGCGAGTCGAGCGAGGCCGAGAATGAGAGAGATTTGTTTTTTTTTTGTGAGAGGGACAACCGAAGGATCCAGAAGGACCCACAGATTTCCAAAACGCATCCTGATGCGTCTTCTCTTGACAAAGAAGATGGCTTGGAGTTTGCGTACCTACTGCACTTGACTTGTGCTCACTGAAGTGTGGGACCTCACGCATGGGCGCCACACGTAAGTGACAGACCTGTTGGCAATGTTGGTGTAAAAACACGGTTGATTATTATAGTGCATTAGAACAAAGTTTCCTATGGATTCAACGGCAGGAAATCCAAGTTAACTCATTTACATGACATTATTTTTTCCATGAAGCAAAGTTAACACATCTATCAATTGGTACATTTTGGAGTGACTAAGAAGGATCCATGCTTATTCGTTTTCACGTGTTAAATTTGTTTAAATCTTGCTCAAACCTAGGATTTCACCAAGATTGAAATGGGCATGAAAATTCAAAAAAAAATGAAATACCAATGCACATAGTCTTCTTCTGTCATATAGTAAGCATTCAAGATGATAAACAAGGTCTAGACATATTCAAACCAGGCAAATCATGTATCTACTCCCTAACGACCCTAAACTCCGTCTTATGAAGTAAGGCATGAAGAGAAGTGGTTTTGGGTTTCAAACATGCAAATTTCAAAAACCCCCCAAAAGCTTCATTTTAGAGTGACTAAGAAGGATCGAGGCTTACCTTTTCATTTTCATGTTTTAAACTTGTTTAAATCTTGGTCAAACCTAGCTAGTATTTGACCAAGATTCAAATGGGCATGCATAAAATTCAAAAAAAATCAGAAAAATGAAAAACCAAAGCACATAGCCTTCTTATGTCATATAGTAAGAATTCAAGTTGATAAACAAGGTCTAGACGTATTCAAACTAGACAAATCATGTATCTACCCCTAACACTCTAAACTCTGTCTTATGAAGTCAATTAAGCATGAAGAGAAGTGGTTTTGGGTTTCAAACATGGAAATTTCAAAAACCTCCCAAAAGCTTCATTTTAGAGTGACTAAGAAGGATCCATGCTTACCTTTTAATTTTTAGATTTTAAACTTGTTTAAATCTTTGTGAAACCTAGGATTTGACCAAGATTCAAATGGGCATAAAAATTCAGGAAAAAACCAAAAGATTGATAAACCAAAGCACATAGCATTCTTATGTCATACAGTAAGCATTCAAGTTGATTAACAAGGTCTAGACATATTCAAACTAGAAAATCATGTATATATCTGTCCCTAACCTTAAACTCTGTCTTATATATGAAGTCAATCATGAAGAGAAGTGGTTTGGGTTTCAAACATGAAAATTTCAAGAACATCCCAAAAGCCGCTTCATTTTAGAGTGACTAAGAAGGATCCATGCTTACCTTTTCGTTTTCATATTATATACTTGTTTAAATCCAGGTCAAACATAGGATTTGACCAAGATTCAAATGGGCATAAAATAAAATAAAATAGAAGAATGAAAAACAAAAGCACATAGTCTTCGTATGTCATATATATAGTAAGCTTTCAAGTTGATAAACAAGGTTTAGACATGTTCAAACCAGACAAATCATGTATCTACCCCCTAACCATAAACTCGATCGATCTTATGAAGTCTAGCCTGAAGAGAAGTCGTATTGGTTTCAAACATGAAAATTTCAAGAACCTCCCAAAATCTTCAAATGGGCATAATATTCAAAAAAACCAGAAAAATGAAAAACCAAAGCACATAGCCTTCTTATGTCATATAGTAAGAATTCAAGTTGATAAACAAGGTCTAGACATATTCAAACTAGACAAATCATGTATCTACCCCTAACACTCTAAACTCTGTCTTATGAAGTCAAGCATGAAGAGAAGTGGTTTTTGGGTTTCAAACATGGAAATTTCAAAAACCTCCCAAAAGCTTCATTTTAGAGTGACTAAGAAGGATCCATGCTTACCTTTTAATTTTCAGATTTTAAACTTGTTTAAATCTTTGTGAAACCTAGGATTTGACCAAGATTCAAATGGGCATAAAAATTCAGGAAAAAACCAAAAGAATGATAAACCAAAGCACATAGCATTCTTATGTCATATAGTAAGCATTCAAGTTGATAAATAAGGTCTAGACATATTCAAACTAGAAAATCATGTATATATCTGCCCCTAACCCTAAACTCTGTCTTATATATGAAGCAATCATGAAGAGAAGTGGTTTTGGGTTTCAAACATGAAAATTTCAAGAACATCCCAAAAGTCGCTTCATTTTAGAGTGACTAAGAAGGATCCAGGCTTACCTTTTCGTTTTCATATTTTATACTTGTTTAAATCCAGGTCAAACATAGGATTTGACCAAGATTCAAATGGGCATAAAATAAAAAAATAGAAGAATGAAAAACAAAAGCACATAGTCTTCTTATGTCATATAGTAAGCCTTGCAAGTTGGTAAACAAGGTTTAGACATGTTCAAACCAGACAAATCATGTATCTAGCCCCTAACCATAAACTCGGTCGATCTTATGAAGTCTAGCATGAAGAGAAGTCGTATTGGTTTCAAACATGAAAATTTCAAGAACCACCCAAAATCTTCAAATGGGCATATAACATTCAAAAAACTAGAAAAATGAAAAACCAAAGCACATATATAGCCTTCTTATGTCATATAGTAAGCATTCAAGTTGATAAACAAGCATGTCTAGACATATTCAAACCCGACAAATCATGTATCTACCCCCTAACCCTAAACTCTGCATGTCTTATGAAGTCAACCATGAAGAGAAGTGGTTTTTGGGTTTCAAACATTGAGATTTCAAGAACCCCCCAAAAGCTTCATTTTAGAATGACTAGCTAGGAAGGATCCAGGCTTACCTTTTCATTTTCATGTTATAGACTTGTTTAAATCTTGGTCAAACCTAGGATTTGACCAAGATTCAAATGGGCATAAACATTCAAAAAAATCAAAAACCAAAGCTAGCACATATAGTCTTCTTATGTCATATAGTAAGAATTGAAGTTGATAAACAAGGTCTAGACATATTCAAACTAGACAAATCATGTATCTACCCCCTAAAGCCCTAAACTAGCTTTGTCTTATGAAGTCAAGCATGAAGAGAAGTGTTTTTGGGTTTCAGACATGGAAATTTTGAAAACCTCCCAAAAACTTCATCTTAGAGTGACAAAGAAGGATCCAAGCTTACCTTTTCATTTTCATGTTTTAAGCTTGTTTAAATATTGGTCAAGCCTAGGATTTGACCAAGATTCAAATGGGCATAAAAATTCTGGAAAAATAAAAAAAAACCAAAGCACATAGTCTTCTTACGTCATATATATCTATAGTAAGCATATTCAAGTAGATAAACAAGGTATAGACATGTTCAAAACAGACAAATCCTGTATCTACCCCCTAACCCTAAACTCGGTCTTATGATGCCTAGCATGAAGAGAAGTCGTTTTGGGTTTCAAACGTTTAAGCCAAAAGCCCCATTTCATATATTTCAAATTTGGTTCAAATTTGAAAGACATACAAGTTATAGCACACATAGTGCATACATGTTCACACATTCTGCACTAGATGCTAATTAACCCTATAGTTTGAGGCCATTTGGATGAGGTCGAAAAAAATCTTGGATTAGAAATGGGGTTGTTCGAACCCCGTAGTTGGATTTTTTATGAACTTGATCTGTAGTACTGGGCAAAACCCTAGTTTAACGTATTTAATTATAGATTCGTAGGTTGATTTTTCTACCTTTTTATTATTATTACTATGCAGCACATGTGTGTTTGCCCGTCGAGTGAAACTCGGAGGAAGAGGGATCACTCGGAAGGAGAGAAGAAGGGAGAGCATTATGGTGTCTCCCCTTTTTCGGGTGATGATGTTGACTTTTGTGCAGGGTTTGTCAGTGAGCAGGAGGTGCGAGCGAGCGAGCGAGTCGAGCGAGGCCGAGAATGAGAGAGATTTGTTTTTTTTTTGTGAGAGGGACAACCGAAGGATCCAGAAGGACCCACAGATTTCCAAAACGCATCCTGATGCGTCTTCTCTTGACAAAGAAGATGGCTTGGAGTTTGCGTACCTACTGCACTTGACTTGTGCTCACTGAAGTGTGGGACCTCACGCATGGGCGCCACACGTAAGTGACAGACCTGTTGGCAATGTTGGTGTAAAAACACGGTTGATTATTATAGTGCATTAGAACAAAGTTTCCTATGGATTCAACGGCAGGAAATCCAAGTTAACTCATTTACATGACATTATTTTTTCCATGAAGCAAAGTTAACACATCTATCAATTGGTACATTTTGGAGTGACTAAGAAGGATCCATGCTTATTCGTTTTCACGTGTTAAATTTGTTTAAATCTTGCTCAAACCTAGGATTTCACCAAGATTGAAATGGGCATGAAAATTCAAAAAAAAAAATGAAATACCAATGCACATAGTCTTCTTCTGTCATATAGTAAGCATTCAAGATGATAAACAAGGTCTAGACATATTCAAACCAGGCAAATCATGTATCTACTCCCTAACGACCCTAAACTCCGTCTTATGAAGTAAGGCATGAAGAGAAGTGGTTTTGGGTTTCAAACATGCAAATTTCAAAAACCCCCCAAAAGCTTCATTTTAGAGTGACTAAGAAGGATCGAGGCTTACCTTTTCATTTTCATGTTTTAAACTTGTTTAAATCTTGGTCAAACCTAGCTAGTATTTGACCAAGATTCAAATGGGCATGCATAAAATTCAAAAAAAAACAGAAAAATGAAAAACCAAAGCACATAGCCTTCTTATGTCATATAGTAAGAATTCAAGTTGATAAACAAGGTCTAGACGTATTCAAACTAGACAAATCATGTATCTACCCCTAACACTCTAAACTCTGTCTTATGAAGTCAATTAAGCATGAAGAGAAGTGGTTTTGGGTTTCAAACATGGAAATTTCAAAAACCTCCCAAAAGCTTCATTTTAGAGTGACTAAGAAGGATCCATGCTTACCTTTTAATTTTCAGATTTTAAACTTGTTTAAATCTTTGTGAAACCTAGGATTTGACCAAGATTCAAATGGGCATAAAAATTCAGGAAAAAACCAAAAGATTGATAAACCAAAGCACATAGCATTCTTATGTCATACAGTAAGCATTCAAGTTGATTAACAAGGTCTAGACATATTCAAACTAGAAAATCATGTATATATCTGTCCCTAACCTTAAACTCTGTCTTATATATGAAGTCAATCATGAAGAGAAGTGGTTTGGGTTTCAAACATGAAAAATTTCAAGAACATCCCAAAAGCCGCTTCATTTTAGAGTGACTAAGAAGGATCCATGCTTACCTTTTCGTTTTCATATTATATACTTGTTTAAATCCAGGTCAAACATAGGATTTGACCAAGATTCAAATGGGCATAAAATAAAATAAAATAGAAGAATGAAAAACAAAAGCACATAGTCTTCGTATGTCATATATATAGTAAGCTTTCAAGTTGATAAACAAGGTTTAGACATGTTCAAACCAGACAAATCATGTATCTACCCCCTAACCATAAACTCGATCGATCTTATGAAGTCTAGCCTGAAGAGAAGTCGTATTGGTTTCAAACATGAAAATTTCAAGAACCTCCCAAAATCTTCAAATGGGCATAATATTCAAAAAAACCAGAAAAATGAAAAACCAAAGCACATAGCCTTCTTATGTCATATAGTAAGAATTCAAGTTGATAAACAAGGTCTAGACATATTCAAACTAGACAAATCATGTATCTACCCCTAACACTCTAAACTCTGTCTTATGAAGTCAAGCATGAAGAGAAGTGGTTTTTGGGTTTCAAACATGGAAATTTCAAAAACCTCCCAAAAGCTTCATTTTAGAGTGACTAAGAAGGATCCATGCTTACCTTTTAATTTTCAGATTTTAAACTTGTTTAAATCTTTGTGAAACCTAGGATTTGACCAAGATTCAAATGGGCATAAAAATTCAGGAAAAAACCAAAAGAATGATAAACCAAAGCACATAGCATTCTTATGTCATATAGTAAGCATTCAAGTTGATAAATAAGGTCTAGACATATTCAAACTAGAAAATCATGTATATATATATCTGCCCCTAACCCTAAACTCTGTCTTATATATGAAGCAATCATGAAGAGAAGTGGTTTTGGGTTTCAAACATGAAAATTTCAAGAACATCCCAAAAGTCGCTTCATTTTAGAGTGACTAAGAAGGATCCAGGCTTACCTTTTCGTTTTCATATTTTATACTTGTTTAAATCCAGGTCAAACATAGGATTTGACCAAGATTCAAATGGGCATAAAATAAAAAAATAGAAGAATGAAAAACAAAAGCACATAGTCTTCTTATGTCATATAGTAAGCCTTGCAAGTTGGTAAACAAGGTTTAGACATGTTCAAACCAGACAAATCATGTATCTAGCCCCTAACCATAAACTCGGTCGATCTTATGAAGTCTAGCATGAAGAGAAGTCGTATTGGTTTCAAACATGAAAATTTCAAGAACCACCCAAAATCTTCAAATGGGCATATAACATTCAAAAAACTAGAAAAATGAAAAACCAAAGCACATATATATCCTTCTTATGTCATATAGTAAGCATTCAAGTTGATAAACAAGCATGTCTAGACATATTCAAACCCGACAAATCATGTATCTAGCTACCCCCTAACCCTAAACTCTGCATGTCTTATGAAGTCAACCATGAAGAGAAGTGGTTTTTGGGTTTCAAACATTGAGATTTCAAGAACCCCCCCAAAAGCTTCATTTTAGAATGACTAGCTAGGAAGGATCCAGGCTTACCTTTTCATTTTCATGTTATAGACTTGTTTAAATCTTGGTCAAACCTAGGATTTGACCAAGATTCAAATGGGCATAAACATTCAAAAAAATCAAAAAATCAAAAACCAAAGCTAGCACATATAGTCTTCTTATGTCATATAGTAAGAATTGAAGTTGATAAACAAGGTCTAGACATATTCAAACTAGACAAATCATGTATCTACCCCCTAAAGCCCTAAACTAGCTTTGTCTTATGAAGTCAAGCATGAAGAGAAGTGTTTTTGGGTTTCAGACATGGAAATTTTGAAAACCTCCCAAAAACTTCATCTTAGAGTGACAAAGAAGGATCCAAGCTTACCTTTTCATTTTCATGTTTTAAGCTTGTTTAAATATTGGTCAAGCCTAGGATTTGACCAAGATTCAAATGGGCATAAAAATTCTGGAAAAATAAAAAAAAACCAAAGCACATAGTCTTCTTACGTCATATATATCTATAGTAAGCATATTCAAGTAGATAAACAAGGTATAGACATATTCAAAACAGACAAATCATGTATCTACCCCCTAACCCTAAACTCGGTCTTATGATGCCTAGCATGAAGAGAAGTCGTTTTGGGTTTCAAACGTTTAAGCCAAAAGCCCCATTTCATATATTTCAAATTTGGTTCAAATTTGAAAGACATACAAGTTATAGCACACATAGTGCATACATGTTCACACATTCTGCACTAGATGCTAATTAACCCTATAGTTTGAGGCCATTTGGATGAGGTCGAAAAAAATCTTGGATTAGAAATGGGGTTGTTCGAACCCCGTAGTTGGATTTTTTATGAACTTGATCTGTAGTACTGGGCAAAACCCTAGTTTAACGTATTTAATTATAGATTCGTAGGTTGATTTTTCTACCTTTTTATTATTATTACTATGCAGCACATGTGTGTTTGCCCGTCGAGTGAAACTCGGAGGAAGAGGGATCACTCGGAAGGAGAGAAGAAGGGAGAGCATTATGGTGTCTCCCCTTTTTCGGGTGATGATGTTGACTTTTGTGCAGGGTTTGTCAGTGAGCAGGAGGTGCGAGCGAGCGAGCGAGCGAGCGAGTCGAGCGAGGCCGAGAATGAGAGAGATTTGTTTTTTTTTTGTGAGAGGGACAACCGAAGGATCCAGAAGGACCCACAGATTTCCAAAACGCATCCTGATGCGTCTTCTCTTGACAAAGAAGATGGCTTGGAGTTTGCGTACCTACTGCACTTGACTTGTGCTCACTGAAGTGTGGGACCTCACGCATGGGCGCCACACGTAAGTGACAGACCTGTTGGCAATGTTGGTGTAAAAACACGGTTGATTATTATAGTGCATTAGAACAAAGTTTCCTATGGATTCAACGGCAGGAAATCCAAGTTAACTCATTTACATGACATTATTTTTTCCATGAAGCAAAGTTAACACATCTATCAATTGGTACATTTTGGAGTGACTAAGAAGGATCCATGCTTATTCGTTTTCACGTGTTAAATTTGTTTAAATCTTGCTCAAACCTAGGATTTCACCAAGATTGAAATGGGCATGAAAATTCAAAAAAAAATGAAATACCAATGCACATAGTCTTCTTCTGTCATATAGTAAGCATTCAAGATGATAAACAAGGTCTAGACATATTCAAACCAGGCAAATCATGTATCTACTCCCTAACGACCCTAAACTCCGTCTTATGAAGTAAGGCATGAAGAGAAGTGGTTTTGGGTTTCAAACATGCAAATTTCAAAAACCCCCCAAAAGCTTCATTTTAGAGTGACTAAGAAGGATCGAGGCTTACCTTTTCATTTTCATGTTTTAAACTTGTTTAAATCTTGGTCAAACCTAGCTAGTATTTGACCAAGATTCAAATGGGCATGCATAAAATTCAAAAAAATCAGAAAAATGAAAAACCAAAGCACATAGCCTTCTTATGTCATATAGTAAGAATTCAAGTTGATAAACAAGGTCTAGACGTATTCAAACTAGACAAATCATGTATCTACCCCTAACACTCTAAACTCTGTCTTATGAAGTCAATTAAGCATGAAGAGAAGTGGTTTTGGGTTTCAAACATGGAAATTTCAAAAACCTCCCAAAAGCTTCATTTTAGAGTGACTAAGAAGGATCCATGCTTACCTTTTAATTTTCAGATTTTAAACTTGTTTAAATCTTTGTGAAACCTAGGATTTGACCAAGATTCAAATGGGCATAAAAATTCAGGAAAAAACCAAAAGATTGATAAACCAAAGCACATAGCATTCTTATGTTATACAGTAAGCATTCAAGTTGATTAACAAGGTCTAGACATATTCAAACTAGAAAATCATGTATATATCTGTCCCTAACCTTAAACTCTGTCTTATATATGAAATCAATCATGAAGAGAAGTGGTTTGGGTTTCAAACATGAAAATTTCAAGAACATCCCAAAAGCCGCTTCATTTTAGAGTGACTAAGAAGGATCCATGCTTACCTTTTCGTTTTCATATTATATACTTGTTTAAATCCAGGTCAAACATAGGATTTGACCAAGATTCAAATGGGCATAAAATAAAATAAAATAGAAGAATGAAAAACAAAAGCACATAGTCTTCGTATGTCATATATATAGTAAGCTTTCAAGTTGATAAACAAGGTTTAGACATGTTCAAACCAGACAAATCATGTATCTAGCCCCTAACCATAAACTCGATCGATCTTATGAAGTCTAGCCTGAAGAGAAGTCGTATTGGTTTCAAACATGAAAATTTCAAGAACCTCCCAAAATCTTCAAATGGGCATAATATTCAAAAAAACCAGAAAAATGAAAAACCAAAGCACATAGCCTTCTTATGTCATATAGTAAGAATTCAAGTTGATAAACAAGGTCTAGACATATTCAAACTAGACAAATCATGTATCTACCCCTAACACTCTAAACTCTGTCTTATGAAGTCAAGCATGAAGAGAAGTGGTTTTTGGGTTTCAAACATGGAAATTTCAAAAACCTCCCAAAAGCTTCATTTTAGAGTGACTAAGAAGGATCCATGCTTACCTTTTAATTTTCAGATTTTAAACTTGTTTAAATCTTTGTGAAACCTAGGATTTGACCAAGATTCAAATGGGCATAAAAATTTAGGAAAAAACCAAAAGAATGATAAACCAAAGCACATAGCATTCTTATGTCATATAGTAAGCATTCAAGTTGATAAATAA
The DNA here is from genome assembly GCA_030979885.1 of Lolium multiflorum. NCBI lineage: Eukaryota > Viridiplantae > Streptophyta > Magnoliopsida > Poales > Poaceae > Lolium > Lolium multiflorum. The sequence continues at coordinate 278,489,014 of CM061753.1, read as the reverse complement.
GGTCTAGACATATTCAAACTAGAAAATCATGTATATATCTGCCCCTAACCCTAAACTCTGTCTTATATATGAAGCAATCATGAAGAGAAGTGGTTTTGGGTTTCAAACATGAAAATTTCAAGAACATCCCAAAAGTCGCTTCATTTTAGAGTGACTAAGAAGGATCCAGGCTTACCTTTTCGTTTTCATATTTTATACTTGTTTAAATCCAGGTCAAACATAGGATTTGACCAAGATTCAAATGGGCATAAAATAAAAAAAATAGAAGAATGAAAAACAAAAGCACATAGTCTTCTTATGTCATATAGTAAGCCTTGCAAGTTGGTAAACAAGGTTTAGACATGTTCAAAACAGACAAATCATGTATCTAGCCCCTAACCCTAAACTCGGTCTTATGATGCCTAGCATGAAGAGAAGTCGTTTTGGGTTTCAAACGTTTAAGCCAAAAGCCCCATTTCATATATTTCAAATTTGGTTCAAATTTGAAAGACATACAAGTTATAGCACACATAGTGCATACATGTTCACACATTCTGCACTAGATGCTAATTAACCCTATAGTTTGAGGCCATTTGGATGAGGTCGAAAAAAATCTTGGATTAGAAATGGGGTTGTTCGAACCCCGTAGTTGGATTTTTTATGAACTTGATCTGTAGTACTGGGCAAAACCCTAGTTTAACGTATTTAATTATAGATTCGTAGGTTGATTTTTCTACCTTTTTATTATTATTACTATGCAGCACATGTGTGTTTGCCCGTCGAGTGAAACTCGGAGGAAGAGGGATCACTCGGAAGGAGAGAAGAAGGGAGAGCATTATGGTGTCTCCCCTTTTTCGGGTGATGATGTTGACTTTTGTGCAGGGTTTGTCAGTGAGCAGGAGGTGCGAGCGAGCGAGCGAGTCGAGCGAGGCCGAGAATGAGAGAGATTTGTTTTTTTTTTTGTGAGAGGGACAACCGAAGGATCCAGAAGGACCCACAGATTTCCAAAACGCATCCTGATGCGTCTTCTCTTGACAAAGAAGATGGCTTGGAGTTTGCGTACCTACTGCACTTGACTTGTGCTCACTGAAGTGTGGGACCTCACGCATGGGCGCCACACGTAAGTGACAGACCTGTTGGCAATGTTGGTGTAAAAACACGGTTGATTATTATAGTGCATTAGAACAAAGTTTCCTATGGATTCAACGGCAGGAAATCCAAGTTAACTCATTTACATGACATTATTTTTTCCATGAAGCAAAGTTAACACATCTATCAATTGGTACATTTTGGAGTGACTAAGAAGGATCCATGCTTATTCGTTTTCACGTGTTAAATTTGTTTAAATCTTGCTCAAACCTAGGATTTCACCAAGATTGAAATGGGCATGAAAATTCAAAAAAAAAATGAAATACCAATGCACATAGTCTTCTTCTGTCATATAGTAAGCATTCAAGATGATAAACAAGGTCTAGACATATTCAAACCAGGCAAATCATGTATCTACTCCCTAACGACCCTAAACTCCGTCTTATGAAGTAAGGCATGAAGAGAAGTGGTTTTGGGTTTCAAACATGCAAATTTCAAAAACCCCCCAAAAGCTTCATTTTAGAGTGACTAAGAAGGATCGAGGCTTACCTTTTCATTTTCATGTTTTAAACTTGTTTAAATCTTGGTCAAACCTAGCTAGTATTTGACCAAGATTCAAATGGGCATGCATAAAATTCAAAAAAAAAACAGAAAAATGAAAAACCAAAGCACATAGCCTTCTTATGTCATATAGTAAGAATTCAAGTTGATAAACAAGGTCTAGACGTATTCAAACTAGACAAATCATGTATCTACCCCTAACACTCTAAACTCTGTCTTATGAAGTCAATTAAGCATGAAGAGAAGTGGTTTTGGGTTTCAAACATGGAAATTTCAAAAACCTCCCAAAAGCTTCATTTTAGAGTGACTAAGAAGGATCCATGCTTACCTTTTAATTTTCAGATTTTAAACTTGTTTAAATCTTTGTGAAACCTAGGATTTGACCAAGATTCAAATGGGCATAAAAATTCAGGAAAAAACCAAAAGATTGATAAACCAAAGCACATAGCATTCTTATGTCATACAGTAAGCATTCAAGTTGATTAACAAGGTCTAGACATATTCAAACTAGAAAATCATGTATATATCTGTCCCTAACCTTAAACTCTGTCTTATATATGAAGTCAATCATGAAGAGAAGTGGTTTGGGTTTCAAACATGAAAAATTTCAAGAACATCCCAAAAGCCGCTTCATTTTAGAGTGACTAAGAAGGATCCATGCTTACCTTTTCGTTTTCATATTATATACTTGTTTAAATCCAGGTCAAACATAGGATTTGACCAAGATTCAAATGGGCATAAAATAAAATAAAATAGAAGAATGAAAAACAAAAGCACATAGTCTTCGTATGTCATATATATAGTAAGCTTTCAAGTTGATAAACAAGGTTTAGACATGTTCAAACCAGACAAATCATGTATCTACCCCCTAACCATAAACTCGATCGATCTTATGAAGTCTAGCCTGAAGAGAAGTCGTATTGGTTTCAAACATGAAAATTTCAAGAACCTCCCAAAATCTTCAAATGGGCATAATATTCAAAAAAACCAGAAAAATGAAAAACCAAAGCACATAGCCTTCTTATGTCATATAGTAAGAATTCAAGTTGATAAACAAGGTCTAGACATATTCAAACTAGACAAATCATGTATCTACCCCTAACACTCTAAACTCTGTCTTATGAAGTCAAGCATGAAGAGAAGTGGTTTTTGGGTTTCAAACATGGAAATATCAAAAACCTCCCAAAAGCTTCATTTTAGAGTGACTAAGAAGGATCCATGCTTACCTTTTAATTTTCAGATTTTAAACTTGTTTAAATCTTTGTGAAACCTAGGATTTGACCAAGATTCAAATGGGCATAAAAATTCAGGAAAAAACCAAAAGAATGATAAACCAAAGCACATAGCATTCTTATGTCATATAGTAAGCATTCAAGTTGATAAATAAGGTCTAGACATATTCAAACTAGAAAATCATGTATATATATATCTGCCCCTAACCCTAAACTCTGTCTTATATATGAAGCAATCATGAAGAGAAGTGGTTTTGGGTTTCAAACATGAAAATTTCAAGAACATCCCAAAAGTCGCTTCATTTTAGAGTGACTAAGAAGGATCCAGGCTTACCTTTTCGTTTTCATATTTTATACTTGTTTAAATCCAGGTCAAACATAGGATTTGACCAAGATTCAAATGGGCATAAAATAAAAAAAAATAGAAGAATGAAAAACAAAAGCACATAGTCTTCTTATGTCATATAGTAAGCCTTGCAAGTTGGTAAACAAGGTTTAGACATGTTCAAACCAGACAAATCATGTATCTAGCCCCTAACCATAAACTCGGTCGATCTTATGAAGTCTAGCATGAAGAGAAGTCGTATTGGTTTCAAACATGAAAATTTCAAGAACCACCCAAAATCTTCAAATGGGCATATAACATTCAAAAAACTAGAAAAATGAAAAACCAAAGCACATATATATCCTTCTTATGTCATATAGTAAGCATTCAAGTTGATAAACAAGCATGTCTAGACATATTCAAACCCGACAAATCATGTATCTAGCTACCCCCTAACCCTAAACTCTGCATGTCTTATGAAGTCAACCATGAAGAGAAGTGGTTTTTGGGTTTCAAACATTGAGATTTCAAGAACCCCCCCAAAAGCTTCATTTTAGAATGACTAGCTAGGAAGGATCCAGGCTTACCTTTTCATTTTCATGTTATAGACTTGTTTAAATCTTGGTCAAACCTAGGATTTGACCAAGATTCAAATGGGCATAAACATTCAAAAAAATCAAAAAATCAAAAACCAAAGCTAGCACATATAGTCTTCTTATGTCATATATATAGTAAGAATTGAAGTTGATAAACAAGGTCTAGACATATTCAAACTAGACAAATCATGTATCTACCCCCTAAAGCCCTAAACTAGCTTTGTCTTATGAAGTCAAGCATGAAGAGAAGTGTTTTTGGGTTTCAGACATGGAAATTTTGAAAACCTCCCAAAAACTTCATCTTAGAGTGACAAAGAAGGATCCAAGCTTACCTTTTCATTTTCATGTTTTAAGCTTGTTTAAATATTGGTCAAGCCTAGGATTTGACCAAGATTCAAATGGGCATAAAAATTCTGGAAAAATAAAAAAAAAACCAAAGCACATAGTCTTCTTACGTCATATATATCTATAGTAAGCATATTCAAGTAGATAAACAAGGTATAGACATATTCAAAACAGACAAATCATGTATCTACCCCCTAACCCTAAACTCGGTCTTATGATGCCTAGCATGAAGAGAAGTCGTTTTGGGTTTCAAACGTTTAAGCCAAAAGCCCCATTTCATATATTTCAAATTTGGTTCAAATTTGAAAGACATACAAGTTATAGCACACATAGTGCATACATGTTCACACATTCTGCACTAGATGCTAATTAACCCTATAGTTTGAGGCCATTTGGATGAGGTCGAAAAAAATCTTGGATTAGAAATGGGGTTGTTCGAACCCCGTAGTTGGATTTTTTATGAACTTGATCTGTAGTACTGGGCAAAACCCTAGTTTAACGTATTTAATTATAGATTCGTAGGTTGATTTTTCTACCTTTTTATTATTATTACTATGCAGCACATGTGTGTTTGCCCGTCGAGTGAAACTCGGAGGAAGAGGGATCACTCGGAAGGAGAGAAGAAGGGAGAGCATTATGGTGTCTCCCCTTTTTCGGGTGATGATGTTGACTTTTGTGCAGGGTTTGTCAGTGAGCAGGAGGTGCGAGCGAGCGAGCGAGCGAGTCGAGCGAGGCCGAGAATGAGAGAGATTTGTTTTTTTTTTTGTGAGAGGGACAACCGAAGGATCCAGAAGGACCCACAGATTTCCAAAACGCATCCTGATGCGTCTTCTCTTGACAAAGAAGATGGCTTGGAGTTTGCGTACCTACTGCACTTGACTTGTGCTCACTGAAGTGTGGGACCTCACGCATGGGCGCCACACGTAAGTGACAGACCTGTTGGCAATGTTGGTGTAAAAACACGGTTGATTATTATAGTGCATTAGAACAAAGTTTCCTATGGATTCAACGGCAGGAAATCCAAGTTAACTCATTTACATGACATTATTTTTTCCATGAAGCAAAGTTAACACATCTATCAATTGGTACATTTTGGAGTGACTAAGAAGGATCCATGCTTATTCGTTTTCACGTGTTAAATTTGTTTAAATCTTGCTCAAACCTAGGATTTCACCAAGATTGAAATGGGCATGAAAATTCAAAAAAAAAAATGAAATACCAATGCACATAGTCTTCTTCTGTCATATAGTAAGCATTCAAGATGATAAACAAGGTCTAGACATATTCAAACCAGGCAAATCATGTATCTACTCCCTAACGACCCTAAACTCCGTCTTATGAAGTAAGGCATGAAGAGAAGTGGTTTTGGGTTTCAAACATGCAAATTTCAAAAACCCCCCAAAAGCTTCATTTTAGAGTGACTAAGAAGGATCGAGGCTTACCTTTTCATTTTCATGTTTTAAACTTGTTTAAATCTTGGTCAAACCTAGCTAGTATTTGACCAAGATTCAAATGGGCATGCATAAAATTCAAAAAAAATCAGAAAAATGAAAAACCAAAGCACATAGCCTTCTTATGTCATATAGTAAGAATTCAAGTTGATAAACAAGGTCTAGACGTATTCAAACTAGACAAATCATGTATCTACCCCTAACACTCTAAACTCTGTCTTATGAAGTCAATTAAGCATGAAGAGAAGTGGTTTTGGGTTTCAAACATGGAAATTTCAAAAACCTCCCAAAAGCTTCATTTTAGAGTGACTAAGAAGGATCCATGCTTACCTTTTAATTTTCAGATTTTAAACTTGTTTAAATCTTTGTGAAACCTAGGATTTGACCAAGATTCAAATGGGCATAAAAATTCAGGAAAAAACCAAAAGATTGATAAACCAAAGCACATAGCATTCTTATGTTATACAGTAAGCATTCAAGTTGATTAACAAGGTCTAGACATATTCAAACTAGAAAATCATGTATATATCTGTCCCTAACCTTAAACTCTGTCTTATATATGAAATCAATCATGAAGAGAAGTGGTTTGGGTTTCAAACATGAAAATTTCAAGAACATCCCAAAAGCCGCTTCATTTTAGAGTGACTAAGAAGGATCCATGCTTACCTTTTCGTTTTCATATTATATACTTGTTTAAATCCAGGTCAAACATAGGATTTGACCAAGATTCAAATGGGCATAAAATAAAATAAAATAGAAGAATGAAAAACAAAAGCACATAGTCTTCGTATGTCATATATATAGTAAGCTTTCAAGTTGATAAACAAGGTTTAGACATGTTCAAACCAGACAAATCATGTATCTACCGGCCCCTAACCATAAACTCGATCGATCTTATGAAGTCTAGCCTGAAGAGAAGTCGTATTGGTTTCAAACATGAAAATTTCAAGAACCTCCCAAAATCTTCAAATGGGCATAATATTCAAAAAAACCAGAAAAATGAAAAACCAAAGCACATAGCCTTCTTATGTCATATAGTAAGAATTCAAGTTGATAAACAAGGTCTAGACATATTCAAACTAGACAAATCATGTATCTACCCCTAACACTCTAAACTCTGTCTTATGAAGTCAAGCATGAAGAGAAGTGGTTTTGGGTTTCAAACATGGAAATTTCAAAAACCTCCCAAAAGCTTCATTTTAGAGTGACTAAGAAGGATCCATGCTTACCTTTTAATTTTCAGATTTTAAACTTGTTTAAATCTTTGTGAAACCTAGGATTTGACCAAGATTCAAATGGGCATAAAAATTTAGGAAAAAACCAAAAGAATGATAAACCAAAGCACATAGCATTCTTATGTCATATAGTAAGCATTCAAGTTGATAAATAAGGTCTAGACATATTCAAACTAGAAAATCATGTATATATCTGCCCCTAACCCTAAACTCTGTCTTATATATGAAGCAATCATGAAGAGAAGTGGTTTTGGGTTTCAAACATGAAAATTTCAAGAACATCCCAAAAGTCGCTTCATTTTAGAGTGACTAAGAAGGATCCAGGCTTACCTTTTCGTTTTCACATTTTATACTTGTTTAAATCCAGGTCAAACATAGGATTTGACCAAGATTCAAATGGGCATAAAATAAAAAAATAGAAGAATGAAAAACAAAAGCACATAGTCTTCTTATGTCATATAGTAAGCCTTGCAAGTTGGTAAACAAGGTTTAGACATGTTCAAAACAGACAAATCATGTATCTAGCCCCTAACCCTAAACTCGGTCTTATGATGCCTAGCATGAAGAGAAGTCGTTTTGGGTTTCAAACGTTTAAGCCAAAAGCCCCATTTCATATATTTCAAATTTGGTTCAAATTTGAAAGACATACAAGTTATAGCACACATAGTGCATACATGTTCACACATTCTGCACTAGATGCTAATTAACCCTATAGTTTGAGGCCATTTGGATGAGGTCGAAAAAAATCTTGGATTAGAAATGGGGTTGTTCGAACCCCGTAGTTGGATTTTTTATGAACTTGATCTGTAGTACTGGGCAAAACCCTAGTTTAACGTATTTAATTATAGATTCGTAGGTTGATTTTTCTACCTTTTTATTATTATTACTATGCAGCACATGTGTGTTTGCCCGTCGAGTGAAACTCGGAGGAAGAGGGATCACTCGGAAGGAGAGAAGAAGGGAGAGCATTATGGTGTCTCCCCTTTTTCGGGTGATGATGTTGACTTTTGTGCAGGGTTTGTCAGTGAGCAGGAGGTGCGAGCGAGCGAGCGAGCGAGTCGAGCGAGGCCGAGAATGAGAGAGATTTGTTTTTTTTTTTTGTGAGAGGGACAACCGAAGGATCCAGAAGGACCCACAGATTTCCAAAACGCATCCTGATGCGTCTTCTCTTGACAAAGAAGATGGCTTGGAGTTTGCGTACCTACTGCACTTGACTTGTGCTCACTGAAGTGTGGGACCTCACGCATGGGCGCCACACGTAAGTGACAGACCTGTTGGCAATGTTGGTGTAAAAACACGGTTGATTATTATAGTGCATTAGAACAAAGTTTCCTATGGATTCAACGGCAGGAAATCCAAGTTAACTCATTTACATGACATTATTTTTTCCATGAAGCAAAGTTAACACATCTATCAATTGGTACATTTTGGAGTGACTAAGAAGGATCCATGCTTATTCGTTTTCACGTGTTAAATTTGTTTAAATCTTGCTCAAACCTAGGATTTCACCAAGATTGAAATGGGCATGAAAATTCAAAAAAAAATGAAATACCAATGCACATAGTCTTCTTCTGTCATATAGTAAGCATTCAAGATGATAAACAAGGTCTAGACATATTCAAACCAGGCAAATCATGTATCTACTCCCTAACGACCCTAAACTCCGTCTTATGAAGTAAGGCATGAAGAGAAGTGGTTTTGGGTTTCAAACATGCAAATTTCAAAAACCCCCCAAAAGCTTCATTTTAGAGTGACTAAGAAGGATCGAGGCTTACCTTTTCATTTTCATGTTTTAAACTTGTTTAAATCTTGGTCAAACCTAGCTAGTATTTGACCAAGATTCAAATGGGCATGCATAAAATTCAAAAAAAAAACAGAAAAATGAAAAACCAAAGCACATAGCCTTCTTATGTCATATAGTAAGAATTCAAGTTGATAAACAAGGTCTAGACGTATTCAAACTAGACAAATCATGTATCTACCCCTAACACTCTAAACTCTGTCTTATGAAGTCAATTAAGCATGAAGAGAAGTGGTTTTGGGTTTCAAACATGGAAATTTCAAAAACCTCCCAAAAGCTTCATTTTAGAGTGACTAAGAAGGATCCATGCTTACCTTTTAATTTTCAGATTTTAAACTTGTTTAAATCTTTGTGAAACCTAGGATTTGACCAAGATTCAAATGGGCATAAAAATTCAGGAAAAAACCAAAAGAATGATAAACCAAAGCACATAGCATTCTTATGTCATATAGTAAGCATTCAAGTTGATAAATAAGGTCTAGACATATTCAAACTAGAAAATCATGTATATATCTGCCCCTAACCCTAAACTCTGTCTTATATATGAAGCAATCATGAAGAGAAGTGGTTTTGGGTTTCAAACATGAAAATTTCAAGAACATCCCAAAAGTCGCTTCATTTTAGAGTGACTAAGAAGGATCCAGGCTTACCTTTTCGTTTTCATATTTTATACTTGTTTAAATCCAGGTCAAACATAGGATTTGACCAAGATTCAAATGGGCATAAAATTAAAAAAATAGAAGAATGAAAAACAAAAGCACATAGTCTTCTTATGTCATATAGTAAGCCTTGCAAGTTGGTAAACAAGGTTTAGACATGTTCAAACCAGACAAATCATGTATCTAGCCCCTAACCATAAACTCGGTCGATCTTATGAAGTCTAGCATGAAGAGAAGTCGTATTGGTTTCAAACATTAAAATTTCAAGAACCACCCAAAATCTTCAAATGGGCATATAACATTCAAAAAACTAGAAAAATGAAAAACCAAAGCACATATATAGCCTTCTTATGTCATATAGTAAGCATTCAAGTTGATAAACAAGCATGTCTATACATATTCAAACCCGACAAATCATGTATCTACCCCCTAACCCTAAACTCTGCATGTCTTATGAAGTCAACCATGAAGAGAAGTGGTTTTGGGTTTCAAACATTGAGATTTCAAGAACCCCCCAAAAGCTTCATTTTAGAATGACTAGCTAGGAAGGATCCAGGCTTACCTTTTCATTTTCATGTTATAGACTTGTTTAAATCTTGGTCAAACCTAGGATTTGACCAAGATTCAAATGGGCATAAACATTCAAAAAAATCAAAAAATCAAAAACCAAAGCTAGCACATATAGTCTTCTTATGTCATATAGTAAGAATTGAAGTTGATAAACAAGGTCTAGACATATTCAAACTAGACAAATCATGTATCTACCCCCTAAAGCCCTAAACTAGCTTTGTCTTATGAAGTCAAGCATGAAGAGAAGTGTTTTTGGGTTTCAGACATGGAAATTTTGAAAACCTCCCAAAAACTTCATCTTAGAGTGACAAAGAAGGATCCAAGCTTACCTTTTCATTTTCATGTTTTAAGCTTGTTTAAATATTGGTCAAGCCTAGGATTTGACCAAGATTCAAATGGGCATAAAAATTCTGGAAAAATAAATAAAAAAAAACCAAAGCACATAGTCTTCTTACGTCATATATATCTATAGTAAGCATATTCAAGTAGATAAACAAGGTATAGACATATTCAAAACAGACAAATCATGTATCTACCCCCTAACCCTAAACTCGGTCTTATGATGCCTAGCATGAAGAGAAGTCGTTTTGGGTTTCAAACGTTTAAGCCAAAAGCCCCATTTCATATATTTCAAATTTGGTTCAAATTTGAAAGACATACAAGTTATAGCACACATAGTGCATACATGTTCACACATTCTGCACTAGATGCTAATTAACCCTATAGTTTGAGGCCATTTGGATGAGGTCGAAAAAATCTTGGATTAGAAATGGGGTTGTTCGAACCCCGTAGTTGGATTTTTTATGAACTTGATCTGTAGTACTGGGCAAAACCCTAGTTTAACGTATTTAATTATAGATTCGTAGGTTGATTTTTCTACCTTTTTATTATTATTACTATGCAGCACATGTGTGTTTGCCCGTCGAGTGAAACTCGGAGGAAGAGGGATCACTCGGAAGGAGAGAAGAAGGGAGAGCATTATGGTGTCTCCCCTTTTTCGGGTGATGATGTTGACTTTTGTGCAGGGTTTGTCAGTGAGCAGGAGGTGCGAGCGAGCGAGCGAGCGAGTCGAGCGAGGCCGAGAATGAGAGAGATTTGTTTTTTTTTTTGTGAGAGGGACAACCGAAGGATCCAGAAGGACCCACAGATTTCCAAAACGCATCCTGATGCGTCTTCTCTTGACAAAGAAGATGGCTTGGAGTTTGCGTACCTACTGCACTTGACTTGTGCTCACTGAAGTGTGGGACCTCACGCATGGGCGCCACACGTAAGTGACAGACCTGTTGGCAATGTTGGTGTAAAAACACGGTTGATTATTATAGTGCATTAGAACAAAGTTTCCTATGGATTCAACGGCAGGAAATCCAAGTTAACTCATTTACATGACATTATTTTTTCCATGAAGCAAAGTTAACACATCTATCAATTGGTACATTTTGGAGTGACTAAGAAGGATCCATGCTTATTCGTTTTCACGTGTTAAATTTGTTTAAATCTTGCTCAAACCTAGGATTTCACCAAGATTGAAATGGGCATGAAAATTCAAAAAAAAATGAAATACCAATGCACATAGTCTTCTTCTGTCATATAGTAAGCATTCAAGATGATAAACAAGGTCTAGACATATTCAAACCAGGCAAATCATGTATCTACTCCCTAACGACCCTAAACTCCGTCTTATGAAGTAAGGCATGAAGAGAAGTGGTTTTGGGTTTCAAACATGCAAATTTCAAAAACCCCCCAAAAGCTTCATTTTAGAGTGACTAAGAAGGATCGAGGCTTACCTTTTCATTTTCATGTTTTAAACTTGTTTAAATCTTGGTCAAACCTAGCTAGTATTTGACCAAGATTCAAATGGGCATGCATAAAATTCAAAAAAAATCAGAAAAATGAAAAACCAAAGCACATAGCCTTCTTATGTCATATAGTAAGAATTCAAGTTGATAAACAAGGTCTAGACGTATTCAAACTAGACAAATCATGTATCTACCCCTAACACTCTAAACTCTGTCTTATGAAGTCAATTAAGCATGAAGAGAAGTGGTTTTGGGTTTCAAACATGGAAATTTCAAAAACCTCCCAAAAGCTTCATTTTAGAGTGACTAAGAAGGATCCATGCTTACCTTTTAATTTTCAGATTTTAAACTTGTTTAAATCTTTGTGAAACCTAGGATTTGACCAAGATTCAAATGGGCATAAAAATTCAGGAAAAAACCAAAAGAATGATAAACCAAAGCACATAGCATTCTTATGTCATATAGTAAGCATTCAAGTTGATAAATAAGGTCTAGACATATTCAAACTAGAAAATCATGTATATATCTGCCCCTAACCCTAAACTCTGTCTTATATATGAAGCAATCATGAAGAGAAGTGGTTTTGGGTTTCAAACATGAAAATTTCAAGAACATCCCAAAAGTCGCTTCATTTTAGAGTGACTAAGAAGGATCCAGGCTTACCTTTTCGTTTTCATATTTTATACTTGTTTAAATCCAGGTCAAACATAGGATTTGACCAATATTCAAATGGGCATAAAATAAAAAAATAGAAGAATGAAAAACAAAAGCACATAGTCTTCTTATGTCATATAGTAAGCCTTGCAAGTTGGTAAACAAGGTTTAGACATGTTCAAACCAGACAAATCATGTATCTAGCCCCTAACCATAAACTCGGTCGATCTTATGAAGTCTAGCATGAAGAGAAGTCGTATTGGTTTCAAACATGAAAATTTCAAGAACCACCCAAAATCTTCAAATGGGCATATAACATTCAAAAAACTAGAAAAATGAAAAACCAAAGCACATATATAGCCTTCTTATGTCATATAGTAAGCATTCAAGTTGATAAACAAGCATGTCTAGACATATTCAAACCCGACAAATCATGTATCTACCCCTAACCCTAAACTCTGCATGTCTTATGAAGTCAACCATGAAGAGATGTGGTTTTGGGTTTCAAACATTGAGAAAAAAACCCCCCCAAAAGCTTCATTTTAGAATGACTAGCTAGGAAGGATCCATGCTTACCTTTTCACTTTCATGTTTTAAACTTGTTTAAATCTTGGTCAAACCTAGGATTTGACCAAGATTCAAATGGGCATATATAAACATTCAGAAAAAACAAAAACCAAAAACCAAAGCACATATATATATAGCCTTCTTATGTCATATATATATATATATATATAGTAAGCATTCAAGTTGATGAACAAGGTCTAGACATATTCAAAACAGAAAAGGCATGTATCTACCCCTAACCCTTAACTTTGTCTTATGAAGTCAAGCATGAAGAGAAGTGGTTTCGGGTTTCAAACATGGAAATTTCTAAAACTTCCCAAAAGCTTAATTTTAGAGTGACTAGGAAGGATCCAGGCTTACCTTTTCATTTTCATGTTTTAAGTTTGTTTAAATCCTAGTCAAACCTAGGATTTGACCAAGATTCAAATGAGCATAAAAATTCAGAAAAAATCAAAAAAAATGAAAACCCAAAGCACATAGCCTTCTTACGTCATATATATAGTAATTAACAATCAGGTTGATAAACAAGGTATAGACATATTCAAAACATACAAATCATGTACTCCGTATCTACCCCCAACCCTAAACTATGTTTTTGGGGGATTTCTTTGACGAAGTTATAACACCCCCACATTTCACATTGGAATTACTTTCAGTAAATCAGCATAAAGTCGTTTAAATGTGCGAAACTATCTTGAAAGTACTAAAACCGTAAAAGTTGGGAATTGGCACTAAAATATGGCGTAATTTATCTAAAAAATGTAGAGTTGCCAGTTTGACCCGTATCTTATATGTACACCATTCACAAAATAAACATATTTTGTCATCTAGAAAATGAAAAAAAAAATTTATACCGAAAAGTTGAAAAGTCTAGTCATTAACATTGTTGGGAATGGCAAGATGCACCACCATGCCCAATTTGGGCACATTGTAACAAACTGTGCCACAAATATGGCCATAACTATATCATTTGGCTTGCAAACCATGAATCTTCATACACGATAGTCCGCTTTGTGAAGACATTTTGTTTTTCACTACCCTATCACATGTTTCTTATTTTCCCTGTCAACTAACACATACAAGCACACTCCATGTAGAAGGGTTTCATTTTTCAGGTTTTCTTCAGTTTCATTTATTTATTTCAAAACCAGGTCAAAATGTTTTACATGATTATCCTGCAAAGGGGTTGAATATTTCAGTACTATCGCTGGTTTCTATATATAGTAAGTAATATGTATATAAAAATTATTTATGGGGACTTGTAGGACCAAGTTATAACATATCTACAATTCAAATTTGAATTACTTTGAATAAATCAGCATAAAGTCATTTAAATGTGCGAAACTAGCTAGAAAGCACTAAAAACCGTAAATTTGGGATTTGTCATTAAAATATGGCGTAATTTATTTAAAAAATGTAGATGCGCCATTTTGACCCATATCTTTTCTACCCCATGCACAAAAAAACATATTTTATCATCTAGAAAATGAAAAACGATTTTTTATACCGAAAACTTGAAAAGTCTAGTCATCAACATTGTTAGAAATGGCAAGATGCACCACCATGCCCAATTAGGGAACACTATAACAAACAATGTTGTCCAGGGATAATCAAACTTGGTAATATGAACTATGAGATTGAACAAAACGTTATATTTGGTTTACCCTTTGAACCTCCTAACTTACCACAACATTGACTTCTTATTTTTATTTACAAATAGGAGGCGACGTTCCCGTCGACAGCGAGGCGCCTGTGGTGACTTCGTCAATTTCAAGATTCAATCCGCCGGCTCAGTCTTCCGGAGGTGCTCATAGGGGTAGGGTGTGCGTGTGTGTGTTCATAGGGATGAGTGTATACGCGTGTATGTGAGCATCTGCGTTTGTACTGTGTTTCTCAAAAAAAATATGTTTTTTATTATCTCAATCAATTAGCATTTGATTTTAAAAAACTACCATAATAATTCATGAGAAAGCGTTGAACAAGTTTCAGAATGTAATTTTAGACTTGATAGTTGATATGACCAATAATAGACTTAAATTAAATTGGATTTCAAAGTTCAGATTTTATAAGCGAATATAGTTTCATGTTGCAGATTATGTATTAGCTTGAGGGGCACCCCTAGAATAAAGTAGGTCGGTCACTTACGTGTGGTCCCATGCGTGTAGGTCCCACACATCAGTGAGCACAAGTCACGTGCGGTAGGTAGGCAAACTCCCAGCAATCTTCTTTGTCAAGTAAAGACTCGTCGTCAAGACTCTCTCTCTCTCTCTCTCTCTCTCTCTCTCTCTCTCTCTCTCTCCCTTTTGTCGCTGAAAAAAAATGAATATTAGACGGGCGCGTAGCCTGCACTGCAGGTCTACATAACTGAAACCCTGTGTGCCAGTCAACATCACTCACCGAAAAAAGTGAAGCATTTCTTTTCACCATAAATAACAGCGGCCCCGTGAGGCACTGCTCTCCCTTTCTCTTAATTTCTCCTTCCGTGTGATCCCTCTTCCACCTTTTATCCTTTGCACGATCGAAACTCCACTTATTGTTGTCATTGTTGCACAAAACACTCACTTAACCTGTTCTTTTGCACATATCACCAACTCATGTATTTGTTGCACAAAGGTCTAAATCTGTCGCTAAGCTACTTTACTCTAAATCTGATGACCGGGACCTAGAAGGTAGTGATATCCCTTGTGTAGTGTGTTTTTTAGAACTCTAAAAGAATATGAAAATATTTTAGCAATTGAAATAATATAAATTAACTAATATGGGATCGATAGTCATGAAATATATTTTCTACTATCCGGCCAATATCAAGTGTCATGAAATATATTCATTGTAAACTTAGTGATAATCACTCGAGTTTGATATGAATGGCCTAGCTAGCTATGGGCATCTCCCACTATATATGTTGTCCACACGACCAAGCAACAAGCATCCATGAGGAAAGTTTCTTATGGGTGACTTTCATCTCTGCCGCAAAACACGCGCCGAAATTGTTGGCGCGTCCCATTTTCAAGCTACCCCAAAACCTGCGGTTTGCCCGTCGGCCTATAAACATCGGTCCACAGAGGATATTTCCCTGTAGAGCACAATTCGAACACCACATCTTTCTCATGCTTCTACCAGGCACACTCCCACGACGACGGCCGTGCCCCACCGCCCCTCCTCACCATCACTGCCTTCTCACCGGCCACCGTAGTGACCGACCACGTTTTACCGGCTCCCTTGCTGCCTAGCAAGCCGGATTAGCTTCCTCGACGCCGACGTTCACCGCGCCATATCTCCTCCGGATCTGCTTCCCCGACTCTGTAGTCCACCTCACCGGAGATCGAGATGGGCAAAAAACGCGGCCCCAAAGTCGACCACCCCCAACCAAAGAGTAAATCCGCCCGGGCCTCAGACGAAGGTTGATGAATACTTTACATGTCCGCTTTTGTTATATGCATTTGATTTCTTACACTAGTTTTCGTTGCTTTCTTGCAATGCATTCTTGCTGATATTAGATCAGTGTAGATAGTTGTTTGCCGCGTAGCTATATGAGATCTTAACCTTACATCTGCTGATCGAGAGGAAGATCGAGGTTATGTCCGCTTTCGTTATGCATTTCTTTTCCGAGAATCACTTCTGTGTGATATGTTTTGGGGGTTTGAAGTATGCATTTTACAAAGGTTATGATAGCAGTCAAGCTAGCAGAGCAATTTGTTGATAGTATTAAACTGCCTGTATTTTTTTTATCTCGGAACTCTGCTGATCGTAACCTTACATCTGCTGATGGAGAGGCAGAGCTTATGTCCGCTTTCGTTACGCATTTCTTTTCCAAATATCACTTCTGTGCGGTACTTTTTTGGGGTTTGAACGTCCCAAATTAGTTGTCCCAAATTTTTTTAAATATGAATGTATCTAGACATGTTTTAGTGTCTTGATGCATCCATATTTTAACAAACTTGAGACAACTAATTTAGGACGGAGGATAGTACATTACTACCTCCACCCCAAACCTGAAGGCTTATTTATAAAAGTCAAACCAAGTAAAGTTTGACCAAACTTTCAGAACAATCTATCAAGAAATATAATATTTTGTAGATACCGTACGAAAATATATTCGTTATCTATTTAATGATATTAAATTTGTATTTTGCATGTTAATGATTTTTGATAAAAACTTCGGGATGGTGGTAGTACGTATTACAAAGGTTATGATAGCAGTCAAGCTAGGAGAGCAATTTATTGATAGTATTAATGAGGTTTTATCACTTAACACCAGAAGTTCAGGATTTTTTTTATCACAGAACCACAACCCTAGAAATTTGTATCACAAAACACTAACATTTGGGGTAATTGTTTCGCAGAATACACGATCTCTGTTTGATAGCCCATTAGTGACCTCCGGCCACCGTCAGTTTAAGAGTGACCGCAGGAGAAAGACAATTAGACTTTATTTTGTGGTATTTGCTGTTAAACGCAAATACAAAGCTGTTTGTCAACACTAGTTGTTAAATCTTAAGTCCAGACAGTTCAAAATAAAATCTTATGTCCAGGGTAGTTGTATTGGTAAACATTATCAAAACCTTATGCTGGTACAGAATATATTACCCAAATCTCATGTTCTTGTGTGGTTATAATTTCTTGTGGATATTTGTCATATGGTAATTCATTTGTGTGTAGCATATGTAACAAGTGTGACTCATATTCTCATTTCCACAGAGTGTCTACAAAATTTCACACCAAAATTCATTTGTTTGTAGCAAACATGCTCACGTACTGTAAATTGGTGTCACGCTGTAGGGTCATGCTCTTGTCAAGCCGACTAATGACAAATAATGTGTTATGTGAAATAATTTCCCCAAATGTTGGTGTTTTGTGATTAAAAATCCCCAACTTGTGGTGCTAAGTGATAAAACCACTCATTCAATAGACCGAGCCTTAGGCATGTATCATTAGATATTTTTTTAGGAAGGCTGCAAATATTTATTTTGAATACTGCGTTGCTACTTGCTAGGATTTGAACTCAGGACCTTGTAGGTCTGATACCATTTCGAATTGCATGCTCTAGCAAGTTCATCCAATAGATCGATCTGTTGGAATTTGGAAGACCCTAGGCAATTATATTAAGCACACGCCATTCCATATGGTTAACCATTGGCATGAAAATGACACTTATATGTGTTTGAGTCTATATGTGGATTGCTTAGCCCTTTCCATCAGTTCGGACTTTTGGTTGCGTTGGCTACTGCATGAAGCTTGACATCATACTTATCCTAAAAATTGTTGCTGCTGCCCTTTGTTGCCCAACATAAATTATTTTTGAGCCATAATTTGTTTGCCCTTTCCATCAGTCCGGACTTCCGGTTGCGTTGGCTAGTGCATGAAGCTTGACAATATGAACATCAATTATTTTTGAGCCATAGTTTGTTTGTCATTACACCTTTTGAGCAGTCTCACTGCTACTATTAATTTGTTCTTATATGCACAGTTCCATGATAAATCTCATCTGCATTTCTCGCCAATGCATGTTAGGTCTTCCACTCGAGAATGAGTACGAAGAGCAACGGAGGCAAACTATTCTGCATAATAGCCGAGTTGCAGCCTCGTTGGGCCTAACACTACATCCTTCTACAAGGTCTAGTGCAAAAACGCCACCCACCTCCCTCACAAAGGATACGGAACATTCCTCTGATTCAGAATTTGATCCTGCTGATTGTGATGGCGAGCTGACTCAGGAAGATGCCCTGGTCGACTATCGTCTGCAACACAACAAGGTGAGTTTTCTCTGTCCTGTCATCGAATTATTTGTCCCAACTTCCATTTGTTGTATCCCAGTCCTACCAAATATGTTACCCATGCCATGTTCAATCTCATTACTACAATTTTTCCTGCTTAGTTAACGCCTCATATATGTTTTGGCATATGTTGCCTGACTGTTTTTCCATTCCATCTGCATATCATCATCATATAATATTGTACATTGAAATATCATTTATGTGTGACAGGCATCTGCAGATTCGGGAAAGAACTTTTCAAGAACGAATAGGAGGAAGAACACTCAACAGGAACCTCAGGCTGATACCGGAGGATGGGTGACAGTGCGTAATAAAAAAAGAGTTAAGCCTGATGCTCGTGCTGCTCCTCCTATTACAAGGTCTAACAAGAGACTGACACGAGGTGGCGAACAGGCCAAGAATGATAACAGTAAAAGGTCTCGTAAAAACCACAAACCATCGAATCAGACAGAAGTAGCCCCAGCATGTACCAGCCCACACATTCCACAACCACCAGTTGCCAATACTGATTCTCAGCAACAATTGCCAACAGAACCAGTTTCCACAGCAAATTCTAGCCAAGAATTGGCACCATCAGGAGTGGTGGTAGGTAATAATGGCCAAGGACACATGATGCTAGTCCCAGATGATACAGCCTCAAATGTCCAAACAGTGCTGCCACAACACCAGCAAACTGGTGATGATCTCCCTCCGACCCTTAGTCCTGCGAAAGACAACTCCTCTCCCGATGATGAGACCCACGCCAAAAAAGGTAATACTTTTTTCAAGACTTGTAGTTTAATGCTCCCTTATGTATCTATATACCATGATAGCTTGATGTAATGCTTAACTTGGTAGGTTCGCCACGATCAATAAAAACGAGGGGGCCAACGGTAGGAAAAAAACTTGCAGCTAAGATTTCCGGAATGGGTTCAAGATTTCGCATCACATCTATTGTAGGTGGCAGAAGGCCACTTCATCCGCATGAATCTTCATATCTTGTATCACAGGTTGGCCATTTTATCAGGAATGAACTTCCTACCTTCCCATTGTGGAAGCAGCACGTTGACACCCCTTCACAGTTCGAGAGTTTAGTGCATAATTTACACGTAAGTCATGCTTCTCCTGGTAATGATAAATTATTCCACATTGATCTGTCCCATTTCTTGTAGCTTACTGTTGTTTCTATGCTATATAACTCACCAATCATTCCACCGTTGTGAGCAGTTAAGGTTTGAATTCGATGAGGATAATGAGGATGTAAAGTTTGTCATCGCTTCCATATTCAAAGAATTGTTGCGCCAGCACCGCTATAAGCTTAAGGCGACATACTTCACTGGCCAGATTACTGCCAATGTTCGAACAAAGTCTCCTGCACCCTGTATGACTGACGAGCAGTGGGGAGATCTTGTCAAGCATTGGTCTGATCCAAAGAATGTGGTATGGCTTATGAGGACCGTGAAACCAGATTAAATTCCGAATACTTATTTTGCGCCAGTGTCTCACTAGTCTCCTTTTGCAGACGTTGTCTAAAAGGAACCAGGCTAACCGCTTGAAACAACGTTTACCAAGCCGTACAGGATCTCGTCACTTGGTTGGGCATCTCTGGCAAAAAGTAATGCCCCGCTGGTCTGTACTGCTACATATGTTACTCGTAAATTGTGTAGAACTCCGTGTGCATGTTATATTTCCATCCTCCATTTCAACCACGTTATTTGATCTCCATATGATTGTACAAAAATGCAGAAAGTAGATCATGCAAACAACATGCAACCAGACAAAGAGATGACTCTGGCAGAGCAGTTCGAGGCATGCCAGAAGAACAAACATAATGTGATAGGAGAACTTGCAGAAAGTGTTATTGTAAGTCTTCTTTATGATTTAAATTTTTTAACTACACACTTGCCAATTTGTAGGAGCAATATGTCAATATGATCTTGTAGGCGTTTTTGTGAAAATGCATTTGATGTGTAATCAGGCATACCAACTTGTAGGATTAGAAGTAGTTCATACACATTAAATCTACCGTCTGCATGTTTCTCTGTAATAACTTTTATTTTTACACGACTCAAAACTTTTCAGGCAAATATGAAATTGGAGATGGCAAAACCCGGGAAAGATGGTATGGAAAAAACTCTAGAAGAATGTATGGAGACATTTACCATGGTACTTAAAAATAAAGATATCACCAAAAACACTTTCCTGCGAAATGCTGGGTTTTTGCAGTCCAAGTCCAAGTCCAAGTCCAAGTCTTTCTCTGCACAAGTTCTGGAGGAACAAATCCAAATAGAACGAGCTGCAGCAGATGTGTTAAGAAACCAAGTTGACATGTTGAGATCGAGATCAGAAGCATGTGATGCCCTACTGCAGGAGGCCAATCAAGTTTGTTATAATCTCTCAAAAGACTAATAAAATGCCATAGATAATTGGAGATGAAAACACTGACATTGACATGTGAGTACCTTGGTATTGTGAAATGTTTACTGAGACTGAGGCACTGTTCCTATTTTGTTGGTGGATGCATTTATCTACGGCTGGGATCAACTTGGTAGTTGTTCCTGTGGATGTTTTAGAAATTGGTTGCCTAGCCTTTTCAATCCGTTCGAACTTAAATGGTATTAGAGCCAAGGTCTCGAGTTTGAATTGTTGACGGTGTGGTTCAATTCATCCTTAAATTGTTGGTGCCCCATTGGCCCTTGTAAAGCTTCATGTGCCTACCTCCGAATCCAGTGTTGAATTTCTCTTGTCACACACGAGGATGGCTGTTAATGTGTATATAAGTGGGTTGCATAGCCCCTTTTATATAAGGTTGCAAGTTTCCTTTTTGTGTTGTGCCTTTGGGATTCAGCCTGCACTTCTGACTTTTGGTTGCGTTGGCTACTGCATAAGTTTAATATAGTTCCATGTGGTTTTTGTTGAGTTCTATAATAAGTGGATTGCCTAGCCCTTTCCATCATTTCGGACCTGTGGTGTGCTATTCTGTTTTCCACGTATTAGACCTCCTCTTCTTAACAAGACTCCATGAGTAGGAGGCACTATGATTTTTTTTTGCGCATGAAATTACTCAATTAGATAGCTTAATCCCATTTGTTGACTCTCTGTTGATCAGCCACTTGAGGGTAAAACTGAGTATATTGCACTAGCCAGTATTTTTTTTATGAGGTAATGCACTAGCCAGTATTAGTACTCGAGGGGAAAACTGAGTGCAGATATTTTTCCAGTGTAAGGCTAACTGAGTACACGTAACGGTGCAGACGTGCAGTACCACGGACGCGTGTCGCGGTGCACAGCGGTTAGGCGGTGCGCGTGTTGAGACCAAACGTCTAGCTTTTTTGAGAAACTGCCGAGACCAACCGTCACGTTGCCAGAGCCCCCTCTCTCCCTCCCTCTGCACACAGTCTCATTCTCACTCACGCACGCAACCACGCCTCTCACGTCCCATCAACTTCTCCAAATCGAAGGAAAAAACACCAACCGCCCACGCGCGCTCCCTGCCGGCGATGGACAAGAAGAATGCGCCGGCGGCCGTCGCCTCCGTGAACTGGGCCTCTCTCTCGGCTGATGGACCACTTCACAAGATCGGCGAATGCTTACTGGCGAACGAGCAGTACGCTGACACCTACTCTGCTATGAGGCAAGTCTGTAGAAATTGGCGCTCAGGTTTACCTGAGCCCGACGTGCACCTGCACGAATGGATCATGCTAGACCACGGCCTTCCACGCGCTGCTGATTTCACCTTCCTCCACCTCCGCACATCCCGCTACGTCACCATCGATCTAACGGAAGTTCATGCAAGGTTCAAATTCCTCCATATCTATAGAGTTAATCTATTTTTATTTTCAATCGTAAACATCTTAGTGCTGAATGTTATCTTCATCAATATATTTTAGATACTACTTTGTCGGCTTTTGCCGTGGCGTCATCGTGCTTGCCCAGAAGAACCAGCCGCACAAGATACGGCTTCTGAACCCACTCACAAAGACATTGAATACTATGTTTGAGGCGCATATGCCAAACGTTATTCTGAAGTCAGTCGCTGTGATGAAGTCCCCGACTATGGTCTTCGTTTCCAAAGATTACCCGGCGGAAATTGCTTGGGTCGATGAGAGCACTCCAACTAAGGGTATAGATGAAGATTGGGGAGAAGGAAGATTTTCGATCGAGCACCATTGTCTGCGTTGCATTACCCCGTTCAATGGTGAATTGTATGCAATAGCTGTGAACAATTTTGAGTTCGGAAAATTAGTGTGCACCAACAATGTCCAGTTGGAGCAGCGTGCGAGCACTGTCAAAATGGATACACTATTTTCATTTCCAGAACTTGGAAATAACAAGTTCTACCTTGTGGAGTCGGATGGTGCTCTGCTGCTTGTGTTGTTGGACAACAAGCATTTGGAGGAAGGTCAACCATTGGTGTACCGTGTGGACACTGAGAGCCGCTCTCTCCATGCCGTCAATAACATTGGCAGTCGTGCCTTCTTCGTCCATTATATCCGGTGTATCTCCGTCGACACCAGAGTGCACCCGACACTTCGACCTGGCTGCATCTACTACACAGATTTTGGTTATATCAGAGAGTACTTTGATGATATAAAGGCCTGGGATGAGTGGCCAATACATGTGAATAGATTAGGAAACTACGGTATGAGAAATGAACAAAGGCCATACCGTTTGGAGGATGTATTGGCTGCACACTGCAGACGAAAGGAGTTCAATGAAAATTTCCTTCAATGGAGTGACGAAGAAATATATGCTGAATGAAGAACATATTCGTTCATCCTGGGGTATCCTAATCTTCATGTTGGCCATACATTGTGTCTTGTATTATTTTCAGATTAGTTTGTCGTGAACATTAACATTGTTATTGGCTGCTTTTGGCTCTTGTATGCAGTTTATGTAGTATTATATTAGTTTTCTGGATTTATTATGCTGCTGTGAATTTATCCTATACTAGCTTCTAGATTTGACTGATTTTGTTTGTAATGATGATGGCTTGATGTGGCTGCTGGCCTTAACTGCCGAAGCAGAGCAATTAGTACTTAACCAGGTGTACCGTCTTTATATTAGTATTATATTATATTACTTGACCATAGCCATATTCAAAATCAAATCTCAGTCGGGCGGCAAAATCTCCCGCCAATCTAGAAATATTTCAGGCGTGTTTTTGAATGGGATAAGAAGATAGAACACGATGATAGTAACCGATATTCAAGGTGATGATGATTTGATTTTGCACTCGGCCTTGAACAGAGGTACTAGTACGGTCTCACAATTTTTTATCATTATACTTGGACCTTAGCCAAATTCAAAATCTCATAGCGGCAAAACTTCCCGCCCACAAAATACAAAAAATTCACACGCTTTCAAATTCCCATTCTACCCTTGTGGAGATGACAGAAAGTCGGTTGGTGGGGGGGTCTGCCCGTCATTTTTTGGATCACCACCTCCCTAGCCCCGGAAACCCTCCCAAAAAAATTCATTTCCCTCAGACCACCCACCGGAACTTCCCAAGTCCCTCTCTCTACCACCTCCACGACCACCGCACCGGAACATCCCCGCCGGACTTCCCTGGCCTACCCGAGCCCTCGCGATCCTCGTCATCCGGCTGCCTGCCGGAGCCGCTTCATCGACGCCGTCATCAACCGGACCGGATCATCCCCGCCGAACCTCGAAACCATATGCTCATCCAGCAGCCTACCGCAGTCGCTTCAGCTGCGGCATCGTCCACCGCATCGGATCTTGCTCACCGACACCGATGTGCATGAACCGAATCTGCTTCACCGGCGCCGTCCATGATCTAAACTCTTCTACTGTCGCTTTTCTATTGCTTGCCTGCAAGTTCTTGTTTAATCTTGGGGGAACCTGTTTGTGCTAACGACGCGCCGTTACGTCTTTGCAGATTAGATGAGTAACCATGAAGTGTAATGGCCGTCTCTCCAACCCCAAGTAGCACATGTAGCGTACTTCATCACCGGATCTATCAACCCCAGGAAGATCTGCTGTGACTCCCACAGAGTGCTTCTCCTAATGTAAGTCCCTTGTTTTAGCGCCATGTTCTGGGTTCAGATGCTTGTTTGTCTGAAGCTCTTTTAGTTCATTCCTAGCTATGACCGTAACACGTTGCTATTTTCTACTTCATTGCTAACTTTAAGCGATTGAACATTTTGGTTTGCATTCCCTGCTCTGTAGATGTAGCCATCATAACTTCTATCTTGCTCAGTCGTTGTTACAAAAATTATACTGTAGGTATTATAGTAACATCCTGCTATTATTTAGTTCATGGCCAATTTTAAGTAATTGCACATGTTGGTTCGCATTCCCTGCTCTATAGCTTTTGGCATCGTAACTTCTATATTTGGTTTACAT
Organism: Lolium multiflorum; assembly: GCA_030979885.1. Taxonomy (NCBI): domain Eukaryota; kingdom Viridiplantae; phylum Streptophyta; class Magnoliopsida; order Poales; family Poaceae; genus Lolium; species Lolium multiflorum. The sequence goes on along the minus strand of CM061753.1, from coordinate 278,464,035 downwards.
TCCCTGCTCTGTAGATCTAGCCATCATAACTTTATCTTGCTCAGTCGTTGTTACAAAAATTATGGCCTGCTACTATGTTGTTTGTGCCAATTTTTTACTCCATGAACATGTTGGCTTGCATTCCCTGTACTACAGGTGATGCCATTGTTTTGTATCTAGTTCATTGTAAGCTAACAAAGTAAGGACTTAGTTTGGCATGCTATCACTCTGCTATCTAGCCTGTAGTACAAATAAACTTGTCATACTACTAGATAATAATTTTGCGTGCCATCTTGTTCTTCAAAAGCTGCATTATTGACTTGTTTCTCTGACTTGGCATGACGCTCACATATGGAAAGCTGAACATATTGGTTTGCATTCCCTCTTATACAAGTTCACAGGTGATCCCACTATATTCTGTATCTGGTCCATCCTAAGCTCCAGCATTAACTATCCTCCATGTGTTGCTCATTACAAGTTTATATCCCGAAACATCTTGATTTGCATCCCCTTCACTATAAGTTCAGGAGTATTATTTAGTTCACGGCCAAAATGAAGTAATTGCACTTGGCACATGTTGGTTCACATTCCCTCCTCTTTAGCTTTTGCCATCGTAACTTCTATTTTTGGTTTACATTCCCTGCTCTGTAGATGTAGCCATCATAACTTCATCTTGCTCAGTCGTTGTTACAAAATTTATAGCCTGCTACTATGTTGTTCATGCCAATTTTGTACTCCCTGAACATGTTGGTTTGCATGGGACTCGACAGTAGTAAGTCTGCTGTTTCATTCTAACATGCTCTGTTATATTGGCTGTTGGTATGCGGCATGCACTCTTTGTTTGCTTATTGTGCACATTACAATGATCTTGTTATAACGACGAAATGATGAGTTCCAAATTCTTTGCCAAACAATATTGTAGTGTCTTTGCCTTTCCATTGTTGCTGTCTTAACTTGTAATGTCTTTGTTTCAGATATAGGTGCTGCATGGACAACTTAAAAGATTGCCGGATCGCTTCATTGTATTGCTAGGTTTAATTACCATTCAATTTCTCTGGGTTCTGTAATATTTTTTCAATGCCTTGCAGCTGATGTAATATTTAGTTAGTTTTTATAGTTCTTTCGCGCATTTTTTCTTTGGTGCTTGTGGTAAGTGAGGCTATCCGACAGAAATCAATGCTGCGTAAATATTCTCAGTATCTAAATCACGAATTCCCATCCCTTAAACGGCCCAATTAAGCGAAATCACATATGTGCCTGCCCGCAAAATCCTAAAGCGCATATTATGCCGGCATATAAACAACAACTAAACGGGCTGGCCCACTTACTTCTTGGGCCAGCCCATTTGATTTACGGTGGACCCCACACACTAATTGGGCTGGCCCACTTGCTTTAAGGTGGACCCCACCAACTACTGGGCCGGCCCATTTGCCCATTTGCTTTTTGGTGGACCCCACATAATAAATGGGCCGGCCCTTTAAGAGGAAAGTGGGACCCACCTGTGTTTTTGGCCCGGCCCACTATCTTGTTGGGCCGGCCCACTTGCCATACGTGTTGGGCCGGCCCTTTAACAGGAAAGTGGGACCCACATGTGTTTTTGGCCCGGCCCACTATCTTGTTGGGCCGGCCCACTTGCTATATGGTGGTCCCACATACTAAATGGGCCGGCCCTTTAAGAGGAAAGTGGGACCCACCTGTGTTTTTGGCCCGGCCCACTATCTTGTTGGGCCGGCCCACTTGCTATATGGTGGACCCCACATACTAATTGGGCCGGCCCTTTAACAGGAAAGTGGGACCCTGTTTTTGGCACGGCCCACTATCTTCTTGGGCCAGCCCACTTGCTATATGGTGGACCCCACATACTAAATGGGCCGGCCCTTTAACAGGAAAGTGGGACCCACCTGTGTTTTTGGCCCGGCCCACTATTTTGTTGGGCCGGCCCACTTGCTGTATGGTGGACCCCACAAACGAAATGGGCCGACCCTTTAACTGGAAAGTGGGACCCACTGTGTTTTTGGCCCGGCCCACTAGCTTGTTGGGCCGGCCCACTTGCTATACGGTGGACCCCACACACTAAATGGGCCGGCCCGTTGCTGTAAGGTGGACCCCACATGTTAAATGGGCCGGCCCATTTAAGTTTTGACCAGTCAACCTTAGAGGTTAGGCCCGGCCCACGTAACTAATGGACCGGCCCAGCTATATAGTTGACCGGTCAAACTATGTCATCTGGCCCGGCCCGCTTAAGACGTGGCAGGCCTCGTGTGGGCCTACCATCTACCACGGGGTTTCAGCCGGTTAACGCCGTTAACTGGCAGTTAACGGCGTCTGCCACGTGTCAGTTTGCATGACGTCAGCAGTCAACGGGCTCCCGAAAACACTTCCGCAACGGTCCGATTTTCCGTGGCGGAAGGGCGCCCAAGCGCGACGGACCGAAAAAATCGTCGTTGGACTTTGCCTGACGCAGTTTCCACAACGGAACCCATATCGTCGGGTTAGGCCCATAGGCGACGAAAAATACCCCTTAGCGGACGATTTTGAGACGTTGTCTATCAGAACTTTTCTTGTAGTGACACTTGTGTCAACTGTGCATTGATTCTTACATACTTGCTTATTTGCATTCATCATATTACTTTGTGTTGACAATTATCCATGAGATATGCATGTTGAAAGTTGAAAGCATCCGCTGAAACTTAAATCTTCCTTTGTGTTGCTTCGATGCCTTTACTTTGAATCTATTGCTTTATGAGTTAACTCTTGTGCAAGGCTTTTGATGCTTGTCTTGAAAGTACTCTTCATGAAAAGTTTTGCTATATGTTATCTATTTGTTAGCAACTATAGATCATTGCCTTGAGTCACTTCATTCATTTCATATGCTTTGTAATAGTATGATCAAGGTTATGTAAGTAGCATGTCACTACAGAAATTACTCTTTTTATCGTTTACCTACTCGAGGACGAGCAGGAACTAAGCTTGGGGATGCTGATACGTCTCCAACGTACCTATAATTTCTGACGTTCCATGCTTGTTTTATGACAATACTTACATGTTTTGCTTGCACTTTATGATGATTTCATGCGTTTTCCGGAACTAACCTATTAACAAGATGCCACAGTGCCAGTTCCTGTTTTCTGTTGTTTTTGGTTCCAGAAAGGCTGTTCGGGCAATATTCTCGGAATTGGACGAAATCAACGCCAAAGATCTTATTTTTCCCGGGAGGCTCGAGAACACCGAAGGGGAGTAGGAGGAGAGCCAGGGGGCCCCCACACCATAGGGCCGCGCGGGCCAGACCCTGGCCGCGCCGGCCTATGGGGAGGCCACCCTGTCAGCCCTCCTGCGCCGCCTTGATACGTCTCCAACGTATCGATAATTTCTTATGTTCCATGCTACTTTATTGATGATACCTACATGTTTTATGCACATTATATGTCATATTTATGCATTTTCTGGAACTAACCTATTAACAAGATGCCGAAGAGCTAGTTGCTGTTTTCTGCTGTTTTTGGTTTCAGAAATCCTAGTAAAGAAATATTCTCGGAATTGGACGAAACTTTCGCCCAGGGTCCTATTTTTGCACGAAGCTTCCAGAAGACCGAAGAGATAACGAAGTGGGGCCACGAGGCGCCGGAGGGGGGCGCGGCCCAGCCCTGGCCGCGCCGACCTACCCCCTGGGCCCTCGTGTGGCCCCCGCGTTGACCCTCCGCTACTTAAAGCTTCCGTCGAACCCCCAGCCGAGAGCCACGATACGGAAAACCTTGCGAGACGCCGCCGCCGAATCCCATCTCGGGGGATTGGAGATCGCCTCGGCACCCTGCCGGAGAGGGGATTCATCTCCCGGAGGACTCTACACCGCCATGGTCGCCTCCGGAGTGATGAGTGAGTAGTCCACCCCTGGACCATGGGTCCATAGCAGTAGCTAGATGGTCGTCTTCTCCTTGTTGTGCTTCATTGTTGGATCTTGTGAGCTGCCTAACATGATCAAGATCATCTATCTATAATTCTATATGTTGTGTTTGTCGGGATCCGATGGATAGAGAGTACTATGATTATGGTGATTATCAATCTATTGTTCATGTGTTGTTTATGATCTTGCATGCTCTCCGTTATTAGTAGAGGCTCTGGCCAAGTTTTTACTCTTAACTCCAAGAGGGAGTATTTATGCTCGATAGTGGGTTCATGCCTCCATTGAATCTGGACAGTGACAGAAAGTTCTAAGGTTGTGGATGTGCTGTTGCCACTAGGGATAAAACATTGATGCTATGTCTAAGGATGTAGTTGTTGATTACATTACGCACCATACTTAATGCAATTGTCTGTTGCTTTGCAACTTAATACTGGAGGGGGTTCGGATGATAACCTGAAGGTGGACTTTTTAGGCATAGATGCAGTTGGATGGCGGTCTATGTACTTTGTCGTAATGCCCAATTAAATCTCACTATATTTATCATGTCATGTATATGCATTGTTATGCCTTTCTCTATTTGTCAATTGCCCGACTGTAATTTGTTTACCCAACATGCTTTATCTTATGGGAGAGACACCTCTAGTGAACTGTGGACCCCGGTCCTATTCTTTACATAGCATACAATCTACTTGTTTTACTGTTTTCTTTGCAAACATCTTCCACTCGATACGTTTAATCCTTTGTTACAGCAAGCCGGTGAGATTGACAACCTCACTGTTTCGTTGGGACAAAGTACTTGGGTTGTGTTGTGCAGGTTCCGCGTTGGCGCCGGAATCCCTGGTGTTGCGCCGCATCACATTTCGCGACCATCAACCTTCAACGTGCTTCTTGGCTCCTACTGGTTCGATTAAACCTTGGTTTCATACTGAGGGAAACTTGCTTCTATACGCATCATACCTTCCACTTGGGGTTCCCAACGGACGTGTGCATCTACGCGTATCAAGCTAAATTTCTGGCGCCGTTGCCGGGGAGATCAAGACACGCTGCAAGGGGAGTCTCCACTTCTCAATCTCTTTACTTTGTTTTTGTCTTGCTTTATTTTATTTACTACTTTGTTTGCTGCACTAAATCAAAACACAAAAAAATTAGTTGCTAGTTTTACTTTATTTATTGTCTTGCTCTCTATATCGAAAACACACAAAAAATTAGTTACTTGTCTTTACTTTATTTGCCTAGTTTACTTTATTACTGTTATCATGAGTAATCCTGAAGTTGAAGTTCGTTCTTTTAAGCAACAAGGTGGAGAAAGTTTTAAAGATGCTTGGTATAGAATTAGTAATGCTCATCATAGGTGCATTAAGAAACACTCCACCACTATCCTTCTTAGGAACTTTTATGTTGGTTTATCTAGTTGGAATAGATATGTTCTTGATACTCTTTCGGGAGGTAATTTCCTAGGTACTCCCGCTTTAGAAGCTAGTTGCATCATTGAGAGTCTAGTTGGAATACCACCTGTTAATGAAGTTAAAATTGAAATCTCTCTTGAAGATGTTATGAAAAAATTGGAAACCATAGAGAAAAAATTTCCAAGTGTTGAAACTAAATTGGGAATGTTATTTGACAAAACTTATGAACTTGATAAATCCTTAGGAGGAATTGATGAAAGAATTAGTGTCCTAGGAACTTGTGTTGTCCATGATAATCAAACCAATAGGATTGATGAACTTGAAAAAGCTATGGGAACCTTGGGTTCAACCTTTTCTTCTCTCAAGTATAATGAGAAAGCTTATGTGGGGAAAGAGCAAAAATTCATGTACGCCTCTAAAGTGCCTAAACAAAAGAATTATTATAGGCCTAAAATTTCTAAAACCCCTAGCACCACCATAGAGAATTTAGATAATGGAGCACCTAAAGTACCCTCTGCAACAAGTTGTGTTTGCATGAAAAATAATGTTGATGCTTCCATCTCTCGATGTTACTTGATTTGCACTTTCTGCGCCTAGCTGAAAGGCGTTAAAGAAAAGCGCTTATGGGAGACAACCCATGTTTTTACCTACAGCAATTTTTTGTTTTGTTGAGTCTTGGAAGTTGTTTACTACTGTAGCAACCTCTCCTTATCATGTTTTTGTGCCAAGTAAAGTTTCTATGTCAAAGTTGATGTTATATTTGGGATTGCTGCGCAGAAACAGCATTGCTGTCTGTCACGAATCTGGGCACAATTCTCTGTAGAAAATTCGAAAAAATCTGCCAATTTACGAGCGTGATCCTCAGATATGTACGCAACTTTCATTAGTTTTGAGTTTTTCCATTTGAGCAAGTCTAGTGCCAACTTTAAATTCGTCTTTACGGACTGTTCTGTTTTTGACAGATTCTGCCTTTTATTTCGCATTGCCTCTTTTGCTATGTTGGATTTATTTCTTTGATCCATTAATGTCCAGTAGCATTATGCAATGTCCAGAAGTGAAAATAATGATTGTGTCACCTCTGAATGAGTGAATTATTAATGATGCACTAACCCTCTAATGAGTTTGCTTGAAGTTTGGTGTGAAGGAAGTTTTCAAGGGTCAAGAGAGGAGAATGATATACTATGATCAAGAGGAGTGAAAGCTCTAAGCTTGGGGATGCCCCCGTGGTTCACCCCTGCATATTTTAAGAAGACTCAAGCGTCTAAGCTTGGGGATGCCCAAGGCATCCCCTTCTTCATCGACAACATCATCAGGTTCCTCCCCTGAAACTATATTTTTATTCAATCACATCTTGTGTTCTTTGCTTGGAGCGTCGGTTTGTTTTTGTTTTTGTTTTTGTTTGAATAAGATGGATCCTAGCATTCACTTTGTGGGAGAGAGACACGCTCCGCTGTTGCATATGGACACATGTGTCCTTAGGCTTTACTCATAATGTTCAAGGCGAAGTTTCTTCTTCGTTAAATTGTTATATGGTTGGAATTGGAAAATGCTACATGTAGTAATTCTAAAATGTCTTGGATAATGTGATACTTGGCAATTGTTGTGCTCATGCTTAAGCTCTTGCATCATATGCTTTGCACCCATTAATGAAGAAATACATAGAGCTTGCTAAAATCTGATTTGCATATTTGGTTTCTCTAAGGTCTAGATAATATCTAGTATTGAGTTTTGAACAACAAGGAAGACAGTGTAGAGTCTTATAATGTTTACAATATGTCTTTTATGTGAGTTTTGCTGCACTTGTTCATCCTTGAGTTTGCTTCAAATAACCTTGCTAGCCTAAACCTTGTATCGAGAGGGAATACTTCTCATGCATCCAAAATCCTTGAGCCAACTACTATGCCATTTGTGTCCACCATACCTACCTACTACATGGTATTTCTCCGCCATTCCAAAGTAAATTGCTTGAGTGCTACCTTTAAAATTCCATCATTCACCTTTGCAATATATAGCTCATGGGATAAAATAGCCTTAAAAACTATCGTAGTATTGAATATGTACTTATGCACTTTATATTTTATTAAGTTGCTTGTTGTGCGATAACCATGCTTCTGGGGAACGCCATCAACTATTGTTGAATATCATGTGAGTTGCTATGCATGTCCGTCTTGTCTGAAGGATCTATCATTTTAGTGGTTGGAGCATGCAAAATTGTTAGAGAAGAACATTGGGCCGCTAACTAAAGCCATGAACCATGGTTGAAGTTTCAGTTTTGGACATATATCCTCAATCTCATATGAGAATAATAATCTTTGCTACATGCTTATGCATTTAAGAGGAGTCCATTATCTGTTGTCCATGTTGTCCCGGTATGGATGTCTAAGTTGAGAATAATCAAAAGCGAGAAATCCAAAATGCGAGCTTTCTCCTTAGACCTTTGTACAGGCGGCATGGAGGTACCCCTTTGTGACACTTGGTTGAAACATGGCATGCAAAGATCCGGTAGTCCAAGCTAAGTAGGACAAGGTGCGGGCACTATTAGTATACTATGCATGAGGCTTGCAACTTGTAAGATATAATTTACATAACTCATATGCTTTATTACTACCATTGACAAAATTGTTTCATGTTTTCAAAATAAAAGCTCTAGCACAAATACAGCAATCGATGCTTTCCTCTTTGAAGGACCATTCTTTTACTTTTATTGTTGAGTCAGTTTACCTATCTCCTTCCACCTTAAGAAGCAAACACTTGTGTGAACTGTGCATTGATTCCTACATACTTGCATATTGCACTTGTTATATTACTTTATGTTGACAATATCCATGAGATATACATGTTATAAGTTGAAAGCAACCGCTGAAACTTAATCTTCCTATGTGTTGCTTCAACACCTTTACTTTGATTTATTGCTTTATGAGTTAACTCTTATGCAAGACTTATTGATGCTTGTCTTGAAGTACTATTCATGAAAAGTCTTTGCTTTATGATTCAGTTGTTTACTCATGTCATTACCTTTGCTTTGATCGCTGCATTCATTACATATGTTTACAAATAGTATGATCAAGATTATGATGGCATGTCACTTCAGAAATTATCTTTGTTATCGTTTTACCTGCTCGGGACGAGCAGAACTAAGCTTGGGGATGCTGATACGTCTCCAACGTATCGATAATTTCTTATGTTCCATGCTACTTTATTGATGATACCTACATGTTTTATGCACATTATATGTCATATTTATGCATTTTCTGGAACTAACCTATTAACAAGATGCCGAAGAGCCAGTTGCTGTTTTCTGCTGTTTTTGGTTTCAGAAATCCTAGTAAAGAAAAATATTCTCGGAATTGGACGAAACTTTCGCCCGGGTCCTATTTTGCACGAAGCCAGAAGGAAGAGATAACGAAGTGGGGCCACGAGGCGGCCGAGGGTGGCCGCGCGGCCAGGCCCTGGCCGCGCCGACCTACCCCCTGGGCCCTCGTGTGGCCCCCGCGTTGACCCTCCGCCTACTTAAAGCTTCCGTCGCGAAACCCCAGTCGAGAGCCACGATACGGAAAACCTTCGACGCCGCCGCCGCGAATCCCATCTCGGGGGATTCGGAGATCGCCTCCGGCACCCTGAGAGGGGATTCATCTCCGGAGGACTCTACACCGCCATGGTCGCCTCCGGAGTGATGAGTGAGTAGTCCACCCCTGGACCATGGGTCCATAGCAGTAGCTAGATGGTCGTCTTCTCCTTGTTGTGTGATACGTCTCCAACGTATCGATAATTTCTTATGTTCCATGCCACATTATTGATGATATCTACATGTTTTATGCACATTATATGTCGTATTTACGCGTTTTCTGGAACTAACCTATTAACAAGATGCCGAAGTGCCTGTTTTCTGCTGTTTTTGGTTTCAGAAATCCTAGTAACGAAATATTCTCGGAATTGGACGAAATCAACGCCCAGGTTCCTATTTTTCCACGAAGCTTCCAGAACACCCGGGAAGGACCAGAGGGGGGCCACAGGCCCACCAGGAGGGTGGCCGGCGCGGCCTAGGGTTGGCCCGCGCCGCCTTACCCCCTGGCCGCCTCGTTGACCCTCCTACGCCGCCTCTTCGCCTATATAAAGCCCCTGCATCGAAAACCCTTAGAGGAAGCCACGATACGAGAAAAGTTCCAGAGCCGCCGTCATCGCGAAGCCAAGATCTGGGGGACAGGAGTCTCTGTTCCGGCACCCTGCCGGAGCGGGGAAGTGCCCCCGGAAGGCTCCTCCATCGACACCGCTGCCATCTCCACCGCCATCTTCATCACCGCTGCTGCTCCCATGAAGAGGGAGTAGTTCTCCATTGAGGCTCGGGGCTGTACCGGTAGCTATGTGGTTAATCTCTCTCCTATGTAATTCAATACAATGATCTCATGAGCTGCTTTACATGATTGAGATTCATCTGAGTTTTGTATCACTACTATCTATGTGCTACTCTAGTGATGTGTTATTAAAGTAGTTTTATTCCTCCTGCATGTGTGCAAAGGTGACAGTGCGTGCACCGTGTTAGTACTTGGTTTATGCTATGATCATGATCTCTTGTAGATTGCGAAGTTAACTATTGCTATGATAATATTGATGTGATCTATTCCTCCTACATATGCATGAAGGTGACAGTGTGCATGCTATGCTAGTACTTGGTTTAGTCTTTTGATCTATCTTACACTTAAGGTTACTTAAACATGAGCATTATTGTGGAGCTTGTTAACTCCGGCATTGAGGGTTCGTGTAATCCTACGCAATGTGTTCATCATCCAACAAAAGTGTAGAGTATGCATTTATCTATTCTGTTATGTGATCAATGTTGAGAGTGTCCACTAGTGAAAGTGTAATCCCTAGGCCTTGTTCCTAAATACTGCTGAGTTACTACTGCTTGTTTACTGTTTTACTGTGTTACTACTGCTGCAATACTACCACCATCAACTACACGCCAGCAAGCTATTTTCTGGCACCGTTGCTACTGCTCATATATATTCATACCACCTGTATTTCACTATCTCTTCGCCGAACTAGTGCACCTATTAGGTGTGTTGGGGACACAAGAGACTTCTTGCTTTGTGGTTGCAGGGTTGCATGAGAGGGATATCTTTGACCTCTTCCTCCCTGAGTTCGATAAACCTTGGGTGATCCACTTAAGGGAAAACTTGCTGCTGTTCTACAAACCTCTGCACTTGGAGGCCCAACACTGTCTACAGGAAAGGAGGGGGAACGTAGACATCAAGCACTTTTCTGGCGCCGTTGCCGGGGAGGAAAGGTAAAAGGTACTCACACTCCGGATCTCGGCTACTAAGCTATTTTCCGGCGCCATTGTAAGTACTCGAAGCTATTTCCTTTAGACTCTGCAATTGCGACATTTGGTTTCTTGTTTACACTAGTTAGGCATAATGGAAAACAACAAAAATATGAGAGATCTTTATGAACTTTATCTTGAATTAGGACATGATGTGTTTGAAGAGAGAATTAAAAAACCCATGGAACTTTATATGCATGATAATGGGAATGTTATTAGTATGAATGCTTTGAACACCATTGTTGCTAATGCTATGGAAAATTCTAAGCTTGGGGAAGCTGGCTTTGATGAGCATGATATTTTTAGTCCCCCAAGCATTGAGGAGAAAATTTACTTTGATGATACTTTGCCTCCCATTTATGATGATTATAATGATAGTAGTCTTTTGTTACCACCTGTTATGGAGGATAAATTTGATTATGATTACAATATACCTCCTATATTTGATAGCTACTTTGTTGAATTTGCTCCCACTACAATTAATAAGAATGACTATGCTTATGTTGGGAGTAGTAATTATTTTATGCATGAGACTCATGATAAGAATGCTTTATGTGATAGTTATATTGTTGAGTTTGCTCATGTTGCTACTGAAAGTTATTATGAGAGAGGAAAATATGGTTGTAGAAATTTTCATGTTACTAAAATGCCTCTCTATGTGCTGAAATTTTTGAAGCTACACTTGTTTTATCTTCCTATGCTTGTTACTTTGCTCTTCATGAACTTGTTTATTTACAAGATTCCTATGCATAGGAAGCATGTTAGACTTAAATGTGTTTTGAATTTGCCTCTTGATGCTCTCTTTTGCTTCAACTTCTATTTCTTGCGAGTGCATCATTAAAACTGCTGAGCCCATCTTAATGGCTATAAAGAAAGAACTTCTTGGGAGATAACCCATGTGTTATTTTACTACAGTACTTTGTTTTATATTTGTGTCTTGGAAGTTGTTTACTACTGTAGCAACCTCTCCTTATCTTAGTTTTGTGTTTTGTTGTGCCAAGTAAAGTTTCTATGTCAAAGTTGATGTTATATTTGGGATCGCTGCGCAGAAACAGCATTGCTGTCTGTCACGAATCTGGGCACAATTCTCTGTAGAAAATTCGAAAAAATCTGCCAATTTACGAGCGTGATCCTCAGATATGTACGCAACTTTCATTAGTTTTGAGTTTTTCCATTTGAGCAAGTCTGGTGCCATCTTAAAATTCGTCTTTACGGACTGTTCTGTTTTTGACAGATTCTGCCTTTTATTTCGCATTGCCGCTTTTGTTAAGTTGAATGAGTTTCTTTGTTCCATTAACTTTCAGAAGTTTTGTGCAATGTCCAGAAGTGTTAAGAATGATTGTGTCACCTCTGAACATGTGAATTTTGATTATGCACTAACCCTCTAATGAGTTTGCTTGAAGTTTGGTGTGGCAGAAGTTTTCAAGGGTCAATAGAAGAGGGTGATATAATGTGATCGAGAAGAGTGAAAGGTCTAAGCTTGGGGATGCCCCCGTGGTTCATCCCTGCATATTTTAAGAAGACTCAAGCATCTAAGCTTGGGGATGCCCAAGGCATCCCCTTCTTCATCGACAACTTATCAGGTTTCTTCTAGTGAAACTATATTTTTATTCGGTCACATCTTATGTACTTTACTTGGAGCGTCTGTGTGCTTTTATTTTTGTTTTTGTTTTGTTATCTTAGTTCTCTGAATAAGTTCATCCTTGTGTGGGAGAGAGACACGCTCCGCTGGTTCGTATGAACACATGTGTTCTTAGCTCATAATATTCATGGCGAAGTTTCCTCTTCGTTAAATTGTTATATGGTTGGAATTGGAAAATGCTACATGTAGTAATTGGTAAAATGTCTTGGATAATGTGATACTTGGCAATTGTTGTGTTCATGTTTAAGCTCTTGCATCATATACTTTGCACCTATTAGTGAAGAAATACATAGAGCTTGCTAAAATTTGGTTTGCATAATTGGTCTCTCTAAGGTCTAGATAATATCTAGTATTGAGTTTTGAACAACAAGGAAGACAGTGTAGAGTCTTATAATGTTTACAATATGTCTTTTATGTGAGTTTTGCTGCACTTGTTCATCCTTGAGTTTGCTTCAAATAACCTTGCTAGCCTAAACCTTGTATCGAGAGGGAATACTTCTCATGCATCCAAAATCCTTGAGCCAACTACTATGCCATTTGTGTCCACCATACCTACCTACTACATGGTATTTCTCCGCCATTCCAAAGTAAATTGCTTGAGTGCTACCTTTAAAATTCCATCATTCACCTTTGCAATATATAGCTCATGGGACAAAATAGCCTTAAAAACTATCGTAGTATTGAATATGTACTTATGCACTTTATATTTTATTAAGTTGCTTGTTGTGCGATAACCATGTTTCTGGGGAACGCCATCAACTATTGTTGAATATCATGTGAGTTGCTATGCATGTCCGTCTTGTCTGAAGGTCTATCATTTTAGTGGTTGGAGCATGCAAAATTGTTAGAGAAGAACATTGGGCCGCTAACTAAAGCCATGAATCATGGTGGAAGTTTCAGTTTTGGACATATATCCTCAACCTCATATGAGAATAATAACTTTGCTACATGCTTATGCATTAAAGAGGAGTCCATTATCTGTTGTCCATGTTGTCCCGGTATGGATGTCTAAGTTGAGAATAATCAAAAGCGAGAAATCCGAAATGCGAGCATTCTCCTTGGACCTTTGTACAGGCGGCATGGAGGTACCCCTTTGTGACACTTGGTTGAAACATGGCATGCAAAGATCCGGTAGTCCAAGTTAAGTAGGACGAGGTGCGGGCACTATTAGTATACTATGCGTGAGGCTTGCAACTTGTAAGATATAATTTTCATAACTCATATGCTTTATTACTACCGTTGACAAAATTGTTTCATGTTTTCAAAATAAAAGCTCTAGCACAAATACAGCAATCGATGCTTTCCTCTTTGAAGGACCTTTCTTTTACTTTTATTGTTGAGTCAGTTTACCTATCTCCTTCCACCTTAAGAAGCAAACACTTGTGTGAACTGTGCATTGATTCCTACATACTTGCATATTGCACTTGTTATATTACTTTATGTTGACAATATCCATGAGATATACATGTTATAAGTTGAAAGCAACCGCTGAAACTTAATCTTCCATTATGTTGCTTCAATGTCTATACTTTAAATTATTGCTTTATGAGTTAACTCTTATGCAAGACTTATTGATGCCTGTCTTGAAAGTGCTATTCATGAAAAGTCATTGCTTTATGATTCAGTTGTTTACTCATGTCATTTACCATTGTTTTGATCGCTGCATTCATTACATATGCTTACAATAGTATGATCAAGGTTATGATGGCATGTCACTTAAGAAATTATCTTTGTTATCGTTTTACCTGCTCGGGACGAGCAGAACTAAGCTTGGGGATGCTGATACGTCTCCAACGTATCGATAATTTCTTATGTTCCATGCCACATTATTGATGATATCTACATGTTTTATGCACATTATATGTCGTATTTATGCATTTTCTGGAACTAACCTATTAACAAGATGCCGAAGTGCCAGTTCCTGTTTTCTGCTGTTTTTGGTTTCAGAAATCCTAGTAACGAAATATTCTCGGAATTGGACGAAATCAACGCCCAGGTTCCTATTTTTCCACGAAGCTTCCAGAACACCCGGGAAGGACCAGAGGGGGGCCACAGGCCCACCAGGAGGGTGGCCGGCGCGGCCTAGGGTTGGCCCGCGCCGCCTTACCCCCTGGCCGCCTCGTTGACCTCCTACGCCGCCTCTTCGCCTATATAAAGCCCCTGCATCGAAAACCCTTACAGAGGAAGCCACGATACGAGAAAAGTTCCAGAGCCGCCGTCATCGCGAAGCCAAGATCTGGGGGACAGGAGTCTCTGTTCCGGCACCCTGCCGGAGCGGGGAAGTGCCCCCGGAAGGCTCCTCCATCGACACCGCTGCCATCTCCACCGCCATCTTCATCACCGCTGCTGCTCCCATGAAGAGGGAGTAGTTCTCCATTGAGGCTCGGGGCTGTACCGGTAGCTATGTGGTTAATCTCTCTCCTATGTAATTCAATACAATGATCTCATGAGCTGCTTTACATGATTGAGATTCATCTGAGTTTTGTATCACTACTATCTATGTGCTACTCTAGTGATGTGTTATTAAAGTAGTTTTATTCCTCCTGCATGTGTGCAAAGGTGACAGTGCGTGCACCGTGTTAGTACTTGGTTTATGCTATGATCATGATCTCTTGTAGATTGCGAAGTTAACTATTGCTATGATAATATTGATGTGATCTATTCCTCCTACATATGCATGAAGGTGACAGTGTGCATGCTATGCTAGTACTTGGTTTAGTCTTTTGATCTATCTTACACTTAAGGTTACTTAAACATGAGCATTATTGTGGAGCTTGTTAACTCCGGCATTGAGGGTTCGTGTAATCCTACGCAATGTGTTCATCATCCAACAAAAGTGTAGAGTATGCATTTATCTATTCTGTTATGTGATCAATGTTGAGAGTGTCCACTAGTGAAAGTGTAATCCCTAGGCCTTGTTCCTAAATACTGCTGAGTTACTACTGCTTGTTTACTGTTTTACTGTGTTACTACTGCTGCAATACTACCACCATCAACTACACGCCAGCAAGCTATTTTCTGGCACCGTTGCTATATTCATACCACCTGTATTTCACTATCTCTTCGCCGAACTAGTGCACCTATTAGGTGTGTTGGGGACACAAGAGACTTCTTGCTTTGTGGTTGCAGGGTTGCATGAGAGGGATATCTTTGACCTCTTCCTCCCTGAGTTCGATAAACCTTGGGTGATCCACTTAAGGGAAAACTTGCTGCTGTTCTACAAACCTCTGCACTTGGAGGCCCAACACTGTAGCTAGATGGTTGTCTTCTCCTCATTGTGCTTCATTGTTGGATCTTGTGAGCTGCCTAACATGATCAAGATCATCTATCTGTAATTCTATATGTTGTGTTTGTCGGGATCCGATGGATAGAGAGTACTATGATTATGGTGATTATCAATCTATTGTTCATGTGTTGTTTATGATCTTGCATGCTCTCCGTTATTAGTAGAGGCTCTGGCCAAGTTTTTACTCTTAACTCCAAGAGGGAGTATTTATGCTCGATAGTGGGTTCATGCCTCCATTGAATCTGGGACAGTGACAGAAAGTTCTAAGGTTGTGGATGTGCTGTTGCCACTAGGGATAAAACATTGATGCTATGTCTAAGGATGTAGTTGTTGATTACATTACGCACCATACTTAATGCAATTGTCTGTTGCTTTGCAACTTAATACTGGAGGGGGTTCGGATGATAACCTGAAGGTGGACTTTTTAGGCATAGATGCAGTTGGATGGCGGTCTATGTACTTTGTCGTAATGCCCAATTAAATCTCACTATATTTATCATGTCATGTATATGCATTGTTATGCCTTTCTCTATTTGTCAATTGCCCGACTGTAATTTGTTTACCCAACATGCTTTATCTTATGGGAGAGACACCTCTAGTGAACTGTGGACCCCGGTCCTATTCTTTACATAGCATACAATCTACTTGTTTTACTGTTTTCTTTGCAAACATCTTCCACTCGATACGTTTAATCCTTTGTTACAGCAAGCCGGTGAGATTGACAACCTCACTGTTTCGTTGGGACAAAGTACTTGGGTTGTGTTGTGCAGGTTCCGCGTTGGCGCCGGAATCCCTGGTGTTGCGCCGCATCACATTTCGCGACCATCAACCTTCAACGTGCTTCTTGGCTCCTACTGGTTCGATTAAACCTTGGTTTCATACTGAGGGAAACTTGCTTCTATACGCATCATACCTTCCACTTGGGGTTCCCAACGGACGTGTGCATCTACGCGTATCACGCCTCTTCGCCTATTTAAGCCCTTTCGACCTAAAAACGCAGTACCAATTGACGAAACTCCAGAAAGACTCCAGGGGCGCCGCCACCGCGAAACTCCAATTCGGGGGACAGAAGTCTCTGTCCCGGCACCCTGCCGGGACGGGGAAGTGCCCCCGGAAGCCATCTCCATCAACGCCACCGCCTCCATCATGCTCCGTGAGTAGTTCCCCCATGGACTACGGGTTCTAGCTGTAGCTAGTTGGTATTCTCTCCCCCATGTACTTCAATACAATGATCTCATGAGCTGCCTTACATGATTGAGATTCATCTGATGTAATCGGTGTTGTGTTTGTTGGGATCCGATGGATGATACATTATGATTAGTCTATCTATAAAGTTTGTGAAGTTATTGTTGCTGCAATCTTGTTATGCTTAATGCTTGTCACTAGGGCCCGAGTGGCATGATCTTAGATTTGAGCTTTATAATTATTGCTTAGATTGTATCTACAAGTTGTATGCACATGTCACTGTCCGGAACCAAAGGCCCCGAAGTGACAGAAATCGGGACAACCGGAGGGGATGGCGGTGATGTGAGGGACACATGTTTTCACGGAGTGTTAATGCTTTGCTCCGGTGCTCTATTAAAAGGAGTACCTTAATATCCAGTAGATTCCCTTGAGGCCCGGCTGCCACCGGCTGGTAGGACAAAAGATGTTGTGCAAGTTTCTCATTGCGAGCACGTACGACTATTATTGGAAAACATGCCTACATGATTAATGAATTGATGTTCTTTCTTAATGCCTTATCAATCCTATCAATTGCCCAACTGTAATTTGTTCACCCAACACTTGTTATTGGAGAGTTACCACTAGTGTAGATAGCTGGGAACCCCGGTCCATCTCTCATCATTATATACTCGTTCTACATGTCATTGGAAGTAGTATCAACTATTCTCTGGTGCCATTGCTCTCATATTGCTATTACTGCTACTGTGTTACTGTTACTACTGCTCTCATATTACTGCTACTTTCACATCACCCCTGTTACTAGTGTTTTTCCAGGTGCAGCTGAATTGACAACTCAGTTGTTAAGGCTTATAAGTATTCTTTACCTCCCCTTGTGTCGAATCAATAAATTTGGGTTTTACTTCCCTCGAAGACTGTTGCGATCCCCTATACTTGTGGGTTATCAAGACTTATTCCTTCGTCGCGAAAACCCTAGTACCGAGAGCCACGATACGGAAAAAGTTCCAGAGACGCCGCCGCCGTCAACCCCATCTCGGGGGGTTCAGAAGATCGCCTCCGGCACCCTGCCGGAGAGGGGAATCATCACCGGAGGGCTCTACATCACCATGCCCGCCTCCGGACTGATGCGTGAGTAGTTCATCCTTGGACTACGGGTCCATAGTAGTAGCTAGATGGTTGTCTTCTCCTCTTGTGCTATCATGTTTAGATCTTGTGAGCTGCCTATCATGATCAGGATCATCTATTTGTAATGCTACATGTTGTGTTTGTTGGGATCCGATGAATATTGAATACTATGTCAAGTTGATTATTGATCTATCATATATGTGTTATTTATGTTCTTGCATGCTCTCCGTTGCTAGTAGAGGCTCTGGCCAAGTTGATACTTGTGACTCCAAGAGGGAGTATTTATGCTAGATAGTGGGTTCATGTCTCCATTGAATCTGGGGGAGTGACAGCAACCCCTAAGGTTGTGGATGTGCTGTTGCCACTAGGGATAAAACATCAATGCTTTGTCTAAGGATATTTGTATTGTTTACATTACTGATGGCGCGTGATGCACACGTCCATTGGGAACCCCAAGAGGAAGGTGTGATGCGCACAGCAGTAAGTTTTCCCTCAGAAAGAAACCAAGGTTATCGAACCAGTAGGAGATGAAGGCCACGTGAAGGTTGTTGGTGGAGGAGTGTAGTGCGGCGCAACACCAGGGATTCCGGCGCCAACGTGGAACCTGCACAACACAATCAAAATACTTTGCCCCAACTTAACAGTGAGGTTGTCAATCTCACCGGCTTGCTGAAAACAAAGGATTAACCGTATGGTGTGGAGAATGATGTTTGTTTGCGAAGAATAAGAGAGAGATTGCAGTAGATTGTATTTCAGATGTAAAAGAATGGACCGGGGTCCACAGTTCACTAGTGGTGTCTCTCCAATAAGATAAATAACATGTTGGGTGAACAAATTACAGTTGGGCAATTGACAGAATAGAGATGCACATACATATCATGATGACTACTATGAGATTTAATCAGGGCATTACGACAAAGAACATAGACCGCCATCCAGCATACATCTATGCCTAAAAAGTCCACCTTCAGGTAGTTGCAAACAACAGACAATTGCATTAAGTATGGTGCGTAATGTAATCAACACAAATATCCTTAGACAAAGCATCGATGTTTTATCCCTAGTGGCAACAGCACATCCACAACCTTAGAACTTTCTGTCACTGTCCCAGATTAAATGGAGGCATGAACCCACTATCGAGCATAAATACTCCCTCTTGGAGTTACAAGTATCAACTTGGCCAGAGCCTCTACTAGCAACGGAGAGCATGCAAGAACATAAACAACACATATATGATAGATCAATTAATCAACTTGACATAGTATTCAATATCCATCGGATCCCAACAAACACAACATGTAGCATTACAAATAGATGATCCTGATCATGATAGGCAGCTCACAAGATCTAAACATGATAGCACAAGAGGAGAAGACAACCATCTAGCTACTGCTATGGACCCATAGTCCAAGGATGAACTACTCACATCATTCCGGAGGCGGGCATGGTGATGTAGAGCCCTCCGGTGATGATTCCCTCTCCGGCAGGGTGCGGAGGCGATCTCCTGAATCCCCGAGATGGGATTGACGGCGCGGTGTCTCGGAACTTTTCCGTATCGTGGCTCTCGGTACTAGGGTTTCGCGACGGAGAGAATATATAGGCGAAGGGGCAGCGCAGGGGGGTGCCCGAGGGGCCCACACCATATGGCGGCGCGGCTAGGGGTGGGGCCGCGCCGCCTATGGGGTGGCCGCCTCGTCGCCCCTCTTCGTCTCCTCTTCGGACTTCTGGAAGGCTCCGTGCAAAATAAGACCATGGGCTTTTGTTTCGTCCAATTCCGAGAATATTTCCTGTGTAGGATTTCTGAAACCAAAAACAGCAGAAAACAGGAACTGGCGCTTTGGCATCTTGTTAATAGGTTAGTGCCGGAAAATGCATAAAATCATCATAAAGTATGAACAAAACATGTAGGTATTGTCATAAAACTAGCATGGAACATAAGAAATTATAGATAAGTTGGAGACGTATCAAGCATCCCCAAGCTTAGTTCCTACTCGCCTCGAGTAGGTAAACGATAAAAACAATAATTTCTAAAGTGACATGCTACCAACATAATCTTGATCAACATTATTGTAAAGCATATGAGATGAATGAAGTGATTCAAAGCAATGGTTTGCTAACAAAAAGATAATGACTAAACAACTGAATCATATAGCAAAAACTTTTCATGAATAGTACTTTCAAGACAAGTATCAAAAAGACTTGCATAAGAGCTAACTCATAAAGCAATAGATTCAAAGTAAGAGGTTTCGAAGCAACACAAAGGATGATTAAGTTTCAGCAATTGCTTTCAACTTGTAACATGTATATCTCATGGATAATTGTCAACATAAAGTAATATAACAAGTGCAATAAGTAAACATGTAAGAATCAATGCACACAGTTGACACAAGTGTTTGCTTCTAAGATAGAAAGAAGTAGGTAAACTGACTCAACATAAAGTAAAAGAAAGGCCCTTCGCAGAGGGAAGCAGGGATTACTCATGTGCTAGAGCTTTTTATTTTGAAAACATGGAAACAATTTTGTCAACGGTAGTAATAATTCATATGTGTTATGCATAAAACCTCTTATAAGTTGCAAGCCTCATGCATCGAATACCAATAGTGCTCGCACCTTGTCCTAATTAGCTCGGATTTCCATGGATTATCATTGCATTACATATGTTTCAACCAAGTGTCACAAAGGGGTACCTCTATGCCGCCTGTACAAAGGTCCAAGGAGATAGATCGCATTTGATTTCTCGTTTTGATAGATCTCAACTTGAGGACATCCATACCGGGACAACATAGAAAACATATAATGGACTCCTCTTTTTAATGCTTAAAGCATTCAACAACAAATAGTATTCTCATAAGAGATTGAGGATTAATGTCCAAACTGAAACTTCCACCATGATACATGGCTTTGGTTGGCGGCCCAATGTTCTTCTCTAACAATATGCATACTCAAACCATTTAATCATGATAAATCACCCTTACTTCAGACAAGACGAACATGCATAGCAACTCACATGATATTCAACAAAGTAAAAAGTTGATGGCGTCCCCAGAAACATGGTTACCGCTCAACAAGCAACTTATAAGAACTAAGATACATAGCAACATATTCATCACCACAATAGTTTTTAAGCTATTTTCCCATGAGCTATGTATTGTAAAGACAAAGGAATGAAATTTTAAAGGTAGCACGCAAGCAGAAAAATACCACGTAGTAGGTAGTTATGGTGGACACAAATGGCATGAATTTTGGCTCAAGGTTTTGGATGCACGAGAAGCATTTCCTCTCAGTACAAGGCTTTGGCTAGCAAGGTTGTTTGAAGCAAACACAAGTATGAACCGGTACAGCAAAACTTACACAAGAACATATTGCAAGCATTATAAAACTCTACACTGTCTTCCTTGTTGTTCAAACACTTTTACCAGAAAATATCTAGACCTTAGAGAGACCAATCATGCAAACCAAATTTCAACAAGCTCTACGGTAGTTCTCCACTAATAGATTTAAACTACATGATGCAAGAGCTTAAACATGATCTACTTGAGAGCTCAAAACAATTGCCAAGTATCAAATTATTCAAGATAATATACCATTTACCACATGAAGCATTTTCTGTTTCCAACCAAATAGCAATCAACGAAGCGGTTTTCAACTTCGCCATGAACATTAAAATAAAGCTAAGAACACCAGTGTTCAATATGAAAAAGCGGAGCGTGTCTCTCTCCAAAACAAGGATTGTTGGGATCCGAATTTATTCAACCAAAACAAAAATAAAAACAAACAGACGCTCCAAGTAAAGCACATAAGATGTGACGGAATAAAAATATAGTTTCACTAGAAGTGACCTGATAAGTTGTTGATGAAGAAGGGGATGCCTTGGGCATCCCCAAGCTTAGATGCTTGAGTCTTCTTGAAATATGCAGGGATGAACCACGGGGGCATCCCCAAGATTAGACTTTTCACTCTTCTTGATCATATTATATCATCCTCCTCTCTTGACCCTTGAAAACTTCCTCCACACCAAACTTAAAGCAAACTCATTAGAGGGTTAGTGCATAATCAAAAATTCATATGTTCAGAGAGGACACAATCATTCTTAACACTTCTG
Source organism: Lolium multiflorum (assembly GCA_030979885.1). NCBI lineage: Eukaryota > Viridiplantae > Streptophyta > Magnoliopsida > Poales > Poaceae > Lolium > Lolium multiflorum. The sequence continues at coordinate 278,442,092 of CM061753.1, read as the reverse complement.
GACATTACCCAAGGCTACTGAAAGTTAATGGAACAAATAAATCCACTCAACACAGTAAAAGAGGCAATGCGAAATAAAAGGCAGAATCTGTCAAAACAGAACAGTCCGTAAAGACGAATTTTTCTGAGGCACTTAACTTGCTCAGATGAAAAAACTCAAAACTAATGAAAGTTGCGTACATATCTGAGGATCACGCATGAATTTTCGCTGATTTTTTTGATTCTTCTACAGAGAGAAAAACGCGAATTCGTGACAGATAGCAAATCTGTTTCTGCGCAGAAATCCAAATCTAGTATCAACCTTCTATTAGAGACTTTACTTGGCACAATAACATGATAAGGAGAGGTTGCTACAGTAGTAACAACTTCCAAGACTCAACAAAACAGTAGTAAAAATAAAAACAACATGGGTTATCTCCCAAGAAGTGCTTTTCTTTAACGCCTTTCAGCTAGGCGCAGAAAGTGCAAATCAAGTAACATCGAGGGAAGAAACATCAACATCATAATTTTCCTTAAAAACACAACTTGTCGCAGAGGGTACCTTAGATGCTTCATTATCTAAATTTACCATGTTGGTACTAAGGGTTTTATCAATTTTAGGCCTATAATAATTCTTTGGTTTAGGCACCTTAGAGACTGATACGTCTCCAACGTATCGATAATTTCTTATGTTCCATGCTACTTTATTGATGATACCTACATGTTTTATGCACATTATATGTCATATTTATGCATTTTTTGGAACTAACCTATTAACAAGATGCCGAAGAGCCAGTTGCTGTTTCTGTTTTTGGTTTCAGAAATCCTAGTAAGGAAATATTCTCGGAATTGGACGAAATCTTCGCCCAGGGTCCTATTTTTGCACGGAGCTTCCAGAAGACCGAAGAGGGAAGGAAGTGGGGCCACGAGGTGGCCACACCATAGGGCGGCGCGGCCCAGGCCCTGGCCGCGCCGGCCTGTGGTGTGGGCCCCTCGCGCCGCCTCTTGACCTGCCCTTTCGCCTACTTAAAGCCCCCGTCGCGAAACCCCCAGTACCGAGAGCCACGATACGGAAAACCTTCCAGAGACGCCGCCGCCGCGAATCCCATCTCGGGGGATTCAGGAGATCGCCTCCGGCACCCTGCCGGAGAGGGGATTCATCTCCCGGAGGACTCTTCATCGCCATGATCGCCTCCGGAGTGATGAGTGAGTAGTTCACCCCTGGACCATGGGTCCATAGCAGTAGCTAGATGGTCGTCTTCTCCTTGTTGTGCTTCATTGTTGGATCTTGTGAGCTGCCTAACATGATCAAGATCATCTATCTGTAATTCTATATGTTGTGTTTGTCGGGATCCGATGGATAGAGAATACTATGTTATGGTGATTATCAATCTATTGTTTATGTGTTGTTTATGATCTTGCATGCTCTCCGTTATTAGTAGAGGCTCTTGATACGTCTCCAACGTATCGATAATTTCTTATGTTCCATGCTACTTTATTGATGATACCTACATGTTTTATGCACATTATATGTCATATTTATGCATTTTCTGGAACTAACCTATTAACAAGATGCCGAAGAGCCAGTTGCTGTTTTCTGCTGTTTTTGGTTTCAGAAATCCTAGTAAAGAAATATTCTCGGAATTGGACGAAACTTTCGCCCAGGGTCCTATTTTTGCACGAAGCTTCCAGAAGACCGAAGACCTAACGAAGTGGGGCCACGAGGCGGCCAGGAGGGTGGCCGGCGCGGCCCAGGCCCTGGCCGCGCCGACCTGCCCCCTGGGCCCCTCGTGTGGCCCCTCGCGTTGACCTTCCGCCTACTTAAAGCTCCCGTCGCGAAACCCCCAGTACCGAGAGCCACGATACGGAAAACCTTACAGACGCCGCCGCCGCGAATCCCATCTCGGGGGATTCAGGAGATCGCCTCCGGCACCCTGCCGGAGAGGGGATTCATCTCCCGGAGGACTCTTCATCGCCATGATCGCCTCCGGAGTGATGAGTGAGTAGTTCACCCCTGGACCATGGGTCCATAGCAGTAGCTAGATGGTCGTCTTCTCCTTGTTGTGCTTCATTGTTAGATCTTGTGAGCTGCCTAACATGATCAAGATCATCTATATGTAATTCTATATGTTGTGTTTGTCGGGATCCGATGGATAGAGAGTACTATGATTATGGTGATTATCAATCTATTGTTCATGTGTTGTTTATGATCTTGCATGCTCTCCGTTATTAGTAGAGGCTCTGGCCAAGTTTTTACTCTTAACTCCAAGAGGGAGTAATTATGCTCGATAGTGGGTTCATGCCTTCATTGATACCTGGGACAGTGACAGAAAGTTCTAAGGTTGTGATGTGCTGTTGCCACTAGGGATAAAACATTGATGCTATGTCTAAGGATGTAGTTATTGATTACATTACGCACAATACTTAATGCAATTGTCTGTTGCTTTGCAACTTAATACTGGAGGGGGTTCGGACGATAACCTGAAGGTGGACTTTTTAGGCATAGATGCAGTTGGATGGCGGTCTATGTTCTTTGTCGTAATGCCCGGATTAAATCTCACTATATTTATCATGTCATGTATATGCATTATTATGCCTTTCTCTATTTGTCAATTGCCCGACTGTAATTTGTTCACCCAACATGCTTTTATCTTATGGGAGAGACACCTCTAGTGAACTGTGGACCCCGGTCCTATTCTTTCCATAGCATACAATCTACTTGTTTTACTGTTTTCTTTGCAAACATCTTCCACTCGATACGTTTAATCCTTTGTTACAGCAAGCCGGTGAGATTGACAACCTCACTGTTTCGTTGGGGCAAAGTACTTTGGTTGTGTTGTGTTCCTAGTTGGCGCCGGAATCCCTGGTGTTGCGCCGCATCACATTTCGCGACCATCAACCTTCAACGTGCTTCTTGGCTCCTACTGGTTCGATTAAACCTTGGTTTCATACTGAGGGAAAACTTGCCACTGTGCGCATCATACCTTCCTCTTGGGGTTCCCAACGGACGTGTACATCTACGCGCATCAAGCACTTTTTCTGGCGCCGTTGCCGGGGAGATCAAGACACGCTGCAAGGGGAGTCTCCACTTCTCAATCTCTTTACTTTGTTTTTGTCTTGCTTTATTTTATTTACTACTTTGTTTGCTGCACTAAATCAAAACACAAAAAAATTAGTTGCTAGTTTTACTTTATTTGCTATCTTGTTTGCTATATCAAAAACACAAAAAAATTAGTTACTCGCATTTACTTTATCTAGTTTGCTTTATTTACTGTTGCTAAAATGGCCAACCCTGAAAATACTAAGTTGTGTGACTTCACAAATGCAAATAATAATGATTTCCTATGCACACCTATTGCTCCACCTGCTACTACAGCAGAATTCTTTGAAATTAAACCTGCTTTACTAAATCTAGTCATGAGAGAACAATTTTCTGGTGCTAGTTCTGATGATGCTGCTGCCCATCTCAATAATTTTGTTGAACTTTGTGAAATGCAAAAGTATAAAGATGTAGATGGTGATATTATTAAACTGAAAGTGTTTCCTTTCTCATTAAGAGGAAGAGCTAAAGATTGGTTGCTATCTTTGCCTAAGAATAGTATTGATTCATGGACTAAATGCAAGGATGCTTTTATTAGTAGATATTATCCTCCCGCTAAAATTATTTCTTTGAGAAGTAGCATAATGAATTTTAAACAATTAGATACTGAACATGTTGCTCAAGCATGGGAGAGAATGAAAACTTTGGTAAAGAATTGCCCAACCCATGGACTGACTACTTGGATGATCATCCAAACCTTCTATGCAGGACTAAATTTTTCTTCGCGGAATTTATTGGATTCAGCTGCTGGAGGTACTTTTATGTCCATCACATTGGGGGCGGCTACAAAACTTCTTGATGATATGATGATAAATTACTCTGAATGGCACACGGAAAGAGCTCCACAAGGTAAGAAGGTAAATTCTGTTGAAGAAACCTCTTCCTTGAGTGATAAGATTGATGTGATTATGTCTATGCTTGTGAATGGTAGATCTAATGTTGATCCAAATAATGTTCCTTTAGCTTCATTGGTTGCTCAAGAAGAAAATGTTGATGTGAATTTCATTAAAAATAATAATTTCAACAACAATGCTTATAGGAACAACTCTGGTAATAACTATAGGCCATATCCTTCTGCTAATGGTAATGGTTATGGTAATTCTTATGGGAATTCTTACAACAATAATAGAAGTGTACCCTCTGGTCTTGAAGCCATGCTTAAAGAATTTATTAGTACACAAACTGCTTTTAACAAATCTGTTGAGGAAAAGCTTGATAAAATTGATACTATCGCTTCTAGAGTTGATAGGCTTGCCTCTGATGTTAATCTTTTAAAGTTGAAAGTTATGCCTAATAATGATCTTGATAATAAGATTACTACTACAGCAAATGCCATCCAAGTTAGAATTAATGAGAATATAAGATTAATGGCTGAGTTGCGTGCTAGGTGGGATAGAGAAGAAAATGAAAAACTAGCTAAAGAGAATAATGTAGCTAAAGTTTGGACTATTACCACCACTAGTAATGCTAATTCTCCACATGTTGCTGCACCTCCTACTATCAATGGTAATATAATTGGTGTTGGCAATGTTTCTACTCCTAGTGCAAAGCGTACAAAACTGCCTGAAATTGCTAAAACTGCTGAAACTGCTTGTGATAAAACTGCTGAAATTTTTTCCAACCTTGGGAACAATGATCCCATTGCTGTAGCTCATAATGATTTAGATTTTGATGATTGCCACATCTCTGAAGTTATAAAGTTCTTACAAAAACTTGCTAAAAGTCCCAATGCTAGTGCTATAAATTTAGCCTTTACAAAACATATTACAAATGCTCTCATAAAAGCTAGAGAGGATAAACTAAAACTTGAAACTTCTATTCCTAGAAAGTTAGAGGATGGTTGGGAGCCCATCATTAAAATGAAATTCAATGACTTTGAATGTAATGCCTTATGTGATCTTGGTGCAAGTATTTCTGTTATGCCTAAAAAGATTTATGATATGCTTGACTTGCCACCATTGAAGAATTGTTATTTGGATGTTAATCTTGCCGATAATGTTAAAAAGAAACCTTTGGGGAGGATTGATAATGTGCATATTACGGTTAACAATAACCTTGTCCCCGTTGATTTTGTTGTCTTGGATATTGAATGCAATGCATCTTGTCCTATTGTGTTGGGAAGACCTTTTCTTCGAACTGTTGGTGCTGTTATTGATATGAGGGAAGGTAATATTAAATATCAATTTCCTCTCAAGAAAGGTATGGAACACTTCCCTAGAAAGAGAATGAAGTTGCCTTTTGATTCTATTATTAGAACAAGCTATGATGTTGATGCTTCTACTCTCGATGTTACTTGATTTGCACTTTCTGCGCCTAGCTGAAAGGCGTTAAAGAAAAGCGCTTATGGGAGACAACCCATGTTTTTACCTACAGCAATTTTTTGTTTTATTGAGTCTTGGAAGTTGTTTACTACTGTAGCAACCTCTCCTTATCATGTTTTTGTGCCAAGTAAAGTTTCTATGTCAAAGTTGATGTTATATTTGGGATCGCTGCACAGAAACAGCATTGCTGTCTGTCACGAATCTGGGCATAATTCTCTGTAGAAAATTCGAAAAAATCTGCCAATTTACGAGCGTGATCCTCAGATATGTACGCAACTTTCATTAGTTTTGAGTTTTTCCATTTGAGCAAGTCTGGTGCCATTTATAAATTCGTCTTTACGGACTGTTCTGTTTTTGACAGATTCTGCCTTTTATTTCGCATTGCCTCTTTTGCTATGTTGGATTTATTTCTTTGATCCATTAATGTCCAGTAGCATTATGCAATGTCCAGAAGTGAAAAGAATGATTGTGTCACCTCTGAATGTGTGAATTATTAATGATGCACTAACCCTCTAATGAGTTTGCTTGAAGTTTGGTGTGAAGGAAGTTTTCAAGGGTCAAGAGAGGAGAATGATATACTAAGATCAAGAGGAGTGAAAGCTCTAAGCTTGGGGATGCCCCCGTGGTTCATCCCTGCATATTTTAAGAAGACTCAAGCGTCTAAGCTTGGGGATGCCCAAGGCATCCCCTTCTTCATCGACAACATCATCAGGTTCCTCCCCTGAAACTATATTTTTATTCAGTCACATCTGGTGTTCTTTACTTGGAGCGTCGGTTTGTTTTCGTTTTTGTTTTTGTTTGAATAAGATGGATCCTAGCATTCACTTTGTGGGAGAGAGACACGCTCCGCTGTTGCATATGGACACATGTGTCCTTAGGCTTTACTCATAATGTTCAAGGCGAAGTTTCTTCTTCGTTAATTTGTTATATGGTTGGAATTGGAAAATGCTACATGTAGTAATTCTAAAATGTCTTGGATAATGTGATACTTGGCAATTGTTGTGCTCATGTTTAAGCTCTTGCATCATATGCTTTGCACCTATTAGTGAAGAAATACATAGAGCATGCTAAAATTTGGTTTGCATAATTGGTCTCTCTAAGGTCTAGATAATATCTAGTATTGAGTTTTGAACAACAAGGAAGACAGTGTAGAGTCTTATAATGTTTACAATATGTCTTTTATGTGAGTTTTGCTGCACTTGTTCATCCTTGAGTTTGCTTCAAATAACCTTGCTAGCCTAAACCTTGTATCGAGAGGGAATACTTCTCATGCATCCAAAATCCTTGAGCCAACCACTATGCCATTTGTGTCCACCATACCTACCTACTACATGGTATTTACCCGCCATTCCAAAGTAAATTGCTTGAGTGCTACCTTTAAAATTCCATCATTCACCTTTGCAATATATAGCTCATGGGACAAAATAGCCTTAAAAACTATCGTAGTATTGAATATGTACTTATGCACTTTATATTTTATTAAGTTGCTTGTTGTGCGATAACCATGCTTCTGGGGAACGCCATCAACTATTGTTGAATATCATGTGAGTTGCTATGCATGTCCGTCTTGTCTGAAGGTCTATCATTTTAGTGGTTGGAGCATGCAAAATTGTTAGAGAAGAACATTGGGCCGCTAACTAAAGCCATGAACCATGGTGGAAGTTTCAGTTTTGGACATATATCCTCAATCTCATATGAGAATAATAACTTTGCTACATGCTTATGCATTTAAGAGGAGTCCATTATCTGTTGTCCATGTTGTCCCGGTATGGATGTCTAAGTTGAGAATAATCAAAAGCGAGAAATCCGAAATGCGAGCATTCTCCTTGGACCTTTGTACAGGCGGCATGGAGGTACCCCTTTGTGACACTTGGTTGAAACATGGCATGCAAAGATCCGGTAGTCCAAGTTAAGTAGGACGAGGTGCGGGCACTATTAGTATACTATGCGTGAGGCTTGCAACTTGTAAGATATAATTTTCATAACTCATATGCTTTATTACTACCGTTGACAAAATTGTTTCATGTTTTCAAAATAAAAGCTCTAGCACAAATACAGCAATCGATGCTTTCCTCTGCGAAGGACCATTCTTTTACTTTTATTGTTGAGTCAGTTTACCTATCTCCTTCCACCTTAAGAAGCAAACACTTGTGTGAACTGTGCATTGATTCCTACATACTTGCATATTGCACTTGTTATATTACTTTATGTTGACAATATCCATGAGATATACATGTTACAAGTTGAAAGCAACCGCTGAAACTTAATCTTCTTATGTGTTGCTTCAACACCTTTACTTTGATTTATTGCTTTACGAGTTAACTCTTATGCAAGACTTATTGATGCTTGTCTTGAAGTACTATTCATGAAAAGTCTTTGCTTTATGATTCAGTTGTTTACTCATGTCATTACCTTTGCTTTGATCGCTGCATTCATTACATATGTTTACAAATAGTATGATCAAGATTATGATGGCATGTCACTTCAGAAATTATCTTTGTTATCGTTTTACCTGCTCGGGACGAGCAGAACTAAGCTTGGGGATGCTGATACGTCTCCAACGTATCGATAATTTCTTATGTTCCATGCTACTTTATTGATGATACCTACATGTTTTATGCACATTATATGTCATATTTATGCATTTTCCGGAACTAACCTATTAACAAGATGCCAGTTCCTGTTTTCTGCTGTTTTTGGTTTCAGAAATCCTAGTAAAGAAATATTCTCGGAATTGGACGAAACTTTCGCCCAGGGTCCTATTTTTGCACGAAGCTTCCAGAAGACCGAAGACCTAACGAAGTGGGGCCACGAGGCGGCCAGGAGGGTGGCCGGCGCGGCCCAGGCCCTGGCCGCGCCGACCTGCCCCCTGGGCCCCTCGTGTGGCCCCTCGCGTTGACCTTCCGCCTACTTAAAGCTCCCGTCGCGAAACCCCCAGTACCGAGAGCCACGATACGGAAAACCTTACAGAGACGCCGCCGCCGCGAATCCCATCTCGGGGGATTCGGAGATCGCCTCCGGCACCCTGCCGGAGAGGGGATTCATCTCCCGGAGGACTCTTCATCGCCATGATCGCCTCCGGAGTGATGAGTGAGTAGTTCACCCCTGGACCATGGGTCCATAGCAGTAGCTAGATGGTCGTCTTCTCCTTGTTGTGCTTCATTGTTAGATCTTGTGAGCTGCCTAACATGATCAAGATCATCTATATGTAATTCTATATGTTGTGTTTGTCGGGATCCGATGGATAGAGAGTACTATGATTATGGTGATTATCAATCTATTGTTCATGTGTTGTTTATGATCTTGCATGCTCTCCGTTATTAGTAGAGGCTCTGGCCAAGTTTTTACTCTTAACTCCAAGAGGGAGTAATTATGCTCGATAGTGGGTTCATGCCTTCATTGATACCTGGGACAGTGACAGAAAGTTCTAAGGTTGTGATGTGCTGTTGCCACTAGGGATAAAACATTGATGCTATGTCTAAGGATGTAGTTATTGATTACATTACGCACAATACTTAATGCAATTGTCTGTTGCTTTGCAACTTAATACTGGAGGGGGTTCGGATGATAACCTGAAGGTGGACTTTTTAGGCATAGATGCAGTTGGATGGCGGTCTATGTTCTTTGTCGTAATGCCCGGATTAAATCTCACTATATTTATCATGTCATGTATATGCATTATTATGCCTTTCTCTATTTGTCAATTGCCCGACTGTAATTTGTTCACCCAACATGCTTTTATCTTATGGGAGAGACACCTCTAGTGAACTGTGGACCCCGGTCCTATTCTTTCCATAGCATACAATCTACTTGTTTTACTGTTTTCTTTGCAAACATCTTCCACTCGATACGTTTAATCCTTTGTTACAGCAAGCCGGTGAGATTGACAACCTCACTGTTTCGTTGGGGCAAAGTACTTTGGTTGTGTTGTGCAGGTTCCTAGTTGGCGCCGGAATCCCTGGTGTTGCGCCGCATCACATTTCGCGACCATCAACCTTCAACGTGCTTCTTGGCTCCTACTGGTTCGATTAAACCTTGGTTTCATACTGAGGAAAACTTGCCACTGTGCGCATCATACCTTCCTCTTGGGGTTCCCAACGGACGTGTACATCTACGCGCATCAGCTCTGGCCAAGTTTTTACTCTTAACTCCAAGAGGGAGTATTTATGCTCGATAGTGGGTTCATGCCTTCATTGACACCTGGGACAGTGACAGAAAGTTCTAAGGTTGTGATGTGATGTTGCCACTAGGGATAAAACATTGATTCTATGTCTAAGGATGTAGTTGTCGATTACATTACGCACCATACTTAATGCAATTGTCTGTTGCTTTGCAACTTAATACTGAATGGGGTTCGGATGATAACCTGAAGGTGGACTTTTTAGGCATAGATGCAGTTGGATGGCGGTCTATGTACTTTGTCGTAATGCCCGGATTAAATCTCACTATATTTATCATATCATGTATATGCATTGTTATGCCTTTCTTTATTTGTCAATTGCCCGACTGTAATTTGTTCACCCAACATACTTTTATCTTATGGGAGAGACACCTCTAGTGAACTGTGGACCCCGGTCCTATTCTTTACATAGCATACAATCTACTGCAATTGTGTTTTACTGTTTTCTTGCAAACAATCATCTTCCACTCGATACGCTTAATCCTTTGTTACAGCAAGCCGGTGAGATTGACAACCTCACTGTTTCGTTGGGGCAAAGTACTTTGGTTTTGTTGTGCAGATTCCACGTTGGCGCCGGAATCCCTGTTGTTGCGCCGCATCACATTTCGCCACCATCAACCTTCAACGTGCTTCTTGGCTCCTCCTGGTTCGATTAAACCTTGGTTTCTTTCTGAGGGAAAACTTGCTACTGTGCGCATCATACCTTCCTCTTGGGGTTCCCAACGAACGTGTGAGTTACACGCCATCAAGCTCTTTTTCTGGGCCGTTGCCGGGGAGATCAAGACACGCTGCAAGGGGAGTCTCCACTTCTCAATCTCTTTACTTTGTTTTGTCTTGCTTTATTTTGTTTACTACTTTGTTTGCTGCTCCTAAACAAAACACACAAAAATTAGTTGCTAGTTTTACTTTATTTACTGTCTTGTTTGCTCTATATCAAAAACACAAAAAAAAAATAGTTACTTGCATTTAATTTATTTTGTTATCATGTCTAGTCTTGTACTTGTTTTTATTTTCACTAGTTAGGCATAATGGAAAACAACAAAAAAATTAGAGATCTTTATGAAATTTATCTTGAATTAGGACATGATGTGTTTGAAGAGAAAATTAAAAAACCCATGGAACTTTGTTTGCAAAATAGTTGTAGCAAGGTTATTAGCATGAACTCTTTGAACACCATTATTGCTAAAGCTATGGAAGAATTTAAGCTTGGGGAAGCTGGTTGTGATATTTTTAGTCCCCCAAGCATGGAGGAGAAAATTTACTTTGATGATACTTTACCTCCTATATATGATGCTTGCAATGATGAATATGATATTTTCAGTCCACCTACTATTGAGGAGAAAATTAATTATGATTACAATATGCCTCCTATGTATGATGATTATGGTGATGAGAATAATAATGATAGCTATTTTATTGAATTTGCTCCCACTACAATTAATAAAATTGATTATGCTTATGTGGAGAGTAATAATTTTATGCATGTAGCTCATGATAAGAATGTTGTATGTGATAGTTATATTGTTGAGTTTGTTCATGATGCTACTGAAAGTTATTATGAGAGAGGGAAACATGGTTATATGCATCTTAATAATATTAAGTTTCCCCTCTTTATGTTGAGAATCTTGAAATTGCACTTGTGTTGCTTTTCTATGCTTGCCACTTTGTTCTTCATGAATCTATTTGTGTACAAGATTCCTTTTCATAGGAAGTGGGTTAGGCTTAAATGTGTTTTGAATTTGCTTCTTGATGCTCTCTTTTGCTTCAACTCTTATTACTGAGCCCATCTTAATGGCTATAAAGAAAGAACTTCTTGGGAGATAACCCATGTGTTTATTTTACTACAGCAATTTTTGTTTTGTTGAGTCTTGGAAGTTGTTTACTACTGTAGCAACCTCTCCTTATCATGTTTTTGTGCCAAGTAAAGTTTCTATGTCAAAGTTGATGTTATATTTGGGATCGCTGCGCAGAAACAGCATTGTTGTCTGTCACGAATCTGGTCACAGGCTTCTGTAGAAAATTCGAAAAAATCTGCCAATTTACGAGCGTGATCCTCAGATATGTACGCAACTTTCATTAGTTTTGAGTTTTTCCATTTGAGCAAGTCTGGTTCCAGCTTTAAATTCGTCTTTACGGACTGTTCTGTTTTTGACAGATTCTGCCTTTTATTTCGCATTGCCTCTTTTGCTATGTTGGATTCATTTCTTTGATCCATTAATGTCCAGTAGCTTTATGCAATGTCCAGAAGTGTAAAGAATGATTGTGTCACCTCTGAATGTGTGAATTATTAATTGTGCACTAACCCTCTAATGAGTTTGCTTGAAGTTTGGTGTGAAGGAAGTTTTCAAGGGTCAAGAGAGGAGTATGATATACTATGATCAAGAGGAGTGAAAGCTCTAAGCTTGGGGATGCCCCCGTGGTTCACCCCTGCATATTTTAAGAAGACTCAAGCGTCTAAGCTTGGGGATGCCCAAGGCATCCCCTTCTTCATCGACAACATCATCAGGTTCCTCCCCTGAAACTATATTTTTATTCAATCACATCTTGTGTTCTTTACTTGGAGCGTCGGTTTGTTTTTGTTTTTGTTTTTGTTTGAATAAAATGGATCCTAGCATTCACTTTGTGGGAGAGAGACACGCTCCGCTGTTGCATATGGACAAATATGTCCTTAGGCTTTACTCATAATGTTCAAGGCGAAGTTTCTTCTTCGTTAAATTGTTATATGATTGGAATTGGAAAATGCTACATGTAGTAATTCTAAAATGTCTTGGATAATGTGATACTTGGCAATTGTTGTGCTCATGTTTAAGCTCTTGCATCATATACTTTGTACCCATTAATGAAGAAATACATAGAGCTTGCTAAAATTTGATTTGCATATTTGGTCTCTCTAAGGTCTAGATAATATCTAGTATTGAGTTTTGAACAACAAGGAAGACGGTGTAGAGTCTTATAATGTTTACAATATGTCTTTTATGTGAGTTTTGCTGCACCTGTTCATCCTTGAGTTTGCTTCAAATAACCTTGCTAGCCTAAACCTTGTATCGAGAGGGAATACTTCTCATGCATCCAAATCCTTGAGCCAACCACTATGCCATTTGTGTCCACCATACCTACCTACTACATGGTATTTCTCCGCCATTCCAAAGTAAATTGCTTGAGTGCTACCTTTAAAATTCCATCATTCACCTTTGCAATATATAACTCATGGGACAAAATAGCCTTAAAAACTATCGTAGTATTGAATATGTACTTATGCACTTTATCTTTTATTAAGTTGCTTGTTGTGCGATAACCATGCTTCTGGGGAACGCCATCAACTATTGTTGAATATCATGTGAGTTGCTATGCATGTCCGTCTTGTCTGAAGGATCTATCATTTTAGTGGTTGGAGCATGCAAAATTGTTAGAGAAGAACATTGGGCCGCTAACTAAAGCCATGAATCATGGTTGAAGTTTCAGTTTTGGACATATATCCTCAATCTCATATGAGAATAATAATCATTGCTACATGCTTATGCATTTAAGAGGAGTCCATTATCTGTTGTCCATGTTGTCCCGGTATGGATGTCTAAGTTGAGAATAATCAAAAGCGAGAAATCCAAAATGCGAGCATTCTCCTTAGACCTTTGTACAGGCGGCATGGAGGTACCCCTTTGTGACACTTGGTTGAAACATGGCATGCAAAGACCCGGTAGTCCAAGCTAAGTAGGACGAGGTGCGGACACTATTAGTATACTATGCATGAGGCTTGCAACTTGTAAGATATAATTTACATAACTCATATGTTTTATTACTACCGTTGACAAAATTGTTTCATGTTTTCAAAATAAAAGCTCTAGCACAAATACAGCAATCGATGCTTTCCTCTTTGAAGGACCATTCTTTTACTTTTATTGTTGAGTCAGTTTACCTATCTCCTTCCACCTTAAGAAGCAAACACTTGTGTGAACTGTGCATTAATTCCTACATACTTGCATATTGCACTTGTTATATTACTTTATGTTGACAATATCCATGAGATATACATGTTATAAGTTGAAAGCAACCGCTGAAACTTAATCTTCCTATGTGTTGCTTCAACACCTTTACTTTGATTTATTGCTTTATGAGTTAACTCTTATGCAAGACTTATTGATGCTTGTCTTGAAGTACTATTCATGAAAAGTCTTTGTCATATGATTCACTTGTTTATTCATGTCATTACCATTGTTTTGATCGCTGCATTCATTACATATGTTTACAAATAGTATGATCAAGATTATGATGGCATGTCACTTCAGAAATTATCTTTGTTATCGTTTTACCTGCTCGGGACGAGCAGAACTAAGCTTGGGGATGCTGATACGTCTCCAACGTATCGATAATTTCTTATGTTCCATGCTACTTTATTGATGATACCTACATGTTTTATGCACATTATATGTCATATTTATGCATTTTCTGGAACTAACCTATTAACAAGATGCCGAAGAGCCAGTTGTTGTTTTCTGCTGTTTTTGGTTTCAGAAATCCTAGTAAGGAAATATTCTCGGAATTGGACGAAATCTTCGCCCAGGGTCCTATTTTTGCACGGAGCTTCCAGAAGACCGAAGAGGGAAGGAAGTGGGGCCACGAGGTGGCCACACCATAGGGCGGCGCGGCCAGGCCCTGGCCGCGCCGGCCTGTGGTGTGGGCCCTCGCGCCGCCTCTTGACCTGCCCTTTCGCCTACTTAAAGCCCCGTCGCGAAACCCCCAGTACCGAGAGCCACGATACGGAAAACCTTCCAGAGACGCCGCCCGAATCCCATCTCGGGGGATTCAGGAGATCGCCTCCGGCACCCTGCCGGAGAGGGGATTCATCTCCCGGAGGACTCTTCATCGCCATGATCGCCTCCGGAGTGATGAGTGAGTAGTTCACCCCTGGACCATGGGTCCATAGCAGTAGCTAGATGGTCGTCTTCTCCTTGTTGTGCTTCATTGTTGGATCTTGTGAGCTGCCTAACATGATCAAGATCATCTATCTGTAATTCTATATGTTGTGTTTGTCGGGATCCGATGGATAGAGAATACTATGTTATGGTGATTATCAATCTATTGTTTATGTGTTGTTTATGATCTTGCATGCTCTCCGTTATTAGTAGAGGCTCTGGCCAAGTTTTTACTTTTAACTCCAAGAGGGAGTATTTATGCTCGATAGTGGGTTCATGCCTTCATTGACACCTGGGACAGTGACAGAAAGTTCTAAGGTTGTGATGTGTGTTGCCACTAGGGATAAAACATTGATTCTATGTCTAAGGATGTAGTTGTCAATTACATTACGCACCATACTTAATGCAATTGTCTGTTGCTTTGCAACTTAATACCGAATGGGGTTCGGATGATAACCTGAAGGTGGACTTTTTAGGCATAGATGCAGTTGGATGGCGGTCTATGTACTTTGTCGTAATGCCCGGATTAAATCTCACTATATTTATCATATCATGTATATGCATTGTTATGCCTTTCTCTATTTGTCAATTGCCCGACTGTAATTTATTCACCCAACATACTTTTATCTTATGGGAGAGACACCTCTAGTGAACTGTGGACCCCGGTCCTATTCTTTACATAGCATACAATCTACTGCAATTGTGTTTTACTTTTCTTGCAAACAATCATCTTCCACTCGATACGCTTAATCATTTGTTACAGAAAGCCGGTGAGATTGACAACCTCACTGCGTTGGGGCAAAGTACTTTGGTTTTGTTGTGCAGATTCCACGTTGGCGCCGGAATCCCTGTTGTTGCGCCGCATCACATTTCGCCACCATCAACCTTCAACGTGCTTCTTGGCTCCTCTGGTTCGATTAAACCTTGGTTTCTTTCTGAGGGAAAACTTGCTACTGTGCGCATCATACCTTCCTCTTGGGGTTCCCAACGAACGTGTGAGTTACACGCCATCAGAGACATACATGAATTTTTGCTCTTTACCCACATAAGCTTTCTCCTTAAACTTAAGAGAAGAAAAGGTTGAACCCAAGGTTCCCATAGCTTCTTCAAGTTCACTAATCCTATTGGTTTGATTATCATGGATAACACAAGTTTCTAGGATAGCAATTCTTTCATTAATTCCTCCTAGGGATTTATCAAGTTTATCAGTATTATCAAGTAATATTCCCAATTTAGTCTCAACACTTGGAAGATTTTTCTCTATGGCTTCCAACTTTTTCATGACATCCTCAAGAGAGATTTCAATTTTAGCTTCATTAACAGGTGGTATTCCAACTAGACTCTCAATGATGCAACTAGCTTCTAAAGCAGGAGTACCTAGGAAATTACCCCCTGAAAGAGTATCAAGAACATACCTATTCCAGCTAGATATACCAACATAAAAGTTCCTAAGGAGGATAATAGTGGAGTGTTTCTTAGTGCACCTATGATGAGCATTACTAATTCTATACCAAGCATCTTTAAAACTTTCTCCACCTTGTTGCTTAAAAGAACGAACTTCAACTTCAGGATTACTCATTTTAGCAATAGTAAAAATAAACAAAGCAAACAGAATTAAATAAAGTAAAAGCAAGTAACTATTTTTTGTGTTTTTGATATAAAGAAAGCAAACAAAACAGAAAAATAAAATAAAGTAAAGCAAGACAATAAACAAAGTAAAGAGATTGGATGTGAGAGACTCCCCTTGCAGCGTGTCTTGATCTCCCCGGCAACGGCGCCAGAAAACAGTCTTGATGGCGCGTGATGCACACGTCCGTTGGGAACACCAAGAGGAAGGTGTGATGCGCACAGCAGCAAGTTTTCCCTCAGAAAGAAACCAAGGTTATCGAACCAGTAGGAGATGAAGGCCACGTGAAGGTTGTTGGTGGAGGAGTGTAGTGCGGCACAACACCAGGGATTCCGGCGCCAACGTGGAACCTGCACAACACAATCAAAATACTTTGCCCCAACTTAACAGTGAGGTTGTCAATCTCACCGGCTTGCTGAAAACGAAGGATTAAACGTATGGTGCGGAGAATGATGTTTGTTTGCGAAGAACAACAGAGAACAGAGATTGCAGTAGATTGTATTTCAGATGTAAAAGAATGGACCGGGGTCCACAGTTCACTAGTGGTGTCTCTCCAATAAGATAAATAGCATGTTGGGTGAACAAATTACAGTTGGGCAATTGACAAATAGAGATGCACATACATATCATGATGATTACTATGAGATTTAATCAGGGCATTACGACAAAGAACATAGACCGCCATCCAGCATGCATCTATGCCTAAAAAGTCCACCTTCAGGTTAGCATCCGCACCCCTTCCAGTATTAAGTTGCAAACAACAGACAATTGCATTAAGTATGGTGCGTAATGTAATCAACGCAAATATCCTTAGACAAAACATCGATGTTTTATCCCTAGTGGCAACATCACATCCACAACCTTAGAACTTTGTCACTGTCCCAGATTCAATGGAGGCATGAACCCACTATCGAGCATAAATATCCCTCTTGGAGTTACAAGTATCAACTTGGCCAGAGCCTCTACTAGCAATGGAGAGCATGCAAGAACATAAACAACACATATATGATAGATCAATTAATCAACTTGACATAGTATTTGATACGTCTCCAACGTATCGATAATTTCTTATGTTCCATGCTACTTTATTGATGATACATACATGTTTTATGCACATTATATGTCATATTTATGCATTTTCTTGAACTAACCTATTAACAAGATGCCGAAAGCCGCTTTTCTGTTTTTGGTTTCAGAAATCCTAGTAAGGAAATATTCTCGGAATTGGACGAAATCTTCGCCGGGTCCTATTTTTGCACGGAGCTTCCAGAAGACCGAAGAGATAACGAAGTGGGGCGACGAGGCGCCGCCACCATAGGGCCGCGCGGCCAGAGGGGGCCCGCGCCGCCTATGGTGTGGGCCCCTCGTCAGCCCCCCGACCTACCCTTTCGCCTACTTAAAGCCTCCGTCGCGAAACCCCGATCGAGAGCCACGATACGGAAAACCTTCCGAGACGCGCGCCGCGAATCCCATCTCGGGGGATTTAGGAGATCGCCTCCGGCACCCTGCCGGAGAGGGGATTCATCTCCGGAGGACTCTTCATCGCCATGATCGCCTCCGGAGTGATGAGTGAGTAGTTCACCCCTGGACCATGGGTCCATAGCAGTAGCTAGATGGTCGTCTTCTCCTTGTTGTGCTTCATTGTTGGATCTTGTGAGCTGCCTAACATGATCAAGATCATCTATCTGTAATACTATATGTTGTGTTTGTCGGGATCCGATGGATAGAGAATACTATGTTATGGTGATTATCAATCTATTGTTTATGTGTTGTTTATGATCTTGCATGCTCTCCGTTATTAGTAGAGGCTCTGGCCAAGTTTGTACTCTTAACTCCAAGAGGGAGTATTTATGCTCGATAGTGGGTTCATGCCTTCATTGACACATGGGACAGTGACAGAAAGTTCTAAGGTTGTGATGTGTGTTGCCACTAGGGATAAAACATTGATTCTATGTCTAAGGATGTAGTTGTCGATTACATTACGCACCATACTTAATGCAATTGTCTGTTGCTTTGCAACTTAATACTGAATGGGGTTCGGATGATAACCTGAAGGTGGACTTTTTAGGCATAGATGCAGTTGGATGGCGGTCTATGTACTTTGTCGTAATGCCCCGATTAAATCTCACTATATTTATCATATCATGTACATGCATTGTTATGCCCTTCTCTATTTGTCAATTGCCCGACTGTAATTTGTTCACCCAACATGCTTTTATCTTATGGGAGAGACACCTCTAGTGAACTGTGGACCCCGGTCCTATTCTTTACATAGCATACAATCTACTGCAATTGTGTTTTACTATTTTCTTGCAAACAATCATCTTCCACTCGATACGTTTAATCCTTTGTTACAGCAAGCCGGTGAGATTGACAACCTCACTGTTTCGTTGGGGCAAAGTACTTTGGTTTTGTTGTGCAGATTCCACGTTGGCGCCGGAATCCCTGTTGTTGCGCCGCATCACATTTCGCCACCATCAACCTTCAACGTGCTTCTTGGCTCCTCCTGGTTCGATTAAACCTTGGTTTCTTTCTGAGGGAAAACTTGCTACTGTGCGCATCATACCTTCCTCTTGGGGTTCCCAACGAACGTGTGAGTTACACGCCATCAAGCTCTTTTTCTGGCGCCGTTGCCGGGAGATCAAGACACGCTGCAAGGGGAGTCTCCACTTCTCAATCTCTTTACTTTGTTTTTGTCTTGCTTTATTTTATTTACTACTTTGTTTGCTGCACCTAAACAAAACACAAAAAAATTAGTTGCTAGTTTTACTTTATTTATTGTCTTGTTCTCTATATCAAAAACACACAAAAAATTAGTTACTTGCATTTACTTTATCTAGTTTACTTTTACTACCATGTCTAGCTCTACACCTGTTACTTCTTCACCTGAGGAATTAGTTTTTACTTTTAAACAAGGGGATGAGGAAAGTTTTAAAGATGCTTGGTCTAGAATTTTTACTTCTTATCTTAAAACTGAACCTCAAATGACTCTAAGTTTGCTCCTTAGTAATTTTTATTTTGGTCTTATGATTCGTTATAGATATGCTTTGGATGCTTTAGTAGGAGGAGATTTCCTTCATTGTAATGGGGATCAAGCTTTTAATGCCATAAAGAAATTGGTTGCATCACATGATTCAGCTAATAACTTTGATTCAGCCCTTATTAGCATTTATAATAGATTGAACAATCTCGAGATAAGTACATCTCGCTTGAATGACAACTATCACTGTGTTCGTAATCGTCTTGAACAAGTTTTAGTGAACTCTAAACCTTCATTATGGGATCCTACTGTTAAAATTGTTATTGGTGATCAAACTCTTCGTGCCAACTGTGATATTATGTCTGAATTTTGCCTTATGCCTGAGAGCATTTATAAATCTTTGGAACTATGGGGAGTTGATGAAGGAGGAGAAGAAATAACTCTCATTGATAATTCTGTTATAATTCCTAAGGGAATAGCCGCAGGTGTGCATACGACCATTCTTGGAAGAACAATATCCATTGATTATCTTGTTATTGAATGTGTAGGGACAGGAAAGGTCACACTCGGAAGATCCCTGCTAAAACTATTGGGAGCAGTCATAGATGTGGGAGAAGGCATCTTGGATTTCACCTCTATACCAGGGGGAAATCATACATTTCCTAAATCAAAGAGAAAGGAAAACAACAAGAAAGGTAAGGATAAAGCCCAAGGTAAGGATGATGCACTACCATCCGATAATACTTGATTTGCACTTTCTGCGCCTAGCTGAAAGGCGTTAAAGAAAAGCGCTTATGGGAGACAACCCATGTTTTTACTACAGTAATTTGTTTTATATTTGAGTCTTGGAAGTTGTTTACTACTGTAGCAACCTCTCCTTATCATGTTTTTGTGCCAAGTAAAGTTTCTATGTCAAAGTTGATGTTATATTTGGGATCGCTGCGCAGAAACAGCATTGTTGTCTGTCACGAATCTGGGCACAGCCTCCGTAGAAAATTCGAAAAAACATGCCAATTTACGAGCGTGATCCTCAGATATGTACGCAACTTTCATTAGTTTTGAGTTTTTCCATTTGAGCAAGTCTGGTGCCAGCTTTAAATTCGTCTTTACGGACTGTTCTGTTTTTGACAGATTCTGCCTTTTATTTAGCATTGCCTCTTTTGCTATGTTGGATTCATTTCTTTGATCCATTAATGTCCAGTAGCTTTATGCAATGTCCAGAAGTGTAAAGAATGATTGTGTCACCTCTGAATGTGTGAATTATTAATTGTGCACTAACCCTCTAATGAGTTTGCTTGAAGTTTGGTGTGAAGGAAGTTTTCAAGGGTCAAGAGAGGAGAATGATATACTATGATCAAGAGGAGTGAAAGCTCTAAGCTTGGGGATGCCCCGTGGTTCACCCCTGCATATTCTAAGAAGACTCAAGCTCTAAGCTTGGGGATGCCCAAGGCATCCCCTTCTTCATCG
Organism: Lolium multiflorum; assembly: GCA_030979885.1. Classification (NCBI taxonomy): domain Eukaryota; kingdom Viridiplantae; phylum Streptophyta; class Magnoliopsida; order Poales; family Poaceae; genus Lolium; species Lolium multiflorum. The sequence continues at coordinate 278,421,529 of CM061753.1, read as the reverse complement.
ACAACATCATCAGGTTCCTCCCCTGAAACTATATTTTTATTCAATCACATCTTGTGTTCTTTACTTGGAGCGTCGGTTTGTTTTTGTTTTTGTTTTTGTTTGAATAAAATGGATCCTAGCATTCACTTTGTGGGAGAGACACCGCTGTTGCATATGGACAAATATGTCCTTAGGCTTTACTCATAATGTTCAAGGCGAAGTTTCTTCTTCGTTAAATTGTTATATGGTTGGAATTGGAAAATGCTACATGTAGTAATTCTAAAATGTCTTGGATAATGTGATACTTGGCAATTGTTGTGCTCATGTTTAAGCTCTTGCATCATATGCTTTGCACCCATTAATGAAGAAATACATAGAGCGTGCTAAAATTTGATTTGCATATTTGGTCTCTCTAAGGTCTAGATAATATCTAGTATTGAGTTTTGAACAACAAGGAAGACGGTGTAGAGTCTTATAATGTTTACAATATGTCTTTTATGTGAGTTTTGCTGCACCGGTTCATCCTTGAGTTTGCTTCAAATAACCTTGCTAGCCTAAACCTTGTATCGAGAGGGAATACTTCTCATGCATCCAAAATCCTTGAGCCAACCACTATGCCATTTGTGTCCACCATATCTACCTACTACATGGTATTTTTCCGCCATTCCAAAGTAAATTGCTTGAGTGCTACCTTTAAAATTGAGTAAAGTCTGAAAAAAACCCTGAATTCATAGAGGATGTTGAGATCGCACCCTGAACTTCCAATCCCGAAATTCAGCACCCTAAACTTAATATTCCCGGTCTTTACTTCGCCAAGCTCGTTTCTGCCCAGAATTTGCTGATGTGGAAAAAGTCAACGCCAGGATTGCTGACTCAACAAATCTAAATGTAGAATCCGCCCATCTTCACTACCCCACGTCCCAAGATTAACGGCACTTTGGTGTCAGCGTTTTAGCAAACTGCGCTAATAATAGGTTTGCACGGCGAACGCCGCGGTAGCCGAAGGCGGAGCGGCGGCGGGAGGCATCTTGTCGTCGGAGACGGAGCGCGCGCGGCGGCGCGGGCGCGACGAGCGAGGAGAAAGGTGAGCGAGAGAGGCAGAGGCAGAGGGCGCGGACGGTTGGTTGCGCGCCATGTGGCGTTTATAGCATGTGTGGCAGGCCAGCCAAGTTCCCGCGCGGGATAGCGCAAAAGCGCGGGCGCGGTAAAGTCGTTGCCGGTGGCCGCCAGGCGGATCGGCTCCTCGGCGTCGAGTGCAGACCGTCGGGCCCTGATGGCATCCCTCCAGCGCTCCGTGCCCGGTGACGGCTGCGGCGGGACGCCTAGGCCGTTCACGGCCATCCTCCAGCCGATGCTGCTTGGCAGGCGCATGTCCGGCGGGACGGGATATCCCGCGCGGTACAGCGCCCACGCCTCCTTCACGGTGAGGCTGTCGCGACCGAAGCCGTTTGCCGCGGCGATCTTGCGGGAGGACGACGACATAGCTTGGAACGGCGAGGAGAAGATCTGGGAGCGGCGAGGAGAAGATTTGGGAGCGGCGAGAGATTGGGATGAACCGCATGGCCTCTTTATGTACAGCGGCGGCAGCGGGTCGTTGGACGCAATAACGCCGGCGCGGACGGCCATGCGGCCATGCACGACGAGCCACGTCCCTGCGTCGCCTACAAAAACTGGGACGCTAGTACCGTCGCTTGACCAAAGGTAGACGATGGGGTTTTAGACTTCCGAGCCGCTGACGCGTCAGTCCTGCCACGTCTCGCCTCGCTTTTCGTTGTGTCCGGCGTGCTCGGAGCGTCCCCTGTGGGGCGGGGACGGGCTCGGGGCGCCGGACACCGTATCGGACCGCGCTGGACAAAAGATGGGTTTGGGGGACGCGGTTGGGAACATTTTTTTTGTCCGACGCGCTCCAAATCTCTTTGGGAACGGTTTAGGGGACGAGACTGGAGGTGCTCTGAGGAGGAGGGGACAACGCCGAGGAGGAACGTGAGGCCACTGTGCAGGAGGGGAGGGAGTCGTTGACGCAGGGAGAAGAAGAGCCGGTGCGTGCTCTAATTTGAATAGGGGAAAGACCGAAAAGAGATGCAGGTAGAGATGATGCGGGTCATTGATGTCAGTGAGAAAGAGATGAGAAGCCCTGGCCACGTCACAGGAATCCCTGTTTGGAAACTTCCTAAATGAAAATTTTGACCGGGAATGCTAAGTTTGGGGTGCTGATTTCCAGGATTGGGAGTTGGGGGTTTGATTCCAACATCCACTACGACTTCAAGGTTTATTTCAAACTTTACTCTTTAAAATTCCATCATTCACCTTTGCAATATATAGCTCATGGGACAAAATAGCTTTAAAAACTATTGTAGTATTGAATATGTACTTATGCACTTTATCTTTTATTAAGTTGCTTGTTGTGCGATAACCATGCTTCTGGGGAACGCCATCAACTATTGTTGAATATCATGTGAGTTGCTATGCATGTCCGTCTTGTCTGAAGGATCTATCACCTTAGTGGTTGGAGCATGCAAAATTGTTAGAGAAGAACATTGGGCCGCTAACTAAAGCCATGAATCATGGTTGAAGTTTCAGTTTTGGACATATATCCTCAATCTCATATGAGAATAATAATTGTTGCTACATGCTTATGCATTTAAGAGGAGTCCATTATCTGTTGTCCATGTTGTCCCGGTATGGATGTCTAAGTTGAGAATAATCAAAAGCGAGAAATCCAAAATGCGAGCTTTCTCCTTAGACCTTTGTATGGAGGTACCCCTTTGTGACACTTGGTTGAAACATGGCATGCAAAGATCCGGTAGTCCAAGCTAAGTAGGACGAGGTGCGGGCACTATTAGTATACTATGCATGAGGCTTGCAACTTGTAAGATATAATTTACATAACTCATATGCTTTATTACTACCGTTGACAAAATTGTTTCATGTTTTCAAAATAAAAGCTCTAGCACAAATACAGCAATCGATGCTTTCCTCTTTGAAGGACCATTCTTTTACTTTTATTGTTGAGTCAGTTTACCTATCTCCCTCCACCTTAAGAAGCAAACACTTGTGTGAACTGTGCATTGATTCCTACATACTTGCATATTGCACTTGTTATATTACTTTATGTTGACAATATCCATGAGATATACATGTTATAAGATGAAAGCAACCGCTGAAACTTAATCTTCCTTTGTGTTGCTTCAATACCTTTACTTTAATTTATTGCTTTATGAGTTAACTCTTATGCAAGACTTATTGATGCTTGTCTTGAAGTACTATTCATGAAAAGTCTTTGCTATATGATTCACTTGTTTACTCATGTCATTACCTTTGTTTTGATCGCTGCATTCATTACATATGTTTACAAATAGTATGATCAAGATTATAATGGCATGTCACTTCAGAAATTATCTTTGTTATCGTTTTACCTGCTCGGGACGAGCAGAACTAAGCTTGGGGATGCTGATACGTCTCAACGTATCGATAATTTCTTATGTTCCATGCTACTTTATTGATGATACCTACATGTTTTATGCACATTATATGTCATATTTATGCATTTTCTGGAACTAACCTATTAACAAGATGCCGAAGAGCCGCTGTTTTCTGCTGTTTTTGGTTTCAGAAATCCTAGTAAGGAAATATTCTCGGAATTGGACGAAATCTTCGCCCGGGTCCTATTTTTGCACGGAGCTTCCGAAGACCGAAGAGATAACGAAGTGGGGCGACGAGGCGCCGCCACCATAGGGCCACGCGGCCGAGGGGGCCCGCGCCGCCCTATGGTGTGGGCCCCTCGTCGCCCCCCTGACCTACCCTTTCGCCTACTTAAAGCCTCCGCGAAACCCAGTACCGAGAGCCACGATACGGAAAACCTTCCAGAGACGCCGCCGCCGCGAATCCCATCTCGGGGATTCAGAGATCGCCTCCGGCACCCTGCCGGAGAGGGGATTCATCTCCCGGAGGACTCTTCATCGCCATGATCGCCTCCGGAGTGATGAGTGAGTAGTTCCCCCCATGGGTCCCATAGCTAGATGGTCGTCTTCTCCTTGTTGTGCTTCATTGTTGGATCTTGTGAGCTGCCTAACATGATCAAGATCATCTATCTGTAATACTATATGTTGTGTTTGTCGGGATCCGATGGATAGATAATACTATGTTATGGTGATTATCAATCTATTGTTTATGTGTTGTTTATGATCTTGCATGCTCTCCGTTATTAGTAGAGGCTCTGGCCAAGTTTGTACTCTTAACTCCAAGAGGGAGTATTTATGCTCGATAGTGGGTTCATGCCTTCATTGACACCTGGGACAGTGACAGAAAGTTCAAAGGTTGTGATGTGCTGTTGCCACTAGGGATAAAACATTGATTCTATGTCTAAGGATGTAGTTGTCGATTACATTACGCACCATACTTAATGCAATTGTCTGTTGCTTTGCAACTTAATACTGAATGGGGTTCGGATGATAACCTGAAGGTGGACTTTTTAGGCATAGATGCAGTTGGATGGCGGTCTATGTACTTTGTCGTAATGCCCGGATTAAATCTCACTATATTTATCATATCATGTATATGCATTGTTATGCCTTTCTCTATTTGTCAATTGCCCGACTGTAATTTATTCACCCAACATACTTTTATCTTATGGGAGAGACACCTCTAGTGAACTGTGGACCCCGGTCCTATTCTTTACATAGCATACAATCTACTGCAATTGTGTTTTACTATTTTCTTGCAAACAATCATCTTCCACTCGATACGTTTAATCCTTTGTTACAGCAAGCCGGTGAGATTGACAACCTCACTGTTGCGTTGGGGCAAAGTACTTTGGTTTTGTTGTGCAGATTCCACGTTGGCGCCGGAATCCCTGTTGTTGCGCCGCATCACATTTCGCCACCATCAACCTTCAACGTGCTTCTTGGCTCCTCCTGGTTCGATTAAACCTTGGTTTCTTTCTGAGGGAAAACTTGCTACTGTGCGCATCATACCTCATCATCAGGTCGTTTGGTTGAGATGTGTAAATCAGGCCTTGGCTTTTTGACTAAATGGGGAGAATAAAAATGACGGCCATGGGAAGCTTTTTACGTGGTTTTGTATAGTTTTCTACGCACCATTATTAGCCGGTGACTGCCCGTGTGGGCGTCAAATCGTATACGCGATTAATGAGACACGACCCGTGGCATTGACAGGAATTTCATATTGCTAATTTACCGAATTTTGACCCTATCGATCCGCTTAACTAATCAAAAGCAGTAGGCAGCTCATTCACAAATACTCTCTACGTTTCCTAGATAATATAACGTAAAATAACTGATCAGCTCGTATATAGCTTCTTGAGGATTTGGAAGTGGATTTGGAAACTCTTCCAGGAGCTGAGGGTCTATGGGCGGACCTGCTCAGAGCCAAATACCTAGGGGGGAATGATCTCTTCTCCCCGCTGGTGCCGACTAAGGGGTCCCAGTTTTGGAATGCCATACACAAAATCAAATGGTATTTCAAGCTGGGTGCGAGGCACAAGGTTGCGAACGTGGGACACACATATTTCTGGCTCGACTGGTGGACGGGGAAGGGTCCCTTGAGAGTGCTGTTTCCCTGCCTCTTTGAGTGCTGTGACAACCACTTTGCCACAGTTGCGGGAGTGCGGGATGCCAATGGGGGGCATATTAGGTTCCGGAGGACCTTTGGTACTGCCGAGGTTGTGGAATGGGAAAACCTCTGTAGGATCTTTGACCTTCACCCCTTCTCGGAGGGCGAGGACGAGGTGTCATGGGCCCTTGAACCCTCCGGGGTCTTCTCCACTAGGTCCATCTACGGACGTCTTTCGCAAGGGGCGGTTATGACTCACTTCAGTGAGATCTGGAAGACGAGGGTGCCGCCCAGGATTAAAGTTTTCCTCTGGCAACTCATCAGAAGCCGTCTTCCGTCGGGAGTACAAGTTGCTAAGAGGAATGGCCCAACTAATGGGGCTTGTGCCTTCTGTGGGGAACATGAGGATTGTAACCATATCTTCTTCTCATGCCATCTTGCTAAAATGGCATGGGCAGGAGCTAGGGAGCTCCTACAGTGTGACTGGAACCTAGCAGGGCTGGGCAATTCATTGCTCTTGTTCAAAGTCTTTCGGGGTCCCTCCGTAGGCTAGCCTGGTTCACCTTCGCGGCCCAATGTTGGGCGCTTTGGAATATTAGGAACAAACTAGCTATGGAAGGAAAGCTTATCAATAACACCGCTGATGTCTTCTTCCACATGCACTCATATATGCAGTGTTGGAGGGTTCTGGTCAGACCGAGGGACCGTGCGACTCTGGACGTGGTGATGGAAGGGGTTAGGAGGCTACAGGCGACGACGCGTGCACAAGCTGAAGCCAAATGCTATCTTTGTTGCTGTGTGTGTGCTACCTTCATGCATCCTGTTTACTTTGGTAGATGATCGAACTTTGTATGGTGTTGAATTGTGTGGCTGGGTAAGACCAGGAACTTGTTTGTAAGCTATCATACTATTGTGGTTGTCGTGTGGCTTTATATATAAAGCCGGGCCTATGGCCTTATGTTTAAAATATAGCTTCTTGAGAGATATTTTAGAGTATATATAGGGTGTTACGTGCACCACTTGTTTGGACAATGTTTTTAGGGACTTGATTACGTTCTTTTATTTTATGCAAACTTCTCAATTTTCTTGCTTAGGGGCAATCTGTCTATATCCGGTGTAATTTCCTTTCACATTTGTATTCAATTTCCATGGTAAACCAGTAAACCTATACGCCTTATAAAGGGAGTACAAGGAACCCTAATCCCCTATTCTTTTATCATCGATCACAACACGATTATTAGTACATAGTACAAGCTAATAGTCACTCTCGTATACTCCTTACATATGTTCAAAATGAAAAAAGACTCCTATACTACTTGGAAAAAATCACAGAGACGCATGTAGGTACGTTCCATCTATATGATCCTCGTCTCCTCCATGAAGGTATAGTGGTTTCGTTGCGGATTCTAGCCGGATTCTGCTGCGCTTTTGCAAGCATGGACTAATGCATGTCTGCCCACGTGTTCCATATAATATACTCCATCCGTCCCCTAAACAATTAACTCAGACATGTTTCATGAGATGAACAGTATATTACAAAATTTGATTGACCTACGCACATGCACTCTAGAGCGTCCCGAGTTAATCTCTCCATCGGCCGGGATGCGGTTATACAAGTGCATGCATGACTGATTAGGGATTTAGGGGGAGCAGCACGTTTGTTGTACCAACTCTCCCTACCTTTACTTTTAACACCAAATCCATGCTCTTAGACTATAGTCAGGCTAGCTGCTGCTGCTGCTATGTACAAGAGGGATTTTTTTAATAGAGCGAGCTAAATTCAACTACGTCCGTTCATAAAAAAAGTCACAAGTTAATCCAGATTTAGATGTATGTACACTTTTTTACCAAACGGTCTTTGCTGCAGCATGTTTAATTTCAGCTTTGCCAGGTACTTAACTATTTTATTTGAGGGAAATGTTCTCCTACTTTCAGCTTTGCCAGGTACTTAACTATTTTATTTGACATGCCACATGTTGGTTATTGATATTCATATACTGAAAAGGCACATATGAAAGATTTGACTTACTACTAGTTTGTTAGACACAAATGCAGGGCAACACGTTTCCATTAGTTCCACCCTTCAATGGAATAATTCCCTCAGCAACCCTTGGAATCCATATCAGGTGATGCTAACATGTTCACTTATCGTGTGAAAACATGCTTAGCTAGGATTAAGAGATATATATAATCTACTTGTTAACTCATTTTTTAAATATAATTTCAGGTTCATCAAAATTGAAATGAAGCTACGATTCAAAGAACCGGTGATAGTTCATTTGGGTACAGACAAGCTAAACATAACATTGCTAATGACGGAATCCAACCTCCTACTCGTGGGACAAGTGGTACTAGGAATGGAAATATGGGTGAAAATGGACATGGGTCAGCTGAGACTATAGTTGAGACTAATGGACATGTGGATTCTTTTCTAGAGCTGCTTAGATCAACGCCTCAGTGAACTGTAGTTTGACGGTTCACACACTTGTGTTAGGTTTGCACATTGTTTCAGTATTGCTAGTGTTAGCAAGCACATTATATTGAAACTGAACTATTTCCTTGCTCTGTTAAAAAAAAAACTATTTCCTTGTTGATGATACTACTCCGATCAAGATTGGTATACTATATTAATTTATGGTCAAAACTTTGTTGTCTTTTTTGTTTCTTGGAATGAACGATATATTATGTGTTTAGGTGTGGCACCAGAAAATAGTGCTATTAATAATATAGAAAATATAGTAAGTAAAATTAACCATCTATGACATCTTTATTGTAGATGTTCAGTTTGGGTGTTGTGGTGAAACATGACTGCACAACTAGGCTATCGGTGAAGTAAAGAACAAACTCCAACATGGCCGTGAGGCAAAGAACGCACGATTGCTAACAAGGCTGTCACAAAGCGTGTGGCAGAGGGAGGGTGCTGAAAAAAATCTCCAACAAAACTCACCCTGTCAGATATCATTTAATCAACATCTATTATGTAAGGGATCCATCTAGATCTCGGACAACTCTTCTCTAACGGATGATCTAAAACAGAACGGGTCAACGAATATAATCTGCGACAGGAAGGCTTAATTCTATGATAGATTAAGCCTGTCAAGAAAAGCCTAATCCCTTGTAGTGAGAAATACTACCTTTTGTCACCTTTATACGACAATGCATGCGTAGACCGTAGACGCGACACAGCTGCGCGACACAGCTGCTCGGTCACCTTTTGTGCTCACTGATTTGTACACAGCACCATGCTAGCAAGGAGTGACGTGCTAGCTAGCTGGTACGCGCGTGTTGTGCAGCAGGAGTCTCTTCTTGCGCCGGATCAGATTTGGTTGGTGGAAACGTGACTGGATCTTTGACAATCGGAAACCTAACTCATCCTCCATTCGTACCACACGGGTGCATGCATGGCCATGTTTCGAATTTAACCATTTCGACCGTACACTGTCTGTTCTTTGACGGCTCCATGTCATCGTCTCACTGTAATAAGAAAGCGGGCACATACGACGACACAGCTCGATCGAGGACGAACGTCCACGGATTTTTTTTTAAATGACTAGCTAAGATCGAAGAGTTGTGTTGTAGACGACGAAACATCGTTGTGTAACAAGAGTCTTCTTGCCGGGATATAAAATTCAGGGACCGGTGTTTTGGTTGGTGGAAATGTGTCTGGATCGTTGACTATATGCACCTACTTGATCGTCCGTTGTTAGGTCGTTAGCACACGTATGTCCTTTTAATTCTCCGTTTTAATAAAGCAAAAAAAATCAAAGGACACGTCCCAACACGAATTTGCACTTTATTAGTTTATTTACCGCCTAATTTAGCCAATTACCAAACATACTCTTAACATTAGCCGGTGGTACATGTACCAGCTTGGGACTTTGCTTAGTGTCTGTTATGTCTGCTGTCCTTCCTCGTTTCGTCTGTGTGGGGTTTGGCTTAGTGATCAATGTTAGAACAACCCGTAAACATTCGGGGCTGGAATACTAGAGGGCTCAACGACCAAGATCGGAGAGATACGGTGCATGAGACGATTTCTTCCTCCTCCTGCCATATAGTTTGCCTGCAAGAGACCAAATTGCAGAATCTGTCATTTCTTGACGCTTGCTACATTGGAGGTAATAGGCTCAAGGGTTTTGCCGATAGACCGGCTGTCGGTACGCGGAGAGGCATTTTACTCCTTTGGGACGAGACGGTGGTGGCATTATCGAATGTGGTTGCCTCCGAATTTTGCCTGTCCGCGGATGTGCACATCCTCAACTCCAACGGTGACGGCGACTTCAGGATCACCGGGGTCTATGGTCCGACGGCGTCCGACCGCAAAGACGACTTCTTTGCCGAATTAATTGCTCAAAAGCCTCCCCCGGGGGCAAGATGGCTCGCCTTGGGTGATTTCAACCAAATCCGTCGTGCTAGTCACAAGAACAAGGGTAATGTGAACAGAAGCCGTATCAACCGCTTCCGGACGGCGCTGCAAGCCTGTGAACTTGATGAGATACATCTACAAAACCGGCGTTTCACTTGGTCGAATGGGCGGCAAAACCCCACCCTCTATAGACTTGACGCTTTCTTCTGTAACCCGGAATGGGATCTTCGTTTCGACACTCACGTCCTGCACGCGCTCTCGTCGTCCCTTTCGGACCATTGCCCGCTGTTGCTTGCCGATGATAGCGGTCCGCGGAGGCCGAGAACTTTCAGGTTTGAGAATTTCTGGATTCGTATGCCGGGGTTTTCGGAGGTGGTCCAGGATGCTTGGGAGGCTCCCTCCCCACATACGGAGCCTTGTCAGATCCTTTTCCACAAGATGAAGCACACGGGTAAAATGCTTGCCAGATGGGGCCGCCGCCATTTCTCACACACGAAGATCATGATTCATGCCGCCCTGCTGGTGATCCTACACTTTGACATCGCCCAGGAGTCTCGCTTGCTGAGTATGGGGGAATCGGACCTTAGAGCCAAACTAAGAAGGAAGGTCATGGCCCTTTCGGTCATCGAGAGGTCCCGCAAAAAGCAATGTGCCCGCATTGCTAACTTAAAGGACGGTGATGCTAACACTAAATTCTTCCACAGAAGGGTAAACGCGAGGCGCAGGAAAAATCACATCCACAGGCTTAAGCGGGACAATGGTTGGGTGACGGAGCATGGGGCGAAGGAAGAAATTGCGCATAACCACTTCAAGGAAACGTTAGGAAAGAGGTTGACGCGGAATAGAGACTTCAATTGGGAAGGTCTTGTTTTTCAAGACCCCGAGTTGCATGGCCTCGGGGCCCCTTTCACGGAGGAGGAAGTTCGTAATGCCATAAACCATATGCCTAGTGACAAGGCACCAGGCCCGGATGGCTTCACCGGGGAATTCTTCAAGAAATGCTGGGACATTATAAAGATCGACCTTATGAATGTTGCTCACCTTTTTGGAAACCTCCACTCCGAGAACTTCCATTGGCTCAACTCCGCAAACATTGTTCTTTTGCCTAAGAAGGAGGGCGCCGAGGAGATTATTGACTACCGACCTATTAGCTTGATCCACGTCGTTGCGAAGATTATTGCCAAGATGCTCGCCTCGAGGCTTGGGCCTCTTATGGACAATCTTGTCTCCAATGCTCAAAGCGCTTTCATCAAAAAAAGAAGTATCCACGACAACTTCTTGTATGTGAAGAACCTCGCTACGAGACTACACAAGAGCAAAACACCGACGCTTCTTTTTAAGCTTGACATTAGAAAGGCTTTTGACAATGTTCGTTGGGACTTCTTGATGGATCTTCTTCAAAAGAGGGGCTTCCCTAGTAGATTCCGCAATTGGATCATCGCGCTCCTCACCACATCTTCATCGCGGATCCTACTAAATGGGGTGGCCGGCCGACCTATTCGACATGGGCGGGGGTTGCGCCAAGGGGACCCTGATACGCGTACAGCACGCGTCCGTTGGGAACCCCAAGAGGAAGGTGTGATGCGTACAGCGGCAAGTTTTCCCTCAGTAAGAAACCAAGGTTTATCGAACCAGTAGGAGCCAAGAAGCACGTCGAAGGTTGATGGCGGCGGGATGTAGTGCGGCGCAACACCAGGGATTCCGCGCCAACGTGGAACCTGCACAACACAACCAAAGTACTTTGCCCCAACGAAACAGTGAGGTTGTCAATCTCACCAGGATTAGATGTATAGTGTGGATGATGATTGTTTGCAGATAACAGTAGAAAACAAGTATTGCAGTAGATTGTATTTGATGTAAAAGAATGGACCGGGGTCCATAGTTCACTAGAGGTGTCTCTCCCATAAGATAAATAGCATGTTGGGTGAACAAATTACAAGTGGGCAATTGACAAATAGAGAGAGCATGACAATGCACATACATGATATGATGAATATTGTGAGATTTAATTGGGCATTACGACAAAGTACATAGACCGCTATCCAGCATGCATCTATGCCTAAAAAGTCCACCTTCAGGTTATCATCCGAACCCCTTCCAGTATTAAGTTGCAAAACAACAGACAATTGCATTAAGTATGGTGCGTAATGTAATCAATAACTACATCCTCGGACATAGCATCAATGTTTTATCCCTAGTGGCAACAGCACATCCACAACCTTAGAACTTTCTGTCACTGTCCCAGATTTAATGGAGGCATGAACCCACTATCGAGCATAAATACTCCCTCTTGGAGTTAAGAGCAAAAACTTGGCCAGAGCCTCTACTAATAACGGAGAGCATGCAAGATCATAAACAACACATAGGTAATAGATTGATAATCAACATAACATAGTATTCTCTATCCATCGGATCCCGACAAACACAACATATAGAATTACAGATAGATGATCTTGATCATGTTAGGCAGCTCACAAGATCCGACAATGAAGCACATGAGGAGAAGACAACCATCTAGCTACGCTATGGACCCATAGTCCAGGGGTGAACTACTCACTCATCACTCCGGAGGCGACCATGGCGGTGAAGAGTCCTCCGGGAGATGATTCCCCTCTCCGGCAGGGTGCCGGAGGCGATCTCCAGAATCCCCCAAGATGGGATTGGCGGCGGCGTCTCGGAAGGTTTTCCGTATCGTGGCTCTCGGTACTGGGGGTTTCGCGACGAAGACCTTAAGTAGGCGGAAGGGCGGAGTCGGAGGGGTCACGGGGGCCCCACACAGCAGGGCCGCGCGGGCCCCTCCTGGGCCGCGCCGCCCTAGTGTGGCGGCGCCCCGTGGCCCCACTCCGTCTTCTCTTCGGTCTTCTGGAAGCTTCGTGGAAAAATAGGACCCTGGGCGTTGATTTCGTCCAATTCCGAGAATATTTCCTTTGTAGGATTTCTGAAACCAAAAACAGCAGAAAATAACAACTGGCTCTTCGGCATCTCGTTAATAGGTTAGTGCCGGAAAATGCATAAATACGACATATAATGTGTATAAAACATGTAGATATCATCAATAATGTGGCATGGAACATAAAAATTATCGATACGTCGAGACGTATCAGCATCCCCAAGCTTAGTCCTGCTCGTCCCGAGCAGAAACAATAACAAAGATAATTTCTGGAGTGACATGCCATCATAACCTTGATCATACTATTGTAAGCATATGTAATGAATGCAGCGATCAAAACAATGGTAATGACATGAGTAAACAATTGAATCATAAAGCAAAGACTTTTCATGAATAGCACTTTCAAGACAAGCATCAATAAGTCTTGCATAAGAGTTAACTCATAAAGCAATAAATCAAAGTAAAGGTATTGAAGCAACACAAAGGAAGATTAAGTTTCAGCGGTTGCTTTCAACTTATAACATGTATATCTCATGGATATTGTCAACATAGAGTAATATAACAAGTGCAATATGCAAGTATGTAGGAATCAATGCACAGTTCACACAAGTGTTTGCTTCTTGAGGTGGAGAGAAATAGGTGAACTGACTCAACATAAAAGTAAAAGAAAGGTCCTTCAAAGAGGAAAACATCGATTGCTATATTTGTGCTAGAGCTTTGATTTTGAAAACAAGAAACAATTTTGTCAACGGTAGTAATAAAGCATATGTATCATGTAAATTATATCTTACAAGTTGCAAGCCTCATGCATAGTATACTAATAGTGCCCGCACCTTGTCCTAATTAGCTTGGACTACCGGATCATCGCAATACACATGTTTTAACCAAGTGTCACAAAGGGGTACCTCTATGCCGCATGTACAAAGGTCTAAGGAGAAAGCTCGCATTTTGGATTTCTCGCTTTTGATTATTCTCAACTTAGACATCCATACCGGGACAACATAGACAACAGATAATGGACTCCTCTTTAATGCATAAGCATGTAGCAACAATTAGTGTTCTCATATGAGATTGAGGATATATGTCCAAAACTGAAACTTCCACCATGATTCATGGCTTTAGTTAGCGGCCCAATGTTCTTCTCTAACAATATGCATGCTCTAACCATTAAAGTAGCAACTCACATGATATTCAACAAAGAGTAGTTGATGGCGTCCCCAGAAAACATGGTTATCGCACAACAAGCAACTTAATAAGAGATAAAGTGCATAAGTACATATTCAATAGCACAATAGTTTTTAAGCTATTTGTCCCATGAGCTATATATTGCAAAGGTAAAGAATGGAAATTTTAAAGGTAGCACTCAAGCAATTTACTTTGGAATGGCGGGGAAATACCATGTAGTAGGTAGGTATGGTGGACACAAATGGCATAGTGGTTGGCTCAAGGATTTTGGATGCATGAGAAGTATTCCCTCTCGATACAAGGTCTAGGCTAGCAAGGTTATTTGAAACAAACACAAGGATGAACCGGTGCAGCAAAACTCACATAAAAGATATATTGTAAACATTATAAGACTCTACACGTCTTCCTTGTTGTTCAAAACTCAATACTAGAAATTATCTAGACTTTAGAGAGACCAAATATGCAAACCAAATTTAGCAAGCTCTTCGTATTTCTTCATTAATGGGTGCAAAGTATATGATGCAAGAGCTTAAACATGAGCACAACAATTGCCAAGTATCAAATTATTCAAGACATTTTAGAATTACTACATGTAGCATTTCCCAATTCCAACCATATAACAATTTAACGAAGAAGATTCAACCTTCGCCATGAATACTATGAGTAAAGCCTAAGGACATATTTGTCCATATGCAACAGCGGAGCGTGTCTCTCTCCCACACAATGAATGCTAGGATCCATTTTATTCAAACAAAAACAAAAACAAACCGACGCTCCAAGCAAAGCACATAAGATGTGATGGAATAAAAATATAGTTTCAGGGGAGGAACCTGATAATGTTGTCGATGAAGAAGGGGATGCCTTGGATCCCCAGCTTAGACGCTTGAGTCTTCTTAGAATATGCAGGGGTGAACCACCGGGGCATCCCCAAGCTTAGAGCTTTCACTCTCCTTGATCATATTGCATCATTTCCCTCTCTTGATCCTTGAAAACTTCCTCCACACCAAACTCGAAACAACTCATTAGAGGGTTAGTGCATAATAAAAATTAACATGTTCAGAGGTGACACAATCATTCTTAACACTTCTGGACATTGCATAAAGCTACTGGACATTAATGGAACAAAGAAATTCATCCATCATAGCAAAAGAGGCAAAAATAAAAGGCAGAATCTGCCAAAACAGAACAGTCCATAAAGATGGATTTTATCGAGGCACCAGACTTGCTCAAATGAAAATGCCCAAATTGAATGAAAGTTGCGTACATATCTGAGGATCACGCACGTAAATTGGCATATTTTTCTGAGCTACCTACAGAGAGGCAGGTCGAAATTCGTGACAGCAAAGAAATCTGTTTCTGCGCAGTAATCCAAATCTAGTATGAACCTTACTATCAACGACTTTACTTGGCACAACAATGCACAAAACTAAGATAAGGAGAGGTTGCTACAGTAGTAAACAACTTCCAAGACTCAAATATAAAACAAAATACTGTAGAAAAAACATGGGTTGTCTCCCATAAGCGCTTTTCTTTAACGCCTTTCAGCTATGCGCAGAAAGTGTATATCAAGTATTATCAAGAGATGAAGCATCGATATCATGAGCTCCCCCATCTGTAGGTGTACTAAGGGCTTTGTCAATTTTAGGCCTATAATAATATTTTTTTGGTTTAGGCACTTTAGAGACATACATAAACTTTTGCTCCTTACCCACATAAGCTTTCTCCTTATATTTAAGAGAAGAAAAAGTTGAACCCAAGTTTCCCATAGCTTTTTCAAGTTCGCCAATCCTATTGATTTGATTATCATGGACAACACAAGTTCCTAGGACACTAATTCTTTCATCAATTCCTCCTAAGGATTTATCAAGTTCATCAGTTTTATCAAGTAACATTTCAATTTAGTTTCAACACTTGGAAATTTTTTCTCTATGGTTTCCAATTTTTTCATAACATCCTCAAGAGAGATTTCAATTTTAGTTTCATTAACAGGTGGTATTCCAACTAGACTCTCAATGATGCAACTAGCTTCTAAAGCAGGAGTACCTAGGAAATTACCCCGAAAGAGTATGAAGAACATACCTATTCCAACTAGATATACCAACATAAAAGTTCCTAAGTAGGATAATAGTGGAGTGTTTCTTAGTGCACCTATGATGAGCATCACTAATTCTATACCAAGCATCTTTAAAACTTTCTCCACCTTGTTGCTTAAACGAACGAACTTCAACTTCAGGATTACTCATTTTAGCAGTAGTAAATAAAGCAAACAAGATAAAATAAATGCAAGTAACTAATTTTTGTGTGTTTTTGATATAGAGTGCAAGACAGTAAATAAAGTAAAGCTAGCAACTAATTTTTTTGTGTTTTGATATAATGCAGTAAACAAAGAAAGTAAATAAAATAAAGCAAGACAAAAACAAAGTAAAGAGATTGGATTGTGGAGACTCCCCTTGCAGCGTGTCTTGATCTCGGCAACGGCGCCGAAAAAGAGCTTGATACGCGTACAGCACGCGTCCGTTGGGAACCCTAAGAGGAAGGTGTGATGTTACGGCAAGTTTTCCCTCAGAAGAAACCAAGGTTTATCGAACCAGTAGGAGCCAAGAAGCACGTCGAAGGTTGATGGCGGCGGGATGTAGTGCGGCGCAACACCAGGGATTCCGGCGCCAACGTGGAACTTGCACAACACAACCAAAGTACTTTGCCCCAACGAAACAGTGAGGTTGTCAATCTCACATGCTTGCTGTAACAAAGGATTAGATGTATAGTGTGGATGATGATTGTTTGCAGAAAACAGTAGAAAACAAGTATTGCAGTAGATTGTATTTGATGTAAAAGAATGGACCGGGGTCCACAGTTCACTAGAGGTGTCTCTCCCATAAGATAAATAGCATGTTGGGTGAACAAATTACAGTCGGGCAATTGACAAATAGAGAGAGCATGACAATGCACATACATGATATGATGAATATTGTGAGATTTAATTGGGCATTACGACAAAGTACATAGACCGCTATCCAGCATGCATCTATGCCTAAAAAGTCCACCTTCAGGTTATCATCCGAACCCTTCCAGTATTAAGTTGCAAAACAACAGACAATTGCATTAAGTATGGTGCGTAATGTAATCAATAACTACATCCTCGGACATAGCATCAATGTTTTATCCCTAGTGGCAACAGCACATCCACAACCTTAGAACTTTCTGTCACTGTCCCAGATTTAATGGAGGCATGAACCCACTATCGAGCATAAATACTCCCTCTTGGAGTTAAGAGCAAAAACTTGGCCAGAGCCTCTACTAATAACGGAGAGCATGCAAGATCATAAACAACACATAGGTAATAGATTGATAATCAACATAACATAGTATTCTCTATCCATCGGATCCCGACAAACACAACATATAGAATTACGGATAGATGATCTTGATCATGTTAGGCAGCTCACAAGATCCGACAATGAAGCACATGAGGAGAAGACAACCATCTAGCTACCGCTATGGACCCATAGTCCAGGGGTGAACTACTCACTCATCACTCCGGAGGCGACCATGGCGGTGAAGAGTCCTCCGGAGATGATTCCCTCTCCGGCAGGGTGCCGGAGGTGATCTCAGAACCCGAGATGGGATTGGCGGCGGCGGCGTCTCGGAAGGTTTTCCGTATCGTGGCTCTCGGCATGGGGTTTCGCGACGAAGACCTTAAGTAGGCGGAAGGGCGGAGTCGGAGGGGTCACGGGGGCCCCACAGCAGGGCCGCGGCCCTCCTGTGCCGCGCCCTAGTGTGGCGGCGCCCGTGGCCCCACTCCGTCTTCTTTCGGTCTGGAAGCTTCGTGGCAAAATAGGACCCCTGGGCGTTGATTTCGTCCAATTCCGAGAATATTTCCTTTGTAGGATTTCGAAACCAAAAACAGCAGAAAACAACAACTGGCTCTTCGGCATCTCGTTAATAGGTTAGTGCCGGAAAATGCATAAATACGACATATAATGTGTATAAAACATGTAGATATCATCAATAATGTGGCATGGAACATAAGAAATTATCGATACGTCAGAGACATATCAGACCCCCTTTCGCCTCTCGTGTTCGTCATCGCCATTGACCCCCTTGCCCAGATTTTGGAGAAGGCCACTAGCCTCGGGCTCCTACATAAAATCCGCGGGCGTCATGCTACGATTAGAACCTCGCTCTATGCGGATGACGCGGCGGTCTTCTTGGCGCCCATCAAGGAAGTCATTCAAAACCTTGCCTCCATCCTCCTTGATTTCGGGGAGGTTACCGGGCTTTGCACCAACTTCCAAAAGAGCTCCGTCACGCCTATCCGCTGCGGGGGGGATTGACCTTGAGACCATCCTTGAGGGAATGCCGGCTTCCCTCTCTCCTTTCCCGGTGCGGTACCTTGGTCTACCTCTTACGGTGACATGTTTGAGAAGGGCAGATTTGCAACAACTTGAGGACAAGTGTGCCGGGAAGCTCCCAACTTGGAGCGGCAATCTCATCACCGCGGCCGGGAGGTCCGCTTTGGTAAAATCGTTCATCACCTCTCAAGCGATTTTTCACCTTACCCCTTTTGCCATGCCGCCGGCCACCTTGGCATCCATAAACAAGCTCGAAAGGGCCTTCCTTTGGTCCGCCAAGGATGTTACCACCGGGGCCAAGTGCAAGGTCAATTGGGAGGTTGTGTGTCGTCCTAAGAAGCTTGGGGGATTGGGGATCCTACACTTGGGTAAGTTTGCCACGGCTCTCAAGCTACGGTGGCCTTGGCTCGAATGGAAGGACCCCAACAAATTGTGGATTGGCTCCGGGAATCCGTGCTCTCATGATGATATGGAGTTGTTCTACGCCGCAACCACCATCACGCTTGGAGATGGAAAGAAAACACCATTTTGGCATGCCCCTTGGCTACATGGTAAAAGACCTATTGATATCGCTCCGCTCATCTATGAGAGCTCCAAGCGGAAGTCTTGGAAGGTCGCGCATGCTCTTGAGGGAGCGGCTTGGATTGCGAAGATTAACCTACAACGCCCCTTCTCCTTGGACCATTTCTTCCAATTTGTGGACCTTTGGACCTTGCTCAACACCATTCACCTTGACCCCGAGAGGCCCGATGACATCACTTGGAAGCCACGGCAAATGACCAATACACCACGAAGTCCGCCTATGCTATGCAATTCTTCGGCTTCACCTACTCTACATTTCACAAGACTATTTGGAAGGTATGGGCGCCGTCGAAAATCAAATTCTTTGCTTGGCTTGCAAACCAAAATAGAGTGTGGACGGCCGACCGCTTGGCGAAACGAGGATGGCCAAATTGTGGATTGTGCCCTCTTTGTAAACAATGTGCGGAGACCGTGGACCACCTCTTCGTTCATTGCCGTTTCACCACTCGCATTTGGCGCTCCGTCTTCGAGTGGTTGGGTATCGTTGGCGGCATCAATCATGTTTGGTCCAACTACGAGTTCTCCGGGTGGTGGGACATGATGGCGGGGGGCTCTTCCAACAACCGTAAGGGCATTGCCTCCCTAACCCTTCTTGTCACATGGGAGGTGTGGAGCGAGCGTAATGCTAGGGTCTTTCGGAACAAGAGTGCGACCGCGTTCGTTATTATCGAAAAGATTAGAAAGGAGGCGGCTCTTTGGGTGCCTGCGGGTGCCAAGCGTTTGGGAGAAATTATGCCGGGAGAGTGATCCCTTGTATCTTCCTTGTTTTTTTCGGTTTTCTTTGCATGGTTATACATGTAAAACTCCTTAATTAATAGAATGGGGCAAAGCTTTTGCCTCCGTTTCAAAAAAAAAAAAGTAAACTGAACAACTCTCCAGATCAAACATGCGAAAGGACACTCGTAAAATAAATGATTGGTACACTCGTGTGAATAAAAAATACCACACTTCTTACTACCATTCTATCTACGCTTTAATAGGGTATCCTTAGTTAAAATAAATTTCTTACGCAAGAATTACATGAAGATCTTAATATTCGTAGGGACTTTTAGCTTCCAAAGGTATTTCCGTCGGAAAACCAACCCATTCCGCAAATCCATGTATAAAGTTTTAAAAGAGAAAGATCCCGAAGAAGCGAGCGACCGTACAAAATTATCTTGTTCATGTATCTGTTAAAGTGACCATCATAAGTCACTGCACTAAACGTTTTTAGGGCCTGTCAGGTACAAGACGCCATGCAAGATGGGAAGTTGTTCTCAAGAATTGATACACAAAATGGTCTATCCGTGCAACACATAGTTGAATTCATAGATCTTTGGACCCGTCTTGAGGACATCCAACTAGGTGATGGGGTGGCCGATAAACATTTCTTGGAGGCTAACAGAGTCAAGGGAGAACACTGCCAAATCAGACTACAGGATACAGTTTTTCGGAGCTATTTCCTCAGTGATGTAGCCGTGTATTTGAGAAAATTGGGCGCCGTCAAAGTGCAATTTTTTCTGCTTGACTTATTATTCAAAATCGTGTATGGAAAGCAAACCGCCTTACTACTCCTGGATGGCCAAATTGCGGCCTTTGTCGAGGCAGCCGGAAACCTCAGTGCACATCATGTTTCATTGCTGCTACCCTCTACGCAGTTTTGACAATGTCAAGTAGTGGCTCGGGGCGGTGGAGATCCAACCAACCCAATGGGTGGCCATCGACAATGTAGAGGATTGTTGGCATCACGTTATCCTTCACACAGATCATAGGCATTGGCGGAGCCACGATTTTCACGTTGGGTATTCGATGTCAAAAAATTCTAGCACAACCATATACTATGTGTAACTTCACAAGAAAAAAAGGATAACTATAAATTGTTCATAGTAGGAGGATTTCTCACATTTTTCTTTATCTTGATTTTGATGTCGATAGTTATCTTTCGCTTCTTTGCAGCTTTATCCCACGTACGTTTCAAATCACCACACTTGTCCTGTTTTTGGCTTGCTTGTTCTTCACTTTTCAGACCTACAAGTGATTGCTTAATTAATTAAGGAGAACCTCATTTAGAGAAAATATAAACAGAAATTACAAGTTGAGCACTTGTTAATCTTACGATGGGCGAGCACTGCTGATCACTTGTAAATTCACGGATTGTGGTGATGAAATCTGCTGCCGGTCTGCTGTTCTAACTTCAATGGTGTCGCAGCGCTGCCGTCAGGATGCTTCTGAATTTTAGATGTGTGCTCGTTTGTATCAAGCTCTTCTTGCGCAGCGGGAATTTGTGGCTTCGCGGAACCTCGGGACTTTCGCGGAGCGCCGGCGAGCACCGGCCGGCCTGGCGAGTGGGAGGGAATAGCACTTCACACCACTTGTTGGTGCTAAAGTTGCACAAAATCACAACTTCGATTTTGTTTTGCATAAAACACCAGTTTTCAATGTAATTCGCTGCAGAGAACACAACAATATGAATGAGGAAGACTAATAGGCCAATTAACAAATTGGGGCCCACCTTCACGAGATAATCTCAATGTGACCCAACTGGTATGCTTGAATTCATCAAGTCGCTCCGCCGCTGCCGCCACCACCCCTCCGTCCGCAATGGGCCGCCTAAGACGCGTAGGTAGGGGAGGGAGCCGAATAGGCGACGGGAAGCCAGCTCCGCGTCCGTCGGGTGCACAGTCGGAGGCGGAGCACGCAAGGCGGCTGCGCTCCGACGGCGCGTGGAAGCGGGCGGCACGGAAGTGGCCGCGTGCATTCGCGCGCCGGGTAGCGCGCGAGGAGGCGCACGACGGAGAAGCCGAGGAGGCACCCCCCGCCGGCATGTGCAGCCCGCCCGCTGCCGGCGCTTCCCCCGCGCGGCAACGGCAATGACGACGACGCAGGCGGGCCGCCACTCATCTGCGGGAGCTCGGCGGAGGCGGTCGACGTGGCTGTGCTCGTCGTCGCGTAGGTAGCGCCGACGCACAATAAACCCTTCGCCGCCGCAAGAAGTGCCCCGGTGACAATCTGGGCCTAATCTAGTAGTTTTAGGTATGAAATTAACGAATGTAGCTCATTCGGAGCCGTATTTTCGCTAGTTATATGTAAATTACTGACGAATGTAGCTCGATCGGGAAAAATGGGTGCAATTTCGCAAGATCGTTGACCACTTTCCCCGCGACATCTCAAATACACTCTTTCAGTTCTTGTTTTACGGTTCTGCTCTGTGACAACGTTTTTCCGACCCGTAAACACGAGTTCGGTGAACTGAACTCCGAGTATTCAGTTCACGTGTTTACGGGCTCTGCTAGAGATGCTCTTAGCAGATAGCTCCATCTTTAGTGTCTCGTTGCACATACAAAACCAAGAGGCGAGATACAAACATCAGTTCTAATTGTCTTCCTCCTCCTGTTGTCCATGTCCGTTACCTGCTGTGAAGTAACTATGCAGCTGGCCGTGGTGTAGGCGCAGCTGTCCGTGGTGCAGCTGCGGGTACTTGCTATTGTAGTGCAGGTGCCGACGTCCATGTGGGTGGCGCGCCGCTGCTGCCGCCGTCCCCACCCCCGTCGCTAGCTCGGTTGGAGGCTTGTTCGACCCATTGCGAACCCACCAGCGGAACCGGCCGGTCGGTCGAGTGGAGGTTTCCTGTCGAGGCTTAGCATCACTTGGGCCCCAATTTGTTAATTGGCCTATTAGTGTTCCTAATTCATATTGTTGTGTTCTCTGCAACAAATTGCATTGAAAACTGGTGTTTTGTGCAAAACAAAATCGAAGTTGTGGTTTTGTGCAACTTTAGCATCAACAAGTGGCGTGAAGTGCTATTCCCTCGGCGAGTGGCGACAGGCGGCGGCATGAACGAGATCCATGTGTTCGCTTACGAGGAAGAGGAGGACTCTGCGCGCGTGTCGATTCAAGTCGCTGGTGGCAGCCCAACTAAAGAGAAAAGCCCTGTGTAAGCCCAAATTGGGTATTTTGGCCCAGGTTGGACCGCTGATCTCGGGAGGCCTCTCGACAGCGTGCTGGTTCGATTTTCACGACTTTAACACGTAAAAACAACAGTTCAAAAAAAAACACGTACAAAACAAATCTAATTTTTTTTTCGAAAATGGGGGAACTCTAATCTGTATATCTATACCTAATAATAAAGGAGCTAAGGTTTCTGCCAAAATTTTCGTCCAACTTTTTAAAGACCGTTTTACCCTCCCACCAAATCGCATAATACATTAAATTGCCCCGTACCGGTTCGTATTAGTTTTTCCGAACTGCTCTTCCGCGGCTTTTTTTTTTTCTCTCCCGCAGACTTCAGCCGCCGCACGCACCAGGCTCGCCTGGCCGCCATGGGTCGAGATCGCGAACAAGGCCACCACTGGGCTTTTTTGTTCAAAATATCGCAGTGCTGGCTCACGAACGGATATTTAGTGTCAATAGTCCCACCTCGCTCACCTATAACGAGTTTTACCGGTTTATATGCCTAAATTTTCTGGATTATAACAAGCTGATTTGGAACAATAAGAATCAGCAAAGATGGAAAGCAAGAATCGAACGAACGCTGCTGAGGGACCAGATTGAAAGAGGGAATTAAATGAAGGAAACGGATCGCAATCCGCAGAATTTGGGGAAGGAGGAAATTAAAGAAACGCATAAGGTCGGAATCGATCAAACAAAATTGGGAAAAAGCCTCAGAACCGGAGGAGAGAGATCCCGGCGCGAGCGATGGAGCCCTGGCCCTGGCCGACGCCCGGGCGTGAGAGGGAAAGGGGCCGAGCCGCCGAGGAACTGGTGCAGGGCGGCGTGGCGCTGGTGGTCTGCAGGAATGGAGACTGGAGAGTCTACCGAGTGGGGAGGTTATCGGATATGGTTTGGGTGGTCAACTCGGTTGCTAGCTGGGCCAAGCGAATATTGTGGGCCAGTCTGGTCTGGGCTGTGCACCGGCAGGTCCTTAGGTGAGAGGGTCTCTCTTTTTTTTTTTTGTTCTATGGAGTCTTTCTTAGAAAGAGGATCTGATGGAGTCTAGAATTGTCAACAAGCCCCGTTAGAAAATAAAAAAAGCAGCAGCATCATTCTTGGAGCTAATATCTAATGATCTGAAGGATATCAGACGAATTTGCGGAAAAGAAAAGAGGAAGGAAAACGAATATAGCCTGATGAGGGGCGTTGACTTGGGGAAGTGGCACTGTTGGTCGGACCAAGCTCGATAGGCCAATACTGGCGTTGGCGGGCGGAGCAAGGGTCGGGAGGCGCCTCGACGCCATCGCCATGAACCAGCGGAAAAAGCGTGCCACCGGAAGGGGTGAGGAGCGAGGATGTGAGGTGATATCTAAGCCCCAAGCCACTAAGTGCCAGGCAGAACAAGCATGTCCCGTCGTAAGGGGTCCTGATGTTTCTCAGCGAGGCGAGAAGGAGGCGCTCCTCCGCTATGTCAACTCGAACTCCTACACAAACCGATTCAGTACCTACGTGCTAACAAAAATTAGGGAAAGTGGGTTCTAGGAGAGGCTTTTTGCCCGTTGTTTCCGCTGGTTGTGATTCAGTAATTACAGTTTGGGTTCTAGGAGAGGCTTTCTCGTGATGTACAAGTACAATTCAGAAGAAAAAAAATCTGTTCCATGGTTTATATCTCTATGATTTTGGCTTTGCAAAATAAGTTCGAGGAGAGCAAAAACTTTGTTGGCCCTCTTCTTGAATTTCTCAAGCGTGAAATATTTTGTATCATCTTATTTCAGTGGTTCTAATACAATCATATTCTGAATCTGTAAAGTGCACACAAAAATAGTAAATGTGCCTCCACCTGGAAAATTTGGATACACAATTTAGTTTTACACAGAGACCTAACGGTTGAGGTTTATGCAGATTAATAATTATGTTAATGGTCTACGAAGCTGAGTTACAACACTAACTCAATTTAGTTCGAGCAGGCATTTCAACATGTGAACACATCAACTATCTGAGATGATATTTCTACCATGAAAGATCGGTTTTATGGTCTTTAAATAATTATTAGATCTAATTATTATTAGCTTCATGTAAAGAATCTTGCCAGATCGACAACACAATAGTCTCTATTTGTACAAAATCAGTCTATCATGTGAGCCATTGTGTTTGTTTTGATATTTTTATAGCACAGCTAAATGGATGACAATGAATGTAGTTTTATATCATGCAAATTAGAGTTTATTTGGGGATAATTTTTGTAATGTAGTTAAACTATAATAGCAGATTTATTCGTCTTCTTTTTTCTCTTCTTAACGCCAATGGTATATTGATGTGGCACTACCGCATGTACGGTGTAGCGTGATTGAATTGGCGGTTAGGTGAACCAGTGAAGGCACGTCTAACTGTCGTTGATTAATGGGACAAACTTATACCAAGAAAAGCATACGCAGTGTGCCACAGTAGCATATTACAGATGAATTTTTAGTATTGATTACGATGGTGACCAAGACGAAAAGTGTCAACACAAATACCTTACAGGAGTATTTGAATATTTATTTATCCCGGTGCAACGCACGGGCACTTTTGCTAGTACATGCATATAGGAGCTTATACTGAAACTTCTAGGCAAAAAATATTGAGTACTCATTGCATAAGTTGAATAGTTCTAGCTCCGCGCGACCGTGGTCATAGGTGAGAAGCAATTGCCTGCCTCGCGATGTTAGTGGCGTTAGCGCTTTGGAATGAAAGAAACGATAGGATCTTCCGTCGCACCTCCTCCTTGTTATCGGTAGTTCTCGTCATCAGAATCTTTATGGAGATACATTTGGATGCAGGAGTGATGAACTATATGTTAACGGTTTCATGGCAATGGAGCAGGGCCAGCTTTTAGAGGAGCAAGTACATCCAAATACCTGTCCCATTCGTCTACACCAGCGCCAGATTTCTAACTAGTCCCCATGTTTATTCTATGTGCTGTCTCCGGACATTCTGAATTACTCTGTTGTGCTCGTGGAGCGCGGAGAGTCATTGTAGAGTGTAGACCGATTCATGGCCGAAATCTTCCGGGCCAGCTGCTAGAAGTTTATGGTCGCCGCGAACTCGGGCGGTCCGTCGTAGTATGCGGCGACGGTGATCTCTCCGGCCCGCTGCGAAGGATGCATACAGCCGAGTTGGGCGGGCAGTCGCTGTTCGACCCCAGCCTCCCGCAGTCCCGCTCCTGCAGTTTCGCACTCGCTATCTATGTTCAGATACCGTATATATATATGGATTCACAAACGCAGATATATATCAGTCATAGCAAAAATAAAACGTGCAAAACTTTCCTGAAAAGATAAAGCTAGGTACCGGATGCGTGTGGGCTTGCGAAGGTGACGTGCCTGTGCGGCTGTAGAAGTCGGCAAAGGGAGTAGAAACGGCAGGCTGATTCGCACCGGAAAGTGGCATTTATTCGTATGCTCAAATTAACATGTTGTATAGGAGAAGCTTTTGTATTTCACGAATGGACACGGCTAGGGAGCACTCGGATGCTCGTTTGTCCACCCAAGCACCCCCCTAAAAGTAGAAAGTTTAGCACAATACGTGCATTTAATGTCATGTGATTTTTTTTAAAAAGTCATAACTTTTAAACCATTTGTTGAAATTGTGATCCGTTTTCATCGTTGGACCTCTTACGACGAGATCTTCGAAACTAGATCTCATTTGTATATATTTCGACAAACTTATTTTTCGAAAACCAACTTAGTTGTTGCGAAAAATCAACTCTAGTATTATGGTGAAGCAACTTCATACAAAAAGTTGGTTACACTATTTTTTTTTGAATATTTTGTGCCAACTTAGTTTCTATGATACTTGGTTAGCAACAACTGCCATCAACTCCAGTATTGAGACATCAATTTTGCTCTACTTGTTGCCAATCATACTTTCTAGTATTGTTAGTAACTTGATTTTCTATGTGCACAACTTAGTAGCAATGAAAATACAACTTCATATCAAACAGTCCGCAACTTTGGTACATCGATATGCAACTTCAGTATAACGGTACACCATATTGACAAACAATGATGCTAGCTTACTTAGTACTAGCAGTAGGTAACTTAGACACGATAATACGCAAGTTCACGATAATGGAGCCCAATTAGCGGCGGGCAACTTAGGCGTGTTGTCACGTGAGCTACAACTTCAACATAGTGGTAGACATCCCCATTGTAGGCAAAGTACGCGAGATGCAACTCCACATATGGGATACGCAACTTTACATTAGAAGTACACAACTTAGCAATTGTAGGTAAGAAACTTAGCACTAAGAGGTATACATCTTAGCAATAATAAATGTGCAACTAAGCACAACGGGATACAACTTAATAATAATGGGCATGAAACTTCGCAATAGGAGGTATGCAACTTAACACCAGTAAGTATGCAACTTAAAATTAATGAGTATATAACTTAATACTAGTGGGTATGCAACCTAACACTAATGAGTATATAATTTAGCAATAGTGGGTATGCAACTTAGCACATGTGTGTAATAACAATTAACTGCTTAAAAACACGAGTTAGGAAGTATGTTAGTGAACGATTTATCACGTGTAAAATAAGACTTAGCTTGCCTATGCTACCAAAAATACTGCCCAAAAAATTTGACTTAGCACAAATGTGAAGAACTAATTTATCGTACACTCCCGATGACATGGCCCGAACTTTGCTTGTTTCAACTACATCTCAGTTGGTAAATGGATGTAACTTGGGATAAAATGCAACGGCGAGCACCACCACACGCGCTCGGATCCCCGGGGCCGCGGCGAGGAGTGCGGCAGCCGCGCGTCAAGGGCGAGATGGAGGCGCGAGGAGGCCTTGGCAGCGTGCCATCTGCGACACACGAGCACATGAGCTATTGCGGTCACCGGAGACGAGGAAGCCAAAACCACAGATAGGGGCTCCTCGTGGATCCAGCGGCGGCGCTCACGTGTGGGGTGGAGCGAGGCGGCCATGAGGCGAGCGGCGCAGCGCTGGGAGCGGCTGCAGGCACGTGCGGGGCGCGGGCGCGCTTGGCGGGCAGCGGCCAAGTTGGCGGCGGCGCTCACGCACGGGGTGGAGCGAGTCCGCTGTGAGGCGAGCGGTGCAGCACTAGGGCGTTGCCAAGCGCGCGTGTTGATCGGCGTGTGGGCGCGCGCGGTTGTGTTGCCCGGAGCTTGGCCGGGCAAGAGACGGCGACACAACTCGGGTTGAGGGAGATGACTAAGGAGGCGGTTGGCGGATCGGCTGGATCCCAAGTGTGATGGTGTCCTCAACTTACTTTAGATGATATAACCAACTTAGTGAGGTGATAAAAGTAACTTTGCCATGTTGTCAAAAAGCAAGTTAACTAATATAGAAGATGATGAAAGAAAAAAAAGGAAAACCAACTAAGTTGGATTAAGTGACCAACTTAGCTATGTTGAACAAGACAATTTAATGAAAATTACTGTACAACTTTAAAAAGGGGTAGTGCCAAAGAAAACTAAATGAACTTAACTGAAATTTAAATTCAACTAAAAATACAACTATGGTGGATTCCAGTACCCAACTTTGCTATATTGAACACTGCAACTTAATGTAAATTACTATACAACTAAAAAAAGGGTAGTGTTGTAGAAAATATAAATAAACTTAACTAGAAATTATTAAACGAAAAGCAACTAAGCTGGATGAAGTGACCAACTTAGCTATGTTGAATAACACAATTTAATGAAAATTAGTGTACAACTTAAAAATGGGTAATGCTGAAGAAAAATAAATGAACTTAGCTAGAATTTCACTACAACTAAAAATACAACTATGGTGGATTCCAGTACCCAACTTAGCTATATTGAACAATACAACTTAATGTAAATTATTATGCAACTAAAAAAAGGGTAGTGCTGTAGAAAAATAAAAATAAACCTAACTAGGAATTATTAAATGAAAAAGCAACTATGTTGGATTAAGTGACCAACTTAGCTATGTTGAATAAGACAATTTAATGAAAATTAGTGTGCAATTTAAAAAGGGGTAGTGCTTCAACTAAAAATACAACTATGGTGGATTCCAATACCCAAATTAGCTATATTGAACACTGCAACTTAATGTAATCAGTATACAACTCATCATAGCAACCGACAACGGTGGCCTCGCTCTGACATCGACGGTAGCAACTCGAGTAGGCGACCACCTACATAAGAACCAATAGATCAACAATGTAGAACGGGTTCGCGGACCATCCGAGCTCCATGGACTGTGGGCAAAGTCAACTAACAAAAAAATCATGGTCATTTGCATGAAAGCAATAAAGTAGAAGGACTTAGATGAAAATTCCTGAAGGGATAAGGTTTCCTCCCATTTTTTCCTTGATGTAATCCTTGATGTAATTGAAACATGTTATTGGCCATGCACGTATGTAGTAGCATGATGAGTTGATATTAGGCTGCATCTGTTGCAGATGGTAGTCAACAGTAGGGCTGTGGTGTGTGTCCCTGAACTGTAGCGACGCGTGTGTGCTGAGTATGTTTCAGCATGGGTACAGTGCGTGTATGTGTGTGTGTTTGTGTAACTGCACACAAAAGTGAAGGAAGCCGGCTGTGTTGGCCAGAGCAAAGAGAGAAAGGCATTCGTTGGAAAGAAACTGAACATGTGTCTCCTCTGTATTTTCCCTGGCCTTTGCATTTTCTCGAACACCTCCTGAGCGTCGCGAGATCCACCAAATCAGAGCGTGAACTCGAGTTCCAGCTGACACCGGCCAGGACAACCGTCATCTTGGAGTCTCGGCGCGGGCAAAACGGGGCTCTCTTGGGCGTGGGCATCGCGGAAGCTCAGGTGAGGAGGTCGGCCCCCAAGCAAGAGAGCGGACGGGACGGAGGCCGGCGAAGGAGGTAGAGCGACGAGAGCAGATGAGGCCTAAGAAGAGACGGAGAAGCCTCGCCACGCCGGCGCCGGTCCTTCTGCCTCTCTTCTGCCGCCGTCTAAGATTCAGGGCGCCGTCCACCTGGACGGCGACAACCAGAGCCGGGATGCGGGCCATCACCAGAGCGCCACTGAGTGACCCTCTGTGCCTCCTCCTCCCCTCGGTTCGCGGAGGCGACGATCGCCCAGCACGCAGAGAAAAGAGGAAGACACGATGAGGACGCACGTGGACGAGTCCGGGCTGTGGCGATGATCCCCTATCCGGCACAGGCGGGGCAGGAGGACTCGATGTCGGCGGCGGCGGAATTCCAGGAGGGCGCTGCAGTGGAAATCCAACGACGGCGGCTGGAATCTGGGGGAGCGGCGGCGGCGGTAGTCCGGCGGGTCGAGGCGGAAGAACTATGCAGAGGTTGGGAAGAATGGCAGACCCCAGGTGCGGGTTTGTCGGGAGGAAGGTTGATCACGCGGTGCGATCCGTGTTGTTCGATCGCATCGGACGGCCAGAAATCGGATGCTCGGTTTGACAACCAGCATCCAAGCACTTTTTAGCACTTGGGTTTACATTAAGTTGCAGTGTTCAATATAGCAAAGTTGGGTACTGGAATCCACCATAGTTGTATTTTTAGTTGAATTTAAATTTCAGTTAAGTTCATTTAGTTTTCTTTGGCACTACCCCTTTTTAAAGTTGTACAGTAATTTTCATTAAATTGTCTTGTTCAACATAGCTAAGTTGGTCACTTAATCCAACTTAGTTGGTTTTCCTTTTTTTTCTTTCATCATCTTCTATATTAGTTAACTTGCTTTTTGACAACATGGCAAAGTTACTTTTATCACCTCACTAAGTTGGTTATATCATCTAAAGTAAGTTGAGGACACCATCACACTTGGGATCCAGCCGATCCGCCAACCGCCTCCTTAGTCATCTCCCTCAACCCGAGTTGTGTCGCCGTCTCTTGCCCGGCCAAGCTCCGGGCAACACAACCGCGCGCGCCCACACGCCGATCAACACGCGCGCTTGGCAACGCCCTAGTGCTGCACCGCTCGCCTCACAGCGGACTCGCTCCACCCCGTGCGTGAGCGCCGCCGCCAACTTGGCCGCTGCCCGCCAAGCGCGCCCGCGCCCCGCACGTGCCTGCAGCCGCTCCCAGCGCTGCGCCGCTCGCCTCATGGCCGCCTCGCTCCACCCCACACGTGAGCGCCGCCGCTGGATCCACGAGGAGCCCCTATCTGTGGTTTTGGCTTCCTCGTCTCCGGTGACCGCAATAGCTCATGTGCTCGTGTGTCGCAGATGGCACGCTGCCAAGGCCTCCTCGCGCCTCCATCTCGCCCTTGACGCGCGGCTGCCGCACTCCTCGCCGCGGCCCCGGGGATCCGAGCGCGTGTGGTGGTGCTCGCCGTTGCATTTTATCCCAAGTTACATCCATTTACCAACTGAGATGTAGTTGAAACAAGCAAAGTTCGGGCCATGTCATCGGGAGTGTACGATAAATTAGTTCTTCACATTTGTGCTAAGTCAAATTTTTTGGGCAGTATTTTTGGTAGCATAGGCAAGCTAAGTCTTATTTTACACGTGATAAATCGTTCACTAACATACTTCCTAACTCGTGTTTTTAAGCAGTTAATTGTTATTACACACATGTGCTAAGTTGCATACCCACTATTGCTAAATTATATACTCATTAGTGTTAGGTTGCATACCCACTAGTATTAAGTTATATACTCATTAATTTTAAGTTGCATACTTACTGGTGTTAAGTTGCATACCTCCTATTGCGAAGTTTCATGCCCATTATTATTAAGTTGTATCCCGTTGTGCTTAGTTGCACATTTATTATTGCTAAGATGTATACCTCTTAGTGCTAAGTTTCTTACCTACAATTGCTAAGTTGTGTACTTCTAATGTAAAGTTGCGTATCCCATATGTGGAGTTGCATCTCGCGTACTTTGCCTACAATGGGGATGTCTACCACTATGTTGAAGTTGTAGCTCACGTGACAACACGCCTAAGTTGCCCGCCGCTAATTGGGCTCCATTATCGTGAACTTGCGTATTATCGTGTCTAAGTTACCTACTGCTAGTACTAAGTAAGCTAGCATCATTGTTTGTCAATATGGTGTACCGTTATACTGAAGTTGCATATCGATGTACCAAAGTTGCGGACTGTTTGATATGAAGTTGTATTTTTATTGCTACTAAGTTGTGCACATAGAAAATCAAGTTACTAACAATACTAGAAAGTATGATTGGCAACAAGTAGAGCAAAATTGATGTCTCAATACTGGAGTTGATGGCAGTTGTTGCTAACCAAGTATCATAGAAACTAAGTTGGCACAAAATATTCAAAAAAAAATAGTGTAACCAACTTTTTGTATGAAGTTGCTTCACCATAATACTAGAGTTGATTTTTCGCAACAACTAAGTTGGTTTTCGAAAAATAAGTTTGTCGAAATATATACAAATGAGATCTAGTTTCGAAGATCTCGTCGTAAGAGGTCCAACGATGAAAACGGATCACAATTTCAACAAATGGTTTAAAAGTTATGACTTTTTAAAAAAAATCACATGACATTAAATGCACGTATTGTGCTAAACTTTCTACTTTTAGGGGGGTGCTTGGGTGGACAAACGAGCATCCGAGTGCTCCCTAGCCGTGTCCTAATGTAAATTACTATACAACTAAAAAAAGGGTAGTGTTGTAGAAAATATAAATAAACTTAACTAGAAATTATTAAACGAAAAGCAACTAAGCTGGATGAAGTGACCAACTTAGCTATGTTGAATAACACAATTTAATGAAAATTAGTGTACAACTTAAAAATAGGTAATGCTGAAGAAAAATAAATGAACTTAGCTAGAATTTCACTACAACTAAAAATACAACTATGGTGGATTCCAGTACCCAACTTAGCTATATTGAACAATACAACTTAATGTAAATTATTATGCAACTAAAAAAAGGGTAGTGCTGTAGAAAAATAAAAATAAACCTAACTAGGAATTATTAAATGAAAAAGCAACTATGTTGGATTAAGTGACCAACTTAGCTATGTTGAATAAGACAATTTAATGAAAATTAGTGTGCAATTTAAAAAGGGGTAGTGCTTCAACTAAAAATACAACTATGGTGGATTCCAATACCCAAATTAGCTATATTGAACACTGCAACTTAATGTAATCAGTATACAACTCATCATAGCAACCGACAACGGTGGCCTCGCTCTGACATCGACGGTAGCAACTCGAGTAGGCGACCACCTACATAAGAACCAATAGATCAACAATGTAGAACGGGTTCGCGGACCATCCGAGCTCCATGGACTGTGGGCAAAGTCAACTAACAAAAAAATCATGGTCATTTGCATGAAAGCAATAAAGTAGAAGGACTTAGATGAAAATTCCTGAAGGGATAAGGTTTCCTCCCATTTTTTCCTTGATGTAATCCTTGATGTAATTGAAACATGTTATTGGCCATGCACGTATGTAGTAGCATGATGAGTTGATATTAGGCTGCATCTGTTGCAGATGGTAGTCAACAGTAGGGCTGTGGTGTGTGTCCCTGAACTGTAGCGACGCGTGTGTGCTGAGTATGTTTCAGCATGGGTACAGTGCGTGTATGTGTGTGTGTTTGTGTAACTGCACACAAAAGTGAAGGAAGCCGGCTGTGTTGGCCAGAGCAAAGAGAGAAAGGCATTCGTTGGAAAGAAACTGAACATGTGTCTCCTCTGTATTTTCCCTGGCCTTTGCATTTTCTCGAACACCTCCTGAGCGTCGCGAGATCCACCAAATCAGAGCGTGAACTCGAGTTCCAGCTGACACCGGCCAGGACAACCGTCATCTTGGAGTCTCGGCGCGGGCAAAACGGGGCTCTCTTGGGCGTGGGCATCGCGGAAGCTCAGGTGAGGAGGTCGGCCCCCAAGCAAGAGAGCGGACGGGACGGAGGCCGGCGAAGGAGGTAGAGCGACGAGAGCAGATGAGGCCTAAGAAGAGACGGAGAAGCCTCGCCACGCCGGCGCCGGTCCTTCTGCCTCTCTTCTGCCGCCGTCTAAGATTCAGGGCGCCGTCCACCTGGACGGCGACAACCAGAGCCGGGATGCGGGCCATCACCAGAGCGCCACTGAGTGACCCTCTGTGCCTCCTCCTCCCCTCGGTTCGCGGAGGCGACGATCGCCCAGCACGCAGAGAAAAGAGGAAGACACGATGAGGACGCACGTGGACGAGTCCGGGCTGTGGCGATGATCCCCTATCCGGCACAGGCGGGGCAGGAGGACTCGATGTCGGCGGCGGCGGAATTCCAGGAGGGCGCTGCAGTGGAAATCCAACGACGGCGGCTGGAATCTGGGGGAGCGGCGGCGGCGGTAGTCCGGCGGGTCGAGGCGGAAGAACTATGCAGAGGTTGGGAAGAATGGCAGACCCCAGGTGCGGGTTTGTCGGGAGGAAGGTTGATCACGCGGTGCGATCCGTGTTGTTCGATCGCATCGGACGGCCAGAAATCGGATGCTCGGTTTGACAACCAGCATCCAAGCACTTTTTAGCACTTGGGTTCACGAATAAAGAATACCTGAATAAAGAGATGTTAGTACAAGGACAATGCAATACATAAATTTTGTGGACATAGCTCAAAATGTACGTATAAGACTCTACCAATACCATGGTGTTGATGGTTCTATGCGACGGAGTAGAAGCGCTTAGGATGCTTTGTTATGAGCTGTTGCTGGGCAACACAACCGATGGATATGTTATGTAGCTTATCCATTAGTCGTGGGTAAGAACAATTGAAGTAGGGCGCGGATGCAGCAGTAGGTCTCTACACCAGCAGTAGGCCTCTGCAACGAAATCATAACCCTTGTAATTCCACGCCACCCCCCGCTCCCGTCGCCCCCCCCCCCCCCTCCGGAGAGTGGCCGGGGCGCCGCAGCCCCACGCCCGTGCGACCCTTCCTCCCTCCCCTTCCCCGTCGCCGCTGCCGGTGGGAGCCATCGGAGCCCGGGTGGTGCTGGCGGTGGCAGCCTCCCTCTTTCCCTCGCGCAACGACGAACCGTCGGGGTGGGCTCGTTCCAGCGGCGGTGGAAGGCGTCGGTCCTGGGCCCGGCTGCCGTGGGCACCCGCCGTGTGGTGGCTCGTGCTCGGGCGTAGTGGTGGAGCCCCCGGCCGCCGCCGCTGGTGCTGCAGGGGGTGCTCGTGGGGCCGGCCAGATCTTGGCCCACGGGCGTAAATCTGGGCTTGTTGGGCCCGGTCACCCTCACACCCCTGCATTTCCAATAGTGACCTCTTGTGCCTGCCGTTGTCGCGTGGTTGGGGTTGATGGAGTCATCTGAGCAGCGGGTTGCCGGTACTGCGCAGTGCCCAGAGTCCGGGAGTCCTGCTCAACTGTGTCGGAACCATGGGGGTTTCTGGTTGTTTTGTCGCCGCTGTGGGGCGACATTCTTGTGTCGGAACCATGGGGGTTTCTAGTTATTTTGTCGCCGCTGTGGGGCGACGTTCTTGCTGGCCATCCGAGATTGGGTCCTTGGGCTAGCACGTGCTCGCTGGTAGAGCTGCTCACGCGGTTGTGGTATGCTTCCCATCCGACCAGTTTGGTCGTGATTGTGAAGCTGTTGACACTCTAGGGATGGTGGGGTCGTCGGATTGCCGCTAATCTAGCATCGTTGATGTCTTGATATGGATCTGGCCGGGCATTGCCAGCCATTCTGCGTTCACCTTTGCGGTTGAGTCTAGTTGGGGCTAGTTCATAGTGCGGGTTCGGTTGGGGGCACGGTAGTGATTTCTGCACTGTCTGCACTAGGCCTTCGCGATGGCGTCCAGAACTTTGATTGGGTTTTGGACCTCGGCGAAAGCTGCATGGCCGTGGCCTGTGCCGGTGATGGCGGGACTTGCGGGTGTCGCTCCCTTGTTGAAGGCGTCCCGATGATGTCTCTCCTGTTCGACGTAATGAGCTCCGTCCCTCCGCATCAATCTGCTCTCCTTGGGGACCTCGCTTTGGGCATTCCTCTCTGGTAGTGTCTTGTGGATCACCCTGTGACCTCTCGCTGGTGTTGCAGCCCTCTTGCAGCGTCGGCCTGGCTGCTTTTACACGGTTTGTTGCGGTAGCTGATGTCCTCCCTAGCACATTGGGGGGCTTTGCTAGGTCGACGTCCGGTCGTAGCCCTTGCCGGTGTGCTTATCCCAATGCCAGAGGATGATGTTGTGTTCTTGGTCTAGACCTAGCTCGAGCTCCAGGGGTGGTAGCTCTCGGGTCTGGGTGAAATCTTTGCAGGACCTTTTGTCTCTGTCGGTGACGATGGCGTATTCTAGCGTCATTCACCTTCTTGTAGGCATCGCCGCAAGCCCCCCCCCTCATTTGGTTCCTCAAGCTTTGTTAGGTGGTCGGTCGATCGTTGAGTCCCCCGTGGATAGCTGTCTTGGTGCGGTGGAGGTTTTGTTGGTGCGAACATGGCTGTGCTCCGGTGGACAAAGCTCCCTCTTCATGGATCAAGTTGGCGCTCCGGTGGGCTTGACGTTACATGTGGTTTCTTCTGTTTGAGTATCGGTTTGTGTTTGATGGGTGTGTGTTGTAATTCCTGGTGTAACTTCTAGCCTGTTGATGATTTAGTTAATTCAAAGGTGGGCTCATTTCGAGCCTTCCGTCTAAAAAAGAACATTGAGTTATATGTTGAAATAAGCATGCAGAAGAACAATGAAGTCAATGTCATATGGGATCAGATTGAGTCATTCAAAATGTTGCATTCTATATGATCTTGTGAAGTTAGAATTTGCATCGTAGTTGTGGTGCCGAACCATTTAGAGCTTAAAGCTGCCCTAATAATATCATATGGAAATCTGGCATAAAAGAGTACGTAACCTAGAATGACAGAGAAACCGCATCCATGTTGCGTGAATGATTCAAATGATAAGAATTGACTAATCGAGCCTGAATGGAAGTACATTGTAGCTTCTCTTTTACATTACAAAACTTATATGTATGATTTAAAATATTGGTAATAAAATAATTTGTTTGAATTTTGAAAATTATAATTTCACAAATATACCTGTAAACATGTCTCAAAATATATCTTTCAAAATGTATGAGGATTGTCATTGCTTTGTTAATTTTTCATTTTCTTTCTAAACAATGGATGTTCTGTGGGTTAGTTTGGCTCAGGTTTTCACAGCCCTATCCAAGATCGCCATGTTGAAAAAAGTGAATCTACATCATTAGATTTATCATTAAACATGCTTCATACTCCCTTTTGTTATTCCTTAGAAATATAATCATGTACTGTATGAAACAAGGACCGAATACAACTTTACAGTATATTCATGATTAGAACATCATGTATTTGCAATAAATGAAAACAAAGGAGAGTATAAGATACAAAAACACTCTCACTTTCAGCATTAGAACGCGATGTGTATGAAGTATCAGCCTAGCTAGTGTGTTACGCTAGTTACAGTGTGGATTAATTGCAGAGTCATTGTAGACCGATTCATGGCCTAAATCTTCCGGGCCAGCTGCTTGAAGTTGATGGGCGCTGTAAACTCGGCTGGTCCGTCGTAGAATGCGGCAGCGCTGAGCTCTCCGGCGCGCTGCGAAGGATGTACCCGGTCCCAGAAGACAAACTGGTCGTGGTCGCCGCATAGCACCGAGTTGGGCAGGCAGTCGCTGTCCGCCCCCAGCCTCCCACTCCCGCAGCACGCGCTATCTATGTTCACATATCCTACACAGTGTTGAATCACATATACACAGATTAGTCACAATCAATCAGTAACAGTAACACAAATGGTTCTTCGTCTACTTCTGAAAAGGTGTATGATATGTACCAGATGCCTGTGGATTTGCGAAGGTGACTTGTGAGAGGCTGTAGGAGTCGGCGAGGGAGTAGACAAGGCCTGGCAGCCTGGCGGCGAGGCTGGCCAGGAGGGACTTGAGCGCGTCATCAAAGCCCGCCGCAAGCAGATTGAGGCCGTCGTTGCATGCGGCCGTCGAGTTGAGTGCCCGCACGGCCGGCACGCAACCTAGCAGCCCCACGTTGATGATCCCAAACTTCCTCGCGCCCATGTTGTACAAGTTCTACACGCGTGACAAACATAGAGTTAGACTAGTCACAATGCATAATATCATATAGAAGTATCATGCGTATGATAGTACTACATGTTACTATCTTCACAATGCATGGTATCATATACTAGTATCATAGTCTCCATATATTAATTGTTTTGTAGAATCTCAATGCAAATATATGTACAAGATTTACTTGATATTAATTTTTTTAGTAGTATGTGCTATGATACAGTATCTACCTATGATACTAGTACCCTCTCTCTCATCCTTAATTGCACTGCCACATCAGCATTTTGCATGCATGGAATGCATAATACTACCTATGATACTCCCGTTGTGGGTAGTCTTAGAACCATGCATTGGTCGACTAGCTTGCTCGTCGTTGGGGCGTGCTCTTTCTGTTTCATATTAATTATCGTTGATTTATTACACAGTCGTACTAAATTAGTGATATAACTAATATCAAATCAGAGGGAGTAGACGGTGAATCGGTGATGAGGTTGGTAGTACCGTGATAGCGGCGGAATAGCCAGAGATGAGGCTGGAGTAGAGCGCCACGACGTCGGTCGGCGCAGCCGCGAATACGAATAGGTCGTTGCTCCCGACGCTGATGAGGAAGAATGATCTCGAGAGTAGGATTCGCACTGCAGTGCTGCCCACCTTGGCCTGCATCTTGGCCTTGGTTGACTCGAAGTACATCACCTGCTTGGACAATGGGATGTTGGTCCCCGCATGCTGCATGCGTCCATGAATTGGTGATTAGGTAATTCCATGCATATGTCCACGCCTTAACAACACTTGCGTGTGGAACTCATGGGTGATATTGACATTCACGTGAAGAGTATCAGTTGTTGAGATGGATCGATTAAGGACTTACAGTGGAGTCCAGAATACCGGCTCCCGCGGAAGCATAGCTCACACCTTCAGCCAGAGCACTGACGACCAGAGGGGTGGTGCCTGGTGCGAGTGACAGATATGCCGGAGGGCTCTCCTTCAGACCCAACTTCTTTGCTGCAAACATGCACCATTATATGCACTCAGTTATACGATGACTATGATCAATTAAGCATGCAACCTCCATATGGATACAGTTGTACACACACGACTGGCATAAATACATACTCCCTCCCTATGTTCCATATTAGTCATCGCAAATTTTAGTAGAAAGTTATACTAAATCTCAGCGACAAGAATGCTCAAAGCTCGATAAGAGTACATACCAATAAAGTCTGCGACGTGGTACCCGTTGCTGAACCGTCCGGTTGGCTTGGATCCCGGATAGTCGACGCCGTAGAGGGGCGTGTTTGCTCTGGGGACGTCTGGCCCCGCCAAGTAGTTGTTGTTCCCGACGTCCAGCGTCGAGTCCCCAAAGACGTACATCGCCGGCACCTGCTTCAAGACCTTACTCGGCTGGACCACATCGCCGGCGACGACCAAATGCCGCCCGATGAAGGTTATAGCAACGATAGCAATAAAAACATGCTTCATGGCCAGGTCGTACCCCATGATATATAGATCGATGATGTTTCTGTATGTGTGCTAACTAACTTAGTTCTTGCTTGCACCCTAGATAGGCTTAGTTCTCTCTTTCTATATTTGTTTGTGGCAACGGTGAGCAACTAGTTATATAGGCCGAGGCGCATGCGCGTTTTCAACTCTCCTACCCTCTACCAGCAAGTCACATGCAGTCTCACTATCACTGTACCGTACTTCCTATATACCCTTTTCTTATAGGGCATGAACAAGTCGTGCGGAACAGAATTGGGAAGGCCCGTGCATGCTTTAATGATGCGCATATATTACTCGTTATCTACGTGCACATGTGACCACAGAATGGCTGGGCTGGCCTTGACGTGTACGTAACTATCGATATGGTCAACACTTTGTTAGGTCTGCATCGACCGTTAGCGTGTCTGATGTCTCGTTTTCAAATACTAGTGTCATCTTTTTCAGGAAACTAGCACAGCGGCCCTCGCAAATGCGAGAGCATCACCCTTATTATGTGTATTGCGTTTAAGAGCTAAATCTTAGATGTCATGGTTACTCATAAGGCTAAGATATTAAATTGTACGGTTGTAGAGCCACTATAAATATTATGCTAAGTATTATTCGTGTGGTTGAATTAATCATCTTCAATTTTGATTATCATCTCGCTTCGAAAACACAATATACTGATGACAATAAGTCTATTTTGCATATTGAAATAGAGTGCGGTGTTTTTGGTACTATATATGTGATGTCAAATCATTATGCAAGGTTAAAATTTGGATGTCTAGTTTTTAATTTAACTGTAAAGTTACAAAATATTAATTCCTTGTTCATATCCTATTTGGGGTACACGAAATGAATAAATAGATCATGTTTATACACGATAGAATACTATTTATTTATGTTCACTAAGATAATATACAAATGATTAATACAGTTACAGAAATCAACCTGCTATGTGTATATAGCTACTTTCAATATATCGCTTCATCATTGGTTCCAAATAAACGTTCATTTTCTCTGCATACAATATATGATTCTCAATTATAATAAATATTGTGTTCTATGAATATTAAAGGTCAAGTTCCCAAAAGGAGAACACCACACTTAATTGTTAGGTAAATATTTATTTTGGTGTGTAGTTAAGTGACATTATTTGACATGATCCAATAGATAAGCCATCGAAAGACTAAAAATATTCACTTAAATTACTCTCATTCTATTACCCCTTTAATGAAATACAATTGTTTTTAGACATGGACATGCATGATATTCAAACTTGCAAATTTGACCATTATATAAAGAAATTCTCACAAAA
This sequence comes from Lolium multiflorum, assembly GCA_030979885.1. Classification (NCBI taxonomy): domain Eukaryota; kingdom Viridiplantae; phylum Streptophyta; class Magnoliopsida; order Poales; family Poaceae; genus Lolium; species Lolium multiflorum. Next base: position 278,380,951 of record CM061753.1, on the reverse strand, counting down.
TCTAATATTAGCAAACATACTGCCTCCTACTCTGCTTTGTCTAGGTCATCTCACCGGCTGCAACGGTATGTAGATTTCACCCTAGAAAACAATGTTTTTTCCTTAGCTAATATGCCATGTTTGCTAGTTCAACGACTAAGTGTAGTTTAGGCTGTGTGTTTTGCAAGTGATATGTCCAAGACTATTGCGCGGTCAGACGACCATATGGCCCTAATCATAGAAATGGGAGGCTTGTGCACTCTCCTAAACCTTTGACGTTACTCTTATTTTTGAAATCTTGTGATATTATCTTTTTACACACATTAGTGTACACATGTTGGAAATTTATTCTATAAAAAGGGTTGCTTTATTTTTTGCGATGATCTAGTAGTTCCTTTGAGCATAAGTAGCATGCATTTACAAATTGAATGCAAATTACTCGTAAATAACTTAGTTCGCACACGTTTAATTTTACAGTTTCTTTGAGACACTTCCTTACCCTGTACCATTCTATGAAGTTGAATATGCATTGAAAGAAAATGTATGGTTGTACGGAAAAATTGGAGACTATTTTCCTTCTAAATATGTACCAATGATCAATCAATCTGATCTATCTTAGTCAACACAGACTCTTCTTACGGGCCTAACATTGATCTCTTCTTACATGACTTAGGATCATAGTTTTAAATTTTAGATCTAACTATTCAAAATACATTGGTGTTGAATACGGGTACCTCTTTTAGGGAGGCAGACGTGACCATCAACATTAAATCATGCTCATGTACTATCGTCGTAATATATTGTTCTGTATAGCTCAACCTTTATAATTTGTTCCCACAACACGATTAACGGGCAAGATAATTCAAATGATCTGGATCAGCGTGGCGCTTCTATTCTAAAACCCCATATATTGCTTTTAGCATATAAGTAGATATATATTCTAAGATTATGATATTAGAGCCTTATGTGCAATGTTTTAGTAAACCGATTTTCAGAATAATATATATATATATCTTGCAAAATAGATTTTATGAATGTTTAAATTAAATTAATTCACAGATATTTTATAATTAAATTTTTACTCAATCATGCACAGTAGACTTAGCTATATAGAGTCGCGCTATTTGATCCCCAGGTGCAGAATAACAATTCTGCATCCACCCACTATCTTTGTAATTGTAAATGAATTTTGCGTCACGTAAATTTTGGCTTACTTCGTAATTCAAGTATAACATAAGAAAAAAATAGACATGACCATATTTTTTTAATTACATAACGTACAAGACATAAAATACATATTTTAGGTGTTTTTTACACTGCAATGACTCATAAAATATGTTTTTATATCGATATTTTTGTTGTAAGTTAATATGAACAAAATTATTTGAGTACAAAAATACCTCTTTTAGGGACGTGACCATCAACATTAAATCATGTTCATGTACTATCGTCATATTGTTTTGTATAGCTCAACCTTTATAATTTGTTCCCACAACACGATTAACGGGTAAGATAATTCAAATGATGTGGATCAGCGTTGCGCTTCTATTCTAAAACCCCATATAATGCTTTTAGTATATAAGTAGATATATATTCTAAGATTATGATATTACAGCCTTATGTGCAATCTTTTAATAACCGATTTTCAGAATAATATATATATATATATATATATTTCGCAAAATAGATTTGATGAATGTTTAAATAAAATTAATTCACAGATATTTATAATTAATTTTTTTGCTCAATCATGCACAGTAGACTTAGCTATATCGAGTCGTGCTATTTGATCCCCAGGTGCAGAATAACTATTCTGCATCCACCCACTATTTTTGTAACCGTAAATGAGTTTTGCGTCACGTAAATTTTGTCTTACTTCATAAGTTAAGTATAACATAAGAAAAAATAGATATGGCCATATTTTTATTTTACATGACGTACAAAAATATGACATAAAATACATATTTGTTGTGTTTTTTTACACTGTAATGACTCATAAAATGTGTTTTTTATATCGATATTTTTGTTGTAAGTTAATAAGAACATAATTATTCGATTACAAAAACATAATTTTATGTAAGTAACGGCGTAAGATTATGTTTGGTGCAAAATAACTTTTCTGTACCCTGGAAGTCAAATAGTGTTTTTTTTTTTTTATGTTTTGCAAAACACATTTTATGAATGTTTAAATAAAATTAATTCGTAGATGTTTCATAATTAATTTTTCAACTCAATCATGCACAGTAGACTAAGCTATGTATTTATTGGTTATACATTTCATGTTACGTAATTTAAATTATTCATTTTTCTCACCCAAACGCTTTCTTTTAATTTTTTGCTAGGTATAGCCACTAGTAGAAAACAGGGCTTTCGTGTGAGCCTTTTGTCGCGGGCGCGCCAGCACCCGCGACAAATGGCCTGGCCACGTCGCCCCGAAACCATTTGGAGCGAGCCGGGCCTTTTATCGCGCCCTTTTGTCGGGCCGTATCACAACCCGCGACAAAAGGGGTCTGACGCGCCTCTGGCACCCCTTTTGTCGCGGGTCGTAATACGGCCCGCGACAAAAGGGCCATGCCTATATATATACACGCAGCCAGCCCCCCCCCCCCCTACATTTTTTTCCTTGGTGGTGAAAGGTGGAGGTGTATGCTAGCTCATTTTTTCTTGATGTGCACAAGAGGTGTTTGATGGAATGCTTGTGAGGGATGCCACTTGATTTTATTTGATAAGATTTCTCCTCTTTTTGATCCTAAAAGGTTAGCAACTATTTTCTCGTATATACATAGTCCGTACAATACTAATTTTAGCAAGGTGATTGCATCTGATACACTTATGATGCAGATGAGTCATCCATGGATGTACGGTAACCGATGTGCTCCCGCTTTCAGAGAGGGCGTGAATTATTTCCTGCTTGTGGCCGAGGCCAACAAGTCGAAGCAAGGTTTTATGTGTTGTCCATGTCTGAAATGTAAGAATGAGAAGGATTACTCTTGCTCAAGAGACATTAAGAGCCATCTGCTTCGGTTTGGATTCATGTCCAGCTATAATGTTTGGACCAAGCACGGAGAAGAAGGGGTTATGATGGAAGACGGTGATGAAGAAGAAGATAACGATGACCAGTACCGATCTATGTTCTCTGAATGCGATGATACCGCAATGGACGACAATGAAGAAGAAGGAGGTGAAGAACATGCATCAGATGATCCCGTTGATGATGATCTTCGTCGGGCCATTTCTGATGCAAGAAGAGACTATGCCACGGATAAGGAGAGGTTGCAGTTCGAAGACAGACATGTCAGAAGATTATAATAAGTTTAAAGAAATTCCGCCCTTCACGGTGAAAATTGACCCAAGCATCTTACTAAATGATGAAGATTCTCCATGGCTACGGCGTAGAAGATCACAACACTAGATGGCGATGTAATAATGTATTCTTCATATATAGTTCCCAAGACAATCTCTCCATTTATGTAATAATGAGAACCCTTTCCCCAACACTGTTAGAGGAGACGGAGTCTTTCACGGGCTTTGATGTCTACGGGAGCTTCTATTCTTGTAGACAGTGTTGGGCCTCCAAGAGCAGAGGTTTGTAGAACAGCAGCAAGTTTCCCTTAAGTGGATCACCCAAGGTTTATCGAACTCAGGGAGGAAGAGGTCAAAGATATCCCTCTCATGCAACCCTGCAACCACAAAGCAAGAAGTCTCTTGTGTCCCCAACACACCTAATAGGTGCACTAGTTCGGCGAAGAGATAGTGAAATACAGGTGGTATGAATAAGTAGTAGCAACGGCACCAGAAAGTGCTTTGCCCAGGACAGTAAACAAGCGTAGTAATGCGAAAGAGTAACGCAGAAACGAAACAAGCAACGATAGCGTATTTAGGAACAAGGCCTAGGGATTACACTTTTACTAGTGGACACTCTCAACATTGATCACATAACAGAATAGATAAATGCATACTCTACACTTTTGTTGGATGATGAACACATTGCGTAGGATTACACGAACCCTCAATGCCGGAGTTAACAAGCTCCACAATAATGCTCATATTTTAGTAACCTTTAGTGTAAGATAGATCAAAAGACTAAACCAAGTACTAACATAGCATGCACACTGTCACCTTCATGCATATGTAGGAGGAATAGATCACATCAATATTATCATAGCAATAGTTAACTTCGCAATCTACAAGAGATCATGATCATAGCATAAACCAAGTACTAACACGGTGCACACACTGTCACCTTTGCACACATGCAGGAGGAATAAAACTACTTTAATAACACATCACTAGAGTAGCACATAGATAAATTGTGATACAAAACATATTGCAATCATAAAGAGATATAAATAAGCACTTCACCATGCTCTTCAACAGTGAATAAGTATTCTGTGAAATATAGCCTAAGAGACCCACACGGTGCACACACTGTCACCTTTACACACGTGGGACAAGGAGTCTCCGGAGATCACATAAGTAAAACTCACTTGACTAGCATAATGACATCTAGATTACAAGCATCATCATATGAATCTCAATCATGTAAGGCAGCTCATGAGATTATTGTATTGAAGTACATAGGAGAGAGATGAACCACATAGCTACCGGTACAGCCCCGAGCTCGATGGAGAACTACTCCCTCCTCATGGGAGCAGCAGCGGTGATGAAGATGGCGGTGGAGATGGCAGCGGTGTCGATGGAGAAGCCTTCCGGGCACTTCCCCGTCCGGCAGGTGCCGGAACAGAGACTCCTGTCCCCGGATCTTGGCTTCGCGATGGCGGCGGCTGGAAGGTTTTCCGTATCGTGGTTCTTCGTATCGGGTTTCGCGACGGAGGCTTTATATAGGCGAAGAGGCGGCGCAGAGGGTCGAAGGGGTGGCCACACCATAGGCCGGCGCGCCGGGCCCAGCCGCGCCACCCTATCATCTGGGCCCAGTGCCCCCCTCGGTCCTTCCCGGTGTTCTGGATGCTTCCGGAAAATAGGAACCTGGGTCTTGATTTCGTCCGATTCCGAGAATATTTCGTTACTAGGATTTCTGAAACCAAAAACAGAGGAACAGCAACGGCACTTCATCTTGTTAATAGGTTAGTTCAGAAAATGCACGAATATGACATAAAGTGTGCATAAAACATGTAGGTATCATCAATAATGTGGCATGGAACACAAGAAAGTATCGATACGTCGGAGACGTATCAGCATCCCCAAGCTTAGTTCTGCTCGTCCCGAGCAGGTAAAACGATAATAAAGATAATTTCTGGAGTGACATGCCATCATAAACTTGATCATATTGTAAACATATGTAATGAATGCAGCGATCAAAACAATGGTAATGACATGAGTAAACAAGTGAATCATAAAGCAAAGACTTTTCATGAATAGTACTTTCAAGACAAGTATTAATAAGTCTTGCATAAGAGTTAACTCATAAAGCAATAAATCAGAGTAAAGGTATTGAAGCAACACAAAGGAAGATTAAGTTTCAGCGGTTGCTTTCAACTTGTAGCATGTATATCTCATGGATAATAGTCAACATAGAGTAATATAACAAGTACAATATGCAAGTATGTAGGAATCAATGCACAGTTCACACAAGTGTTTGCTTCTTGAGGTGGAGAGAGATAGGTGAACTGACTCAACAATAAAAGTAAAAGAATGGTCCTTCAAAGAGGAAAGCATCGATTGCTATATTTGTGCTAGAGCTTTTATTTTGAAAACATGAAACAATTTTGTCAACGGTAGTAATAAAGCATATGTATCATGTAAATTATATCTTACAAGTTGCAAGCCTCATGCATAGTATACTAATAGTGCCCGCACCTTGTCCTAATTAGCTTGGACTACCGGATCATCACAATGCACATGTTTTGACCAAGTGTCACAATGGGGTACCTCCATGCCGCCTGTACAAAGGTCTAAGGAGAAAGCTCGCATTTTGGATTTCTCGCTTTTGATTATTCTCAACTTAGACATCCATACCGGGACAACATGGACAACAGATAATGGACTCCTCTTTAATGCATAAGCATGTGGCAACAATTATTATTCTCATATGAGATTGAGGATATATGTCCAAAACTGAAACTTCCACCATGAATCATGGCTTTAGTTAGCGGCCCAATGTTCTTCTCTAACAATATGCATGCTCCAACCATAAAGGTGGTAGATCTCTCTTACTTCAGACAAGAACATGCATAGCAACTCACATGATATTCAACAAAGAATAGTTGATGGCGTCCCTAAACATGGTTATCGCACAACAAGCAACTTAATAAGAGATAAAGTGCATAAGTACATATTCAATACCACAATAGTTTTTAAGCTATTTGTCCCATGAGCTATATATTGCAAAGGTGAATGATGGAATTTTAAAGGTAGCACTCAAGCAATTTACTTTGGAATGGCGGATAAATACCATGTAGTAGGTAGGTATGGTGGACACAAATGGCATAGTGGTTGGCTCAAGGATTTTGGATGCATGAGAAGTATTCCCTCTCGATACAAAGCTAGGCTAGCAAGGTTATTTGAAACAAACACAAGGATGAACCAAAACTCACATAAAAGACATATTGTAAACAATATAAGACTCTACACCGTCTTCTTTGTTGTTCAAAACTCAATACTAGATGTTATCTAGACTCTAGAGAAACCAAATATGCAAACCAAATTAGCAAGCTCTAAGTGTTTCTTCATTAATGGGTGCAAAGTATATGATGCAAGAGCTTAAACATGAGCACAACAATTGCCAAGTATCACATTATCCAAGACATTACAGCAATTTACTACATGTATCATTTTCCAATTCCAACCATATAACAATTTAACGAAGAAGAAACTTCGCCATGAATACTATGAGTAGAGCCTAAGGACATATTTGTCCATATGCTACAGCGGAGCGTGTCTCTCCCATAAAGTGAATGCTAGGATCTATTTTATTCAAACAAAATAAAAACAAAAACAAACCGACGCTCCAAGCAAAGTGCATAAGATGTGGCCGAATAAAAATATAGTTTCAAGGGAGGAACCTGATAATGTTGCCGATGAAGAAGGGGATGCCTTGGGCATCCCCAAGTTTAGATGCTTGAGTCTTCTTAGAATATGCAGGGGTGAACCACCGGGCATCCCCAAGCTTAGAGCTTTCACTCTTCTTGATCATAGTATATCATCCTCCTCTCTTGACCCTTGAAAACTTCCTCCACACCAAACTCGAAACAACTCATTAGAGGGTTAGTGCACAATAAAAATTAACATGTTCAGAGGTGACACAATCATTCTTAACACTTCTGGACATTGCATAAAGCTACTGGACATTAATGGATCAAAGAAATTCATCCAACATAGCAAAAGAGCAATGCGAAATAAAAGGCAGAATCTGTCAAAACAGAACAGTCCGTAAAGATGGATTTTATTAGGCCACCAGACTTGCTCAAATGAAAATGCTCAAATTGAATGAAAGTTGCGTACATATCTGAGGATCATGCACGTAAATTGGCTTAATTTTCTGAGCTACCTACAGGGAGGTAGACCCAGATTCGTGACAGCAAAGAAATCTGGAACTGCGCAGTAATCCAAATCTAGTACTTACTTTACTATCAAAGACTTTACTTGGCACAACAAAACACAAAACTAAGATAAGGAGAGGTTGCTACAGTAGTAAACAACTTCCAAGACACAAATATAAAACAAAGTACTGTAGCAAAATAACACATGGGTTATCTCCCAAGAAGTTCTTTCTTTATAGCCATTAAGATGGGCTCAGCAGTTTTAATGATGCACTCGCAAGAAATAGTATTTGAAGCAAAAGAGAGCATCAAGAGGCAAATTCAAAACACATTTAAGTCTAACATGCTTCCTATGCATGGGAATATTGTAAATAAACAAGTTCATGAAGAGCAAAGTGACAAGCATAGGAAGATAAAACAAGTGTAGCTTCAACAATTTCAGCACATAGAGAGGCATTTTAGTAACATGAAAATTTCTACAACCATATTTTCCTCTCTCATAATAACTTTCAGTAGCAACATGAGCAAACTCAACAATATAACTATCACATAAAGCATTCTTATCATGAGTCTCATGCATAAAATTATTACTCTCCACATAAGCATAATCAATTTTATTAGTTGTAGTGGGAGCAAATTCAACAAAGTAGCTATCATTATTATTCTCATCAAGTGTAGGAGGCATAGTATAATCACAACAAAATTTACTCTCCATAGTAGGTGGCACCAAAAGACCACTATCATTATAATCATCATAAATAGGAGGCAAAGTATCATCAAAGAAAATTTTCTCCTCAATGCTTGGGGGACTAAAAAGATCATGAAAACCAGCTTCCCAAGCTTAGAACTTTCTATATTATTATCAACAATGGTGTTCAAAGCATTCATACTAATATTACTACCAGCATGCAAATAAGATTCCATAGGTTTTTTAATTTTCGCATCAAACAATCCATGTTTTAAATCAGAAATAGAATAAGAAGCTCATTGTTGTCCATTATGCCAAACTAGTGTAAACAAGAAACAAAAAGATGCAATTGGGATCTAAAGGAAATAGCTTCGAGCACAAACACAATGGCGCCAGAAAAGTACTGTTACCTGGAACCGGAGTATGAGTGCCTTTTACCTTTCCTCCCGGCAACGGCGCCAGAAAAGTGCTTGATGTCTACGGGAGATTCTATTCTTGTAGACAGTGTTGGGCCTCCAAGAGCAGAGGTTTGTAGAACAGCAGCAAGTTTCCCTTAAGTGGATCACCCAAGGTTTATCGAACTCAGGGAGGAAGAGGTCAAAGATATCCCTCTCATGCAACCCTGCAACCACAAAGCAAGAAGTCTCTTGTGTCCCCAACACACCTAATAGGTGCACTAGTTCGGCGAAGAGATAGTGAAATATGTGGTATGAATAAGTAGTAGCAACGGCACCAGAAAAGTGCTTTGCCCAGGACAAGTAAACAAGCAGTAGTAATGCAGCAGTAGTAACGCAAAGTAGTAAACAAGCAGCGATAGCGTATTTAGGAACAAGGCCTAGGGATTACACTTTCACTAGTGGACACTCTCAACATTGATCACATAACAGAATAGATAAATGCATACTCTACACTTTTGTTGGATGATGAACACATTGCGTAGGATTACACGAACCCTCAATGCCGGAGTTAACAAGCTCCACAATAATGCTCATATTTTAGTAACCTTTAGTGTAAGATAGATCAAAAGACTAAACCAAGTACTAACATAGCATGCACACTGTCACCTTCATGCATATGTAGGAGGAATAGATCACATCAATATTATCATAGCAATAGTTAACTTCGCAATCTACAAGAGATCATGATCATAGCATAAACCAAGTACTAACACGGTGCACACACTGTCACCTTTGCACATGTGCAGGAGGAATAAAACTACTTTAATAACACATCACTAGAGTAGCACATAGATAAATTGTGATACAAAACATATTGCAATCATAAAGAGATATAAATAAGCACTTCACCATGCTCTTCAACAGTGAATAAGTATTCTGTGAAATATAGCCTAAGAGACCCACACGGTGCACACACCTGTCACCTTTACACACGTGGGACAAGGAGTCTCCGGAGATCACATAAGTAAAACTCACTTGACTAGCATAATGACATCTAGATTACAAGCATCATCATATGAATCTCAATCATGTAAGGCAGCTCATGAGATTATTGTATTGAAGTACATAGGAGAGAGATGAACCACATAGCTACCGGTACAGCCCCGAGCCTCGATGGAGAACTACTCCCTCCTCATGGGAGCAGCAGCGGTGATGAAGATGGCGGTGGAGATGGCAGCGGTGTCGATGGAGAAGCCTTCCGGGCACTTCGTCCCAGGTGCCGAATAGAGACTCCTGTCCCCCGATCTTGGCTTCGCGATGGCGGCGGCTGGAAGGTTTTCCGTATCGTGGTTCTTCGTATCGGGGTTTTCGCGAGGAGGCTTTATATAGGCGAAGAGGCGGCGCAGGAGGGTCCGGTGGCCACACCATAGGCCGGCGCGGCCAGGGCCGCGCCACCCTATCATCCGGGGGCCCGTGCCCCTCTCGGTCCTTCCCGGTGTTCGGATGCTTCCGGTGAAAATAGGAACTCGGGGTCTTGATTTCGTCCGATTCCGAGAATATTTCGTTACTAGGATTTCTGAAACCAAAAACAGCAGAAAACAGCAACCGGCACTTCGGCATCTTGTTAATAGGTTAGTTCCGTAAAATGCACGAATATGACATAAAGTGTGCATAAAACATGTAGGTATCATCAATAATGTGGCATGGAACACAAGAAATTATCGATACGTCGGAGACGTATCAGGCTTGCAGGGAAATTTTTCCGAGGAGCAGCTTCCGAAGATGCCGTAGGGCGTGTGCACCAACGACATCTTCGAGAAGCTGCGCCACGGGAGATTTCCCAACCCTTTCCTTCATCCATGGGAATGAAACCGTGCTTGGCTTGTTGATCTGCTTGGCAAGGCGTATCGATGCTCCTTTTATAGGCACGACACCACTTCTACTTTGTCTTGTTCCTTCGACAGGGCGTCGTGCGCTACATGCTTTATCTCATCGAGCAGTGCGTCCACCCACGCATCCTTATCCTGCCGACGCCTTAGTCCCAGCCACCAACCGTGACAAAGGTTACCGCACATCCTTATCTGCCGACAGCTTTAGTCCCGGTTGCAGCCACCAACCGTGACAAAAGGTTACCGAGCACATCCTTATCCCGCCGACAGCTTTAGTCCCGATTCCACCACCAACCGTGACAAAAGGTTACCCGCACATCATCCCCAGATAAGGCCCTCCTAGATAAGCCTCCCAGTCTTTTGTCCCGGTTTGAGCCTCCACCCGGATGAAAGTTTCGCGCGCCACTCCGTCCCCGCCTATTTTCTTCCCGCATTCCCGCCATTTTTCCACTATATATATGTAGGCTTGGACTCATATCTGCAAACCTCATCACTCTCTCCCATGGCTTCCATCGTATGTCTAACACCCCGGAGGCGGAGGCGCTTTGCGCTCGAACTACCCCTGCCCGCCCGGCTACCGCGTCCGGACGACTGGCTGGTTGAGCGAGCGGAGGCGACCGGTCCCTCCTATCCCTCTAGGTGTGCCACGCGAGATGGCCATCACGAACCACTACTATTTCGAGCTCACGCCCGAGCAGCGGAGGAATCCCAGTGGCATCCCGACTACAGCCCGACTTGGGACAGCTTCTTCATCTATCGGCGTGAGAGGGCGGTTGCCACGAGGAGGACGGCCCGCCTCCTTCGAACTTCAACGAGGCCGGCCGTCGGATGTGGTGGCGCGGCCGGACTCTCCGAGCGTCATGGCCTATCGCGGCCCCCGCCTGCGCTACCCTCAATCCCAGCCCACGCGTGGTCATCCGTCGAGGTTCGACAACCGCGACCCCGATGGTAGCGACGATGACGTTGGCGACTATGATGACTACAGTGGCGAATATTATAGGGCTAGGCACGACTATGATTGAATGGATCCAACATTCGAATCTGGCCATGTATCTTATTTTTCAGTTGAGCTATGTACTTTAATTTCAGTTCAATCGTAATAAATTTCGTGTCAACCACTTTATTGAACAAAAACAACCGTCAACGACTTTATAAACTAAATTTAAACTAATAGAACCGACAACGACTTTATAAACTAAATTTAAACTAATAGAACCGACAACGGCTTTATTGAAATTAAAATAAAATAGATAAATTACTAGTCTAGTCTCTACTCGTCGTCGGAGGTTGTCTCCATCCAAATGTCATCCCACCGAGGGTCGTTTTCGGTCCATTGTATTCGGGTTCTCGAGCTCGAAGGCGGCGACGGACCGACGGTGCCGCCTTCGGACCTGCGTTGTGCCCTGTTAGCAAAGAACGCGTCGGTGTTGTCGACATCGTTGGGGAACTGCGCCCTCCACCGGCGCATCAACCGTCGTCGCGCTCGGCGATGGCGATCTGCACTGCACTGGCGGTGCCGGCGACGGTCCTCGTCGTCGACGAGGCACGGCGGTGGCGCGAGGAACTCCGCCTCCTCTAGCGATTCAACATCCGAAGTTCATGTCGCGCCCTGGCCGCCGAAAGCGCCACGCCGCGTCGCGCGCGCCGCCAGCTCCGGCGTGTTGTACGGCCGAGGGTGAGGCGGAAGCCACCGGCGCGTATCTCGGCGGTGAACCTACCGCCGGACGCACTCGAACGCCACGGAAACCGGACGCCCCTCGACGACGTGGAGGCATCCCGGAGATGAATGAGCGGAGGTGGTGGCGACGTGTGGTTGCGCCCGCACTCGTCGCTCTATAGGCAGCGGTGGCACGTCGCACGCCGGCGTCGGCGGGGCGAGGCACGTGGAAGCGGTGGCTACACGTCGCACGCCGGCGTCGATGGGGCGAGGCACGTGGAAGCGGCACACGCGACGACGCGTCGACGGGGCGGGCATGTGGAAGCGGTGGCACACACGTCGCACGACGACGCCGACGTGACGCGACACGTGTGGCACGGCAGCGGTGCACAGGGGTGAAACATACACGACTATCAATGTTTCATATGATGCGAGATGCAAATAGGTATATGGATATCATATTCATGTTCATTAGCTTTTTCTGACCAATATTCATATATAAAACATTTGTATTTGAGTTACCATTCAAAAGTTATTGAAATAACAGTTTTATTAATTTAAAATAGGAAAAAGAAAAGGGGTCTCAGAGGGTATGAGCTGATCCGCGTCCAACAGCTCTAGGCCGTTGGATTCAAAGGGCCAGAGCCATTGGATGTAGTTCCCACGGATCAGCTCCTACCCCTTTTGTCGCGGGTGGCCCCCGCGACAAAGACTTTCTTGTCGCGGGTGGTGGCACGACCCGCGAAGGGGTGGGTCTTTTGCGCGGCCGTGCCACCACCCGCGACAAAAGGGGGTTTGGTTTAAATAGTGGCGTCGCGGGCGGAGCCGCCACCGCGACCGGACAACCCTAACACGAATAGCGCCGCCCCGACCCGCCGCCGCGCCGGTCGTTTTCCTCGCCTCCGGCCGCGCCTCTACGCGCGCCGCCGCCTCGCGCCGCGCTCCTTCGCCCGCCGCGCTCCTTCTGCTCGCCGCCGTCCTTTCGCCTTCCGCGCCGCGCCCTTCTCGCGCCGCGCGCCGTCTTCCTCGCCTCGGGACGCCGCCGTCGCGCCTCGGGACGCCGCCTCGCGCCCAAGGTAGCACCCTGGCACCGTACGGCCGCCGCCGAGATGGAGCTTTTTTTTTAGTTCTTTAATTTCTGTAATTGTTTTAGTTTTTTAATTTTTGTAATTGTTTTAGTTTTTTAGTTTCTGTAATTGTTTTAGTTTTTAGGTTTAGTTAGTTAATTAGTTAATGTATTTAGTAGTTAGTTTTTAGGTTTAGTTAGTTAATTAGTTAATGTATTTAGTAGTTAGTTTTTAGGTTTAGTTACTTAATTAGTTAATGTTTTAGTTGTTTTAGTTTTTATGTAATTAGTAGTTAGTTTAATAGTTAATTTGTTAGTTACTTTTTTAGTTTTTTAGTATATCTATTTAGTTAGTTATTTAGTGTATTTAGTTAGTTATTTAGCGTACTCCCTCTCGCGAACAGTTAGGAACCGGCCCTCTCCTCTCCCTCTCGCGCAATCGCCCTTGTCCCGTTCTCCCTCTCCCTCTCGCGATCACTCGACGCCGCAACTCCCCTCTCCCTCTCCTACCTCTCGCAAACACCCGAGCCTCTCGCAAACACACGTCGCCGACACCCTCTCGCAAACACGCGTCTCCGACACCGAGCCTCGTAAACACGCGTCGTCAACACCTCTCCTCTCGCAAACACGCGGCCGACACCATCTCCCTCTCGCAAACACGCGTCGCCATTAGGGTTAGGGTTTGGTTAGGGTTAGACCATGTACTTATCGATTTAATTTTTTGCAGAAACAATGGATCCATTCGAAATCCGTCGTGACTTGGAACAGGAAGACTTTTTCGAGAACATAATCCGCGATGATCCAGGCCGACGGCTCCGGAGCTGGAGAAGACCGCGGCTCCGATAAAGAAGCCGACGGCCCGGGAGCGAGAAGACCGCGGGCCGGTGATGGAGAAGCCGGCGGCTCCGATGGAGAAGCCGACGGCTCCGGTGATGGAGAAGCCGACGGCTCCGGTAATGACGAGGTATACGATCAGTTGAGGCATTAATGGAATTCTATATGTACATATGTATATAAATTAACTGATTTTTATTCTCTTAGGCCTCCGAAGATAAGTTGGAGAAACGAGGCCCGGCAAAGAGACTGGGCAAAAAAGACCACTTCAACATTGAAGCTATATCACCGGAAGGCCAACCTGTGGCACCCGCGAGTGTCGGAGTGACATTTAAGAATCAGTGCAGAGTTGTGGTTAGAGATCATATCCCGATCACTGTTAGAGAATGGAACAAGACCAAGAATGTGTCCGAAGATCAGGTTGCCGATAGGTACAAGAACACACTTTTTGATGACCTCATGTCACATTTCACTTTGCCAAATTTGGGATCAGACTCTGAGAATGCCAAGTAGAGGGCGCTAGTGAAGAAATGGGCTCTTAAGAAGATGGGGGAACTTTTCCGAGCGTATAAGAACCGGTTATGGAAAGCTTATAAGAAAGAGAAGAAGCCTCCATTATTCGAGAACTACCTAGCGAAGCAGGAGCATAATTGGGAAGAATTTGTGAAGTACAAAGAATCAGAGGAGGCTGTGAACCTGTCCAAGAAAAACAAGAAGAATGCAAGCGAAAAGAAATATCACCATCATACGGGCGAGGGGGCTACGAAGTAGCCATGCCTAAGTGGGATGCACAAGAGGCTGAGATGGAGCTGAAGGGGATCACTCCAGAACCCACGCGAGAAGGATGGGACATTAGGGCTCGAAATTGGTTCCTCGCGCATGGTTGTGAGTATGACATGAAGACAGGGAACATTGTGGAAAGTGACAGCAGGGTTAGGGTACCCAGGGAAAAATGGATTGCCGTGACGACAAATATAAAGGCGGGAAAACTAAAGTTTAATCCCGATAGAGAGAAAGACTTGCTGACACTTGTCCTCGGTAATCCTGAGAAGGGAGGACGAACAAGAGGCTTCGGCTCTAGTGTTCCGTGGTCGCTTGGGTTTCCGGCCGACGCGGAGACTTATAGAAGCCGAGCGAGAGCAAAAAACGCGAGCTGGAGGTGCAGAATGACCGGATGGCCGAGTTCCAACGCGACTTGACCAGCAGAAGCGGGAGATTCAGCAGCAGCAGCGGAGATAAATGAACTAAAACAGCGCCAGCCAGATAATACCGCCGGCATATCTCAGCGACGAGACAGCAGCGTGGCCGACTCGGAGGCCCCTCCTAAACGGACGATAGATGCCGGTCCTGGCGACCCCGTGGATGGAATCAAGGAGCAAACACCTTGTGATCTCTATGTGGTGTTCAGGAACATGTCTGTTAAGGTGGCGGTCGGCTATGTCTTACTGATACGTCTCCGACGTATCGATAATTTCTTATGTTCGATGCCACATTATTGATGATATCTACATGTTATATGCACATTTTATGTCATATTTATGCGTTTTCTGGAACTAACCTATTGACGAGATGCCGAAGGCCATCTGTTTTTCTGCTGTTTTTGGTTTCAGAAATCCTAGTAACGAAATATTCTCGGAATTGGACGAAATCAACGCCCGGAGTTCCTATTTGCCGGAAGCATCCGTAACACCCGAGAGTCGCCAGAGGGGGCCACACAGGCCCAGATGATAGGCCGCGCGGCCAGGCGCCTGCCGCGCCGCCTTATGGTGTCGTCGCCCCGTTGACCCTCCGACCCGCCTCTCGCCTATATAAAGGTCCTGCACCTAAAACCTCGATACGGAAAAGCCACGGTACGAGAAACCTTCGAGCCGCCGCCATCGCGAAGCCAAGATCTGGGGGACAGGAGTCTCTGTTCCGGCACGCCGCCGGGACGGGGAAGTGCCCCCGGAAGGCTCCTCCATCGACACCACCGCCATCTCCATCAACGCTGCTGTCTCCCATGAGGAGGAGTAGTTCTCCATCGAGGCTCGGGGCTGTACCGGTAGCTATGTGGTTCATCTCTCCTATGTACTTCAATACAATAATCTCATGAGCTGCCTTACATGATTGAGATTCATATGATGATGCTTGTAATCTAGATGTCATTATGCTAGTCAAGTGGGTTTTACTTATGTGATCTCCGGAGACTCCTTGTCCCACGTGTGTAAAGGTGACAGTGTGTGCACCGTGTGGGTCTCTTAGGCTATATTTCACAGAATACTTATTCACCGTTATGAATGGCGTAGTGAAGTGCTTATTTATATCTCTTTATGATTGCAATGTGTTTTGTATCACAATTTATCTATGTGCTACTCTAGTGATGTTATTAAAGTAGTTTATTCCTCCGCACGGTGTAATGGTGACAGTGGGTGCATCCGTGTTAGTACTTGGCGTAGGCTATGATTGTGATCTCTTGTAGATTATGAAGTTAACTATTGCTATGATGGTATTGATGTGATCTATTCCTCCTACATAGTGTGAAGGTGACAGTGTGCATGCTGTGTTAGTACTTGGTTTAGTTGTGTTGATCTGTCATGCACTCTAAGGTTATTTAAATATGAACATTGAATATTGTGGAGCTTGTTAACTCCGGCATTGAGGGTTCGTGTAATCCTACGCAATTAGTGGTGTTCATCATCCAACAAGAGAGTGTAGATATGCATTTATCTATTCTGTTATGTGATCAGAGTTGAGAGTGTCCACTAGTGAAAGTCTATTCCCTAGGCCTTGTTCCTAAATACTGCTATCGCTGCTTGTTTACTGTTTTTTATCAGTTACTACTGTTACCATATTACCACCATCAACTACACGCCAACAAGCTATTTTTCGCACATTACCTCTCGTCATATTCATTCATACCACCCGTATTTCACTATCTCTTCGCGAACTAGTGCACCTATTAGGTGTGTTGGGACACAAGAGACTTCTTGCTTTGTGGTTGCAGGTTGCATGAGAGGGATATCTTTGACCTCTTCCTCCCTGAGATCGATAAACCTTGGGTGATCCACTTAAGGGAAACTTGCTGTGTTCTACAAACCTCGCTCTTGGAGGCCCAACACCGTCTACAAGAATAGAAGCTCCCGTAGACATCAAGCTATTTTCGCGCCATGCCGGGGGAGGAAAGGTAAAGGTACTCACACTCCGGATCTCGGCTACTAAGCTATTTTCGCTGTTGGTGCTCGAAGCTATTTCCTTTAGATCCTGCAATTGCCTTTTTGTTTCTTGTTTACACTAGTTTGGCATAATGGACAAGAATGAGCTTTCTATTTCCTGATTTAAAACATGGATTGTTTGATGCGAAAATTAAAAACCTATGAAATCTTATTTGCATGCTGGTAGTAATATTAGTATGAACGCTTTGAACACCATTGTTGATAATGATATAGAAAGTTCTAAGCTTGGGGAAGCTGGTTTTCATGATCTTTTTAGTCCCCCAAGCATTGAGGAGAAAATTTTCTTTGATGATACTTTGCCTCCTATTTATGATGATTATAATGATAGTGGTCTTTTGGTGCCACCTACTATGGAGAGTAAATTTTGTTGTGATTATACTATGCCTCCTACACTTGATGAGAATAATAATGATAGCTACTTTGTTGAATTTGCTCCCACTACAACTAATAAAATTGATTATGCTTATGTGGAGAGTAATAATTTTATGCATGAGACTCATGATAAGAATGCTTTATGTGATAGTTATATTGTTGAGTTTGCTCATGATGCTACTGAAAGTTATTATGAGAGAGGAAAATATGGTTGTAGAAATTTTCATGTTACTAAAATGCCTCTCTATGTGCTGAAATTTTTGAAGCTACACTTGTTCTATCTTCCTATGCTTGTTACTTTGCTCTTCATGAACTTGTTTATTTACAAGATTCCTATGCATAGGAAGCATGTTAGACTTAAATTTGTTTTGAATTTGCCTCTTGATGCTCTCTTTTGCTTCAACTACTATTTCTTATGAGTGCATCATTAAAACTGCTGAGCCCATCTTAATGGCTATAAAGAAAGAACTTGGGAGATAACCCATGTGTTTATTTTGCTACAGTACTTTTATTTTGTATTTGTGTCTTGGAAGTTGTTAGTACTGTAGCAACCTCTCCTTATCTTATTTTTATTGCATTGTTGTGCCAAGTAAAGTCGTTGATAGAAAGGTTGATACTAGATTTGGATTACTGCGCAGAAACAGATTTCTTTGCTGTCACGAATCTGGGTCTAATTCTCTGTAGGTAACTCAGAAAATTATGCCAATTTACGTGAGTGATCCTCAGATATGTACGCAACTTTCATTCAATTTGGGCATTTTCATCTGAGCAAGTCTGGTGCCTCAATAAAACTCGTCTTTACGGACTGTTCTGTTTTGACAGATTCTGCCTTTTATTTCGCATTGCTTCTTTCGCTGTGTTGGGTGGATTTCTTTGTTCCATTACCTTCCAGTACTTTGTGCAATGTCCAGAAGTGTTAAGAATGATTGTGTCACCTCTGAACATGTGAGTTTTTGATTATGCACTAACCTCTAATGAGTTTGCTTTGAGTTTGGTGTGGAGGAAGTTTTCAAGGGTCAAGAGAGGAGGATGATATATGATCAAGAAGAGTGAAAAGTCTAAGCTTGGGGATGCCCCCGTGGTTCATCCCTGCATATTTCAAGAAGACTCAAGCGTCTAGCTTGGGGATGCCCAAGGCATCCCCTTCTTCATCAACTTATCAGATTCCTCCCCTGAAACTATATTTTTATTCGGTCACATCTTATGTACTTTACTTGGAGCGTCTGTGTGCTTTTATTTTCGTTTTGTTATTTTCATTCTCTGAATAAATTCATGCTTGTGTGGGAGAGAGACACGCTCCGCTGGTTCATATGAACACATGTGTTCTTAGCTTTTAATGTTCATGGCGAAGGTTGAAACTGCTTCGTTAATTGTTATATGGTTGGAAACGGGAAATGCTACATGTAGTAATTGGTATGATGTCTTAAATAATGTGATACTTGGCAATTGTTGTGCTCATGTTTAAGCTCTTGCATCATATACTTTGCACCTATTAGTGAAGAATACATAGAGCTTGCTAAAATTTGGTTTGCATAATTGGTCTCTCTAAAGTCTAGATAATTTCTAGTATTGAGTTTTGAACAACAAGGAAGACGGTGTAGAGTCTTATAATGTTTTCAATATGTCTTTTATGTGAGTTTTGCTGCACCGGTTCATCCTTGTGTTTGTTTCAAATAACCTTGCTAGCCTAAACCTTGTATCGAGAGGGAATACTTCTCATGCATCCAAAATCCTTGAGCCAACCACTATGCCATTTGTGTCCACCATACCTACCTACTACATGGTATTTCTCCGCCATTCCAAAGTAAATTGCTTGAGTGCTACCTTTAAATAATTCAAAATTTATCACCTCTGATTTGTGTCAATGTTTTATAGCTCATGAGGAAGTATGTGGTGTTTTATCTTTCGATCTTGTCATTTAGTTCTGACAGACTTTCACAATGGACTAGTGGCTTCATCCGCTTATCCAATAATTTTGCAAAAAGAGCTGGCAATGGGGTTCCCACCATTAATTAACTTCATTAATAATTCTCTTCACATGTTTTGCTCTGATTCATCAGCAAGCAACTTAATTTTGCAAATAGACACTCCTCCATGGTATGTGAATGTTGGAAGGCACCCGAGGATCCGGTTAGCCATGGCTTGTGTAAGCAAAGGTTGGGAGGAGTGTCATCCATAAATAAAGAAAACTAAACTAAAGTACATGTGTAAACAAAAGAGAAGAGGGATGATCTACCTGGTAGAGATAACGTCCTTCATGGGAGCCGCTCTTGAAAGTCTGGTTGATAAGGTAGTTAGAGTGCCCACTACCATTCGTTGACAACAACAAACACCTCTCAAAATTTTACTTTTATGCTCTCCTTATGTTTTCAAAACCAAAGCTCTAGCACAAATATAGCAATCGATGCTTTCCTCTTTGAAGGACCATTCTTTTACTTTTATGTTGAGTCAGTTCACCCATTTCTCTCTCCACCTCAAGAAGCAAACACTTGTGTGAACTCTGCATTGATTCCTACATACTTGCATATTGTACTTGTTATATTACTCTATGTTGACAAATATCCATGAGATATACATGTTACAAGTTGAAAGCAACCGCTGAAACTTAATCTTCCATTGTGTTGCTTCAATGTCTTTACTTTAAATTATTGCTTTATGAGTTAACTCTTATGCAAGACTTATTGATGCCTGCCTTGAAAGTGCTATTCATGAAAAGTCATTGCTTTATGATTCACTTGTTTACTCATGTCATTACCATTGTGTTGATCGCTGCATTCATTACATATGTTTACAATATGATCAAGTTTATGATGGCATGTCACTCCAGAAATTATCTTTGTTTATCGTGCTTACCTGCTCGACGAGCAAACTAAGCTTTGGGATGCTGATACGTCCGACGTATCGATAATTTCTTATGTTCCATGCCACATTATTGATGATATCTACATGTTATATGCACATTTTATGTCATATTTATGCTTTTCTGGAACTAACCTATTGACGAGATGCCGAAAGGCCAGTTCCTGTTTTCTGCTGTTTTTGGTTTCGTAAATCCTAGTAACGAAATATTCTCTAATTGGACGAAATCAACGCCAGGTTCCTATTTTGCCCGAAGCATCCAACACCCGAGAGTCGCGGAGGGCCACACAGTTCCAGATGATAGGTCGGTGCCCGTGTGAAGGTATTAACTTGTCAATGCCTACGGGTGATAGGCTAGGGTTTAGTTAGAAGTAGAGGGTAAGTAGATCTCGAAGGTTTCAGCCGAAAAAAGTACTCGACGATTAAGAAAACTAGGGTTTGTAAACAATGATTCGATGATCTTTCTGTCCCTCGACTCCCCCTTTATATAAGAGGTGGAGCCGAGGGTTTCGTTTTGTACAAGTTACAAGTCCGGGACGGTTTCTAACTCATCCCGCCGATTACAAACAACACTTCCTATTACAACTCTACTTTCCTTAATATATCTTGGGCCAACCTTCTTATTCTTCGGGTAGTGGCCTTCAGTAACCCCGGGTACTATCTTTGGTAGGCCCATTCGGGATGCCTATGTCAGTAGCCCCCGAGATTTTGCTTGAATCGTAGAGTCAGGGAAAAATCTCCACTGTTTATTTTTACTCGTCAATTTAAACCTTTCTATATTTCTTTATATAAATTTCTATATTGTACAGGGATATTGGTAGTTGGGGCTAGTTCATCTGACGGATCAGGTACTAGTTAACCGCTCTAGTGGCAATCCGCAAAACCTACTTCAAGATCACGTCCCCGGACATGATCTCGGGATACTGGTGTAAACTTCGACAGCCGCTTAAGGTCTTACCATTCTGTCGAGTCCCAGTTAAATTTATCGAGTACCTAACGCGTCCTAGATTTTTTCTTCGTATCCGTTGATACGGATAAAAGCAGCGTAGCGCAGTCTTGCGATGCCACGCCCAAAGCAGAACGGATCTGGGGTCTTACCTTCGCAAATTTGCGGCATTCAGAAATTGATCGCAACTTTGGCGTTCTGAGAATATATTGTCGAGTGCTTTTTCGGCTGTTGGAATGGCACATTTTATCGAGTCAAATATGACTTATATTGCTCTCCCGATGGGAGTATATGTAGAGTTAATTATAACTCGAAATATACTCTCTTGCTTTTCTATCTTTCTTTCTTTTTCCTTTTTAAATTTCATCGGGCACGCGAACAGCGTTCCCGATGGGAGTAACCCCCGAGGCTACAGCCAAGAACTTGTGCTTGGTTGTAGGCTCAACATTTTAGTCCACCTTGTCGCTATATTGCCATTATTTCTCGATATTCTTTTTTTTTTTATCTTTCTGGCGCGACAGCTCCCGATGGGAGTAGCCCCAAGGCTACAGCCAAGAACTTGTGCTTGGTTGTAGGCTCCCGCAATTTCTATATTGCCATAGTCGAAATTTTTACTTTTATCGAAGTAGCCCCCGAGCATTTGGGCAAAAACTTGTATTTGACCAAAGGCTCTCGAAGTATTCAAATAACTTCTTCTGTCGCCAATCTTCTTTTATTTTTCTTGTCGACACGCTTTCCTTAGTCAAATTCACTTCATCTCCAGTAATAACCGAGATTTTTCTGCTTTGTGGGTCCACTATTTCCACCTCGTTGACACGTCGTGCAAGTGGTGGACACACGTCCTCCGCTTTTCCTGGCGCACGTACGGTAACGCCTGCTCTATTCCATCTCAGTAAAAATACCTTTTTATCCTTTGATCTTTCACCACACGATTTCTTCATCCAACGGTGCATTGCTTCGCCCGATTCCTATATAAACCTTTCTTCAACCTCGGTTCGCTCCTTCGCTCGCGCCGCACATCTGTTCCTCTTTGCAAAAGCTTCCCCTGCGCCCAATTCTCTTTGATCTTCCGCACGCACGAGCATTGCTTTTCCAGCGCCATTGATGCCACCGCGCACGCGACTCACTCGCACACAGTACTCCGGAGTCCAAGATGGCCGCTGAAGACCTTGAGTGGGAGAGATCTAAGATCTCCAACCAAGACGTCAACCTGCTGAAGAGGCTTGGCCTGATGAAGAAAGAGGACGCCATCCGCTTTCCCAGCGAAGAAAGCTACCCCAACCCTCCAATGGAGTACCGGGTTAGTTTCGTTGATCACCTCATCCGCGGCCTTCTCGCCCAATTCACGATTTTCCGCGGCCTCCTTTTTTGTTTACGGGATTCAGCTGCACCAGTTGACCCCCAATTCCATCCTCCACATTTCTATCTTTATCACGCTGTGCGAATGCTTTCTTGGAATCCCTCCTAACTGGGTTTTGTGGAAACGCATTTTCTGCCTCCGCCGTAATGGCTCCCACAACGCCACCTATAACATAGGCGGCGTTGTTATCTGTGTTCGAACTGACGTTGATTACTTCGACGTCAAATTTCCTGATTCTGTCCAAGGATGGCGCAAAAGGTGGCTCTATATACACGAAGAAAGTGCCAATTCTGTCGAACACAACATAATTCCTTTCGACGGAAGTGCCCAAATTCAACGCCGCCGTTCCTGGGATGCTGAAGCTTCCGAAGAAGAGAAAAAGGCGACAGAAGCACTTATGTCTCGTATTCATCAACTTCAAAATACTCGAGGCAAAGAGCTGTCTGGTGTCCAAATCACTGCCTACTTTCTTAGGATTAGAGTGCAGCCTCTTCAGGCCCGCAAAAATCCTCTTTGGACATATGCTGGTGTCAATGACGCCAATAGGCTCTCCAATGATCTTTCTGTGAAGGATTTGGAAAAGCTTATTCGAAGGATTTCCTCGCTGAGCAAGAGGGATCCTATTCCTTCCTCTTGCCGCGTGGAACCATACAGCTCCACCAATCCTCTCCCCGAGGTATTTTATCTTCTCGAGTTTTTATCTTGTTCCGAATTTTTCCTGCATCTCATTGATATCTCTCTAATTTTTTCTTTTGTCGTTATTTTTCTGCAGAACCATCCTACTATGGATTCTCTTCCTCCTCTTCCTGAGGGTGGAGATGTCGAGGAAAGGGCCGTTGTCGCCGATGACAACCAAGAAGCCCCCTCTTTTGTGAATGAACCCGCAGATTCCCGAAAATCTGCGGGATCTATTGAAAAGGGCTGCCTCTGAAGGTACTACATCAGCACAATCTCCTCCTCCTGCTGTTTCTCCAAAGAACAAAAGGAAAAGGAGCAATGTCGAAGATTCCGGGACTTCCAAACCCGAAGAAACTGCCCCTTTACCGCGAAAGGCAGCTTATGATCCATATATCGAGAGTCTCATCAGCTCGTAAGTTTCCTTGTTTCTTTTTATTTTTCTATTCGAAGAATTTTACTAGCACTGCTTTTTATGCTGCCACCTTTTTCCACAGTGATGAGGATGAAGAAACACCAACTTTGGATGTGGCTGCTCGAACGAGTACGTCACATACTTTAGTTATTTCGGAGAAGCCCGTTGAAGGAGAAGAATCGTCGCCTCCTCAACAAAATGTTGGCACATCTACTCCTCCTTCGAGCCCCCTTGTCCCTTCGCCGAAAAGGGCAAGGGTTGAACAATCCCGGAGCCAAGTCTCCAATTGAGTAGCTCTTCGAACCCTCTCTTGGATGATGTAAGTTCTCCACTCTTGTCACTGTCTGTACTTCCTCTGTTTGCTTCTAAATGCCATTATATTTTTCTCATACCGAAATTTTTCTTGCTTTGTCTTTTTCTTTCCTTAACAGCCCATGATCAAAGAGCTTATTCGCATCGGTGCTCAATTCATTGGGTATCGTGAATATGCTCACCAAACTGAAGGTGATGCCTTGCTGCTTTCTTCTTCTTTTTTTACCATTACTCTGTTACTCCTTTGTTGTCGATATTTTAACAAAATTCTATCTTTCTTGGCAGAGAAATTGGCGGCTATCAACGAGCGTCCAATGCACTAGCTCAAAAATTAGAGCAAAGTGAAGAGGCTCGTAAGAAGGCCGAGTTGACGCCGTTCAAGCTAGAGCAGAGGCTGATAAGGCCAAGATGAAGGTGTCGAAGATCTTAGAAAGAGACTTCACGCTCATGGCTGAGCGAGCACATAGCTGCACAACTGCTCGCGAGGAAGCCATCCTTAAGCGTATAAGGACGCAAAGTCGCCGCTTCCTCAGTAAGTATCTGAACCACTTCATATCCTTTGTATTTTCTTCTCTGCATTCATTTGTTGCTCAATAAGTTTCTTTCTTGACAGATAGAACAGCTCAAGATTTTGAACTTGAAGAACCCGAAAATGATGCCCTTCTTGACGCCCTTTCATTCCTCGAGTTTCATGGGTCAGAGGCACGCGAAGGCATTGATCATGCCAAAGCAGGGCTGTCGCGGCTCTTTCCCTATTTCTTCCCAAAGAAAGAGGAACCCGCGACTTTCCTTAACTTGGCCAAGTGCTTTAATCCATCAGAAGATCTTGGTCTGAGGGTACGTCATGAGAATATGAAGGTCGCCGTTGAAAACACTGTTGCCTTGGTTGCCGATAGCCAGCAAACTATCGACTGGGCGAAAGTTGGCGACACTGAGCAGATAGAGCAGTCGAGATGGAAGTCGCTGATTAAGGCAGCCAAACCCAACACAAAGAAAATCTTGGCGTATCTCGGGATCAAGCCACCCTAGCTCATCGAGGCCGGAGGTCTAGTTGCATGCCTCCTTGTTTTTTTCTTCTCTGTTTCTTTTGCTTTTGTCGCCATTTTAGCCTTGGCGATAGTTACTCTGTTAGTCCCTTCGGAGAACTTCTTTTGTAATGTCCGTGTAAATTTCTAGAAAGTAATGAAATTCCTCTTCGTTCTTATCATTGATCCTGGGACTCTCTTTTCCAGTTAATATTTGATAATTACTCGACCCCTCCTACTTCTGCCGCTGCTTCACCTGCATCTTCCTTCTCGAAGAAAGTACTAGTCGACCATAATCCCCTCGAAGGTTCGTCAAGCAAACATTTGTCGGAAGATTTGCAAGAACTTCGACAACAACTTCAATCTATGAAGAAACAAACTCTGGCGATGATGGAACAATCTCGGAGCATCGAGCAAGAAAAACTTGCTCTCCAACAAATCAAAGAAGCTATGGCTGCCAAGGATGCTGCTGTATTAGAAGCGAAGGGAGCCACGACCCGAGAAAATAGTATGCTTGAGCTGATGCTGGAAGCTAGCACAGATATGTTAGGTACGTTTTTGCGATCTCATGATGCCTTTTCTTTATTTTGCTGTGCCTTTCTTCAATTTTTTTGCCTTGGTGCTTAATAGGCTCGGTTCTTGATGCTGCTGCCGAAGATCAAAGAGTGAACGAGAGAACAAATCTTCTTGTCAATCTCTCCCTTAACCATGGCTGTTTGTTCTGGGCCACTCCTGAACGAACCCAACAAATTGTTAGGTTCCAAGACCGTGCTTGCCAAGTGCGCGAATTTCTCAGTTTTTGCACGACGACATTAACCCTTGTCTATAGGAATTTATTTCCTCGAAATGAGGTTCCCAAAACTCTTCCTGAATTATTAGAGGTATTCAGAGATGCTCCCCGCATTCATAACTTTGTGCGTGCTCAACTCTCTGCTGGAGCGAGATTCGCCATGATTATGATAAACATCTGTCATCCAAAGTTAGACCTGACGAAAATTGTTGCTGATTGTCTGGCCAAGAAAACGCGGCGGAAAAATGATATTGACTCAATCGATGATATGGTAGCTCCCGTGGCCGAATCAATGATAGATGAGCTTCTTCGGATGGACTCGGAGTTCTTTATCAAGGGTTCTTATGCTGAACATAAAACAACCAGAGGCTTGTCCGTAGATAGTATCTTGGGATTTAACTGATTTGTACTATATTGGAAACCTTGTATCTCACTCTTTTTTGATTTCTCTTTTTTATTTCCGAAGAAATTTATTGTATATTGCCGAAGTCCTCTATTTTGTTGAAGCCCCCGAGCCTAACTGGGCAAAGGTTGTACTATTTTTTCCACCTTGAAGGTTTATCTTTCTGTTGTAATAAGACATCCTTGTTTTTCCCTTGATGGATTGCCAATCTTCGAGTATCTTTGATGTCGACGTTCTATATTTTTATTGCGAGGTTCTTAGACCAGAGCACTTGAGATTTTGACGTGTACACTATATTTATGATTGCTGGCTTCCGATTTTTATATCTGGCGAGGTATTAATGTACCAAGGCGAAATATTTCAGTGAATCTATATTGTATGTATTTTGAGACTTAGGCGTTGAGCCCCCGAGCATGTCGAAAAATAAGAAGTATATCTCCACTATCTTTATTATATTGCAGCACCACGAGCCCGCCTCATTAAAACCTTTCTCGCCCACCTTGCAGGCCCGAAAAGGAAAAGAGTGCCTCGAAAACTCGCGGGTGTTTCAAAGACATTGTATTTTTGCGAAAAGAACTATATTTCGACTTTAGGCGTAGAACCGCCTAAGGCGCCACATTCCAGGGTTTTGCTCCTCCACCCCCTTCTTGTCCTTTATCCTGTATGCTCCTCCTCCGATTACTTCCGTGACAATGTAAGGGCCGAGCCATGGTGACTCGAGTTTTTCATGACTTTTTTGCGTGAGCCGAAGAACTAGGTCTCCCACCTGAAAAGATCTTGGCCGCAAACGTCAACTGTGGTAATTCTTCAAGTCCTGTTGGTACTTGGTTACCCTTGATAATACTTCGTCTCGAGCTTCGTCGAGTGCGTCCGCGTCTTCCAATGCTTTCCGAGGTTTCTTCATTATACTCGTGACTCGGGGGAGTCGTGCTCTATCTCTATTGGTAGTACTGCCTCTGCTCCATGGACCAGGAAAAACGGGGTCTCCTGTGTCGCCGTATTTGGTGTTGTTCGGATGCTCCACAACACACTTGGTAGTTCTTCGGGCTGTGTATGCCGAGCTTTTTCCGGTCCCACAGGCGTTTTGATGCCATTGCAGATGATGCCATTGGCTTTCTACTTGCCCATTGGTTTGAGGATGCGCGAAGTGCAACTTGATACCCACTTCTTTGCAATAATCTTTGAATTCGTGGGATGTAAAGTTACTACCATTGTCCGTGACGATGCTGTGGGGCACTCCAAATCTGAAGACGAGGCCTTTTATGAATTTTACTGCGGATGCTCCGTCCGGCGAATTTATCGGCTTCGCTTCTATCCACTTTGTAAATTTGTCGACTAGCATGTATTCTTTTCCTCCTGGCCATGATTTGTGTAACTTGCCCACCATATCGAGTCCCCATTGTGCAAAAGGCCATGACAATGGTATAGGTGCTAGTTCTGCTGCCGGAGAATGAGGTTTTGCGGCAAACCTTTGACACGCATCGCAAGTCCTTACTATTTCTTTGGTATCTTCGATTGCTTCGCAACCGCAGAATCCCCGCCCGAAAACCTTGGTCGCGATGGCTCGATCATCGCGTGGTGGGCGCATATTCCTTCGTGTACATCCTTCAGGAATTACTCTTCCTTCTTCGGGTGTTACACACCTTTGCTACGCCCGAAATACTTCGCTTGTACAGCTCCCCTTTTATCACCGTGAAGGCTTTAGACCGTCGAATTACTCGCCTTGCCTCAACTGGATCATCGGGTGTTTCTTTCCTGAGGATGTATGATACATATGCTTGCATCCAAGGAACTTGTACCATCATCACAAGCTCTTGTTCCTCTTCCTCCTCCGTGGTTTCTGTGAGGGGTGTCGAAGTTTTCTCTTCTTTTGCTTTTTTCTGCACTTTTGGCTTCGTAGATCTTTTCCGCTATCTCTTCCCGAAATACTCGGGCGGGATTGGGAGGCACTGCGATCCGATATTTGCAAGGATGTCAGCTTCATCGTTGCTTAATCTAGATGTGGTTTACCTCGCATCCATCAAATAGCTTCTCGAGTTCATTGTACAGCTCCTTGTATGCTACCATGCTATCATTGACTGCGTCACATTGGTTCATAACTTGCTGAGCTACCAATTGTGAATCGCCAAAGATTTTTAATCGAGTTGCACCGCAAGCTTTCGCCATTTTCATCCCGTGTATGAGGGCTTCGTATTCTGCTTCGTTGTTAGATGCGTTAGGGAACGTCATCCGAAGGATATACTTCAATTTGTCGCCTTCAGGTGATATAAGTACTACTCCTGCGCCAGCTCCTTCTATTCTCTTGGACCCGTCGAAATTCATGGTCCAGGTTCTCGACAAGTCCGGGGGTCCTGTGTTTTGTAGCTCCATCCACTCTGCGATGAAGTCTGGTAGAACTTGCGACTTGATTGCTTTTCTTTTTTCATACGTGATGTCCCGAGGGGAAAGTTCTATTCCCCAAAGGGAGACACGACCCATAGCTTCTGGGTTGTTCAATATGTTTGACAAAGGAGCTTCATTGACCACTATGATCGGGTGTGCTGAAAAATAGTGGCGCAATTTTCGTGCTGTTGTGAACACTCCATATGCTAGCTTTTGGTACTGAGGGTATCTTTGTTTTGATGGCGATAAAACTTCGCTGACGAAGTATACTGGCCTCTGTACTCCGTGGTTTTCCTTCTTCTTCTCTTTCGACAACTAGCACCGTGCTCACCACTTGGGGCGTAGCTGCGATATATAGCAGGAGAGGTTCCTTTTCCTTCGGCGCCACCAAAATTGGTGGTGTCGAGATTTTGCGTCAAATCTTCGGAAGCTCTATCGGCCTCCCTGCTCCACCGGAATTTGTCTCTTTGCTTTATCGTGCGCAAAATGGTAACGCTTTTCTCCCCACTCTCGCACGACCCGCCAAAGTCGCGACTCGCCCGCTTAGTCGTTGTATCTCTTCAACTTTGTTGGCTTTCATTGTTGGCGATAGTTTGTATTTGCCCGGATTTGCTTCAATCCTCTTGTCGAAACTAAGAACCCAAGAAGTTCTCCCGCCAGGAACGCCAAAAGAACATTTCGTCGGGTTGAGCTTGAGGAATTTGTCGAGGTTGTCGAAGGTTTCCTTCAAGTCCTCAATTAATGTTGCCCCTTTTTTGATGGATGACGACGTCGTCGATGTATACTCTCTGCACATTTTTCCCAATTGTGTTGCAAGGCACTTCCGCATCATCCGCTGATATGTTGCTCCCGCGTTTTTCAACCCGAAGGGCATTGTTTAGCAGAATACACCATACGGTGTGATGACCGCATGTTTTGGCCGCCATCTTCTTTTCAATCTGATCTGCTATAACCAGA